>JAHVAK010000489.1:0-654941 GCA_019845155.1 Luehdorfia chinensis
AATTTTAGACAGAGACATAAGTTTTTTTACCATGTTTGTCTTTACCGCAGTGCAGGTTTTAAACCTGCCTTTAAATTTTCGATTACACAAATTTTACTGGTTTTTATTAATACCGAACTTATAAATTATTAAATATTATCATTGTGATAAAAGTAAATTTAACGTAATATGTATGTGAAACCAGATAACAAAGGTGTAAAAAAGTAATGCGATTCAGTAAAATTGGTGGTAAGATTCCTACTGGTGGTAGGATTCCTATGAAGAAATCCATCTAAGAAGGTGGTACCTACTTTGCGAATGTTTTGGATAACGCAGATATTGCCCTTACCATCATGTGAACGTTTTGCTAGTCACATTACTTTCTCTTATACTTTTTATAAGACGTATACTTTTTTATATACTTTCCCTTATATTTAGGCATAATATCTTCAATGCAAGAAATATCGAATTTAATTCGTATAGCCAATTTTATTAGTGTAACAGATATCACGTATATAACAGTCATTAATTAACATGTCAGGTATAGCCACCGCAGTTGAATAAATCGAATACTAATATCTGTATTAAATATACCAGACCTATAATAATACCCTGACTGGTAATGGGCAGCAGCGGTTAAGGCGCGAGGTGTCTGACACGGAGATCGCTAATCCTCCTGCCAAGCGAGGTAATTACAGCAAATCTTCCCAAATTAGGTGTATATTGAATGGTGTATTGAGTTTATAAGTAATCTTATTTTACGTATATAAATTTATATTAGCATAGTGATTATGAATTTGACAAAGTTTTCAAATTCGAATAATCCAAAAATTACTTAAACATTTAATATAAATATATTATATAGAAATACTTCAACATTTAACATATTTTATTACAAAATGTTTGTATTTAGCATAACACAGCTACTAAATGTGTTAAAATAATATGGTCGATTCAAATTTAGTGAAAAAAATTCAAAAATAAATAGTGGAAAAGCTTTTCGCGTGACATCTTTAACTATTATTCAATTTCTATAATAAAACCATTTATATAGTGTATTTATTATAAAGATGTGGTGAAGAAGGCAGTTAAGTACATTTACAAAACGTTAAAAATCAGGGATTACTGGAAATCACGATTTTAATGATTGTTTAAATTTTATTTATTATTATATTTCTATTCTTTTGTTACTTCTTTAAACTGAAAACTGACGATGATATTAGCATTTTCTCTCTGAGCTCTTAATATTTTTTGGCGATAGATTGAAAATCAACTTTATATTACGAATGTAAATAACGTTATATTAATAGCATATTAATAGTTATTGTGTGTTTACTTAATTAATAAAATAGGTAAATCTAAAATAAAAATAGTTTCGCTGTGTGGGTGTCTAAATGGATTTAATTAAAAACTGTGAAAGCTACTGATATTAAATTTACAAACTTAGTCTTTGTTTCGTTATTATATGTTACAATGTTTTGAGTCTGAAGTTTTAAGTGGATTTAGAAATGCTAAGTTCAAGCAAACAAAGCAGTAGAGACAGACTTGTTATTTATAATTTAGTAACTTTTTACACTTGTTTAGCAAGAATCTATATATGTATTAATATGTGACGAAAAACTTTCTACGCCTTTAGCATGTAGCGCGCACAGAGGAGTATCAGATTTGGCATATTTAAAATTTATATGAACAAAGAGTGCAGGAAGCTAAACTGTATATATAATGTGTGTAACAAATAAGTTAAATTGAATTAAAAAAACATTCATTGTTTACGTTCATATGGCAATGCATTATGCATTAGTTACACACACGCAGCTGACGTAATAAAACAAAATTTAAAAAAAATGCTATAATTAATACCTCTATGCATAAGTATTCTTTAACAAAATAACCTCAATAACGTTCAAACTTTAAAAATTATTGAATTACGGTCAAATTTCGACTATTCGGAACCTACTAAAAATAAAAATAGTAGCGCGACTTTGAATATCGAAGTATTTAAATTCCCCGCGCGAGTATTTCGAATCGCGTCGGCTACGCTCATTCTGTAGTCGGTAGAAGCGCGAGAGGCGCTGGCCAATCACAGCGCTTGCGACCCAATGCCGCGCGCCTCTTCGCTCGCTACATTCTCCGTTAGTTAATCTAAGTCTCTAAGGTCCGGTATTTCAATCGTTCCTTATTCTTTACCTTAGGATAAGATTCAGATTTAATCTAAGGTTCACTTTTGGGGCACAGTAGTGTATTTCAATCAATCTATTCCAGACCTTAAGTTAAGTAGCAGGATGAACAACATGACGATATGATTCAGTTAATTCACAAATTCAACTTAAATATTTGTAAGGACACTAGCGCCATTTTGACATTTTGAAACGTTTCGATTTTGAGGTTATAGTCTTAAAGTGACATATGTCATATTAAAACATGTAGATTCTTAATCATTGTAATTTGAAGAAAAAATTATTAAGAGAAAAAATATGGATGCTAATGCAATATTATTGTCCTGTCAAGGAATTAATATTCAAAGACCGATATCATATTCTGAGTGAGTATAATGCTGCGAATTATTCTATTCTTCAGCTTGGCAACTAAATATTGTTCTTGAATAATAAGTATTTCTTAATGAGCTTCCCATAGTCCGTATACATAATGAAATTCAGTGATTATTGTCTATTTGTCCTTTCAATTATAGAGACTCTAGCAGTAGTGATGAGTAGGTAACGTTCATGTTTCTAAACCACTTGACAACTTCTCGCCAAGAAAGAGTCTACGGACTCAGGAATAACCTTTGAAAAGTGGGTTGAAGGAGACTTTTACAATCGCTTCAGGTTAACCAAAAGAACAGTTTATGTAATACTGAAGCAAATTGAAATGGACATCATATTGCCTACAACAAGAAACTATGCAGTGACACCATCGCAGATGCTTCTCTTAAGTTTGAATTTTAACCACTAATACTTTTCTCATTTCTGTCGGAGATTTCATCGGCAAACACAAAACTACTGCAGGCAAACATATATGGAGAGTTTAGATTAGCCATAACAAAGCTGAGAAAAAGTATGTAAGAATGCCAACAAATACGGAAATACAGTCTTGTTTTTTAATACTTTTATATTACTATAATCAACGAATATACAAATGGCAACATAATAAACTACTACATCTATTCCTTATCCTGGAGCCGTATAAGGAATACTTCGATTGTCACTTAACATTAATCAAAACTATTAACTAATTAATCAAACTTAAACCTAGATAAGGAGCAATTGTGATTGTAAGTGTAAGTGTAAATCCTGGATTTATTATGTTACCAATTGTATATTCGTTGATTATAGTAATATGAAAGTATTAAAGAAACAAGTCTGTATTTGCAAAAATTCTAGAAATCTATTATTTTTGGATATAGCTACTTCAAAAAGATTTCTACAAAATATTATGCATTTATGACAGATAACTGATAACAAATTTATTAATTTTCCTCTTAATAATTTTTTCGTGACATTTCCATTTCCAAAAATTTCCATTGATTTATAAGAATCTATATAAGCACCATACTATATTAAGCGCCGCACCACCTATGTCGCTACAAGACTATAACCTCCAAAAAGAAACATTTGCAAATGCCAAAATGGCGCTAGTGTCCATACAAATATTTACTTTGAATGTGTGAACTAACTGAATCTTGCCGTAATGTTGTCCATTCTGCTACTTAACTTAAGGTATGGAATAGATTGGTTGAAATACACTTCTATGCCCCTAAAGTGTACCTTAGATTAAACGTGAATCTTATCCTAAGGTAAAGAATAAGGGATGATTGAAATACCGGCCCTAAGTCTATAAGTCTCTAGTGTGTCTCTTTGTTAGCCGTAAGATATAGTCTGTATTACAGGTGTCACTGAATTATAAAATAGTTTTGGAACCAGGACAATTTGATAAGTTCTTCATTGCACACTATATTCACTATATATGTCGTAATATAAGTGCTGAGCGTAACATAATAATTACAAATATAAGCGTTCACTAGCAATTTTCGATGTGATATGGTAAAAATATTATAGTTCGCAAAATTATGCGCTATTTTTAAAATTATTCATCGCATTTGCAGTTAAAAACTAAAGCACTAACGCTACGCACTAGCACTGCGGGATATTGAATCATACTTGATTTTAATCAATTTTATGAAAGGAGCTAAATCTCCGAGTAAAACGTGAATTGAATTGAAATCTGAAATTATGACAAATTAAGTACATTACCGATTAATAAAGTATTTATATTATTTAAAGAAAAGAGAACGACATTATAAATCTTAGTTCAATAATAACACCTTACATATTAAACATATACGTATATAATGATTTCTTATATTTACGCGAACACTACTCATTTAAATGAAACTAATTTTACGGATTTTATCGCGTTTAATATTTTACTATTTATAACCCGACGTTTCGGGCGCTTTACAGCTCCCATGGTCACGGGGGGACTGAGGTGACAGTTGTCCCAATGTCATAGTTACCCCGGAGTACCTTCAGCTTTTAATTATTATTTTTAGTCCGATCTACGCAGAAAGAGCTTACTGTGTCTTGAAGCCTTGCAGTGGTATGCTTGGTTTTTGATTTAATTTTATTAATAATAGGATCCCAAGCCGGTGGTAATACCCAACCATCCTATTGAAATTAGGATGTTTTCGAACGACATCGTCGTTCTAGGAAGTCTGCAGTCTGTGACCATGTTCTGGATCATCCCAACCATTACATCAGATTTGATAGACCACAAATCCTTGCAAAAGAACACCGATTCCTACCAAGGATGATTCGCGAGGCTATTGAAATTAAAAAACATCCTAATTTCAATAGGGAAGATGGTTGGGTATTACCACCGGCTTGGGATCCTATTATTAATAAAATTAAATCAAAAACCAAGCATACCACTGCAAGGCTTCAAGACACAGTAAGCTCTTTCTGCGTAGATCGGACTAAAAATAATAATTAAAAGCTGAAGGTACTCCGGGGTAACTATGACATTGGGACAACTGTCACCTCAGTCCCCCCGTGACCATGGGAGCTGTAAAGCGCCCGAAACGTCGGGTTATAAATAGTAAAATATTAAACGCGATAAAATCCGTAAAATTAGTTTCATTTAAATATACGTATATGTTACAAAGGAGATAGATTGGAATCCAAACTAATTATTATTTTGTAACATAATTATATATACTCGTATATTGACTTTTATATATTGACTTCTCAAAACATTGATCAATTTATAGAAGGTACTAGCTTTATAACACTTTATTTAACTCTGCAGGGATAGTAAGTACTTCAGTAGACCTGTAGGGCCTGTAATTTGTAGTTTAAAGAAGATAACGTGTGTACGGTGAGCTCACACAAATTGGGACATCGTGCACCGTTCAACCTGCCTACTTAACTAAAGTAGGCAAATCCGGGAAACCACAAATGCTTAGCGAAGTTACCCGTGGTAAAGCAATTTACTGAAACTGTCATATAAGGTTTATATCAAACAAAATATATTTTGTTTAATATAAACTCATAAATTCTTATTTTACAGTAATAAGACAAAAATTAAATTATGTCGCTAAATTGAAAGAGTTTTAAATTCCACACACCTACACTTATATCCGAAATAAAGTTCTTTTAAAAAAAACGCTAAATAAAAAAGCACTTTAATTTAATTTCCAATTACGACGTGCACTAACGACTAGGCGGGGTCGTTACTTAATTGAAAGTAATAAAAAGTCTCCATCCTTGCAAAACAAGGAACTCACCTGGCGGCATCGAAATAACTTGGTCGTGGCACTAAATGATGAGACTAGCATATATAGGTATATACGAGTAACAGGCATATATTATGCCAGTTGATATTTATTAGAAACACTAACGTAATACAATTAGAGTGACTTCTATTGAAGCTTAAACTGTTTAAAAAGATCAAGCTTTAGTCCTAGTTTTTAATTTTTTTGCAAATTGCCTTGCAAAGTGTTTCCAAAGTGGAGAAGTTTGATTTTGCAATGTTTGGTGTTGACTCGTATCACCTCTTGTTCCTTTCGCGAATACAACTTCATGATCAGATTATAGATTTACTGATTAAATTTAGAGCAAACAAAACTTGAGATTAAATGATACACAGCTAACTCTAACTGTCGTTTATCGAAGTTCAAGAACTCCGTTTAATATGTGGGTTGTTTGAGTTAGTTATATTCGGTCGGCATTTGTAGGTTCGCCCTCTAGTCACGCACGGTCTGCAATCACCCGGAAATCTTTGAATATGCCCCTATTACCTTCCTCACCTCACTCAACTTTAGTGCTGCAATAGTTATGATTCTGTAATTACCTTTTTATAGACGTCAATAAAATAGTAGAAATACATTTCCTTAAATTGATTTTACGGAATCGTAAAAAAATTATAGCATTCTGTAAAATATGTGTTCAAAAAGACAAAAAAGGGGAATAAAAAAACTAGAAAAGCCAAAAAAAATATTTTGGCCATCGGCAAATGGCGAAATATCCATCTCAGTTACGTGGGGTCAAAGTTAACCAGACCAGGGAATGATCGCATTTCGCAACGAAGTGTCTGCCATTCCGATTTTCTTGTCCAGCTTGATGATAGCGTAAATGGACTCAGAAATGGCCGATGTGCAGTAGTACAAGTAAAAGATAATAACATTTCTAAATTTTGAGGTAGACCAAGTAGAGTAGACCACAATTATAACAATATGCAATTGTATAAAATTTACTTATAGCCCTATACAATAACTTTCTATACACTTCGACATTATCGACAGATTGTGGGATAAGCGTAGGGTAAAACTAAATATATAAAACAGGAAACCTAAAAGAAAATAGGGTAAGCATTACTAAAATTAATGTTACTAGGCTAAAATATCACCACAGATGAAAAAGTTCTGCACATATCACCGCCACTAAGATGTGTCGTAATTATTTTTTAATTACTGCTATTAATGTTAATAGATTTTTTTTATGAATTTAAAAGTAACCCTCTTTATAACTTAACATACAACAGACATGAAACAGACTTGAAAGCCTTTATGTATTTTTACTTTATTTATTATTTTGTAATCGAATAGTATTAAAAGAATAACGCCGATACTGGAGCAGCGTAGCGGACTCTTCTCGGCTTCAAAACCCTCTCAGAAGTGAGAGGAGGCCTGAGCTGAGCAGTGGGACATTTAAAGACTGTTACTTTACTTTTGCTGAAATTAAAATTTGCTTAACTCATGAAGGTGATACAAATGGTTAGTGGCTAGTGATATCACTGACTATAGATAATGTATAAAACAGAAATATTTATATCTATTGCCACAATTGATATTTTATTTTTAGTTTTCATTCTGAGATTCTTCATCCAGAAATCACTTACAAGGACTTTTGACAAATGAGAGAATCGCCGATATTATTTAGTTTTTACACCGTTTTGTAGCTGAATCTCGTTTTTTGTTGTAGTTAAATACCTAACTTCCAAACCGAAACAGAATAACATGCTCATGCAATTTTTACAACAAACATCTATCAAAATTGAATTATTTAGTTGTCCGATCAATGGTTATAAGTGAAACGTGAAGCAGGCTGGTGACGAAACATGGATCTGTTAATTTCGAAAGTAAGAAATATTTTAGTCAGTGTGGATATTTAGAAGTGTATTTAGAGGGCACATGAGACTTAAAAATAGATGTTTCAGGGGGATGGGCGCAGTGTGATGCCACACCGAAATATTCTGGGTAACACAGCATTTTCTATGGACAGACCTTGCACTTACCATTAGGTGAACGTTTTGCTCGTCTCGTCACTTTCTCTTATAACTTCAGTTAGTTTTTGTTGAAAATAATTCAATGTAAGAAGTTCAGCAGAAGAAACAACCAAAGGCAAGATTTTACTGCACTACGATTTTTTTTATATCAAAAAAGTTAGGGAACGAGCAAAACGTTCTCTTGATGGTAAGTGCAACGTCTGCCCATAACAAATGCTGTGCTGCAGAGAATTTCTGTCTCTCATATGCCCAGTGATTACGCTAGCTCTCAGTGCCCTTCAAACCGAAACACAGTAATGTTTGCACACTACTGCTTCACGGCAGAATAACTGGCCTTGGGGTGGTACCTACCTAGACAGATTCCTGCATAGAAATCCTACCTCTCCTGCAACTACGTCTTCGCACACTATCCTTAGCCTGGTTCGTCTACTTCAATATTATGACTCGTTTTAGTTTTCTCTACAGTATAGAGAAAGAAATAAATCATCGCGTCCTGAAATGGCGGTATAGCTACAAAGCAAGTATATTTGACTTGAAGAACTAAGACGAGCATACATGTTGTCAGTGATGGTTTCAGCTGAAAGTATTTAGTATCTACACGACAAAGCTTTCGAAAAAATATAATAAGCAAATAATATAAATATATTATACTTTGCTTAAATTTTTCCTACCTACCTATCACCTACCTCTTTCTACCGAGGTGTCGTAAGAGGCGAGTAAAGTATTGAACAGAAGGCATTTATTCGTGCAGACTAATATACTGCTCTTGGGAACGCAATCGAGAGTAAGACTTTTGATTCGTACCAAAATGTCTCGCCTTGTTTCCCGCAGAGCCGAAAAGTGAGTTATGTGGTCTCTCCCTACCCCTTATATGGGAAAAAGGCGTGACTGTATGTATGTATGTAAAAATTATGTAGTCGAAGTAAGTGTGATGAAGTTTCTATATACGCATATATTCATATATTTATGGGTACTGAAGTTATCCTTACTCACTTTTTATTCAAGAGTAAAAACATCCCTTTTCCCCAGAGAACTTAATTCCCGACTTAAGTTTTAAACGCAATAGCATGTCAAGCAGTTTTTGCTTTAAGCGAAAAATGAAAGTTGAGTACAAGGTGAACTCTTCAAATCTTGAAGTTAAGCTTACGTGCAATATTTTCTAAAATTATGCTTATTTTGTATATAACTAAATAACTACTTTTAGTGTTATACATAGAACAAAAATTATCGTTATTAGGTAAAGTTAATTGGTTGCACCCAAAATAAAAATAGGTAAATAAGAAGCACTACGAGTAATTTTACTGTTCACCTTTTCACAAGTATGATATGTGGCATCAATCATACATAATCTCGTCTTTTTTAATCTATCAACGAGTATATCTAGACAAAATTACCTACAAAAAATATGTCACAGCATGTTATTTCATCAAAATAACAGAGTCGAGTAATTTTCTGCGATCACGATATTTTCTACACTTCCTTATCCTTTCTTTCATCCTTATCTTTGTAATAATCATTTAAAGTATAGCAAGCTTTGGAGCATTTTTAGTTCCTGTTAGGTTAACTGTATCTTCTGGAACGCTAATATAAATATTTTTATGGGTGTGGCCTCTGTCTACCCCTTATATAGAAAAAGGCGTGAATATATGTGTGTACATCGATACACACAAGATTTTTTTTTACTTTACATAGCCTGATTCCTATGCAGGAATCCTTGTAGGTAGGTATACACCACAGGTATTCTGACGTGAAGTAGTAATATGCAAACATTGCTGTGTTTTGATCTCAATGGCACTGAGAGCTAGTGTAACCACAGGGCATGATGAGACTTAAGAACTGGTGTCTCAAGGTAACGGGCGCAGTGTGGTGTCACATAGAAGTGTTCTGGATGACACAACATCTGTTATGGGCAGACATTGCAATTGCCATCAGGTGAATGTTTTGATTATATGGTCACTTCATCTAATTAAAAAAAAAAACATTCCTACACCATCTCAGGGCCAGTAATTCTGCCGTAAAACACTAGTGGGCAAATATTACTGTGTTTCGGTTTGAAGGGCACTGTGAGCTAGCGTAATCACTAGGCATATGAGACTTAAGAACTGATGTCTCAGGGTGACAGGCGCAGTGTGGTGCCGCACAGAAATGTTTTGAGTGTCACAACATTTGTTATAGGCGTAGCACTTACCATTAGGTCAACGTTTTGCTCGTTAAATCACTATATCTAATAAAAAAGGTAATCAACATCAGACTCTTAACAGTTCACTACTGGACATGCCCCTCTTTTAGCAAGTAAGTATTTGTAGTAATCGCCACACCAGCTTAGACGCTTTGCCGGTCACATCTGTAAAATTTCAATATTTTCTTTTCGTGGAATTATGAGGCGGTTATTCCACCATATGTTAAAGTATATGTGAAAGTAATGAGATTTTTCAGACATTTTACATTTTGAATTTGACCACTCCCATCCCATGCAATGCCATGGGGTGGCAGATTTTCTTACGCCGCTACCAGAAGGCATTTTGATTATTATTTAGCTTGTTATTATTTCTTATTTTTAAGTCATATCATCGTCTGCCCGTGTCTGTGTCACCCAAAACATTTCTGTGTGACACTACACTCCACTTGTCACCTTCAGACATTAATTCTTGACATCATGTCCAGTAATTACTCTAGCTACCTATGCCTTTCAATCCGAAACACTGTACTGTTTGCACTACGGCTTGACGGCAGGATAACTGTTACTGGTACTTGGACCAATTCCTACCGACTACATAGGAATCCCAGTGTATGCTTAAGGTAGATGCATAATTTATTGTCAACTGATTTTTGTAAACATAAGTATATAGTTTTAAACAAATAACAACTTCAGGGAATTATGTTGTGCGTCCGAGCAACGCCTCTACACGATATTATAAAGTTTTTGTAAGAACATTTCTAAAATTCTTAAGTGTCTCGCCTTACCGTCGCCAGTTCTCTCCTACGTTGTATATAATACTGTGAAGTTTGTGAGACGCGTTTAACTTTATACTGCCTTAAATATACATTTTGCAACTTCGCTTTTCTTCATGAAAGAAGTTACAGCGTTATATCGTTCCTCAACAAGTCGATGTTAACCCGAAAATGTAACTTTAGTTTCTTGAAATTATACGCGTCTATTTTGTAATGTATTAAAATCATTCATTATTACAGTACACAGTTTATTTTTAAATAAAGTATTTCGACATATCGTTATTGAACGACGTCATAATATTACATACATACATACACGCCTCTTTCCCATAGGGGTAGGCAGAGACCACATCTATTCACTTGCTACGATCCTGACACACATCTTTAGCTTCTTCTACTTTCATTAGCGTTTTCACACACGCTCGTCGGTTGCGGGTACTTTTAACGTGACCTTTCCTCAAAAGTTCACCGATCTAATTGTGATACGTACGCCTAGGTCGACCCTTACCGGCTTTTCCATTCACACTTGCCTTATAAATCTGTTTCGTCAATCTCCTTTCATTCATCCTCTCTACGTGTCCAAACCATCTAAGCATGCCTTTCTCTATCTTTTTTACTACATCTTCAACGACACCGCAACGTTCCTTTATCACGCTGTTTCTCACTTTGTCAATCAGAGTTACTCCAGCTATACTTCTCAAACTTCTTATTTTCGCAGCGTTAGTCCTACTTTCATGCTTCTTCTGCCAGACCCAGCATTCACTACCATACATAAGTGTGGGGACCAGAACTCCCCTATGTACAGCCAGTCGTTCTTTTTAGATACGTTCTGGCTACACATAAAGTTATGCAGAGCCCCATTCACTTGATTTCCGTCTCTCGTAAATTTAGAACCCAGGTACACAAACTCTTTTACTTGTTCCACTCTTTCTCCTTTAATCAGAACTTTTGCAATCCGACATACTTTTTTCTCTTTCAAAAACCGTTACTTTCGTATATATCTTTTTTCATCATATTAGTTAAAAAAATCCAAACACTTCTAAAATTCAATTAACATTCGACATAAAACACATTCCTTGAAGTTGGTCCTCTCGTTTTCCAGTAACAATTAGTTTCGATGAGATTGTGCGGTAGCTGTGCAATTCAATGTAGTGGTGGTGGCATGAATTGGCGGTAGCGCGAAGCCTTGTTTAGTATTAAACGGTACAAGGGATGCTTTGTTCGTAAGTTCGCATTACGCTAGGGGAATGTAACTCAAATATTCTGCAAATCGCTATGAATTTATTTTAGACTTCAGCGAAGACTTCGCTAAACCAATTGTTATTTGAACAACTGAAGTTGTGCTACAGTAATGAATTGTGGTTAAACTTTTTATCGTACCTTATGAGATATAGTGGTAATTATTGATGAATATATACAATTTTTTTATTAAAGATAAAGATAGACAAACGGTTTTTTTATTTTTTTTATGGAGAGAGACGACTATATTATAGTTAATAGTTCGCACGCACACTGTTTTTTACAAGAGAAAGTAATAATTATACAATAAGGTATTTAAAGTAATATTAAGCGACAATAGCCTAATGGTTTAGGGTACGGACTGCGAAACATGACATCGCAAAATCGAGCCCACCATTCGACTATTGTCGTGAACCTCCTCCCAGCACAAACTTTTAAGCTTAGTTGGAGGGTTTAACAGCAATATTAGTAATGTTAAAAGCATTCCTATTAATCTTTAAAAAATGGAATATATAGCGTATAATATACACGTCCAAATATTTTCAAACGTTATACGTCATAAATTTTGTATCGAATTTTCGTAACATACTAATTTTGCAATTTCTTACTTAGGGCCCTTCTAATCCTTATTTTTAGTTATAACGTTGGTACATTATGTAATAATTTTTAGGGTCTCTGGTATTATACCGTAAAAAATAAAAATAATCTTACTAAACATGCTAGGGTTACAATAAATGTGACCCATAACAATATATTTGCCTTTTGGAAACCAGGTGTGCGACACACTTTTCTTATAAAAATATCTTATAAGCTTCAATGAATGCCTAAAAAGGATTTTTAGTTTTCGCATTTTCGATATTGATTTTGCGTCGTCAGTAGCCTGTAAATAGATGAATGTAAGATAAAGTAAAGTTAAAGATTTGATATTCGGCGATTTTCGGGAGAGTTGGCGTCAAAATTACAAGACGTCCACACTTAAGAGACCGCTCTCCGTCTGTGGTTAGTTGGTTCTAGACTTGGTGTATTAATCTTGGTACAATCTGTCAGAGGCTTTTAAAATTTCGTAGCACTTACCTTGGTGATTTTTATAAGACCCCTGGTAGGAGATGTAATAATATGTAATCCTTTAACGCCGTTCGCACACGGCAAATGTAAAAGTGTGTTTGCTTTTTTATGAAAGCAAATCGAAATTAAAAAACATACATACAGTCACACCTTTTTCCCATAAGGGGTAGGGAAACACCACACCCGCAGCCCACTTTCCGCCCCCACAAAAACTTGCCAAATTCAGCGAAACCTGGACCCTCTGACGGGAACCTCGGGCCGAGCCAGAGCACCGCATCAGCGACTTAAGCCTGGATTAAGCTTCTGCGTAGCCGCCTTACTACCCGCACTTAGAAAATCGACACCCAAAATACAAGTCCTCTAATTTCGCCGCAGACTTTTCTCTAATTTGCATCTTCATTAGCAGTTAACGTTGCCGAATTATGGAGTTTAGCTCGCGAAGCACAGTCTCCTCAAGACAGACTCATGGCCATCGTAGAGCACATGAATGTCATCGACGCGATTTGGACGTATCAGTGCGCCTAAAGAACTCGCGAAGCATCGTTTTTAAACCATTTAATTTTTTTTCCAAACGCGTCTCAAATAGGAGTAATAAAAACCCTTCTTTGACAGTCTCGTAATTTAATGCGAACGGTCTTAAGACGCAGTTAGAATAAATCAAGAGCTTCCTTCGTGACCATGACATCGACTTTATGTTGGTGCAAGAGACTTTCTTAAAACCTAGTATGCGCGATCGCAACATAGCGAATTGCAAAATAATCTGTAACGACAAAGCGACCCATAAAGTCGGCACTCTGATTTACTATAAAAAGTCTTTGCACTATATCCCATTCGATACACCAGACTTAGGTTAGCAATGACAGGCCGCGTGTACTCGTTTCAGTATTCCTCTCGCCAAAGTTTCAGCCTATAAATGTCACACTGCTGAGCACAGGCCTCCTCTCATTTCTGAGAGGGTTTTGGAGCTAGGAAGAATCCGCCACGCTGCTCCAATGCGGGTTGGCGGACTTCACATGTCCTCGAAATATTTCTTTTCCTTTCTTTATTTTATTTCTATTCCTCGGACATGCTGGTTTCCTCACGATGTTTTTCTTTCACCGCTAAGCACGTGGTAAATCAGCACTTAAAATTGTAGAACAATATTAGAGATGCTGGCACCGGGGATCGAACCCAGGTTACTCGCTTACTATGAAATTTAAGGGGAGCACCAGGCCCCTGAGCTACCACGGCTCTCCTCTCGCCAACCAAACAAATATTAGAGTCGGATTTAAAATTCCTCTTAAATTTAGGGCGTTCTGTTATATATACCGGGATTTGATCATCAAGCACGGTAGTTGGAGCTCCAACGTTATTAACACGAACGGCAATAAATTGTACGATTTAGCGGAGAGTCATAACGTAACGGTTATCGCTTCCGAAACGCCAACCAGATTTCCGTTGCGATTAGATTAGCAGCCTGATAATCTCGACGTAGCGATAATAAAAGACGTGAACCTACTCGTATCAATAGATCCTATAGTAACGCTTCACGAACTTGAGTCGGATCTTCGTCCGGTCATATTTAAACTGGGCCGGCTCACTGGTGAGGTCACCAAAACCATTGTAGACTGGCGTACTGTTGGAGTCAAACTCGTGGCTACGAGCTCCCAGCACTTAGACGAAATATCCGATACTATCTACTTAGATTTATGAGCTAATAATACTCAGTCGATTATAAGACTATGTCTTTACAAACAACATTCTCCGCGACGAGCAGTTCGGCTTGCGACCCGAACACTCTTGTACTCATCAAGTGCACCGCTTAACGGAGAATTTTAACGAAACCCCCTAAGTTCTTAGGTACAGGGGCTTTATTTTTCAATGTCGCAACAAATTCTGGCACGACGGCTTGTTTTACAAACTGTGATAAAGTGCCAGACAGACTCGTTACCATCATACAAACCTTCTTATCAAATCGATTACTTTGCTTCCGGGTGGAGGGAACGCACTCTTCTAGCCGCCTACACTCGCGATATTCCAAAAGATTCGAAAGTCAATCTTGCGCTTTCCGAGGATGACATGGCATACATGGAATACGATCACGCAGTTAGGATGCCGTATTCCCTGAGAAAAGAGATAGCGTCAAATACCTCGGGGTAACACTAAACGCACTACCTATATAAAAATGTACGCTTTTATCTCAGGCCGCCTATGCCCGTTAATTTGCTCTTCTATCAAAATGTGGTTAAACCAGCAAACTACCAATGTAACGCAAAACGCGCCCGAACGCAAACGCTGTCTAAACTTGCTCGACGACCCGATGTCACAGCACCATTAGTGTGTTAGTAACACGGTGCACCCAGTTTTTTAAGTTAATTTATCTAATAAAGGTAACAATTACAAACCTTTCAATATACATAACATTTAAAACCACTGAGGTTTGTATTAACGCTATAATTAGACTACAACTCGCCTATAATAAACCTAATAAAATAAAATTATTTACTTAACAAATACTGATATATAACATAAACACAAGGAAGATATTATATATCTGGCTCTAAAATGTTACCTCGCATATGCGTTTGAGATAAAATATTGTTGTAACTTGTATTAAATATTTTTTTTTTTGTTAAATATTTTGTTTTGATAAAGTTTCAGGGTAATTGGTTAAAAAGTCGAGAAACCACGTATGCAGCCTTCTTCTAGCCGTAAATGCTTTTCGCTATCACATAACCGGTTTTGCGACACAGCACGAGTATATATAGGATGTTGAATATTTTTCTTTAATTCAAGATTCCAGAAATTTTCTTTGATTTAATTGTAAGTTAATTTAGTATGGACACGTAAATCTTGCAGTAATTGAAAAGACCGGTTTCATCATATTATAGTATTGTTGTCTAATGTTTGGAGATTTTTTTTTGTAATTTATATATTTTCTTATTCGGACATTACTCCGTAGCTATGGTCCGGACATTCCGGACCATAGCTACGGAGGTAAAATTGGATGTGAGAATCAGCAAGTGCATGTTTAACAATAATTTGACTTTAAAGGGAATACGGTTTTTAAGGATTGTAATATTTGCCAGAAATTGTCGCAATTTGTCGCAAACCTTTTCAATAATTTTACTACGTATACCCGATACACTCACGTACCAGAGCGGTACTCTTTACCCAGAGACACACAAGTCGACAGTGAACAGAGGTCCGAACCCTCTTCGGACTGACATTAGATGGCTTATTTTTACATAAGAAAAACGTTCTCCCGTGACCTGAATTAGATGGGAAAGTTTAGGAGATTATTTATATATATGTTTGGGATAAACCAAACCTGGCTCGCGAGGTATTTGTTGAAGCTGTACAGCTATTTGATAAAGCTGTAAAGAAAAAAAGGCAAACAGCAATCACATCATCAAAAATGTAGCATTTCGGGAATATCTAAAGTCAAATCTCTTATTTTACTTCATGTTAGCGAGTTACTGTGCCAACAAAGACAATCAAATGTATGGGCAAGTGTAGGATTGCTGTCCATTACGGTATGTATAGTCCAAACCGCATTTCCCTTCATGTGCAAGTTAACACCTAATAGCAATGGACGCAATGTCCGACCGCACACAATTGACTCGCTCGGCGCTTCAATGCATTACGCAGTATGCATTTCAACCTGCAAAATATTTGATTAGCTTACACGTAATGTATCTGTCGAATGTACAAAAATATATTCGATATTAAGAAAACAATGTTATGGTTTCGTTTAAATAAGTGGTTACACGCCTTTATCTTTAAGGAAAATTAACGTGTTTACACTGTACAACTACAACAGTAACGTTTAAAACGGTTATTTTCAGTACTGTAAATAATCCAATTATTAATCATTTGTACACCTTTTGAATGATTTAATCAAATTAATCGGCAATCAGCGGAATTGAAACTCATGCATCACTACCTAAATAAATATATCTCTAATAATAAAAGAATATTATAAATAAAAAATTCGATATCAATAATTCTAAGTTATTCATTTTATATAAGTAACATCAAAAGATTTTTTTTTTAATTTTGTGATACAGAAACTACAAACTATAATTTTAACCAATATTAGAACATTTAGGCCACAGTAAAATTCTTATGCAGCCACTCATGTGGCTTACCACCTGCGTCTTTTGATTATAATGTAAGACAATTTTCAGTGTTAGCAAACATTATGTAACCTTGTCCACAAGTAACTGTAAACATATTGTGTCAGTGATCGTGGAAACTTAAAGCTTTTATAAATACACAAATATTTCCCTTTTCCCATATAAGGGCGCATCCCTTAATTGGGAAAAGGGAAATATTTGTGACCGATTTATGACCAGAGACCACATCAGTAGCCCGCTTTTGGCCTACGCTGGAAACGTGACGGGTGGCAAACCATGTCGCCGCTATTTTGATAAGAGTCGAAATTCTTGTTACCATTGCGTTCTCACGAGTAGCTAACCAAGAAACTATAAGGTGGAGGATTCTACTATCTCGGAAGGAACAGGTGTATACAGTAGCTCGGGAGGCTGGAGTCGCTAACTCGGTATTCTATCCTATTTACCGGACAAAGCAACTAGGTCAAGTACACCTGACCTATCAAATTTGCACTATAAATAATATATTTGTTAATTTTGATTCATATTAATGTACATTAAATAAGTTATTTGTGCTGCAATGTATTGAATCCGTTATAATACCACATTTATTATTTTAAATATTTAAAGGGATTTGAAAATACAATAAATAGCGTCTGAACAAAAAATTATTTTACCGAATATAATTTTCATAGCGATAAATAAGTTACATTGACTTTTCTATCTTATTTATCCATTTTATAAGACATACGACACTATTAGTCAATTTGTTTTAATTTTTGCAAATGAAAAAAATTAGCAAGAATTTCGTTTAAAAAAACAGGAGAAAACAATATCAACCTTTAAAGATATTCCGGAAAATAAGTAGAAAAAAATAAGTTAACTTACAGTAATGAAGCTCAAGGGTCTGATACCGCAGTTCAGTGAGAAAGGCGAAAAGGGGACAAACTAGAAAAAGCGACGCTAAAAGAATAGAGGTATTAGGTAAAAACCTCTATTAAGGCTTGTGATAAATGAACTCGAACCCGGATGTTTCACGGTGATTATATACATTTTAAGCCCACTAAGAGAGCCGGAGATTACCTACTCTCCTGCAAGATACGATAAGAACTTGGTGAAGATATCAAAGCATGTAATTTACTAATCAGTGTTATATTATAAATAAACAAAAAAAAACAAAGTTTTAAGATTTTTTGTATGTATGTATTGATATATAGATTTTTTGTCACCACGTGAAAGTCATTAATACACACACAGTTAAAATATGGAAGTTAATATAATTAAAAAGCAAAGTTTTATACCGAATGTGTCTAACCATATTGACAGTATTTATCTTAATAATGAACGCTCATAAACTGTTCAATACTAAAAATTGTCGGACTAATGCTGGACTGCGCTCCCCGTTGCGACGCATGGTGCAATCGTACAATGACTATTTTTTTAATACAGATATTTTTACTGCAACTCCCTTTTACTATAAATAAAGAAATAAAAATTTGATTAAAAAATAAAATATAAAAACGTAATGTAATTATTCTAGAAAAAAGTCTTAGTGTAATTAAACTGACTGCTGCCCGTGACTTCATCCGAGAGTCACTTTCGCATGTACGAGTATAATATTAGTGGATGGATATGAAACTCGTTACGTGCAACTAGTGCTATTTTAATATGTTTTAACAACATTTGTACATTTGTTTGTATAAACATAATAAAATAAAGTAAAAAATAAAAATAAAACAAATGTCTGTATTTTGAATTAGAATTATTACAACCAATTTTTGACAACAAATCGATTATTGTCTTGTATAAAGAAGATTAAGCAGCCTGTTATGTTGTCAAGCCTGAGAACACAAAGGTTTTATTTGTTAAACGACTGAAATTGTATTTACATCGTGACTCGTAAATAAACAGGAAAATGTTTGGAGACATACAGTTGCTCAGCGTAATGACAACAATGAATTGCTTGTTCGTACTTTTAACTTCCATGGCGTATATTGTAATCTAATTTCTAACAAAACTTATTTGAATTACACACTTTAATAATGTATACATCTGGCTAAGTAGGTATTTACGCCGACGGACACATTGTAAAATATTTAGGTGGTAAAATAAATTTTCAACGTAGAAAAATGGTTAATTATTAAAATGTACTTGCGAAGAATCCACATGAAAAAAATAATAAAAAATGTTTTTATACATTAAATATAATGTTTTAATATGTATATATATTTCAGTCGTGGGACCGACGCCCATAGTCCCACTTCCCCTTAGGTATATCCGCTCGCTAGTATGCTGTCGTACTAGAAACCATCACGCACATCTCTGGACAAACTCAGAGTGAAGATAGGCGAGGGAAGCATTGCTTACTATTAACAATTGCATATCCCGTGTATTAGGACATGGATCCTTTATGAAACATACGTGTATTTGTTTTAGTTGTCACGGACAACCCTCTGTAAAGATCCTGAACGGAGACACACTTAACGGCGTCCTACATCCTGCTGTACTGCCCTATGGTCGCCAAATACCAGGCTAAATATTTCAGCTCGCTGAGGTGGCTCCCTTAGGTCACCGGCAACACGGAGAGTCTGCTGACGGTTCCTGGAGGAGCTTGGTTGGCTCGAATAAACTACTCGTCCTGCCCACACGCATATAACGCGCATATACGTAGGGTTGCAATCTACAATCAGTATTTATTTCAATACTTAACGTGATAAGTTAAACGTCAAAAGATATGTGACGGCGGAGGAGTATTGTGATGACATCGAAACCGTGTGGTATCGGCATAAGAGATTACCTACCACATTTGCCCTGTGGATAAGTTGAATAAGGAAAAGTCAGCCAAAAGTCGCCTGCCTGCCAAACTTGTCGATTATGGAAAATACTGAACTTGAGAAAATATATTGCAGTGATATTACGATATACGAACTTTACAATACACCTTGATTCTTCGCCGTGTATGGATATAGTTGTCTGTGGGCCATTGTCAAATTGTGTGGACTGTGCACTCATTGACCCATTCTTACTTACGTAAAAAAATGCATTTATATAATAGGATAATAGGTTAGTATAATAATGTGTGTAAAAATAATGCTCCCGCTTTATTTTAAAGATTGCAGATAAAATTGTTTGTGGATACTTTTTTACAAATTTATGTCGAACCATAACGTGTATTTCTGTATATGTATGTGTGTATGAATGTTTGTTTATATGTATGTGTATATTTGTGTATAATTTTATATTTGTCATAATAATAAGTAAAGTATAAAGTATTGTATTTTATATTTATTAATGGCTTTTATGATAATGGGTTTCTAAGAATTTTACACCTGCCACAATGTTTCACTACGCCCTGGGTTGACTGGCAGAGAATACCAAATGGCATTAAGTCCGCCCATTGTATCCTTTTAGGGTAAACAATAAAGTTTATTACAATTAAGTAAATAAAATAAATAAAGAAATACAATATATTTAAAATCCATAAAGATATTGGCGCTACACAACTTGTAATGGCAGACACTCAGATTATTTCTGTATATTTTAAAAGATTTACCAAATACCGCCCCCGTGTGGTAGCGGCCTAAGAGAGTCTACCACCCCATCTCATCTCGTGGGTGTCGTAAAAGTCGACAGTGGGAAATTAAAACCAGGAGATGGGCAGCAGCATCTTCCTGGAACATCTGAATAGGTAAACTGCGGTTGCAAACCCGCAAAGCGTGGCAACTATGGCAAAATCCCTCCAATAAGAGAGCTACAAACTTTTGTGGCTATCTTTTGGGGAGGCCTGTGTTTAGCAGTAGACTTGTGATAGGCAGAAACAACGACCAAAAAAGATTTTGAACTCAAATTTATAACATTATTGAACGTAGTTTACGTTAGGCGATAAAAGCAATTTTAGACTTTAAATAGCATTACAGGAGTGTCCTCAAGCGTTCGCCACCTGTGTCGATGGACTTAAGCGGGTCGAGAGCCCTTATGAAGGGCGAAATGCGCTGACAGGCCGTATCTGCAATATATTGCTTCGCAAACACCTGTGTTGATTATGTATGCTAGTAGGTTACAAGTGAACACCTAAATACGAGTAAGAAAGTTATCGATCAGTTTCGACATAACAGTAATATTTAAAAGCATTCTACTTGATTTATATTTAATGTAATATTAACAGAATTCTAATACTGTTTTTGCAAATTATTAATATTACTGTGGACAATTCTCATTAAATTATTGAATTGTTTTAGGTTTGAATTTGTAGTTATATTGTTTACAGCGAACAACACATCCACTTGAATTAACCTCACTCGTTTTTTTTTTTCAATACGAGTATAATAATTAACATGGAAAAAAAACCGAATTCAAAAAATACTAGATAATCAAAAGGAAAAAAAGTTTTTTATTCAAGAATTTAATACTTATTTGTTGTTCCGTGTATGTCATTAAGAAATTATTGTTTATTGTGCAATTATTGTTTTATAATTTTGAAGTCGGTGCAGTGTGCACCTAAAACGTAAAATACTTAGGTATATCAGTATTATAGTGTCTTTGGGTTAATTTAATGGTATTTTTGTATCAGCTATTTTTTGTATAATCATATTATAGTATGCAAGTATATTTAATTTTAGTTATATAAATAGATCCTTATATTAAATTGTCATCAGTTTCTTTATATTTTGTGTAAGTGTGTATTCTTTACACTTAATAAGTAAGCATGTAAGAGGAGGCGGAACAGGACTCGTAAAACCACCAGCATTACTCATTATCCTTATTATAATCAAAATAACACGCTACACTAAATCAATTAATTTACGCAAGAAAATAAATAAAGTCCGAAATTTATACGGTTCGAGAGTCGCACAACGAATGCCCCCGTCGGCCGCCGAGCGAGGCCTTTTAAACCGAGTAAACTTTTAGAGCGGTGGGGAGCGAGTACTGACGTCAAATCGCTGACGTGATCGTCGAATGACTTCTAATGCACGTGCCATCTCAAAACAGTCGTCGGAGAATCCTCCCGGACGGTTACGGTGTCGAGCGATCGACGCTGCAATCTACCGGCGGACCTCCGACGCCTGATTAGAGAAAAGAACCGTGCGGCCAAAGCGCACGACAGATATAGAACAGACGCAAATAGACTCAGACTGCGCCTCCTACAAAGGGATGTTAAAGAGCGCTTATCTGAGTACACTAAAGATAGCTGGGACACTATGCTTGAAGAAATCGAGCCGTCGCACACTGCCTACTGACAGTTGGCACGATCTCTCAAAGCAGAGCCGGTCTCACCCATGCCGCCACTTATTAGATCGAACGACAACTCGCTCGCCTTCGACGACAGCGAAAAAGCCGAATGCCTTGCAGACAGTCTAGAGAGCCAATGCACTCCGTCTCTCGCGCCTGCGGATCCCGACCACCTGCAGCAGGTGGCCGCGGAACTCGAACGCAGGGCTGCCATACCACCAGTGGGCGAACCACTGACTCCAGTGACTCTCGACGAAGTCACGAAGATTGTTAAAAATCTTAAAAACCGATCCGCGCCCGGCCTCGATGGCATAAACAAAAGGGTGATCAAATGTCTAACTACGCCGCTATTGTGTCTGTTAGTCAGTATTTTCAACGCGCTCCTCTCCAGCTGCTCCTTCCCGGACGACTGGAAGGAAGCGGACATTATAGGTATTCCGAAGCCTCACAAGCCGAAGAACATCCCGTCCAATTATCGCCCAATAAGTCTCCTCAACTCGATGGCCAAGATTTATGAGCGAATAATCCTTAGTCGATTAAAAGACTACGTCCTTAATAATAACATCCTTCCAGACGAGCAGTTCGGCTTTCGCCCCGAACACTCGTGTACCCATCAAGTGCACCGCCTAACGGAGCACATATTAGAAAACTTTCACGACCGCCCTAAGCCAGTAGGCACAGGGGCCTTATTTTTCGATGTCGCAAAGGCATTCGACAAAGTCTGGCACGACGGCTTGTATTACAAGCTGTATCACACAAAAGTGCCGGACAGACTCGTGAACATCATACGAGCCTTCTTGTCCAATCGCCTATTTCGCTTCCGGGTAGAGGGAACGCGCTCCTCAAGCCGCCCTCTCCGTGCGGGTGTCCCTCAGGGCTCCTGCCTCTCTCCACTCCTTCTCGCTATACACTAGCGATATACCTAAAGACCCTAAAGTCAATCTTGCGCTTTTCGCAGATGACACGGCCCTGTATTATTCCGATAAGCACAAGGGCCGCATAACGATTCAGCTCCAAGCCGCAGCCGATCGCCTAGGCGAATGGTTCCGGAAATGGAGAATAGAGGTTAACCCCGAGAAAAGTGTAGCAATATACTTCTCGAGGGGCACGCCTAAGCCAGCTAGACGTTACCACACAATCAGCTAGGCTCGATCACCCTGTTCGGACGCCCTATTCCCTGGGAAAAGAGCGTCAAATACCTCGGGGTCACGTTAGACGCAGCGATGTCGTTTGCTGATCACATTAAGAACGTGCGTAACAGGGCGGCTTTTATCGCAAGCCGTCTATATCCGTTAACTTGCTCTTCAAGCAAAATGTGCTTAAGACACAAACTTCGCCTCTACAAGACATGCATTAGACCCGTAATGTCCTATGCATGCGTCGCGTTCGCACACGCGACGGGCAATCATATAAAGAAATTGCAGACGGTGCAAAATAGATTCTTGCGAAGTGCCACCGGAGCCGGCTGGTACCAACGCAATGTCGACCTTCACAGCGACTGTGAAATGCCCGTACTCTCTGAACACTTCAGAGAAGTATCACGGCGGTTTTTCGAAAAAGCCGCGGTTAATCCAAACCCGCTGGTGGTTAAAGCAGCGAATTATCGATCTAATAAAAACGCGACCGAACGCAAACGTCGACCGCGAAATGTGCTAGACGACACGGACGTCTCAGCACTCCCTGACCACGATACGGTCAGCCACGATCCGAACAACACTGTACACACAGTTAATAGTTTTAACATCACACGCACAACGTCGCGCGACCGCCGTAGAGAGCGGCGCGCAGCTATCGTTAATAACACCGCGTACACTAGATACACCCGTGTTCCAGGGCGGTTCTCACCGCCCAGAGTTTCCGACACACAAGTCGACAGTCCGAACGGAGGCCCGCACTCTCCCTCGGACGGTCATTAGATGACTTTATACAATAAATTTATGGAGATATTCACTGTATGGCAAGCACGCTAGCGAACGCAACGGACCGAATTTAGATGTTTAGTAGGAGTCTTTCTATTTATGTATTTATGTTTGGGTCAAACCAAACCTGGCACGCGGGCCCCGGGCCCGCGAGCACAGCATCCGATGAAGCTGTAAAAGCCAAAAGGCTAACAGCGATCACTTCACCGAAAAAAAAAAAAAAAAATGCACGTGCGCCGACAAGCATATACAAAATTTACTAAAGAAGTCATATTCAACTGTCTTTATCTTACTCATAATTACTTTCCTGATAATATTTCGTTTCAGCAAGTTGTCTTCTAATTAGAATGACTAAAAAATATTGTGATTGTTTTGATATTTTTTCGTTGTAACTAATTTGTTATTGTATTTTGATGTTTTACTTAGCACCGACATCACAATTATAACAATGGAATTACATAATAAACAATAATTTTATTGATTAAATAGTTGTATAAATAACGTATTTTTTAAAAACGTTCCAAGGAATTTGTGGTATATAAAAGGGTCTCTGCTGGCTAATGTCCAACAGTTAATTTTTTTAAAGGGATGTTCAGCCTCATTTTAACAATGCATTAGACATTTCCGAATTTGTAAAAGGAACCGACGGTCTACCTAATCGCCACGCTGAAACTGCCGAAACGACTAGATCTACTAACCATTTTAATAACGATACAATTGTTTTACATGGCTCATATTATCAGTATGGGTATCATTAAGGTAATGCGAGATTCTGTTTAGAATGACTTGGCAAGCAATGTGTCGCTTGAAATGTACTTAAATGATTGACATACTAGTAATAACCACTATAACCTACACATCCGTGCTGTTTAAGTAAAAGAGTTCGATTGTGTGTCGTAGACTAAGTCCAGCCAAGTCCAGAATGTCATTGACAATGGTTAGGTATATATCTTGTTCTGTAATTATAATAAACCTAACAATACCTCAATCAGTATAGTGAGAGTTCCCTTGTGTATCTTCGAAGTTAAAGGTCCAACACTAATAATATTAAAATAAAATCTAAACCTATACTAAACCCAACGCAAAAAGAGTCATTAAAATCGGTTCATAAACAAAGAAGTTATACCCGAACATACATAAATAATATTTATACAGACGAATTCAAAGCTTTTTTATAGTCTGTAAATAAAAAAAAATATATTGTAGTGTACTTGCCTTTATTTTTTTAGTCTAAGTTTTGTTTCGTTTGTTAGCGCCAATGTATATTGCTTTACTTTATTGCTTTTATTAGTTAATAAGCAGCTTTGACGAGCTCGTGACTTGTTTCCACGCCGCAGGTCTTGTTTTCGAATCCCAGCTCGGGGCCAAAATTAGTGCAAAACAAAAATTGTTGAATTACGGGCGTGATTGTAAAGTTTGTCTGAAAAACGAACCAACGATACAGTAGAAATCCTAGTGTGTTAAATGTTGTGCATGAGTTAAAGATGTCGTATATTTCTACCTATTAATAAAGAATAATTATTTCTTATAATGTATAATCTTCGCATTCATATTTTTTAATTGGATAAAGAGACGAAACGAACAAAACGTTCACCTGATGGTAAGTGCGGTCTGCCCATAACAAATGTTGTGTCACCCAGAAAATGTTTGTGATACTACGGCGCGCCCTGAGACATCAGTTCTTAAGTCTCATATGCCAAGTGATTACACTAGCTCTCAGTGCCCTTCATCCGAAACACAGCAATGTTTGCACACTACTGCTTCACGGCAGAAGAACTGGCCGTGCGGTGGTGCCTACCTAGACGGATTCCTGCATAGAAATCCTACCACCAGTAATCTTCATCAATGAGCTAGCTATACTCGTAGTATATTGTGTCTTCGTATTTTGCTTACAGCTTATGAATTTTTTGTTATTATTTTTACAAATTATAGAATTTGTAAATATGATAACAAAGGTAATAAAATATTAATAGTTAAAGGTTTAACTAAATCTGTTGTCTGTCATTGTAATACCTCAAAAGGTTATGGATTCACATGAATTGTAAAGTCAAAATCACTAACCAAAAGTTCTCAACGTAATATTTAATTGTTATTTAAGATAAATTAAGACTGCTTGTTGACTGAGAGCTGTGGTACCTCAGGGACAGGCCGCTTGCCTTATATTTCATAGTACTCTAAAATTGTATTGTGTATTTTACCTCGTGTTCATCTGTGGAGGAAAACATCGTGAGAGAACCTGCATGTCTGAAAAAAAAAAATTTCGAGGGCATATGAAGTCCACCAACTCGCATTGGAGCAGCGTATCGGTTTCCCGGCGCCAACACCCTTTTAGATAAGGGAGGCCTGTGCTCATAGGTGGGACATTTAAGACTGCTTATTACATCATGTAATTTAGTTTTTTTGCTTACCGTAGCTTTTTAAACAGCGTTTGATAGAAGAAGTAGGTAAATATATTTCCCCAGTGAAGCCTCTAAAAACAGGCGCTATAAGTAGCTCTATTGACGTCTTGTTGAAAGACGACGGAGGAAATTTACTTTTCATTACGACAGAAGTTTGTTTTTAAACAGTTCTCCACTGTTTATTACAACTATTACGCAACGTAAAAAGAAGTTTTTCATTCCAATTTTACTCAAAAATAATACAGAATGAAATACGAAACTACTTACATTGTTAATTTTCTGTTCAAGGTTCTTTTCTAAGTGCAGTTTTGGTTATCAACATATTATAATATATATAACAAATGTAATAATCAATAGTAAAGTAAAGTAAAGTATAGTTTCAGCCTATAAATGTCCCACTGCTGAGCACAGGCCTCTTCTCATTTCTTCAGAGGGTTTTGGAGCTAGGAAGAATCCGCCACAGTGCTCCAATGCAGGTCGGCGGACTGCACATGTCTTCGAAATATTTTTTATTTCTCAGACATGCCGGTTTCCTCACGATGTTTTCCTTCACCTCCGAGCACGTGGTAAATCAGCACTTAAAATTGCAATTAACAATTTCAGTGGTGCCGGCACCGGGGCTTGAACCCAGATCACTCGCATACTAAGAAATTTAAAACAAGCGCCTAGCGCCTGAGCTACCACGGCTGACTGTCAATCAATAGTAATCAACTGGAAATTATATTATCTAATCTCGATCGCCTCGCATACGTAAAATACCCTTAAATACAATTTTGTTGTGCACAACTTACCTAGATTCACCAAATCACAAAGAAGAGAATAGCGAACTGCGCTTTCTCACTATAAAACGTTCTATGTCCTCTAGTGGAAGGTACGAAAAGAAGTAGAATATTGAAATTGAATGTTCCATACGCATATAAAATACGAAAAAATTATTTGTATCTGGTTTTTTTATTTTATAAAAACCATTTGAGACAGTTTGGTTTTAAAAATTGTTGGTAACCTCTTAACACCACTCCACATCCTCTTTCGTCCTTATTTTCGGCGAAAGATAAATGTATAGAATAAACACATTTTACAGTGTGGCTGTATGTATGCATTATTTGATAACTGTGTAGGCCGTAAAGGCTTTAATAGTGTAGTGTAGTTATAATAATATGTTATATATTTATATAATAATATATTAAAACACAATTTCTCTTTTTTTATTGGATAAAGTGACGAGGCGAGAAAAACGTTAACCTGTTGGTAAGTGCAACGTCTGCCCATAACAGATACAAGAAACAAGAGAGAGAGAGAGAGTAATATATTGTAAATACTATATCATGCATATTTGTAAAGAAATTGCTTCAATTTATAAACACATTTCATTGCATAAGTTTATCTTAAAAAAACTGTACACGAGTAGAAAGCAGTCAAAAATGAAGAAGGATTCTTAATTATTTTATAATTATTTATGGTTCGAATGTTTTCAGTCCTTCTCAGGAAATCAATATAGTAGATAGTTATAATTTTAATTTTATTGTCTATACTTTTAGAGGTATTTTAATGATATGCGTCATAACTATATAATCCAAGGTCTTTTCAGGTTTTTCTATTAGTATAGTTTGAAAGTATTAACGTCGTCATTAACCAATACGCTTTTCTACGGGAAGGTAATGATCATGGTTCACCGTCTTCGGTGATCTTAAGTTGAGTAGACGTTTAATATATTTTGAAAGGTTAATTTGATTAATTCGTCTCTAAAAGGACTGCGTCAGAAAATTATTTTATCTGATGTAGGGCTGTAGGTGATGTTTTTGAAGGGATTTTACTGGTGGTAGGATTCTGATGTAGAAATCCGTCTAGGTAGGTAATATAATATAAAACACGACAGAGCCAGTTATTCTGCCGTGAAGCAGTAGTATGCAAACATTACTGTGTTTCGGTTTGAGGGGCACTGATAGCTAGTGTAATTACTGGGCTCATACGCCCAGCATGGGCTCATATGCCCACCATGGGCTCATACGCCCAGTAATTGCCTTGTAATGACTTAAGAACTGATGTCTCAGGGGGACTGGCGACGTGTGGTGTTACACAGAAATGTTCCGGATGACACAGCATTTCTTAGTGGCATACGATGCACTTACCATCAGGTTACCAAACAATTTATAGATCTTGTCCCTTTCTCCTGTAAAAAAACAAAAATATTACCTATATATCTTTTTTGTTACAAAAAAATATGGTGGAATTCCCAGCCAGAGGCAATATTTGTCCATCACTGTCTTTATTTTTTTACTCATCATTCATTCAAAAGACGAATGAATTAAACGCTACTCGCTGACCTGACTGAAAGTGTTCAACACATGGTATCTGGTTTAATAAAACGATATATATATATTTCATTAACCCCAAGAGAGAGATAAGGCAAGTTTATGGCATAACCGAAACGTTTAGAGTAATCCGCATGTGTCCTACTCACAATGAATTATTATATATAAATGAAAGTTTAATAAAGAGTTTGTTCTGAAGACATACTAATATGTTTCCTTATCAGGTTAATCAATGTTTTTTATTGTCTATTTTGGGCTAATATCTTATTTTCTAGAAGGCATTATAATACTTCTTGTAGTTTTCTATTTTAATATTTTTTCCATGGATCAATTTTACAGAAAAAACTTTAACCAACAATTACTGTAAATGACACAATTACCACAGTAAATTCAAAATCGCCGAATTCGCACAATAAAAGAAAGTTGCTATAAATTTCCGTCACTTACGAGAGTGGATACACTGTGGTTATAATAAAAAAAAAATCCCTTTAGACAATTTTCCATTATCTAGGCGTCCATTGTTGAGGCCGGTGGTCAGCGTTTTATGGCTCGGAGCAGTGTCGTCGTAACTTCTTATTAAACCGTCGGGGACGCACCGTCTTGCTTCTAATTGATTTAGAGACCGCCATGACAGTTTTTTCTCAGTATTCTTTGTTCATTCTTAACTATGATGACATTGAAGCTAGTTTTATTTCGAAATCGTGTCCTTTTTGTAACAGCATATTTTATTGGCATTACTGAAAATGTTAAAATTTACCAAGAATAAAGCTATGGATTATATAACTACATATTATTCATCATCATCATCATTTCAGCCTATCAATAGTCCACTGCTGGCCATTGGCCTCCTTCATAGATTGCCACAAAAGTTTGTAGCTCTCATTCTGGGGTAATTTCCCCTTAGTTGCCACGCTTGGCAAGCGGGTTGGAAACCGCAATTTGATTATTCAGATGTTCCAAGAAGATGCTGCTGCCCATCTCTTGGTTACTACTACTATTAAATATCCTAAAAAAATAGTTTAACATTCAATGCTTCTTACTAATGATTTCTCATATTTACGCGAATATTACACGTTTAAAAAACATATTTTACGGATTTTGTCGCGTTTAATTTTTAACTATTTATTGTTGTCGATGTTTTGATTTTTGGACCACCTTAACTCCATAATCTTTACAATACAATTTACAGTGGAGTTAGAGGCTAATAACTATTTTATTTATTTATTTATTTATTTTATACATATATACTTACGAACACACATACGCAAAAACATATAAAAATTCATAAATATACACATACATACACAACTGAACCGAAATAGGGATTTAAATTTAAAGGGACAGGTTGACGAGCCTTTTGAATATTATTAAAGACTGAGCACTTCTAACTTCCACAGGTAATGCATACCAAGGACGCACGGCCTGTACAGTGACGGATCCATCTGTGAATTTGGTACTGTGAGAAGGCATTAGTAATAGAGGATTATCTGAAGATCTCAAATTTCGCGAATGGGTATCATTTAAAAACTTAAACCTTTCTTTTACATAAGAAGGATAAGATGGTATGGATTGAATAGTACACTAAAGAGTGTGCAGTAAGTGTAAAGTATATGTGCATTCCGGCGAAGGCTAATTGGCAGCCACTTGAGCTTTTTACGATAGCTTGAAATATGATCATACTCGTATTTACGTAAGCCGAATATTAAATATTTACAAAAATTTTGAAGTCACTCAAGTTGATCTAGTTGGGCTTCAGTGAGATCTAGATAGCTGACGTCGGCATAATCTAAGTTTGGTGTAAGAAGAGATTGAGCAATCTTAGTGGCAGTAGGAAGAAAATTGCGCAATCTTCGCAAGACGCATAAGCCTTACGACGAATTCCTTGCAGCTGAGGACACCAGGAGAGATTCTAGTCAATATGGATCCCTAAGTTCTTAACTAACGTGTATTACAAAGCTATTAAAAATAACCTGAGGGAAATAAGAAATATTAGACTTCACTAATATTTTCGGGCTGCCAATAATAATGACCTGCGATTTCAAGGGGTTAACCTTTAAGCCGTGATCTGTGCTACATTCTAATATTTGCGATAGATTTTTATTAAGTTCTTGTATGGCAACGGAGAGATCTTCAGGAGCCGCTTGTGTATATATTTGAAGGTCGTCAGCATAAAGGTGGTAGGAAGAAGTAATCTTTTCGGAGAGTTAATAAAAACTGAGAAAAGTAGTGGAGATAAAACCACACCCTGCGGTACAGCAGCTGTTGTAACACTTCATGTAGAAAAATTATCCTCAATGAGTATACGCTGCTGGCGTCCATACAAATAACTGTGAAACCAATCAATCACTGTTGGAGATACGTTTAGAGAACCGATTATAACAAGCAAGATGTCAAGATCAACAGTATTGAAAGGATTACTAAAATCTAGTAATGCGAGAACTGTTAAAGTTTTCCATGCCTGATCTGATATCATCTAAAAAAAGTAATTTTGACTAGAGCAATGGTAGTACTGAGCCCTGGACGGAAACCGGATTGGAATGGATTTAAAAGGGATTTTTTTTTAAAGAAAAACACTAACCTGATTATAAACCAGTCCTTTAAGAACCTTGGACAAGAAAGGCAATATGGATATGGGACGGTATTTAAAGTAAGACGCTGGATTTGGTTTTTTGGTAAGGGAATTATTTCAGCTTTTTTCCATGCTGATGGAAAAATGCCAAAAGAAACGGACCAGTTCAGGATATGACAGAGATTTGGAAGAATAATATCTAGGATAGGCAGAATCATTTAACGGCTCACACAATCACTTCCTACTGCGTTGGAAGATATTGATAAAATGCTCTTCTTAACGTCAGACACAGAGAATTGATTAAAGATAAAAGGAAAGTGATTAGGTGTTTTGGAGGAGACGAAAGACGTGTTAAAAGTTTTAGCCTTATCAAATTCAGGCGAGCAAGAGAACTGTTGATTGAGTACATTAAGGTTTAAATCGCTAGGAACAAAAATATTACGAGATTTTCGAACCCCCAATGATTTTAGAAATTTCCAGATCTTTATCGGATCACTATTTTGCACTGACTCATGAATGTGGTGGCGCTGAGCATCCCTAATAAGGTGTCCTATTGCAACGATTTCTCTGATCTTCTCGATTTGTCTGCACTTATATTTCGTTTTAAAAGCAGCCTTCTTAAATATTATAGATTTGATCTCTTCTGTGAGTCATGGTGCTGGGTAGTGTTTAATTTTAATTACTCGAATTGGCGCATGAATATCATAAAGCTTTACTAGGTTGGGTGTAAATATTTCAACTTTTTTATCAATTTCGTTTGCAGCCTGAAGATGCGACGAGTCCAAAAGTGATGCATCATCATCATCATCTCGAAGATTGTCAATGTTCATGCCACCAAAATTACGTTGCATAAGAACTTTAGATTTGCCTTTGGGGAGCGTACTTTATAAGAAAGAAAAATTAAATCATGATAAGAAAAATATAAGCCGTGCTTATAAACTAAATCAGTAAAAGACACAAAAACAAGATCTAGAAGTGTGGGAGTACAGTTAGGAAAGTGATGCGTTGCATTTAATTTAGTACTAGTAGTAATTTAGCACAAAATTAAGTATAGAGAGATTATTCGCATGAATAATTGATTGAAGAGTAGAGAGAGAATCGATGATCTTGTTTGAGGAGACAGGTATTAAAATCATCCAATATATTCGTATGCGTATAAGAATGCACTAGCTTTTCTAAAAAAATCAAAACAATTAAAGAAATCTATTCTCATTTAAATGAAACTAATTTTACGGATTTTATCGCGTTTATTTTACGGATTTTTCTGGATGTTTTAGTAATTCGAAATCCTAATAACACCTTGAGTCACACTGTGTATAGGAAAAAGACCCATACCAACAGGTATTTAAACGGTGAATCTCACCACCATCCTTCACAGTTAGCTACTGTGGGCAAATCTTTGTTTCAGAGAGCACAAGGGATCTGTGACAGTAAACACCTGGCCGCCGAGCTTCAGCATGTCAAGCAAGTTTTGCAAGACAACAAGCTTCGGGTTCCGCGCCTTCGTCGCAGTGACCGAGTGAAGCCGGCCACAGTCGAGCGTGTACCTGCAGTCCTACCATATGTCAGAGGAGTCGCGGACAAGATTGGCTATATCTTGAAGCGGGCTTCCATAAAAAAATTTTTCAAGCCGCCGAAGAAGATAAGTCAATTTTTACCATCTGTCAAGTGTAACATCCCTCTACAAGATGCAGGAGTATACAAGCTGGATTGTGAATGTGGTCTCTCTTACATAGGGCAAACAAAAAGATCAGTAAAAACCCGCGTAAAAGAACATATAGCTGATGTGAAGCATCGCCGCCCCAGGAAGTCTGCAGTCTGTGACCATGTTCTGAATCATCCCAACCATTACATCAGATTTGATAAGCCACAAATCCTCGCAAAAGAACACCGATTCCTACCAAGGATGATTCGCAAGGCTATTGAAATTAAAAAACATCCTAATTTTAATAGAGAAGATGGTTGGGTATTACCACCAGCTTGGGATCCTATAATTAATAAAATTAAGTCAAAAACCAAGCATACCAATGCAAGACTTCAAGACACAGTTAGCTTTTTCTGCTTAGATCTGACCACAAATAACAACACCACCTCCAACGCCAAGCGAACGATCGTTTCGAATGAGTTGAAAACCAGGTAAGTAACATGTAGATGAAGAAAGACAAGGCTTGAGCCAGGATTCTGAATCGAGAATAGCATGAATATTATTGCAATTAAAGGTCGCCAGCATATCAGGAAAGTGTGCCGGAATGCTCTGGGCATTTAAATGAACAACATTAAAAATTTTGTCAAAATGAGATAACTGCGAAATGAGATTTTCAGAAGGAGATGGTAAGCTAACAAAACTGTCATAGTCACTACTAGCTGAATAAAACTTTCACTGTCGCTAATAGATTGAGTATAGAACATAATAGGTCATTCACGTCCACCGACCAGTCGAGTGTTGGCGTACTAAATATGAAAACCATGAAAGAAAAAGGAAACATAACAACTACAAAACCAAACTTATAACTGATTAATTATAACCAAAAATAACAGTCATAATTAAATCTTAATTTTGTTTCGTCAAAACAAACAAAAAAATAATAATTAGGATAGCATTTAAAATGTACGCATTTATGGACAGTAAAAAGGAACGCAAACCTGGTAGATATGTGCAAAAAGAACATAACCATAACATTTAGGATCTGTTATGTCAATTAAGTTTGAGATCAACGATTGACTTTGACATTTTATATCAAAAATAATGTAAACACTAGTTAAGAGTTATAGTGCATAAACAACTTAAAACAATATGAATATATAATAACAGATAGTGCTATATAACAAATATACAAAATATCAACAAAATAAAAAATATAATTTCACCTATTGAGAAATGGAAACAGAAATTCCGAGATCGTGACATCTGAACCCTTAAGATTAGTTTTAGCGTACCATACTTTGTCTCGGAGTACAATATCTTGATATTTCACAAGAATCGGGCAAGGTCTATAGAGAGCTGCCTGTCGTCCCATCCTGTTTCATATTCTCACATCACCAGCTGAACAGTCACAAATATTTAACTGATTACTCAAAACCTTAACAAGAACCGCTGCAGTGTTTTCTTTTGTTGTTTCTGGCACACCGTGAATTAGAAACATCTTCCTTCGATTGCTCACCTCCAGTTGATCGGGAATACGAGCCAGAAGCTCAACTTGCTGTTGAAGACTATTAAGTGCCTGCGTAATAAAAGTTTTGAAAGATGCGTAATCAGCAGATAAGGCGGTGACGTTAGGTGGCGAGTAAGAGCCCTTCCGCAGTTCCTCTTCAATATTGGCTATCCTGTTACTAAACACCCCCAAGTGTCCTTAATTGTGGTCTCCATGATGACAACAACAGCGGGGTGTGGCGATTTTGTTAATGTAGTTAATACGAACGGAAAACACTCTGATAGGTAGCGAAAACTAATAATTCCTCATCGATCAGCTTTTCTAAATGTTTTAGTAGTATAATTCGGAATCTTAGCAACCACAAATCCTGGCAAAAGAACATCGATTCCTACCAAGGGTGATTCGTGACGCTATTGAAATTAAAAAACATCCTTATTTCAATAGAGAAGATGTTTGGGTACTACCACCGGCTTGGGATCTTATAATTAATAAAGTTAAATCAAAAACAAAGCGTACCACTACAAGACTTCAAGACACTAATCTTATTTTGCGTGGTTCGGGCCAAAAATAATATTTAAAAACGTGAAGTACCAAGGATTACCTATGACATCAGGACATCTGTGACCTCAGTCTTCCCGTGACCATGGGTGCTGTAAAACGCTCGAAACTTCGGGTTATAAATCGTTTAAAAATTAAACACGACAAAATTCGTAAAGTTCGTTTTATTAATTGCTCCCTACTAATTTTGGCTCAAGAAATATATACAAATATATTTTTAAATCAATCCGAGTAAATGAAATTTATAAAGTAATGATTTCTTATATTTACGCGAACACTACACATTTAAATGAAACTAAGTTTACGGATTTTATCGCGTTAAATTTATTACTATTTATAACCCGACGTTTCGAGTGCTTTACAGCACCCATGGTCACGGGAGGACTGAGGTGACAGATGTCCTGATGTCATAGTTAACCTGGGGTACCTTCAGCTTTTAATTATTATTTTTGGGTCCGATCTACGCAGAAAGAGCTAACTGTGTCTTGAAGTCTTGCAGTGGTATGCTTGGTTTTTGATTTAATTTTATTTATTATTGGATCCCAAGCTGGTGGTAATACCCAACCATCTTCTCTATTGAAATTAGGATGTTTTTTGATTTCAATAGCCTCGCGAATCATCCTTGGTAGGAATCGGTGTTCTTTTGCAAGGATCTGTGGTTTATCAAATCTGATGTAATGGTTGGGATGATCCAGAACATGGTCACATACTGCAGACTTCCTAGAACGACGATGCTTCACGTCAGCTATGTGTTCTTTTACGCGGGTTTTAATCGATCTTTTTGTTTGGCCTATGTAAGAGAGACCACATTCACAATCTAGCTTGTATACTCCTGCGTCCTGTAGAGGGATATTACACTTGACAGATGGTAAAAACTGACTTATCTTCTTCGGCGGCTTGAAGAATGTTTTTATGGAAACCCGCTTCAAGATATAGCCAATCTTGTCCGTGACTCCTCTGACATAAGGTAGAACAGCAGGCACACGCTCGACTGTGGCCGGTTTCACTCGGTCACTGCGACGTAGGCGCGGAACCCGAAGCTTGTTGTCGTGCAAAACTTGCTTGACATGTTGAAGCTCGGCGGCCAGGTGTTTCCTGTCACAGATTCCTCGAGCTCTCTGAAACAAGGATTTATCCACGGTAGCTAACTGTGATGGATGATGGTGAGATTCACCGTTTAAATATCTGTTAGTATGGGTCTTTTTTCTATACACAGTGTGACACAAGGTGTTATTAGGATTTCGAATTACTAAAACATCTAGAAAAGCTAAAGAGTTATTTGCCTCTAACTCCATTGTAAATTGAATTTTAGAGTTTAGGGAGTTAAAGTGGTCTAGAAATGCAGTTACTTTATCTGATGGTAAAATTGTGAAAGTATCATCTACGTACCGCTTGTAGAATCTTGGATTTACTGGAGAAGTACGGAGGGCTCTCTCCTCAAAGTCTTCCATGAAGATGTCGGCGACAATGGGAGATACTGGGGAGCCCATCGCCACACCATCTACTTGCTTGTAGTACTGTTCCTTCCACAATAGATAGCCAGATGTAAGGCAATGTCTTAGTAGTTCTGCATATTCCGCTGGCATGTTGTTCTCAGCTAGCTTCCTAGATACAATTGAGATGCAGTCATCTACTGGTAGGCATGTGAATAGAGACTGGACATCAAAACTGACCATAGTTTCATTGTCAGTCAGGTGTAGGTCTTTATTCTCACTGACAAAATGGTATGAATCCTTTGTGTGTGCTCTAGTGTGTCCTCTGAGTGGTGAGAGTACTTTAGCCACATGCTGAGCCAATCTGTAGGTTGGTGAATCGATCTGGCTCACTATTGGACGTAGTGGAGCATTTGGTTTGTGTATCTTTGGTAACCCATACAACTTCGGTGATTTGGCACAAGATGGTATTATCGAACTAACGTCCAGATTCAATTTTTCGGAGTGTTTCTTAATAAGATCGCTAGTCGTTTTAAGCGTTTTAGTAGTTGGGTCTGATTTGACCTTTTTATATGTACTTTCGTCAGACAAAAGTTCTTGTATTTTAAAATTGTAATCTGACGTATCCATGACTACCGTAGCATTACGAGGATCGTGAGTTCAGGTCTATTCCGTAGGTTGTTCAACACCTTTAATTCGTCTTTATGAAGATTTAGTTTCGGCACCGAACTTCGACGTAACATAGACGAAATGTCTTGACGTATAGCCTGCTGTAAAGCACTCGAAACGTCGGGTTATAAATAGTAATAAATTAAACGCGATAAAATCCGTAAACTTAGTTTCATTTAAATTTATAAAGTACTCAAAACATAATATAAACAACTTAAAAGATAATTTTTTTTCTTATATTTCTTGGAATTCTTGTACGTTTAGATTAATCATATTAATTTGAGCACTTTAAAATCTATATCAACAAAAAGAGTTAATATTTAAAAAATGTCATGGGTAACAAGAGGCATTTAAACGCAAAGGAAGCAGATAACGACGGAAGAAAAATGAATGATTACAGCAAAAAGGGCCATCAAAACGAATGATAAACGAGCTTAATCCGAGTCCCATCCCTGTTTTATTACCATCGGACGATTGTAAAAACGTATTAGTGGGCGGTACCACACCGCCGGACTACTGGGAGACGATCTATGACACTTTAGTTGGTCTTTTTATATCCACAGTGGACGTTTGTGCTAATTTATCGCACCGTTATTGGTGTTGTAAAACATTTAGTTTTACAACACCAATAATTAATATTATACGATATAATACGATATTAAAAAAAACTAAATTTAAATAACTAGAAATATAATCTCGTACAAACTCGTAAATGTTGATGAATACTTTGTAAATATGATAGCTGCCATATGCGTCATACTTGTGAGCAGGTGCTGTTTGAGGTCTGCTTTAGTTTGGAATATACTTATAATTCATCATTATATATGTATGATAAAATCTGTTTGAAAATATTGTCATGGAGAGTACTTCGGTTATCTATGAGACTATTCGTTGTAATTTTGTATATAACTTTTTATGACCAATACAAAAATAAGAGAATTCAAAAAAAATTTCCTGTGGAGTTTCTTTCGCCCGTGGTAGATTGTAAAAAAATACATAAGATAAACGAAATTTGTAATTCTTACGAAGATTAATATGAAAAATAAAATAAAATCGTTAAATTTCAATGTAATATCTTTGTGATAAATCGTAAAATTCAAAACACCTTTAAATATCAAGTTAAATGCATAAAACTATGTTAAAATTGTCTAACGAATTCGTAATATAAAATGAAGTCTAAGAAAAATTATCGGTACATCAGTTTTCGACTCGACATGCGCCGCACGGCTGGGCTTCAACTTTTTTACCTTGGTACGAGTTAGTGTCAAAGTTCCGCACATCAAGATGATCAACTGGAAAATGTGGAAAAGATGACAGAGATAATATCTAATGTAGCTTTTGTACAAAGCGTCACGACTACCTGTACTCGGCATTAATAATTATAACTAAGGCAGGTTATATAACATAAATCAGTTTAATTAGAAAGTGACTTTACACAGTCAGTAACTCTTTCATAGGGCTTTTTACATCGAAATCCTAAAAAGTGCACAAGTGCATTTTGGTAAAACTTACAAGACTTCTTAAAATTTTTTGAGTACTTGAATGATCGACACCCTAGGGAATGAGGTGATAGTTGCGAAGCTAATTTCTACATGGTTTTCTTTATAATACGACTGTAACTGTATAAAAAACAGTTTTTAAAATAGGTAACAATAAAGAACTTTGCCCCCGGTATCTTGCTGGTTTTTCGCAGGCTAGAAGCATTTTGGCGAACCAATGTAGTTTAACAAAAAATGACATTCAGTATTATGTAAATAATATATTTTTCTTTATTTGTTAAAGTGATGTAACGAGCAAAACGTTCACCTGATGATAAGTGTAATATCTGCCCATAGCAAATGCTGTGACACCCAGAACATTTCCGTGCGACACCCCACTGCGCCCAGCACCCTGAGACATCAGACCTTAAGTCTCATATTCCCATTTATTACATTAGCTCTCAGTGCCCTTCAAACCGAAACACAGTAATGTTTGCTCACTACTGCCTCACGGCAGAATAACTGGCCCTGGAGCGGTACCTACATAGACGGATCCCTGCATAGGACTCCAACCACCAAATTATGGATAGATTCTATAATGAATATAAAAGATTATATTCTACTTTAAGGCTGGATAGCGAGCGACATTCGGCATATAAGTGTTTATTATGCTAAGCAGGCGGCAAGTTACCTTAATATGTTACTTTTTCGATAACAGACAGGACAAGCTAATTTTTATAATAGTGGTCGCATTGATTGAGAAAAGAATCGACGCTAAGAACCTTAATGTTCTTAACCTAATCTAATATTAAAGAGAAAGAATCTTAAAGTTTTTCAAACTGTTTCCAGGCTTAAAAGAAAAAGTCTATTATTGAGTAAATTCAAATAAACTTTAAAGAGGTGGAAGACTTAACTAGTATCGCCGTATAATGTTGAAATCTCACGAGGTTCCATGAATAATAGTGATTATCAATAACAATATATCAAAGTATAGTAATCATGGTTAGATGAAATACTTCGCTTGTCAATAAAACAAAATTATCAATAGATTTAAACTAGTCTATATTCAGGTAAATATTTAAAAATAAATAAACTACACCTGCTGAGAATTCAAATTTATTCTTGTCATGATGATGATGATGATGTTCTCCTAATCGATTTCGACCACGGCGACAACTTCCGAATATTGTCGAGAGCTATCACCTGCGCCGGAGATATTATAGTGCCACAAGTGTCCGCGCAAACACAGAGGCCACTCACTCGTTCCAACCTACCCGCCCGATGTAACGCTACTGCGATAAAATCGGAGGTAGGCGAGGTGTATAGTCAAGTGTGCTAATGCATTACCAATAACTGTGTCTTTACTTTTTTTGCATTCATCAAGACAAGGTTTGTTTAAGTGAAAAACAGCTTATATTTACACAAAGTTATGGTTGATTACTAAAAACCCACCACAAACTTTGATTTCTAGCAAAAGTTTTAGAGAGTGCGTTAATACAATCACTATTATGACAGCATCAAATGGAATTTAATACAGCAAAAACATGGCGTTCTACAGGAACCATTGTAAATAACTATATGAGAGAATGTTGCTCTTCATTAGTACATAGATAATATTGTAGGAAATAACTATATGACCCTGAGATTTGTTATGCTTCTACAGATATATGAAATATGAAAGAAAAATGTAATTTTCTTCATGTACATGCACATCAAATTATTCTTACTATGGCAAATAAGTTTTGAATCCTTACTATGAAAATAATTCTTCTAATTTAGAAAAACATGGAACAAAGTTTACCCGTTGTTTGTATACAAATTTAAATTAAGTTTTATCACTGAATGTAGGAAAGGAAATGTCAGTTTTTTTTTAATTTAGATCGTCCAAAGTACAGCCCATTGTCCTGAGTTATTTCGTAAAATTAACCTCAATATATCAGTCCCTTGACTTCGGAAGCCCACTTTACTTTACATCCTACTAGTATCTTGCAATTCAAACTTTAGGATGAATTGCTTTTTACCACATTGCCTTGAATTGTTTAACAAAAAACAAAAACGGTAAATATGATCTGTTTTCTGGCAGAACTCGCAGTGTAAAAAATCGCTGATGGAAGTCTTTGCGTTGCGATATGTTGATGTACCATATAGGTTATTTTACTGTTTCTTTGTTTCCTACGTGTATGTACAATTTTTTTAACGTGTGAGTGATGGATTTTGGGTGCAAATACAAAAAAGTTAAAATTTTCGTGCCTCACAAATTATTTGCCATATGATGGCGGCGTATTAGAATATATTATCTCATCTCATTATAAGAAGTTATTAGTGCGAGTAACTGTGCAAGATATACTACAGTACCGCAAATCTAGGCGCAAGCACTAGGGTATTCTCCTTGACCCATTTCCAATCTTTTGGGATAAGAACAGTGGAAGAATCGCATGAATTACACGTAAACACCGTAAAAATATTAATAAATATATAATATCATTACATTGGCCTCACATAACTACAGTCAACTGCGCGTGCACAGAACATAGGTATTTTTTTAAGCTTTTTTCAAGGATTTGTCACCGAGCTTTCCGTATCTCGTAAGAGTAATTTAGGTCGGGTATATTTCAGACTGTTATTCCAACATCTATGGAAAGCCATGGTGATTATTTAGCGTATATCTTATTAAACTTTTACGAGACCTACGTAAACTCTGCTCTTCACTAATTGTTAATTTTTATATAAAATTAAGTGGAAGCTCCTCGGTAAGAAATACAAATAATGTAAATAAAGTTTTAGTAGTCTAATGTATACATTATATATATTTTTAATAAAAAATATGATAACCATTCAACCATCTACACCGTTAAATTTAGCCTATCTTCTGCATATCAAAGATATGTTGAAAACCAGTAGCATTCGTTGCTATACAGCCTGCAGCACTGATGATACTTTATACACCCGCCGTGCGAATATTTCTCGGGAATACGTCGATGAGCGCCGGAAAAAAATTGTGTCTGAAATAGAGATACTGTAACACAAATTCTCGGATTGGGGCCGACTAAATGTAGTCCAATTAAACCTTATGAAGACACAGGTTTACGCGTTTGCCGCTTAAAAGATATCCTTCGACGTGTTTTCTAATTTCGGGAGACAACGAAGAGTTCCCCGAAGAAGGTACTTTCTAAGCGACTTGATCCACTGGTCTTTGCATTTTTATCGCATATACCACGATGAGTGTTCCGAACAATGGTTCGGATTAATTCCAGCCGCCGGATTCCACTATCGCATCTTGCTTCATAACTTAAAATTCCATCCACATCATCTTGATGGTGGCATTCCACCACAGTGCGTTTTTCAAGGATTTTTTGCCACGCACTAATATAACTTAGGGACCTTAAAGAAAATGTGTGTTATTCTGCCGTGAAGGAGTAGTTAGCAAACCTTACTGTGTTTTGCTTTGAAGGGCACTGTGAGCTAGTATATTCACTGGGTATATGAAACTCAAGAAGTTATGTTTTAAGGTGATAAGCGCAGTGTGGTGTCTCACAGAAATGTTATGGATGACACCGTATTTGTTATGGGTAGACGTTGCACTTACCATCAGGTGTACGTTTTGCTCGTTTCATCTCTATCCATTTCAGTAATGGGCTTTCCCCTTTACCCGGGCTGCCTAGCGAGTGGGACACTGCTCCCCGCGGTCGTTGATACCACTTCAGTGGAATTTTAAAATTGTTATGACTTCACGTCACCTCTAGCTGGCTTGTCCTTGTCTTATGTGCCGGGCCTGTCGCTCATCTCCAACCTTCCTCGTGGTCGGACGGCGATAGCAGGCACAGTCAAATAACTGACGAGCCGTTCGGACCACGAATTGTTCTATGACTTCTATGAGAGGTCTCTGGCGATGACGTCGCTCCGGACGTAGCGTCCTGCTCTAACGATTGTACGCAGGGATAGGTTCTGTTGGACCTGAACCTGTCTTCGCTGGGCAGCCTACGTGAGTCCATACAACGCCGGCGCTGCGTATGTTAGTCTTGAGCGGACGTAGGTCTTTATGGCGGACTCTAGCTTGACCTAGGTTAGCAGGTGTGAGCCATGACTGGTCGGCGCTCGCGCAGCTCTCGAATGGAAGCGTTGTTAGAGTCTTTTTTGAGCTCTGGGTAAGGAGGACGGTCGTCCTCCCGACGTTGATGGCGATCCGCCAACGATCCAGACAATCGGGAAGGTCCAGCAACCGTGGCAATTCCCTTATTTCTCTAGTATTGCGGATGTTCATGGGCGGCGGAAAATAAACGTATCTAGTAAGGATCTTCGTAAAATAAAACTGAAAGATAATATTATTTAAATTAATGTTTCGCCTTTACAAAACTTAAAATAATTTTAACAAACATTTACTAATAAAGAATCTGCTAAATCCGCTACTTCGTTACAGGTGGAATAAAGTTAATTACTAACAAGAGTAATTACCTTCTAAACATCTCTAGAGCTTTCGCTTATTTCCAACAAACGTAATTATTATATAACTTAACATTAGTTTTCCCAAAAATATATTATTAATCTTATTGCTTTCGTACTGGTCTCCTTCAGTGCCAGATAACAAATTCATTATATTTATAAATACACCCTAACAAGGGAAACTCATCAAGGAAACCATTCATGATTGTATTTAGGAAATCGTAATACTGTAAGCTACGTTGTATATCGCCGAACACAATATATATAAGTATTACTATAAATAAATAGTCTGTAATTTTTATTTGTGGTAAGATTCTTTTGCAGGAATCCGTCTAGTTACCAAGGAGTAATGAGAGCTTGTGTAATTACTGGGCATGTGGGAATAAAAAACTGATATTTCAAGGGACGGCCGCAGTGTGGCACTTACGAGTACCATCCGGTGAACGTTTTACGTCTCGTCAATTTATAAAAAAAATATCTTGGAATGCGCACTACTTAAAAACAACAAAAATAATCATTTTGCCAAAAATACAATTTAATGGTCGTGAGACTGACTCAAAATTTAGATTAAGGAAAGATTTGGTATTTTTATTAATTCGATAAAATTGTTACATATTTTAAAATCATAACCTCAATGATTATACCAAACGTCACTAATCTCTTTAAACCTATCTGCTCATAATTTAGCGTTGTGAACTCGGTGATAATAATCTAGCATAGTTCTCACTTGTAGTAACAAATTATGCAAGCAAATATTCATATAGAGAGGTTGTCAAGAATTCGTCAACTGTCAACCTTAAGAAAGAGCTCATTAAGCCGATTAGGGTTTCTTGATAGCCCCTTTTTAAACAAGGAAACGAGAGGGAGCCTGAGTACTCTAACGACCTATTCTCTGTCTACACTAGCGGGGATGAAGGACTCGACGTCCCTCGTGTTTTGTCTGACGTGGCTATGAAAAAAATGTTTGAACCGAAAGTCATAAATCACGGTTAATACGTTCGTAGTTATATTGAATATGAAAGGAAACATTCGTAATCGTACCCTGATTATATTTGTAACTATAATAACACATTTTTACAGACAGCTGTAATGTCTTACAGAGTAGGTTAAGCACCGGACGAAAAATGTAAAATTTAAGACTTACAAATAAGGTGGACATAAAACAATTTAGTGTAACTGCTATAGTACTAGTAACAGAATTGAAATTTACGTAACACAAAAACTTTTAACTGATTATTAGGTTACGCATAATTGGAATATTTACTTTAATGTTTGATATTTCTGAAACTAATTCTAAGAAAGTTTTATTGCTAAAAGTGGTACATAACAACTAATTCCTGTCTATATATATTGAAGATCGTATAGTCTCATGGTCAGAGTACCTGACTTCCACACAGCAGGTCCTGGGTTCTTATCTTAGTCGGAGCCAAGATTTGTGCAAAAACATAAATAAATAATTTTCGGGTCTGATTGCAATCATCAAATCAGGTCTTTTTATCGATATAATTAATAATTATTCTCGAATATTCTCAATATTAATTCAGATTTTTTTTGTGACGGAGAATAATCTTGATTCCAAATCACAAGAAAAAAAATATTTAATGTGTGTTCGGGTATAACTTCTTAGTTTATAAACCGATATTTATGATTAGGTTATTTATGGTAATAATAATAATAATAATAATGGTTAGGATATTTATGGAAAGGGTAGTCCCATATAATTTTGTTGAAGTTCTGATGATCAGATCCATGCAAAAATCATGAAACTCTGTTTGGAGCTGCAGCTGGTTTTTTGATTAAATAATTATTTATTTACAACCGGAATACGTTCTGTTATCCTAACGAAAATGTTACAAGTCATGAAAATTAATTATTGCATACAATTATACAATATAATGTAAAATGATAAAGAACTTTAATGAATTTTATTTGAACGTAGGAAGAACGATAAAATTACCCGGGGTTAAAATATTGTTCTCGGAAGCCATAAATATAATATTATATAATGAAGATAATGCCTAGAGATTTTAACGAGATTGTTTAAAAGATTAAAATTAGCCTCATTAACATGTAATTATTAAAACGAGTTTTAAAATGAATCTTATAACAATTTGCAGTTAAGAAAAACATTTGATTTATTTAATGACCAGATTTACTGGTGGTGGGATTCCTATGTAGGAATCCGTCTAGGAAGGGACCCCAGGGCCAGTTATTCTGCCGTGAAACAGTAGTGTGCAATCATTACTGTGTTTCGGTTTGTAGGGCACTGACAGCTAGTGTAATCACTGGGCATATGAGGTTTAGCCTCATATGCCCAGTGATAATAAGTAATGTCTCAGGGTGACGGGCGCAGTGCGGTGTCACACAGAGATGTTCTGGACGACACAGCATTTATTATGGGCAGACGTTGTGCTTACCATCAGAACGTTTTGCTCGTTTCGTGACTTCCGCAGATAAAAAAGCTATATTTTTTTATATTTAATCAGCCCTTTTTTGTACGTGTTCGGTCATAAAAGTAACTCTGATTAGCCAATTTATTACTTGCTGCGGTCTCATTCATTTGAAGCACTGGACACATGTATCGTTAAGTTCTTTTGAATTTCATGTTTTTTTTTAATTTATTTTGTATATTTTGGTCATATTATAATTATACGTATTTTTTCTAAAAAGATGTTTTTGAAAAGATTTTTTTCTCATATGGTAGAAATTGATGAGGCAAGCAAATCGTTCAAAAGATGTCACCTTGAGACATCAGTTCTTAAGTCTCATATGCCAAGTATAACATTACCTATCAGTGCCGTTAAAAGCGATACACAGTAATGTTTGCTTACAGAAGTAGTATGCACAGCAGAACAACTGGCTGATTTCTGCATAGGACACCTACCACCACTGAATATATCTTTAGGGTTTAAATAAAACTAAATTTACGGATGTTATCGCGTTTAATTGTAACTATTTATAATCCGACGTTTCGAGCGCTTTACAGCACCCATGATCACGGGACAACTGAGGTGAGGTTCATGGAAGACTTTGAGGAAAAAGTTCTCGGTACTTCTCCATTAAATCCAAGGTTTTACAAGCGGTACGTAGATGATAATTTCACAATTCTACCTTCTCATAAAGTCACTGCATTTTTAGACCACCTTAACTCCTTAAATTCTAAAATACAATTTACAATGGTGTTAGATACAAATAACTCTTTAGCTTTTCTAGATGTTTTAGTAACTAGGAATCCTAATAACACCTTGGGTCACACTGTGTATAGGTAAAAGACCCATACTAATAGGTATTTAGACGATGAATTTCACCACCATCCATCACAATTAGCTACCGTGGATAAATCTTTGTTTCAGAGAGCACAAGAGATCTGTGACAGTAAACATCTGCTCGTCGAGCTTCAGCATGTCAAGCAAGTTTTGCAAAACAACAAGCTTCGGGTTCCGCGCCTACGTCGCAGTGACCAAGTGAAGCCGGACACAGTCGAGCGTGTACCTGCTGTCCTAACATATGTCAGAGTAGTCACAGACAAGATTAGCTTTATCTTCAAGCGGGCTTCCATAAGAACATTTTTCAATCCGCCGAAGAAGATAAGCCAGTTTTTACCATCTGTCAAGTGTAACATCTCTACAGGATGCAGAAGTATACAAGCTGCTTGGATTGTGAATGTGGTCTCTTTTACATAGGTCAAACAAAAAGATCAGTAAACCCGCGTAAAAGAACATAAGACCAAAAATAGTTCTTAAAAGCTACTCCGGGTTAACTATGACCACAGTCCTCTCGTAAAGCACTCGAAACGTCGAGTTATAAATAGTTAAATTAAACGCTGTAAAATCCGTAAAGTTAGTTTTATTTAAATGTTTGGTATTCGCGTATATATAAGAAATCATTTTATCTTTAGGGTTCCAAATAGCCCTGAAGTTTTTCGAAGTGCTTTATGATGTATATTACATAATTTCGTTGACATAAAATGCAAAATAACAGCCTCTAAATACTTAATCACTAAATAAAAGTAAGTAAGCCACGCTGCTTCAGTGCAGTAATGTGGACTGGACTCCACATGTCGTCGAAATATTTTTTAAATTTCTCAAATCTGCAGATTTTCTCACGATGTTTTCACCTAATAAATCAGCACTTAAAATAGCAACTGACAATGTTAGTAGTCTGACAGCGGGCATCAAACCCAGGTCATTTAAGGGGACAGGCTCTCCCCTTCACTTCTAACGAATGATTGTATTATTTTTGATGTTTTCTTCAAGTTCACCCTTACTACTTAAATACTCGTATTATAATAAAAATTTACAGCCAGATATAATAAAAAATAAAGAAACTGCCTATAAATATCCCACTGCTGAGCACAGACTTGATTTCTGAGAAGGTTATGGAGCCGGGAAGAGTCCTCCACTGGCGGATACGGATTTGCGAACTTCACATGTCTTCGAAATCTTTTTTATTCCTCAGACATGCAGGTTCACGACGTTTAACTTCCCCGCTGAGCATGTGGTTAATGTGCACTTAATAATTTAGAGGCGCTGGCACTGGCGACTGGACTAATGTCACATTACATCATCATCATTTTATTTTACTTGAAAATGTAGGATCTGTCTCAGAGCTTATTCATAATACTTATTACAGTGAAACTTTCATTCATCCACACTCGCGAAAAATAATTCACAATTAACCATGTCACGAAGTAACCGGGCAATATTTCGGAAATTTGAACAAAATTTTCCCGAGCCTCGGTAGGGCGGGGCAGACCCAAATGTTTTATGATCCGCGCAACACGCAGTTACGTGTCTGAACGCTTGTGGCATGTGGACAGAACTGCGCGAAATGATTTAGGGTTTTCATTTCACTACAGTTTATTTTACATTGCAGTCGGTTTCAGTTCACTAACATGAAATAAAACATCTCCAAAATAATTTTTATTTCACACCAGACATGTTTACTGCTGAATATATTTCATCTTATTCATAGCAGTAATTTCAATTTGAAAAGGACGCGTTGATGTTTTTTGAAAATAATCCTTATTGTTGTTTAAAATTTTTAAAACCTAAGAGTGCAGGTAATTTTTTTTACTTGTGGTGATATTTCTATGCAAGAATTCGTTCGACGAATTCTTTGGTCACATCGCAGTGCCAGTTATTGTGCTCTCAAGCCGTAATGCGCAAACATTTTTATTTCATAAATAACAGCTTTTTACTCAATGCTTATGAAAGTATATACGGTACTTAAAAGAATTTTTGTCTGCCTGTCTGTCTGTTTGTTTTGACTAATCTCCGAAACAGCGAGACCAATTATGACGGAATTTTCAGTGACTGATATTATAGCGGACAACTCAGGCATCGGCAATTTTAGAGAAATAAGTAGGGTTCCGCGCAAAAAAAATTAAAACCCCAAATCCGATTTAAATAGGGAAGTATATGCGTATATCATCGTTTGGGGTCGGCTTTTTTACGCGAGTGAAACCTCCAAGCATAGCTAATACTAAAAGAAATATCATTGTTCTATTGAGATGCGGTTTTATGGTAAGGATTTAAGTGATTTTCTGTAGTGGAATTTTTAGAGGCTGTTGAAAATTAAGTCAAGATAGTTAAGATCTGATGATTTATACCAAGAAGTTGTTGTGTTCGCAAGATTTATTATAGCGTCGTAATACAAACATTACATACAGCACTCCCTGTTCTTTATCTCCTCGTACTTAGTGTAGTACTCGTATTTCTGCGACAGTATTGAAAGATGAGACAAAATCAGTGCATATACATGATATAATTCTATTGAACGTATCGTACGTTCAATCCAAAATCAAGACGTTGTGATTAAGGCTTTTGCCGGTATTCAAAGCCAGGATCCTCAACTAAGTATGTAGTACTCATCCCTATCCAAAGTGGAGGTCGACGTTCAGATATAGGAACCATAAATCCAACTTACCATAAAAATAATTAATTGTCCTTGGCCCAAATTACAGTTACTTACTATTCTATATTTATTTATACTCAAATAAAGTAATTTCGGGTTGTAATTTAATAGTCAGTATGTATTTTATTAAAAATTTGAAACGTATGAAAAAAGTTGAAAAGGGCTCTCTATTAATCAAAAATGATAAAACTGATAAGCGATAGTCAAGAAGCAAAAATGTGCACAAAAAATAGTTACATTTACAAAAAGAAAACTAAACCTATTATGCAGCAGAAATATCAACGTTTACAATATCTCTGTAGTGGCTAAATGATGCCTTCACGTGCCTGAAAGCAGTTAGACTGTGATGCTACATGCATGAATTGACCACATCGAGCGGAATGCGGACTCCAGATATACGTTACTTAAATACTGCAGTATGAAATAGGTACACTAATAATAATTTCGTAAAATTTTAAAAATACACACGCTCCAGTTTTGTTTTTGCAATTTAGCTCATGTACTATAAATATATTTATTACATTTTAATTATTCTATGAGCAAGGAAAGCCTGTTGCTATAGCTATATTAGACTGAAATGATAACTATTATCATCAATCTCTAAGTAGTCCACTCCTTGACCACAGGTATTCATTAAGTAGGTACATATGATTTAACGTGATCACCACGCTTGCTAGGATTTTCAACTTTTATGTAGAAGTAATTGTTGTCTCATACCTAATAAACGACTGGTTATTTATTATATTAAATCGCAAACATTACCCACATTCCTTAAATCATCGCCCCTGTTATCAGAGTAATAAATAACGAGGCCGCGTATTATCTTCAAACATAATCAGTGATGTTCCGCTGCGTTATTTCCGTCTACGGTTAAATACTTATAAAATATTTGTTTTAAACGTTTCGCTGTGCTGTGTGCTAAACGAAATGTTTAAATGTTTTTTTTTTATTAGGAATATATTTGCATTAATATATTTTATTTCAGGTGTTTTCAATATTTCTTAAAGTTGTAAAAATATATATTTATTTTAAAATATACCCTTATTAGGGTAAAAAAATGTAAAATAAGTCAAAATACTTTTATTTTCACTTCCGATCAGAAATCTTTTATAACAAATTTTGATGTAGTCGCAGCACTTTTTTGGGTTTGTAAACAAAGTTTCACTCGGTTATTAACTAATCATATTTAACAGAAGGAGCCTACTGTTAAGCTTATACCTCTTACAGCTCTATCGAATTACACATCTCTTCAGGGATCGCAGTCCGGAGGCCCGTAAGATAGTGTAAATAAATAAACAAGCATCCATAATTTGAAACATTCAAACATATTTCGGACGCTGGATGTGAGTTCATTCGTCTTATTTACTTTTTCCGTCCATGGCAGGTTCGGAAGTCGGCTCGGACTATCAATTTGTGTCGGTCTGTCTAGGCGGTGAAAACCGCCCAGTATACATTCACATACATGACTGCTTTTAGTTCAATACTCCGCGAGATGATAAACAGAACAGAAATAACAATGTAAACGTTTTAATTTAAAAATGCAATTTAACATATTTTTTATAATTTATCTTCTTAAAAACGTTAATCCGTACGAAGAGTAGACCAATAAAAAAAATCCTTAAGTAAAACTGTTACATGCCAATTTTTGTTTCTCTTAAACTTAATTTATAAAAGGAAATTACTTTGCATAGTAATGCAGTACTTTGACCATGTTGTTTAAAAACCAGATTATACGGCCGAAGATTTGTATACTGATACTGAGGACCAGATGAACAACTAATTAATATATCTTTTTCCTTTTTTTTATAATAACGTATGTGAAAAATGGGTCTTACATAATAACCCTTTGCGCGACCTGATATTGTCACAAAATATCAGTAAAAAAAAACCAAAATAAAAGGTACAAACGAAAAATAACAATGGAACACAGTTCAGAGGATATTCACAAAATTCGCTTGACAGGCGTCGGCGTCGGCAGTTTCTGTTCCCAAGAAGATAACTGGGATAACGCGGGAGCGTTCTGTTCTCATTTGTAACCCGGCTTTAATGGAACTTTTTAGACGATTTATATTTTTTGTTATATTTTCACAACGCTTAAACTTATACATCGACCATCAGTGGTTAGCAACTATATCCTAAAGTCAATAGATAAAAAAATATTAAATTTAGAATAAGTGAAGTGAGAGAGCGCTTTAATTAAATTATCAAATATTTTAATGTAGTTAAAAATATATATTTAAACGATTACGATGCAACATAATGCCGATAGGTGTCCGGCAGAGCAGCACTTACTTTTTAATATTGTACGGATGGCTTTTATTCCTGCAGAATAATACCATATATATGCAATGCTGTCATTATACTGCTCGTGGGAACGAAAAAGGGAGTAAATTTTTGTCTCGTACCAAAATGGCGGCGACGTGGTACCCCACCCGTCACGTCTCGTTTCCCGCGGGAGCGAAAAGTGGGCTACGGTGTGAACTCAACCTATTCTAGGGCAAAAAGACGTGGCTGTATGTATTTGTGTATGTAACGTAATGATGATGTTCTTCTGACCAGTGTCGACCATATCTATACTGTCATTATTATTAGCGCAATCAATCACAGAAGCACTCTGTCATCGTCATCTTCACGAACCGGAATAATGCATTTTTGATCAGATTGGAGGATTGCTTAGATTAAGGGTTATGCACGCGTGAGAATCACAGTTTTTTTAGTGGAACTAGGTGATGAGATGCGCAGATAGTTCACGTAATGGTAATTGCCACGCATTGCAATTTCCTCACCAACCGAAACATAGCGGTTGGCACTCTGCTTGACTGCAATACGTTTTTTATAGGAGAAAGTGACGAGACGAACAAATCGTTCTCGTAATGGTAAGGCAACGTCTGCTCATAACAAATGTGTCACCCACAGAACATTTCTGCACTACGCCCGTCCCCCTGAAACATCAGTTCATGTTTAGTGTAGTCATCAATACATGTATAGTAATGAAAAAACACACTACTGCTTGTCAGCAAATAACTGGTCCCAATCTACAGAAATTCCTGCATAGGAATCCCACCACCGGTGAACAATAAAGTACTTAATAAACAGGCATTATCTTTGTCGTTCGTCGTTTCAGCCTATCACTAGTCCATTGCTGAACATAGGCCTCCCCCATAGATTGCCACAAAAGTTAGTAGCTTTGGGGGGATTTTGCCATAGTTACCACGCTTGACCGGCGGGTTGGCAACCGCAGTTGAATTATTCAGATGTTTTCGGAAGATGCTGCTGACTATCTGGTTTTCGTTCTTCCTCTGTCGACTTTTACGACACCCTCGGGATGAGATGGGGTGGTAGATTCTCTTAAGCCGCCACCACACGGCCTTTTTACCTTCGTATAAACAAAATATTTGTTGTTTGTGTAATCTCACCATTTTTTTTTTAATATAATAATGGGCGTCGCGTCATTAAAACTTTGTAACGAGTAGGTTGAATAAAGTGGAAAGGCGGCTTTTTATTTTACTTTCTTATATGCTATAAAAAGTCGTTGAGAATTTTTATCGACGCTGAATGATGCATGTTTAGACTCGCATACAAGTCCAATAAAAGGGAATAGGTGAATCATAAAAAGGGTTGAATTTATTGATTCACATTGACGATGACTATGAAACTTTTTAAACATCCCTCTGCGACGCACCGAGCCACTTCTCGTTTCTACTCCCCTTATTATGGGAGGGTAACCAAACTACATAACATCATGATATTATTCACCGAAGCTATGCTTCTCGGCTCTACATTATTTCTATCACCGCAAACACATTCTGGGAGAATATTTACATCAGAGAAATTTGAAAATATTTTGTATGTGATCTTCAGTGAATGTAAAAATTTATCGTGTATTTGGCACTAAGTGTTTTAACATTGATAGGTTACAAATAAGAAAGAAGAACCGTTTTCATTACTTTTATTCTTAAACTAGCTCCGGGCCGCGGTTTCGTCCGCGTAAAAAAGCCAACCCAGATCGATGATAGCCATATGTACTCTCCTTTCATACCTTTCATTCTTAAATAATATGTACTCTATTTGAATCGGACTTTTGGGTTTTAAATTATTTGCGGGGAACTTATAATTTTTCTAAAATTATCGCAGTCTTAGTTACCCGATATAATATCAGCTATCTGTCAAAGAAAGTCCCGTCAATTAGCCGGAGATTAGCCGGAACAGACAGACAATATTTTTAAAAATTGTCGTTTTCTTATAAGAACTAGGTATATACTTTCATAAGCATTGAGTAAAAAGCTGTTATTTTGTTATTACAAACAGAATCTATATAAAATTCACGCGGCGAGTAATTTTTTGACTCGAACCTAAATGGCGGCGACGTGATACGCCACCCGTCACGTCTCGTTTCCCGCGGGGGCGAAAATTGGTAGCCTAAGTTACCTGCTATAATATCAGCTATCTGCCAGTTAAAGTTCCGTCAAAATCGGTCAATCGGTTCGGAGAACAGCCGGAACAAACAGAAAGACAAATATAATGATTTCTTATATTTACGCGAACACTACCCATTTAAATGAAACTAATTTTACGAATTTTATGGCGTTTAATTTTACTATTTATAACCCGACGTTTCGAGTGATTTACAGCACCCAAGGTCACGAGACGACTGAGGTGACAGAGACTATGACATCAGGACATCTGTCACCACAAAAGAAAGACCAATATTTAAAAAAAATCATAAGAGTATCGTATGTACTTTCATAAGCATTGAGTAAAAAGCTGTTATTTTGTTGTTACAAACAGACACTTCAATTTCATTTATTTCTATAGATTTTAGCCTTATGAAAAAAATCTGACATATATGTTACTTCTATTAATTATTGACATATTACACGTTATTGAGTATATTAGAAATATTTTATAAGTGTATATTAATTACGTTATAAATGTAAAAAAATAATAATTTTATCCGGCTAACAATACACAAATTATTAAATTTTGTAAATTTATCAATTACTGTTTTATATTGACACGATATTGAATTAAATGTCTTGTTAGATGAACAATAAATGTTCAGTCTAAGTAATCTTTAATTTACCCTTATTTATCCCCTATTCAATTTGCTGAGCGTTATTTGTGCTCAGCGAACGGTCTGACGCGTAACCCGATGGTGCTGACGCCATTAAAACGGAATAATGAAACACCTGCGGTTTTCGACGCGTCTGCACAAAGATGTTATTTTACTGGAAAGAATTTGAATGGGTATCTTACATATGAATGAGTTTACAAGTAACGATAAAATTGTATGTAATAAATATTTCTTATATTTTACAATATTGTTACTACAAAAAACTTATTTAGCGTAACTTACTATAGCGACGGGAATTGCAATCAGAAATCATACAATTTGGAAAATAAACAGATTTAAAATAATAACATTGCAACAAGAATCTTATAATTTTTTTATATACCAAGTTTTTAAACGGAATAAATGTATAAAGTAGTGTTTTGGTTTGAAGGGCACTGAGAGCCAGCGTAATCACTGGACATATGAGATTTAAGAACTGATGTCTCAGGGTGACGGGAGCAGTGTGGTGCTACACAGAAATATCCTCAGTAACACAGCATTTGCTATGGACAGACGTTGCACTTACCATCAGGTGAACGTTTCGCTCGACTCGTCACTTTATCAAATAAGAAAAAGCTTATTTTAATGTTTCAAATCTCTAGCTCCTCGAGAAGTTAGTTTAAAATAAATTACTAAATTTAACCCGAACAGACATACACGAAAGCGGTGGTTGTAAAAACCGTCATCGTGGTTGATGCACATTACTGCTGTTTCGCTGCTGTTCACTACAGTATTTTGAAAAAGAATCAAGTTGCAATTGGTAGAATATGTAAAGAAATTTATTTATAATTGTCCCATCTAGTCAAGAATACACTAACAATACAAGTGTGCTTTCTTGCGCCTCGCTTTTACGTTTTGTACCCTTGTATCCGTGTTCACAAAGCAGGCGTTGCACAAATAATTATGTGCATACAATTATTTCCTTTCTAAGCGTTTGTTCATAACCTTTCCGCTACGTCGCGCCACACCGTGACTGTGCCAAGGTAGCGCTTCTAAAATATTTTAATTTAATTTATCCCTGTATTGTAAACCCACCTGTACAGAAATGTTCTAGGAAAATATGTATTCAAATTAACTTGTGAAATTAGTTTCATATAATGTAGTTACAGTTGTAATCTAAACATTATTTCAACAAAAGAAAACATGAAACGGTTACACCCTCGTTCTATTCCAACTATTACGCCTACGTAAATAAAATAAACCGCAAGTGATGAATTAACTTTCACATGGTTCCGAACTAATTACGTATTATTAAAATCTAGTTAGTTATAACTACAATTGGTTTCGTTAAAAAAGGAACTGAAAACGCAAGTGAGTAACACCGCAGTGTCAGTTATTCTGCAATGAAGTAGTAGTGTACAAATATTACTATGTTTCAGTGCGGCATTGATAGCTAGTGTAATTACTGGGTATATCAGACTTAAGAAATGATATCTCAGGATGACCCAGCACTCGTCTCGTATAGTGCCACACGAGATATTACAATTAAATGTTGGATAACACAGAAACTGTTATGGGCCGACGCTTTACCTATCATCAGTAGTTACATAATAACAAACCACAAATCCTCGCAAAAGAACACCGGTTCCTACCAAGGATGATTCGCGAGGCTAATAAAATTTAAAAACATTCTAATTTTAAAAGAGAAGATGCTTGGTCATTACCACCAGCTTGGGATCCTATAATTAATAAAATTAAATCAAAAACCAAGCGTACCGCTGCAATACTTTAAGATGCAGTTAGCTCTTTCTGCGTAGATCGGACCAAAAATAATAATTGAAAGCTGAAGGTACTTCGGGTTAATTATAATATCAGGACATCTGTCACCTCAGTCCTCCCGTGACCATGGATGCTGTAAAGCGCTCGAAACGTCGGGTTATAAATAGTAAAATTAAAGGCGATAAAATCCGTAAAATTAGTTAGTGTTCACGAAAAGATAAGAAATCATTATGTGATCCTATGCGGACCGGAAATGGCAAAGAAAATTCGCCGGTTAGAAGATCTCAATACCAAGCGCACAAGATTTATAACATACGAGTATTTTAATTTCTTGAAGAGATGCAGAGACCATAATCTCAATCGTACGTGTGTCAAAATATCAGCTAAACAGGACGTTCAAAGAAGCGCTAAGATCTTAAATCAGGCAAGTAAAAAGTCGCTACGATAGGTGATTCCGCAAAAACGTACTGATCTACATACAATAAATACAGCTGTAGACAATTCATCCAGTAAACTAAAACAATTTTAACGACATTTGATTGTAATAATTGCATCGAAACTTTAAATAAGAGTGAAACTGCTAAATATAATGAATGCAAACATAAACATGTATAAAAATATCAAAAGCTAACGACCAAATTAAATGTCAAACTTCAATCTCAACGTCTGAACGGAACGCAACGGTTGAGTATAGACAAAGATTACGCGCGGTCTATAATCTGTAAAAATAAACATTGGAAGAATCAACATTAAAACTGTTATCGAAAGGAATGAATTTCGCAATAACATCGCGAAGAATGCCGTACGTAAGAAATTATCTGTAGTGTCGAGGATTGTCTGCAAAAAACTAATTTCAGTAAATAAGATTTGGAGTTGACATATGACGTCAAGAGTTTTTATTGGATAGAGCGACGAAACGAGCAAAAGGTTCCAACCACTCAAACAATCTACCCAAAAGATGAAGTTCTGTGCCGAAACTTAATCTTCCCAGAGACGAATTAAAAGCATTAAATAACTTACAAAACAGACCCGAACTCACGATTCTCAATACTCCATTACGTCCTAGAGTGAGTCAGAACGATTACCAAATTACAGATTGGCTCAACATGTGGCTAAAATACTCTCACCACTTAGAGGACACACAATAACACACAGAGGTTTCATACTACGAGTATTTTGTCAGTGCGATAAAAGACCTACATCCTTCTGACAATGAAACTATGGTCAGTTTTGGTGTCCAGTCGTTATTTACATGCCTACCTGTTGAAGACTGCATCTCGATTGTAACTAGGAAGCTTACAGAATAGAGCATGCCAGAATAACATGCATAATTACTTAGACATTGCCTAACATCTGGCTATCTATTGTGGATATCAATATCTCCCATTGTTGCTGACATTTTCATGGAAGACTTTGAGGAGAAAGCCAAGGTTACAAGGTACAAGTGGTACGTAGATGATACTTTCACAATTATACCTTCTGATAAAATCACTGCATTTTTAGAGCACCTTAACTCCATAAATTCTAAAATACAATTTACAATAGAATTAAAGGCAAATAACTCTCTAGCTTTTCTAGATGTTTTAGTAATTAGGAATCCTAATAACACCTTGAGTTACACTGTGTATAGGAAAAAGACTGATAGGTATTTAAATGGTAAATCTCACCACCATTCTTCAGAGTTAGCTACTGTGGGTATATTTTTGTTTCAGAGAGCACATGTGATCTGTGATAGTAAACACCTGGCCGCCGAGCTTCAGCATGTCAAGCAAGTTTTGCAAGACAACAAGCTGCGGGTTTCGCGCCTTCGTCGCTGTTTCCGTGTGAAGCCGGCCACAGTCGAGCGTGTACCTGCTGTTCTACCTTATTTCAGAGGAGTCACGGACAAGATTAGCTATATCTTGAAGCGGGCTTTCATAAAAACATTCTTCAAGCCGCCGAAGAAGAAAAGTCAGTTTTTACCATATGTCAAGTGTAACATTCCTCTACAAGATGCAGGAGTATACAAGCTAGATTGTGAATGTGTTTGTCTTACAAAGGCCTAACAAAAAGATTGATTAGAACCCGCGTAAAAGAACACATAGCTGACGTGAAGCATCGTCGTTCTAGGAAGTCTGCAGTATGTGACTATGTTCAGGATCATCCCAACCATTACGTACGATTTGATAAAACAAATCCTCGCAAAGGAACACCGGTTCCTACCAAGAATGATTCGCGAGGCTATTAAAATTAAAAAACATCCTAATTTTAACAGAGGAGATGGTTGGGTACTACCACCAGCTTGGGATTCTATAATAAATAAAAAAAAACAAAACCAAGCGTACCAATGCAAGACTTCAAGATACAGTTAGCTCTTTCTGCGTAAATCGGACAAAAAATTGAAAGCTGAAATTAATCCGCTAACTATGACGTCAGGACATCTGTCACCTCGGTCCTCCCGTGACCATGGGTGTTGTAAAGCGCTCGAAACATCGGGTTATAAATAGTAAAATTAAACGCGATAAAATCCGTAAAATTAGTTTCATATAAATGTACAGTATTTTTTTGTATTTTAGTTCTATATGTAACTAGTGTAAGTAATGAAAACTATTACCAAAATAAACATTAATGATGATCGAACATAGCTTTCTACGCAAGTAGATCTTAGAATAGAATAGAAGTATCTTAAACGAAATTCTTTTCAAAAAAATATTCATTTAATACAAATAGCTCAGGAGCTAGGCGCTCGCTTTAAATTTCATAGTACGCGAGTGACCTGGGTTCGATTCCCGGTGCCGGCACCACTAAAATTGTTAATTGCAATTTTAAGTGCTGATTTACCACGTGCTCGGCGGTGAAGGAAAACATCGTGAGGAAACCTGCATGTCTGAGGAATAAAAAATATTTCGAAGATATGTGAAGTCCGCCAACCCGCATTGGAGCAGCGTGGCGGATTCTTCCTAGCTCCAAAACCCTCTCAGAAATGAGAGGAGGCCTGTGCTCAGTAGTGGGACATTTATAGGCTGAAACTTTACTTTACTTTACAAATACAAATTATAATGTACATACTAATAAAAATATTGTGATATTGGACTTGTACAAGTCCAATGAACAGAATTAACTATACTGATGTCTTGATTTTAGTGAATGCTCACGTCGCTCGACTGGCACTGCTTTTATACCGGTGGAATTCATATGTCCCATGTTTCTGGAATCGTCGTCCAAGGGGTGGTCTGATACTGTCTTCCTTGTTTATCGTTCCGCTGATCCATTGTTATGACGTTATGTGAATCAGCAATTATACTACCTTTATGCTCCTTTGTTAAACTCTGGTCAGCAACTCTATTGCGTCTTAATTTATTATTCAAGTACCTTGTTGACGCAGGTTGACTAGCAGATGATCTTAAAATATACTCAATCGTAGGCATTGACAATAATCATATTAAGTTTCAAAAAGGCCTTAATAGTTTTTTATTCATCGTCAAAGTTTACACTTTAAAGCGCATCTTCATATACATATAGAAGACATAGTCAATGAAGCATATGATATGACTTCCTAAGCGAGCTCAGATAGTCCGGTCAGGTAACCCAAAGAGCAGGGCTTTTCCTTTCTCTTTTTTACGAGAGAGGCATAGAGCAATTCACGGCGGGCTCAGTGTTCCCTCACCGCATTCCGACTCTGTCGACGCTAGAACCTCTAATTCTCTTTGGGACTGAACCTCTATAAAAATCACCCGAAGCTCAAGCGTTGGCACGCCGTGAGGAGCGACTTCAGTCGTTAATGTTGCCCTCGTTAGTTCTTAAGTCTCATATGCCCAGTGATTATGCTAGCTGTCAGTGCCCTCCAAACAGAAAGACAGTAATGGTTGGCCCTGGGGCCATTTATTCTACCTAGACAGATTCCTGCACTGGAATCCTACCACCAGTTATCTCGTGTTGCTGGTGAAAACAGAGCTGCTTTGGTTCGGTCGATTTATCGGGGTGACGATCGAATAAGCCCGTACTCGAACGAAGTCGGTGTTATATTGAGTGTGGCGGCAAAGTCGGGGAACCTGAAAAGCACATTTCAGCGTACCATAAAAGACGCAGCCACGACATTTAAGGCGTCTGTAGCGGCCTTACACAGAAGATCCTCAAACGAGGAAACGCTGAGAAAACCTGAGAAACTGAGAAGGCTCGCTTGCAACGCGAAATCAATCGACTCTGCAGTGAGATGGTAGAACTTCGGGAATAGGACGCGATCAAATAAGAGTCCCGCCCCCGTGGTTGCACATGAAGCGAAAACGAAAGGAAGCACAGCCATTTCTGCCCATACTGTACCATAATACTGTACCCATAAATACAGGTGGATGAGCTAACGAGCTCTTTCAAGCGTCAAGTGGGTAGTATGGAGACACTTGAATATCGGCTTCTCCCTGAGAAGCGAATTCGTCCACAACTAGCTGCAGACAGACGCAGTGAAGCAACTGCCGGTGCATCCACGCCAGGCTAAAATCTCCAACAGAGGGGGCTCTCTCTTCTGCCCAGAAGACGATGGCCCCTAAAACACAAAAGGCTCCAAAAGGCAGGAATGAAGCCAACGCCAATCTATGAGGGAGAGCTAGTTTTAATTGAAATATTCCAGGAGCATAAACACTACGTTTCATTCAGCTGAAATCTCAAATAGGTCACAATCTGCGTTTCAAAACCGTTTGGTTAAATCATGTTAGGCCTATGTGACAAACAAAGCGAGCTAATGATGTTTACCCTAAACTTTGCCCTGTTTGGTCCCGTTTCATCTTGAAATCTATCACTCTGTGATTTATAATTTGTTAAGCAAATGTTTTTCATCTAGTTTTAACTGAACGAAATTTATTAAATCCTTCTTTCATTTTAAAAATAGGTCATTTATTACAATCTAAGGAAAGTAATCAAACACATAACAAAGAAAATATAGAATTTATTTCACTCTTTCAAGTTGCATTCAACTTTCAATGCGCAGTACGTGCCACGTGAGTTGAGTATTGGTTTTGAATATCAACAGATACCGAGAGTATTTCTAACAAGAGGATATGTATATTTGATATTTGATGAGTCAATTGGATCGTGTAAGTTCACTAGTATGTACCAAAATTGTCGTGCGTTAACTTATTTATTAACTTATGTGTTATATTGAATATATTAAAATTCAGTCTGTCGCAGTATTAATATTCTTTTTTTTATTTGATGTTTATGTTATTTCGTGTTCCTATCTAACATTGCTATAATATTAAAAACGGCACTTTTAGTTTCAACAGTAGTCAATAAGGTTTAATGCTTATTTTTAAAGAGAAAGTAATGAGACTTCAACACAGTACAAACTTTGACACGTTTGTCGCCAGTTTATTCCGATTTGTGTACATGAACTCAGACTATTTCACCACTGTCATCAAACAATGCTGCCAACTCAGATATACTTTGAGAGGGCTACAACTATAGCCTTTAAAATTCGTCATTATTAACTTATTCGTAGGTTGATCGTGAAAGCCAAAATGATGATCAAAATTTAAACAACAGAATCGTTTAAACAGTCGATGCCCGGTATGATTGTTTGCACTGTACTACATGTATATACTATACACACTGTTTATATTGGAACTTGCGTTAAAGCCGCAACGAAAATAACATTCAAAACAGCAAGATTTTTTTTTTTTTAATAATGTTCATTAAAGACAATCACATCAACAAAATTTAGAATCAGAGAAATTAAATTCAATACTGATTTTAATAAAAGAACATCGTGACTATTACATGAGCTTTGTTTTAATTTCAAAATGAAAATAAATAAGATATCGAAACTCAAATTGGCACGTAATAAAATCGGTTACGTCGTAGGCACGAGGCACCCAATATTATTATTAATAATTAATATTTACCCAATATACATATATTGTCTACAACTCTATTCCACGCTGCAGTGAATTACTTCATTGTTAGTTTAATCCGTTTCTATTCACTAAGAGTCTCCCGTAATTACTACATTAGTTATTTGATAAATGTGTCAGATATTTTAATGTTGAAATTACAAAATCCTTTAATGTACCAGAATAAATTAAAAATCTTATGTATTTTTTACTTAATAAAAAAGTCTGCTCTCTGGCTTTATGTAACATACCTTATATTACTTCGAAAATTCACTGTGCCTTTACAGGCGTCAAAATATTAATTTCCTTACTAAGAAGTAAAAGAAACCAATTCATATAAATACATAACTGTGAAGTATTACCATGAAAACAGTCGAAAAGTTTAAAGATTCAGCATAATTTGAACAAATTTTTGTCAGAAAATATTGTTGTTACTTAAAAATCTACATTTTAGTAAGCTAATCTTAATCACCATGAAACTCGTAATTCTTTGGAAATATTAAGAATACAAATTTTGGACTTACAATAATTGATTAATACATAAAAAAAATGTGACTTACTGTTGTGATGATATTAATTTAGATTACATATTCTTATGAATCTATGATCGTGGATTTTTAATATTAGTTTTTTTAGCATTTTGACGTCATAATCATTTAGTGAAGGAATTAAATTGAATATGAAGATTTAGAAAACAGATGCGTATTCACTGAATTGCCGTTTCAGCTCATTAACTTCAAGAAACACTAATTAATGTTCTTTGAAGTATTTACCAGATGCTTTCATCGTGTGACATGCACGCTCTGCATCTTATTTATGCCGAACAGTAAATTCAAAATGTAATAAACAGTTATACCTGGCTTATTTTGCGTTGCATATTTTATTCTTAAGCTTAACCAGAAATTGTTTTTTTTATATTGAATATGTGACGGGACGAGCAAAACTTTCCTGGTGGTAAGTGCGAAGTCTACCTATAACAAATCCTGTGCCCCCAGAACATTTATGTGTGGCATCGCACTGCGCCCTTCCCCCTGAAACATCACTTCTTAAGTCTCATATGCCCAGTGATTACACTAGCTCTCAGTGCCCTTCAAATCGAAACATAGTAATGTTTGCACACTACTGCTTCATAGCAGAATAACTGGCCTGAAGTTGTACCTAACTAGACGGATTCCTCCATACAGATACATACAAATAGATATAATACGAGCTTAAATACATAGTAAAAAGTGTGGCACTTAGGCCGCGTTCCCACGGCAACATCTAGTCTTGCAGGCACGGTTTTTTGCAGTATCCCGTTTAATGGTGGATATGGCTTTATAATTATATTAAAATTTTAGGCATGTTTTCGTAAAACCAGACCGATACATTTTTTAGTTTTTTAACATTCAAGTGCATTATCAATGTACTTGTCATAATCCTCATAACATGGCGAATACAATTTAACAACGAAATTATCTTTATATGTAACTATCCTAAAAGCTTTACAAGCCACTGCAAAATTTTTTGAGGTTATTAAAAAAAAACCAAACCCCTAAACCCGAAGATAAAAAATTGTTTTAAATTATTGAGCCTAAGATATCCCCAGCAATTCCAAACCGGGAATGTAATTAATAAAACATTATAAATTCTTGACTTTCACAGAAATCAAGCCTAATAATTTTCTTGTTGTTGGGTATAAATATTTATAGGCAATTAACGATTTTCGATTAAATCATTATTATACGTAAAAAAAATGTAATTAGTCCAATAATTTCTGTATATACATAAATGTATGTCTGTAGATACATAAATGAGTCAATTATAATATTTCTGATGTAAAAACTAAAACGATGGAAATAATACAAGCTGTTTCCACGACTTTGTTCGCTTGAATATAAGAGCTTTACATCTACATCTACATCTTACATATGCAGACGAGACATAAACCTATCGAGATATAACCCTGAAATAAAAACGTTGCCACTTTCATGAGTTTTAAAGTTCCACCCATTCGTACCGACGTACAGAGAAGAGGAGATATTCATTCCTATTTTATTTTAGAAGAAATTCGTTTAAGGAAAATAAATTTTGTACTTAAGTTCTTAGTAAATATGAAAATGGAAATACCCGGGCATGATGACAATCGAGCAATGTAATTTTTAGTAATTAGTAATTTAATTCGAAATTTTTAAAACATTTATTAGTTAAGAATCTTAATTAACATTTATATGGACCTTTTTTTTAATTTCCAGCAGACATAGTTTCACGTACCGATACGGGTTGGTGGGCCAAGTTTCAATAGAAGCACAGCAATGAACTTATGAGAAAGGAAGATATCCAGTCAGACGTGCTTTGATAAACTGCCTTTTGTACCCCTTTGTGTCTGCTGATAACACCAGCGACCCCAATGTGGGTTTGAATTACGGCTTTATTCAATAACTTATTTTAAACAATTTTAAGTTAAGAGAAACGATGTAAAAGCAGTAAACGTTTGACAAAAAAAAATTAAAATATATTTATAAACAATATATTCATACCAGCTAACGCTTACGACTTAATCCGGATATAGGTTTTTAAATATCTCGTGGTAGATTTTTGATTTTCCGGGATGAAAAATATCCTATGTCCGTCTCCAGGATGCAAGCTATCTCTGTGTCAAATATCGTCAATATCGGTTTAGCGGTTGAATCGTGAAAAGGTAAACAAACAGACAGAGGAACAGAGAGATTTACTTTCGCAGTACAGTTTTAGCTAGATGTTTAGCTCTATGATTTTTCGGAATATAAAGAATCCTTTGTCGTAATCTCCAGGATGCAAGCTAACTCTGTGCAAAATTTCGTCAAGATAGCTTACGCAGTAAAACCGTAAATAGGTAACAAACAGACAGAGGGCCAGAGAGAGTTACTTCCTCATTAATATTAGTATGGCTAAGGGATGTGAGGTATTAATTAGATAAATAAGAAAAATAATTGCGTATTATAAGCCGACCACATGATTGCACCATACGGCATGATACCTCGCTGATCTGTTTAGTCAGTTCTGCCCTTCCCGGTTTGTTTGGTTTTTAGTGTGGGCTCCTCGAAGCCATAGCATGAAGTATTATAACCTAAAACCTTCCACAATAACTTGGATATCTAAGTCAGATTTTTTTTTTTAATTGGATAATTATGTCTTGAGATTAACGAGCTTAAACTTACAAACTCTCTAACTTTATTATAGTCGTAAGATACAACAAAGATGTAATAAAAAGAACAAATAATTTTTTAAATCCCCTAAATATTTAACCAAGTTTTATTTAATATTTTACTAAAATTCAAATTAAATCGGCCGTATCTTCGCATACCCCCTAATTTCTACAGTTTTCAGATTTTACGCAGGAACCCTAAATATGTCAGAAATAAAAATTAGCTTAGATTGCTTTCTGAAAAATTTCCAATGAATCGTGTCAGTCGTTTCAAAAACTAGCCCGAACAAACAAACGCGTTTAAAAACGCGTGATTGAATTTTGGTATCCCGCAAATCGTTTCTTAATCACGAAATTAAGAAAAGTCTTTCTTGGAGAAATCACAGACAGACACTAATTATTGGTATAGTGATTAAGAGAAATGAAAACATTTTTTTAAAGAAAACAGACAACAGTTTACATACAAAAAATGTTTACTGTAAAACGATTTTTACTGATGGAATCTTTTCCGACCATCCAGTGTTTTATGAAGAAATTTCGCTGATAATTCAGTGGTAATTGATTCACTAGTATACTTTAAAATTATAATATTGTATAGAAAAATAAAAAGTGAACGTAAATTAACAGCCCATTCATATACTACTGCTGAGGACAGGTCTACCTTTTGAAAGAATAAAATTATTTTTGGAACCGGGAATACTCCGTCACGTGATTCCTGCGCGGTTTGGCAGGCCGTGGTAGCTCAAAGGCTAGGCGCTCGCCTTAAATTTCACAGTACGCGAGTGACCTGCTTTCGATTCCCGGTGCCGGCAGCACTAAAATTGTTAATTGCAATTTTATGCGCAGATTTACCACGTGCTCGGCGGTGAGTAAACATCATGAGGAAACCTGCATGTCTGGGAAATTAAAAATATTTCGAAGACGTGCAGTCCCCCAACACACATTGCAGCAGCGTGGCGGAGTCTGCCTAGCTCCAAAACCCTCTCAGAAATGAAAGGAGGCCGTGCTCAGCAGTGAAACGTTTATAGGCTGGAACTTTATTTATACTTTTTTGGCGTAGTTTTGGTGTAATCTACACATGTCTTAGTAATATTATCTCTCAGACATGCAGCTTAAGCTTAAGATCCCATGATCCCATCTCATCCCGTGGGTGTCGTAAAAGTCGACAGAGAGAAAATATAAATCAGAAGATGGGCAGCAGAATATCCTGGAACATCTGAATAAATAAACTGCGGTTGCCAACCTGCCTGCCAAGCGTGGCAACTATGGCAAAATCCCCCCAAAATGAGAACTACAACTTTTGTGGTAATCTATAGGGGAGGCCTATGTTCAGCAGTGGACTAGTGATAGGCTGAAATGATGATGATGATGATGATGCAGATTTACTCACTATGTTTTCTTTATCGCCGACTAACATGTTCACAAATTACACTTCAAGTTGCAATATACAATCTTAGTGACACCGCTACTGAATATCGAACCCAGATCACTCACATGCTATAAAATTGAACGCTTGAAGCCGACCTCTCTGCTACTACCACTCAATATATTTCTATAAATATTACACTATCCATTGTAATAAAAGTTGAGCGTTTTTTTGTATTAGATAAAGTGATGAAACGAGCAAATAGTTCACCTGATTGCACAACACAATCACAACATTTCTGTGTGACACCACACTGTGCCCATCACCCTGAGACAAAAGTTCTAAAGTCTCATACCTAGCAGTGTTTTCACACTACTGCTCCACGGCAGAATAACTGGCCCTGGGGTGGTATTTTATTGATTATAGTCAACATTTTACCAGTTTCAAATTAATTTCAATAACATTAGTAATTGTAGTTAAGAACTTCGCAAAGCTATGTTTATTTTATAGTCGAAACGTTTTAAAGTATTGTTCGCACGGAGACGATTAGCACTAAAAGTTTCTGTAACAATAAAAGACTTGAATACTGTTTAAACAGATAGCAAAGCTTTCAAACAGCTCCCCGGAAAATTCCGACTTCTAAAAGAAGTCATTAGCAAAGCGAAAGTGAACTTTCTTGCCGGGAAGAAAATAAATATTTCAACAACTTAGCAGAACAATAAAATTACGTTTTATTTGATCTGTCACTTAAAATTTGTTCATTATAAATGAAGTTTTGGAATTTGCGTAAAATTTATGATTTTATAAACGATTTATATGAGTGGGCAAATTATATTTCAGAGTAATAACAATGAAAAAAATTATAAAAAAAAAAAGCGTAACTCTACAGTCGCGACCGCGAAAAGGTATCTATCTATACAAATAAATAAAATTGAAGTGTGTCCGTCGTTTCATAAAGACTTTCTCTTAATCTCATTTGGTAATTTGCAGGATACCAAAATATAAACAGGCGTTTTTAAATTCTTTTTCTGTCTTTCTGTCTGTATATGAACGGGCTAATCTCTGAAACGGCTGAATCGTTTTTGACAGGAATTCCATTGGCAGGACTTTTCAAAGAGTAATCTAAGTCTTTTCACTTCGGAAATATTTACAGTTCTAGCGTAAAATCTAAAAAAAAACTGTAGAAATTAGGGGGTATGGGTGGATGTGTTACGCGGCGCTACTTGCATTGTAGCCGTTATTATTACAGTTCAGTTCATGGCATTTCAAATATTTTTGTTGATATCCCAATAAGTGGTTCACAAAACTCGAAGTACTTTTTTTACGTCTTTTGCTGACCTGTTCTAAATTTGTAGAGTTATTATATAAGAACGCGTCAATTGTAGGAAATATGAATTCGATTAAAAACACATATTTAGCCCCTGTATTGACGAGAGTTCTAAACTGTAAAACTTTAAGGTGCCGCACACTGAGCACAGAAATTTACCGAGAAGAGCTGAACTGTGAATGCTTTGGAGCGAGATACAATGTCATACTATGCAATCATGAGGTCGAATTCTTTTACGCGAGTGAAACAGCGCGTAACAGATAATCAGATAATAAAATTTCTTTCCATGGGTACCATGAACGCCGACTATGATAAAGATAATTATTATTACTTAGCATACTTCGATTGCCAACTCGCCTGCCATATGCATTGCAAATATTTCAATTCATCATCATTCATATTCATTTCAACCTATTGCTAGTCCACTGCTGAACATAGGTCTCCCCCATAGATTGCCACAAGTTTGTAGCTCTCATTTAAGAGTGATTTTGCCATAGTTGCAACGCTTGGCAAGCGGATTGGCAACCGCAGTTTATTTATTCAGATGTTCCAGAAAGATACTGCTGCCCACCTCATGGTTTTTATTTTCCCCCTGTCGACTTTACGACAACCACCCGATGAGATGGGTTGGTAGATTCTCTTAAGCCACCACCACACAATTACTTTCCATTAATTAGTTAATTTCCTAGGTTCAGCAGAAAGCTGACTATAATGACCTGATTTAACGATAAATAGGCGTGTGTACAACATGATCATAAGTACTCGTATGTCTTGACACGTTGTTATGTGTGAGTATGGTTTCTTTAACCCCGAACTAAGTAGTATTGGAAATAAGAAAATAAATTTTGTTTTTTCACATATCATAAAGTACTTGTAACATATCCCAACAAAATAATATAATTTAAATATCAAACAGTATTCTACATGTTCTTACGTACAAGACGAATTTCACGCACCATAATTTCACTATACGTAAAGTTCAATAAAAAAGACTATTTCTTGCGGTCCGGGAACTGTAACTGTGAGGAAGGAAGACATTGGAGTGACGTTAGTTTGATATATGAGCGTCGCCCTTTGTGCGTTCGTCGTTAATACGGAAACACAATGAGCACCCGACAGCTCCCGGGAGTCACGCCCGACTTAAGAATACCGCGCTCCACACCGTAAAGCAACAGACCTACTGAAAATAGCGTATATTATTCAATATATCAATATTCTATCTATACGACTATTTTAATTAATTGAAACTAAAAAAATAACAAGTCACTTATACGTCCTAATAAAGAAGCGTGGGAGGCACCGAATGCTAGCCTTATTTGACGCGGATTCCAAGGTTCGATACACTGTGTTACGACTTACTCGGCGTTGGAAGTGACATTGTTAGAGAATATTTCGAGGACATTAGAGACCTATATTGGAATATCGTGTTACTCTTCCAGACTAATAGGAGGGCTGTGCCCACCATACGACATAAATAGGTTGTTACTTTTATATTTTGTCGTTATGCTTTTAAATAAAAACAGTCGGCATATATTTACCAAGTAAAAGAATCAACGTCTTTACGTGCGTGCCCGATGTTACGTTATAACAAATAATATTTGCGACATTTTTATTTTTCTAATCATACAATTTATTACCTGTGGCGATAGGTGTCCGGCAGAGTAGAATAGCACCGTCCTCTTTCCTAACGAGGTGTTGTAAGAAGCGACTAAGGTATTATTAGCTCTTTTTATTTATTAACTACAGACAGGTTAAATACATTTTATGTAAAAAATATGTTTCGACTAAGGCATTCGTGTGAACCCGACAATGATGGCTACAGTTTATAAAAACAACTTATTTTTAAAGAAAAGCACACTTATGTATGTTCTATGTACTTACTAAATGATAATTGTACATCACTAAATTTATAATTCTTTAAAAAAAATACAAATCCATATTAAAAGAAATACAACAACCACTGAAATACCTCATTTGTAAGATGTGTGTGTGTCGTTAAACAAAGTATTATGTGTTGACACCATACGAATTATAGAAGACCTAATTTTAGCATTAGTTCTGCATAGTGAGATACGAGGGGTGATCCAAAAGTAATGATAATCAATAATAAACACAATGAATAAAATAAATAAATAAATTTATTTCTCAACATAGTCTCCTAGCAAGTCTATACATTTAGTCCATCTCTTTTCTAATCCTAAAATTCCCTTAGAAAAAAAATCTTTATCTTGACTCTCAAAAAAGTCCTCAACCGCGGCCATCACGTCGCTATCATCGTCAAATTTCTTGCCTCGGAGGTGTTCCTTGAGTCGTGGAAAGAGATAGAAGTCGCTGGGGGCTAGATCTGGTGAATAGGGGGGGTGTTCCACCAGCTCAAAGCCCGCTTCCTGAATGGCAGCCATGGCAATTGCAGCTTTGTGAACCGGTGCGTTGTCTTGATGGAACAGCACTCCAGCCCGCAGTTTGCCTCGCCTTTTCTCCTTAATAGCCTCCCGCAATCTTCTTATTTGTTCTGCATAGTAGGAGCCTGTAATAGTGGCCCCCTTTTCCAAGTAGTCCACCATGATTATTCCTTCAGCGTCCCAAAAAACAGACGCCATAACCTTCCCTGCTGAGCTTGACACTTTGAATTTCTTCGGCGTCGGTTCATCGGATCGTTTCCATGTCATCGATTGTTGTTTTGTTTCAGGATCAAAATGGTGGATCCAGGTCTCGTCCATGGTCACAAAACGTGACAAAAAATTATCCTTGTCTGCCTGGAACTTTTCGAGATTTGCTCTTGACATGTCGACTCGTTTCTTCTTTTGCTCGTCGTTTAACATTTTCGGTACCCAACGCGCGGAGACCTTTCTCATATGCAATTCGTTCGCAAGGATTCTTTGAATGCTGCCATATGAGATCCCTGTGACCTCAGCTACATGCCTGATAGTCACTCTTCGATCTTCCAATACAACTTCTTCAACTTTTTTCACATTTTCTTCAGTGAGGGACGTCGATGGGCGTCCTTCGCGGTGTTCGTCTTCCGTCGATGTTCTTCCCAACTTAAACTCCTTAGCCCAGCGTGCAACTGTGGAATATGGAGGAGAAGAGTCCCCTAATGTTTCCACCAAGTCGCTGTGTATGTCTTTGGTAGACATTTTTTTCAAGCAGAGGTATTTAATGACAGCTCTGATTTCGTGTTTTTCCATTTTGATGTTCACTCCTTGACAGTCCGTATTCAAATGAATGTAGCTCCCGGGAATCGTGGCCTATTTATATGATTTTTTTTCCCTGAACTAGTGGTTAACTGAGTAAGTGACTGAAATTTTTTTGTATTTTTGTGTGCACTAGAAATAACTGATTATCATTACTTTTGGATCACCCCTCGTAGCAAATAATTCGTGCGGACGCGTGGATCGTGTTTGAAATACTGAGCTACATTACTGAGCAAACGCTCCAATTTATTATGACATATATCATAACTATGTTCCCAACACCATTTATCTTTCACCGATTTTTATATTTTTTACATATGATTATTTTCCAAGATAAACTAATAAAAGAAAACAATAATTAAAGAATCGGTTTTTGTCGGTTTTAAATAGGGTTCCGTACCAATAACGGAACAGTGGGAAGGAAGAAGGCTGTAATTTCTTAGTATGGATATAAAGGGAATAACCAAAACAGTAATTTAGACATATTCTCTTTACTGCTGTCTTCGTCGCTCTTATCATAATTTAGAAAGAGTTTATTTATACTGCATCGGCTCGCAGTGCTTTAGGTATGAAAATGCAATAACTACCTAATACTAATCCGAATGTATTCAGTAGTGTTAACAGTGTCATATGGTCCCAATGTTTGAAAATTGGAACGGTGTTAAAAAGACGTTAAATAGAAAAATTACAAAAAGTAAGTATTTGTTTTAAGTATTGTTAATAAAACTAAATACAATAATAACATACAAGAAAATAGGTAATTTGACTAAATTATAAATAAATGTTTCTTAACAACTGTATGAAGCCATTTTTGTGAAAACTTCTCAACGTATAATAATAACTTATAGTCAAAATGGGCAAAAAACGCACATTGCACTTTGTAGCGCGCGAATAAAACAGATAAATAATTCAGTTCTACCACAATGCAAAGGAAAATGACCGATTGATTATTATAATATACAAAAAGTAACACAGCAACTGTTCCAAAAATGGATTATTGGGAAGATATGTATAGGGTTCCTATGTACTGATGCTATGATTCCTATCCGTCTAGGCAGGTACCACCGCAGGGCCAGTTATTCTGCCGTGAAGCAGTAGTGTGCAAACATTACGTACTGTGTTTCGGTTTGGAGCACTGTGAGCTACTTAATTACTGGGCATATGAGACTTAGAATTGGGTGATGGGCACAGTGTGGTGTCACACAGAAATGTTCTGCAGAAATGGCAGGCGTTGCACTTGCCATCAGGCGAACGTCTTGCTCGTTTCAACACTTAATGCAATAAAAAAAACGATCCCATTGAAATTTTGTAATAACCGACAGATTTAGCGCTGACTGAAATCGTTCGAGAATCGTTTTAGATTATATAAGAAGTGACGTAATATAGCTTGTTTAAGTAGGTTTAGTTATTTGGAAAGATTCTCTCTATCAGATATCATTTGTGAATGTGAATGTTTGAGATATGTCAAGAGAACGTGACTTTATTACTATTCCATAATTGTTGAACTATTGTTTTCGATGCCATTGAGAAGCTTACTTTTTTTTATTTTTATCATTATTATAAATAAACGTTTTCATCAGCAGCCTCTATTGAAACAAAAATGTCTTAGAAGTGTTTCGTTAATAAAAAAAAATTAACTAGTTTTTATTTAAATCGTTACGCTACAATAAAATTGAATAATATCGAAAAAAAACCTGATAAAATTTAATTACGACAGTAATGGAAACCGCCACATAACTGGAATATAATGCAACTCTGTGCAGTGTATAATATTGTATACACATTCTCGGTGAAATGGACTCGCGAATGGACAATTACGGTAAACGGTCCATTTATCTTGAGCCGCATAACTATGTTCCATCTAACCAGAAATGTTGGTCCGAACGAAATGTTTTATAGTTTCATGTAGAAAACTTTTTCATAATTAGGGTTACCGGGAGGTATATACGAATACTTTCCTTTTTTTTTGCAATACTGTTTTATGACGTTTAAAATTGTACAAAATGAAAAACTGTTGATACCTGTGAGTCTCGTTAAAATTAGATGAATTAATTTAGAATCACAGAAGTAATGTATGATATACAAAATCTGTTACCGAATATATTAATAGAATTGACATAAAAATATTGATTAACCAAGTCGTACGTAAATAAGTCTTTGTTATTGGAAACTTCTAAAATAATTTAAAAATAAATAAATATTGATATGAGTCAGAATATGTATTAATTTATTTTTGTTCTTTTATGCGATTTATTTTATATTGCCTTATTCATTTGATGAATATTAACGTCTCAAATATTTTATTCGGTACTACATATTTTTTAAATTTGTTTGTAACTCATATTTCTTTAAAAGACATCATCATAAATAATTTATATTATAAAATAATCAAGAAGTAAGCCGTTAAGAAAAACAGCAAGAACAATATACGATAATTGTATTTTATTTGACAATAATGTTTAGAGGAACCAGCTATTTTAAATAAAATGACTAAGTTCTCTTTAATACATTAACATTGTCACCGTTTAATAAATCTTCTTATTAAAATAATTGAATGAAAAAGTTTCTGACACTTTGTTCTGTCACGCGTTCATAAATAGAATTGAAATACATTAAATTAATGCAAAAGGCTTAGTAAGGATGATTCTATTAATCGTACCAATTACATGACATGATCACAAAATATAAATGTAAGGCATTCAGTATTTGAAATTAATCATAACGTAATTTCTCTGTTGGAGTCGTAAAATCGATATTCTGATGTTTCGTATGTCTCTCGATATTGTTTTTTTTTGGCTACAGTGATGGCAGTACTTTGCATGTGCACTCTTACATAATACAGATGTTTAATTTGAAATAAAATTATATCAGGTACATAGACACATGTGAATTAAAAGGACCAAGATATTAAGTATTTATAAAGAAGAGTCTATGGTTTCTGCACCTGTCGTATAAATATGAAGAATAACGTGATTATAGAGAAGCATTAGTCTATGATATTTATATACTTATTTATAATAAACTATACGCCACCCATCACGTCTTGTTTCCCGCGGGAGTGAAAAGTGGGCTGCGTACGTGGTTTCTGCCTACCCTTTCTATGGGAAAAAGGCGAGACTATGCGTGTAATCAAAAATACAATTATTAATAAAATTTCCATTATATGTACAATAATTTGTTGCCATGTTGTGATGGCGTAAGAGTATCTACCACCCCATCTCATCCTGTGGGTGTCGTAAAAGTCGACAGAGGGAAAATGAAAACCTAGAGATGGGCAGCAGCATTTTCCTGTAACCGCAAAACAAGTAAACTGCCGTTGCCAATCCGCCTGCCAAGCGTGGCAACTATGACAAAATCCCCTCTGATGAGAGAATCTAAGGGGAAGCCTATGTTCAGCAGTGAACTAGTGATAGGCCGAAATGATGATAATCATATACGACTGATAAGTCTATTGGAAATTTCTGTTGTGCCTGGGGGTTAAAGGAATATATCATGATGAAACCTACAACTTTAAAAATAAACCAATCTTTGAGGGACATTTAAAGTCTGCCAACAAGCAACTCAAAAATTTATGGAAATTATATCAAGCAATTTGATTTTTATAAGCTTTTAATATAATTTTACTTCACTATTATGATATTTACACATATATTCCACGTAATACGCAATTATTCATACTCAAGTTAAAGTTTTACCATAAGTGTAATTTTTTTTAAAGTTCTAGGTCAGGTCTAATATTTCCGGTTTAAAGTTAATGAGCACTGCAGAAACTGTAGCATTGACAGTCAATTTCCGCTTTAAATACCCTTTAGATTTACGTAAAGCAAAACAGACATACATTATTGAAGTATACATTTTTAAATGAAAATGTTATGTATGTCCAGAAAGTAAGTATAATGTAACAATGTATATTGATTTACTTTATTGCTTTTATTAGTTAATAAGCAGCTTTGACGAGCTCGTGACTTATTTCCACGCCGCAGGTCTTGTTTTCGAATCCCAGCTCGGGGCCAAAATTAGTGCAAAACAAAAATTGTTGAATTACGGGCGTGGTTGTAAAGTTTGTCTAAAAAACGAACCAACGATACAGTAGAAATCCTAGTGTGTTAAATGTTGTGCATGAGTTAAAGATGTCGTATATTTCTACCTATTAATAAAGAATAATTATTTCTTTTAATGTTTAATCTTCGCATTCATATTTTTTAATTTGATAAAGAGACGAAACGAACAAAACGTTCACCTGATGGTAAGTGCACCGTCTGCCCATAACAAATGCTGTTTCATCCAGAACATTTCTATGTAACACCTCACTGCGCCCGGAGACATCAGTTCTTAAGTCTCATTTGCCCAGTGATTACACTAGCTCTCACTGCCCTTCAAACCGTAACACAGCAATACTGCTTCACGGCAGAATAAGCGGCCCTGGGGTGCTACATATCTTGACGGATTACTGCATAGGAATCCTTCAGAATCCTACAGCAGTAACTTTACGGAATAGGGAAAAGAGTCTATAACGTTGCTGAATTTGATGTACTTTTAAGTTTCTACAGTTAAATACACAACTTTGTTGTACACACACTAATACAATTAACACCTAGAAAAAAAGCTTTTCGCTGCACCAGGTACGAATGCAAGCTGATTTAGTCACAATTTTTCGTTTAACATACTTACATAATATATTCTCTTCTTTTTCCCATGTAAGGGTAGGTAATGCGGCGGCTACACATGTAGCCCACTTTAAACGCCCACGGGAAACGAGACGAGACGGATGGCAAACCACGTAAGAGTCAAAAATTCTGACTTTCCGTTGTGTTCCCACAAGCAGTATAGTGACAGCATTGCATATCAGTTAAGGTTGTCCGTACCTTAGTCGCTTCTTAGGACACTTCGGCAGAAAAGAAGTAGGTGCTATTCTACTCTGCCGGATACCTATCGGCTTTCTGCCTCTACGATATCTTCTAACACTGGCCCAAAGTATTATTATATAAAGATAAATAATAAGGTTAGTAATTAAACCTATGTCTGATATACCCTGTGCATTAAAAAGATTTCCCTTGTAGATGGGTAATGTTTCGAGCACACAAGGAACAAATGACAAAAATATTCGTATTCCGTAAATAGTCATCAAGTCACTATATTGAAGAGATGCTTGGCAGTATTACTCATCGTTGATACGTGCGTTTAAAATTCTTTTAAGACGAAATTTTTGAAATAAAATATTTAATATCGTTTACATACATACATAAGATCACGACTGTATCCCATAAGGGGTAGTCAGAGACTGGGCACTCAGTGCAAAAACAGATGACTGCCACAATCCACGTTTCACCAAAACAATATAATGCACTTGGTGTGAACACAATCACTAATATCGTCAATATTAAAATTATATTTTTTTAAATATTTTTAATAAATAAAATTATGTTAGTGTTATTTTAATGTAAAATATTATGTACAATTTCAAAAACTGTTATATTGCATAAGAAATACTTATTGATTAAGAAATTAATTAAGCGAACATTCAAGCTGTTTTCTTAAATACTTTTATTGGTACAAGAATTCCTATGCAGGAATCCGTCTAAGTAGGTACCGGAGTCAGTTATTCTGTATTCAGTATTCAGTATTCAAACATTACTGTGTTTTGGTTTGAAGGATTCGGTTCGGTCTGATGACTAGTGTAAATACTGGGCGTATGAGACATAACATTACACTGAGAGCACAGAATAATTTGCACGTCTCGTCACTTTTTTCCATAAAAAAAAAAATACTGAAATGAAGCTGTACAATTAATAAAAACATTACCATTGCTTCTTTTTTGTGAGAGAGTTTAAAAAAGTTTTTCAAAGTCACATACAGGTTGTCGACACTTGACTGACGCCGCACAAATAGCCAGGAATAGTATTGGACATTTTATTTGGAAAAAAAGGAATGTATTTCGATTGTCACACGAACTTTCACAATTCCAATAATATTTCAGAATAAGGCTTTACAAGTGACATTTAACAAAATGTGGAGATATTTTTACCGCACTGTTTTTAAGGTTTCACGTCTGATCGTATGTAATTAACTATGAAATTATAAGTTTTATACGTTAGAGCTATTGATTTGTTTGTAGGTGGTGGTATATAAAATAAATAGAACCTATTATTAATCGTATAACGTCTCTCAAAGCGACAAGGTCAATACACTGTACGGAGACGTATATAAATAATATCTATTTATGTTCATTATCATTATCATTATCAGTATGTTAGACGTTGGCGGCACGGCAACAGCCTTTATAGTCCAGTGCTGGACATCAGTTTTTATAAGTTTGGAGAAATTTTCGTTATTAAATCATTTATTTATGTTTACTATATAAATGTAAAGATATCACATACTTTTTAATGAAAATTACAAATGTTGTATGACTTACTAGCGATCCGTCCTGGCTTCGCACGGGTAGATAGATATTACAAAGGTAAATTAGTACTATATTTGGACAAATACAACAACAACAATTCCTTACACTAACATTTTTTGTAGTAGTTGCTAGAAATGTCTGTTCTCATCGGCGGCTATGCAGATGGTCAGGTAAAATTACGTTATTTTACCAAAATAATGTTTTATTTACGGGAACATAATACATGAAAGTTTAGTGGCTCAGAGCTTCCTTATAAACAATATTTTATGTCGTGGTAGCAAAATAAAACGACCGCTCTTGACCGCTGCGCAAAGGGCGCACCTCGGTGCCCAAGTCGCATGAAGTAGGGCGTCGGCGCGGCGTTCGAGAGACACCGCGGCAGCTGTATTTTATATTTCGTTTAGCGTTTCAAAGTTTTAATTAAAAAAAAATGTACAACTAAAATTATAAACCAATTATGGTCAATCGTTTCTAGTTTAGCAAAAATAATATGAGTAGGTAGGTAATGAATAGATCTTCGGGCGGATTTCACCGTTGAAACTAAACGCGATCAGTTCAAGCTGAACGAAGTTTAAGCGTTTAACTGAGTTCAATGCTACTGTTTGCATTTCACCAACATCAACTGAACGCGATTAAAGCTAAACGCGGTTCTATTTCTGAACGCCCAATTTTCGACGTTCAGCTCTTCAAACGCGTCCAGAGAGCTGTCATTGTCAATTGCACAACTATGTAAACACAATAAATATTTTTAATACGTTTTGTTTATTGTTTGCATACCTATGTGTCTTATGCATAAAAACAGGCTGTTTGGTGTCGCAAAATAATAAATACATCGAGTTTTTGTTTTAGATTGTGACGATATTTGACGTAAACTTCGTTTTTCTGAACGCGATCAAAATGGAGCCGGTAAAATCGGTTGGACGAAAACCGAGTTCAAATGATACATTTGAACTCAATTAAGCAAAACGCGGTTTTATTAAACTTGGTTTCCAAAGCTATCGGTGAAATCGGGTCTTAGTCTATTCGCGCGTAGCGCGGGCAAACGTAGCGCTGTCCGCTCACACCGCGACATTTTTCTTACTTGTATCTTTTTCATACCCTTCGTAACTTTTAAACCGACCGCGTGGCCTAGTGGTCAGAGTACCTGACTTCTAAGCCGCGGGTCCTGGGTTCGAACCCCAGCCGGAGTCAACATTTGTGCTAAAACATAAATCGTTGGTCTTCGGGTCTGGTTGAGTTGTGATTGTCCCCGTGTTTCTGACACTGCATCCTAGCCTAACTCCGATCTTATCGCATCAGCGTTACATCGGGCGCAGGTAGGTTGGGACGGGTGAGTGCCTCTGTGTTTGCGCATATGTGGCACTATAATATCTCCTGCGTAGTTGATGGCTCTTGACTGTAGTCGGAAGTTATCGCCGTGGTCGAAATCGGCTAGGAGAACATCATCATCAACTTCTAAACGATAGGTCTGATTCGACTAATGTAAAGAGGAATTTACATGTACATAATCAACCTTGATTTTGCGAGAAGTCGATGGATGCAGGTAGCTCAGGACCGTGTTGTCTTCGCAATCTATGGGGGAGGCTTATATTCAATAGTGAACTGATAGGCTGAAATGATCATGATGATGACTCAACCTTGAATATGAAACTATTTAGTACGATAAGGATTAATATCATGATACGAATGAAAATATCATCCTTCGATTCTACCTGAGTTTTGATTAATTAATTTTAACAATGAACGGTTATTGTGACTTAATAGTTAGACATATAGCCTCACGGACATTGTTGTGAGTAATGATGAGTACTATAAAAAAGTAGTACATTATTTTATTTATCATCAATAGTTTTTGCAGCGCACGCCAAGTAATGACTTTCATTAGTAAATTTTTAATACCTTGATTTATATGAACAATAAATATAAAAAATTAAATCTTTTTTTTTTATAATATTAGTTTAGATTAATATTTAACGCTTATATTTGGCAACTTTAATCAAAACCTAAACCACTAGAGTAGTTTTACCTGCCGGCTTAAGTTACGACTTCGAAGTAAAAGTTGGAGTAGACCAGGGGCCCTCGAGTGAGCGGACAAAAACTGAGTACATGCAATACAACTTTTCCAGTAATAAAACTCAAAGGCACCGTGCATAAGCAAGACCTGCAAAGCTCTACGTATGCTAATTCTGGACTATAAGGAAATGTGATGAAAAAAATGCATTTCACTGAAACGAGAATGCACTGCTGGACTTTTAAAGTAACAGAAGATACTGTTACGATGGTACGAACATGTACAGTGCGGAAATGAAGACCATATAGTGACAAGGATAATGGCCACAGATAAAGACTAAAAGAGGTAGACGAAGCCCACCGACCAACTGGACACAAAACATATCCAACGATCTGACTCAGAATCGCTAAGGCTGGTGCAAAAGTATCAGGAATGCTGACCCTAAATAGGCAACAAGACTTGCTTGCCAAGTTTGATTTGATTAAGAAAAAGACTTAAAGAAAAATATTTAGAAAACTTATTAAACAATTTTGTTTCACTAATTCCAAGTATTAGCGTTCCCAAGCCAATTTTACATACTTAGTTTATCAAGTAATTTTTAATGCTTTGTTGTTTAAAATTACTTGATAAAATAAAATAATTCTTTGTATATCTATTTCGCCGTTTGGTAGCGGCTTAAGAGAATCTACCACCTCATCTCGTCCCGTGAGTGTCGTAAAAGTCGATAGAGGAAAATGAAAACCAGGAGATGGGCAGCAGCATCTTCCTTTAACATCAAAATGCAAACTGCGGTTGCCAACCCTACTGCCAAGCGTGGCAACTATAGCAACATTTTCACATATGAGATACCAGTGCGTGTTGCCAGTGATGACATACGGAACCGAGACGTGGTCACTGCAGGCCGCATGAGGAAGTTCAGAGTCGCTCAGTGATTTATGGAAAGCGCTATGATATAGATTTTTTTTGCGAGATAAAATCCGTGACGATGATATCCCAAGCAGAACTAGAGTAACCGACATAGACCAGAGGATTGGCAAGCTAAAGTGACAATAGGTCGGCCACATAGCTCGTAGAACCGTTTACCGTTGGGGAAAAAAAGTTCTTGAGTGGCAACCTTGTATCGGCAAACGCAGTGTAGGCGACCCCCACGTTTTTGCGGGAAGTCGATGGATGCAGGTAACTCAGGACCGTGTTTTGTGCAATTTATGGGGGAGGCCTATGTTCCACAGTGGACTATGATAGGCTAAAATAATGATGATGATATCTCCTTCGAAATCTTAATCTTCGACTGCTATATAAAATTCATCATGATTTATATTCCACAGCTGGGTATAGGTTGCTCTCATGTTAGGAGAATTAACAATACGCTGTCGCGATTAGTAGACAAATTGTATAATAGTGACTGAAAGAATTGAAGTCCTGCACCCAAAAGGCGCCGCCACCCATCGACGATCTTACTTTTAAATTTCCAAATATAATATGATTATTGCGATATCTGTTGGAGGTGGTTTTTTTATTTCCCTTACTCTATTTTTACGATACCGATAAATACTAGATGATGTGATGGATATTCTTACAAAGCAACTGCACTGCGGCATTAAAATATTGCTGTAAAAGTTATTAACGCGGAAGACTTGATCATAATCACGTACTTCCTATAAGAAATATTTGAAAACACTAATTACAAATACCATCAATGTCAAAATACCATCTAAACCTAATGCTTACTGTGTACGTTACTCACGGTTATTTATTATATTTATTTCACAAGCCTTAATTATAATAAGTCATGCATCTGTTACGTATATGAATATATTTTATTATTCTGATAGTATTGAAATCAATACTTATTTTCATATTTATTTTAAAACACAATTTCTATTTTAATTATATAAAAACCGGGTCTTATTAAGTTGCCACATCAGAACATGAACTACGTAATTATAGCGGGTCAAACATGTAATTAATTTACGCCCCTTTAACTCGCGCATATTCGCCAAACAAATATGTGGCGTCAACGGTCCGCTCGACTCCAACTTTATTTAACTGCTGTTGAAGGTTGCCATATATTCGTCCAAAATAATTATTTTAGCGTAAGTGAATTCAATCCTCAGATTCCCTTTTAATTTTGTACGTCAATCCATAATTACTTTAGATATGATGGAGGAAAAGAATTATTTTCAACACTGGCTGTTGTTGGAATGATAACAAAAACAATACTTAGTTATTTTCATGAAACCAATTGTTACGACGATGATGAAAACACTGCGTTTTATGATTTTACACAAGCAAAGCAACCATAAATCACCTTTTTTTAAATTACGTAAACTTGCGTAATTTTCGCCATTCAAACTCTTTCGTATCGAGGTGTTGTAAGAGGCGAGTATAATTAAATAGAGAGGAGACTAAGATATTCTACGTGCAGCCTTTATTCGTTCAGAATAAAAGCATAACATACAATGCTGTCACTATAGTGCTCGTGGGAACGCAATGGGGAGTAAGAATTTTTTTGACTCTTACCAAAATGACGGCGAGGTGGTTCGCCGGTTTCCCACGGGGGCGAAAAGTGGGGTATGTGCGTTTTCTCTACCTACGTTGGACTTATATGGGAAAACGGCGTGATCGTATGTATGTATGTCAATAAAACTGCTATTAATATTTAAAAAAAACTAAGGCTTTTGCTCAGAGATAGATTGGTGAGTTAAGGGATTTTTCGAAGAAAAATTTAAGTTAGTGTAGCATAACCAATCTACGTCATTGACATTCCTGGTTTGCGTAATGTAAATGAAGTTTTTCACTGATTTTTTACATATTTTTAATTTAATTATTTTCATAAAATAATTTAAAAATAATTAACATGTATATAAATCACCATATCATGTCATGTCAGTCTATCACTACACATACGCCTCCCCCATAGATTGCCACAAAAGTTTGTAACTCTCATTTTGTGGGGATTTTGCATTACCTTTGCAGTTGCCAACCTTAGCAGGAAGTTTGGCAACCGTAGCTTATATATTCAGATGTTCCAAGAAGATGCTGCTGCCCATCTCCTGGTTTTGATTTTCCCTCTGTCGACTTATGCGACACCTACGGAATGAGGATTTCTATGCAAGAATCCGTTCTGGTCAGTTCCACCCTAGGCCTGATATTCTGCCGTGAAGCAGTAGTGTAAAAACATTACTGTGCGTCGGTCTGTAGGGCACTGAAAGCTAGTGTACTCACTGAGCATATGACACTTAAGAACTGATGACTCACGGTGACGGGCGCAGTGTGGTGCCGCCCAGTAATATTCTGGATAGCACAGCATTTGTTATGGGCAGATGTTGCACTTACCATCAGGTGAACGTTTTGCTCGTTTCATTTTTTTTATTGGATACAGTGATCCAATAAAAAAAATTAAAAGTCCCTTAAGAAAAAGCGCACAGTGCGCATGCCAACTGTCAATTTGACAACGACGTTTTTTGAAGCTTGCGGGCGGACATTTCTGTTTCTTGGGGTGGATGAACAGATACAAATTGAACTATTAAAAGCTGACGACGATGACCCTTAAAATAATAAAAAAGATCACAAGACATTCTAGATATTTATTTAGACAATAAAAGCAGTTATTAATTTTGATACTCTAGGCATTTAAATCTGGCGCTGTTACTATTATTGTATTTGGCATGAAATAATGCGAAACATTGTATTTTTTGTTATCGCATAAAGAAACCTTACATTTCTTGCAAATCCAAGAGGTAAGCTACAATTGTTATATTTACATTTATTTATCAAATCCATAAATACTTTTTCATGTCCAACTCGATCGTTTAGGGTGGAACTTGTACACTTTTGGAAGGCCCTGGAGTCTCTTCTACTATTGCTACTTGGTCTTCCCCTTTTATTTTCTAATCAACTTTGATACCGGCATAAGGTGTCAGCAAGCTCATTTTTGAAGTCAGCTAACTTCATTATGTCCTTCCGAGACTTCCCTTTCATTGTACTAACTTTTCCGTACCTAGAGATTCCAAGCATTTATCACGTACATGCCCAGGAGGTGATAGAAAAGTCTCGTTGTCCACTTTCTTGATTATGTGAGGATGCGATATCGACCGATGAAGCTGTCCATCAGATCAACGCCCATGCGGTCATTGTATTCTTTTATGATAAGAGTACATGTTACTTGAAGATTCATTTTCAGATTTTGTCTTAACGGGTTATAGGTTCTTCCTTTCTTTTTTGGTTAAATAATGTAGCAAAGGCATATTGGTATGAAAGTTGTCAAAATAAATTACATGATTTACATATCTTGGCTGGTCGTAACAATCGAATAACTGTATTTGATACTGCTCCTAGGTCTGGTTCGCCATGTAAATGATCTATATCCTTAGCTCCTGAGTAAACCTTCAAAACTTTTATAGCAATATGAGAGTACATGAGTAACAATTTTGATACTTACAAAATTAGCAAGATTTCCTTCAAGAAAAACATTTCCTTGCTAAAAATAATTATATTATAGTAAAAATAAGATACTGACCTACCTTCAGAAGTATTCATATTTTTCAGAAAATTGTAATGTGTCAAAGATTTTTTTCGCTATACTTTTTCTAAAAATATGTCATTCGTTTAATACGGCGGGAAAACAAAATGTAATATTATTTAAACAATTTTGACAGTTGACGTTAATTTTTTTAACTTTTGTTCATAAGAATATTTTATATATATTCGTTATTGTATTCACCTAATTTAAAAAAAAGGATTACAGAGGGCGGACTTAATGCCTATTCTCTCCCAGTCAACCCAAGGTATGGAGAGTTATTGTTATAGGTGCTTTACAATGTGCAAATTCATAATTTTAAATATTTACTAACAAAACATTACACTAATGGGACTAAAATATATCTAATAATAATATTTATATTTCAGATCATATATATCTCATATATATGAATTCTCGATCATATATGTATTACACTTACATTATATGTAAGTGTAATATATATGGAATAGAATAAAATAGAAAAAAAATTATTCAATATAGATTATTTACATAATACTTATTGAAAGTCATTTTTTTCTTTTTTTTTAACTACACTGGTTCGCAAAAATGCCCTGTCCTGGAAAGAACCAGTAAGAAACCCAGCGGGATTTTTTTTCAGTAATTTTTTAAAAAATGCTCAATAACATCAGTATTTAAGGTGTAGAAAAAGCTTGGCGGCGATCACCTCATTCCCAGGGGTTATCATAATCTATGTATTGTTAAATATTATAATAACCCTTTTTATGAAGTCTTTGTTTAATATAAAATTGGAACTTTTTGATTGAAAGACTTTGTGCTCTTTCTGGTAGTAAAAACGTATACATTGCCCCATAAAAGAGTTACTGACCCTGTGAAGTCGAGTACCTGGCATTATTAATGTGTGCTTGTTCCTGGTGTTTACATTATGAACATTACTTTTTTTAGTAAACTGATTTATGTTCTTGTGTACACAAAACGTTTTCAAATATATATTGAGAGGCCAAGGTTAAGATGTTAATTTCTTTAAATTTATCTCTAAGAGACACTTTAGAGCCAAGATTATAAATAGCTCTTACGGCCCTCTTTTGCAAAACAAAAATCGCTTCTACATCAGTCGCATTTCCCCATAGCAAAATACCACAAGACATTATGCTATGAAAATAACTAAAATAAACTAATCTGGCAGTTTCAACATTAGTCAAATTCCTATTTTTTTACAGCATAAGCTGCAGAGCTAAGTATACTAGCTACTTTAGATGTATGGGGCTACATAGAAGTTGTGCTTCAAGAGTTATTCCAAGAAAGACATTAGTATCCACAAGGCTCAACTCTTCCCCATTCACAAGCACATTTACATCTAATTGTTTATTTAACATTTGGTGTTGTGAATTTAATACATTTTGTTTTATTGCTGTTTAAGAGCAAATTGTTAACGTTACACCAATGTACTAATTTTGAAATAGCATTATTCACCTCTTCATATAATAAAAATTGACGTTTTATCTTAAAAATCAAAGATGTATCATCAGCAAATAACACTATATCATGGTTATCCCCTACTAGGTGTATATACCTAGTAGGGGATAACCATGATATAGTGTTATTTGCTGATGATACATCTTAAACTTAAATATACATACACGTAAAAATGATATATACATATTCATATATACATACGTATTACACAATGAACGATGACAGCAATGTTAATATCAACTCACAAAGATGATTTTAAATTAAATGTTCTCGAATTAATCTTTTAAACATCAGCTTATCAAAAACCTTCCTAATAAATAATTTTCGGGTAAGGAGTTCCAGAGGAGTGTAGCCTGTATTACAAAAGAGTTACCAAAGAAATCGGTGAAGTGTTGTGAAATACTAATCTTAAGGTTAGATGAAGAACGAATAACGCTATCATGTGTTAAAGAAACGTAGTGAAATTTATCTTTAAATTCTAGAATAACGCCTCTGTCTGATAGTGAGCCAGTTATGGCGAGATCGGTAATAAGAGTAATGGTCATACTTTCGAAGACCAAAAACGTATCTGATGCAGTTGTTGAAAAGATGCTCTAGCTTGTTAAGAAGGACATTATGCAATGGTAAAATACATACAGCCAAATAATAAAAACAAACCAATTGCAAGTGTACTATTCGAATTAAAAGTCGGGTATCAAATTTGAAACTTAGGGGATTTATTTAAGGGTAAAAGGTCAGGTACAAAAAAAAACTATTGTTCATTGTGTTTCCTGTGCGGCCTTCAAATGCTAGTGAGTATGTTATCGACTTGTAAACTTATACATCTTCTAAATTATTAAAATATACAAATCTGCAAATATCCACCGAATTTTTGTCTTTAAGCTGTATTTTTTTAACACTATTGATTAATACTTTTTTATATATTGTTGCGACAATATTATTATATCATTAAAATCTTCATAGTTCAAATTTATATGTATTAAAATTGCTATAAACTTTCTTTTTAATATTGAAGATACTTTGTAAAACTTAGTAAAGTATTTAAACAATAAAATTTCCAACAAGCAAAAGACGAACATGAGGATTTCCAGCTGTCACGGCCAGATTTCCATAACCATTGCAGCGATTCCCAGTATGTTACACGGCTCGCGTTGGCGGCGCGCCAAACAATTACTTTGTCTCGTCAAGAGCGTTTCTTCTGCTGATGGGACTTAAATGTTTCGCGTATAACACTTAAACATATTTAAATTTTTGCTCTTCTCCTTGTAACAACGACCACGCGGAATCTTAGCTTTTTCGTAAATTTAATCTTAACCTAAAAAAATCGGTTTTCGATTTCGTAACCGGTATATACGATATTAATCTTTTGGAAGAAAGATCCCGTAATGGGATTACTAATAATGGTTTTTTATGCAGTATATACGAGTAGCAAATTTTATTGTCATCTTTTTGTGTTTGGTATAATTAATAGCCTTATTTACCCTTTTTTATTTGTAATTAAAGCTTTAATCAATTACGTAGAAGCTTTAAATGCTTAACAAATTGACAACGATATAAGATTCAATTAATAACTCTTCATTGGCTTGATACGAGTAATATAAAGACAAATAGATAAGAATGAGTAGAAAGAAATGTGGATAAAGGTTTATCTGTTTTATACAGGGAGAATTTACATTAAAATTTAATTTACGAGGTTTTCACAAATAATCAAATTTAATTACTTCGAAATTGGAAAAGTTCATCTTTATATCGTTGTGATGTAATGATATATAAATACCTATGGCATCAATAAACGAGGAGCGATATTGCCTTAAGTAAAATATATAAACAATATGTTTGTGATAATGAAGTCTTCTAGTCCGATTTCGACCAAAGTGAAATATTTTGATTATTATCAGAAATATTTGCGCAGGATGTATTATAACTAGCTTGGTATGGTATGAGTCCGCATGCACACGGAGAGACTCACTTGTCCTCCATAAAAGCCCGAGATATAAAATCGTGGTATGGGTCGCAATCGTAGTATGATCAGACACGTTCTTAACAAATCCAGGGGCGATGATTAACAATTTGTATATTGTTTAAATTCGAAGTTTGGAAAAGTCAGCTTGAATTCGAACCTTGGGACGACAAACAAGAAAGTAGAGTAAAATCAATATATTGTAACAAGAAAGTTTAATTTGACTTTAAATTTTTATACTGATGATTAAAAAGGATTAAAAAAAACATCCTTACCTAAATCTTCAGCATCTTCACTCCACTCGCCAGTGCCTACTACTACAATTGCTGACGCGGCCGCTAAAATTGCATGCCATAGTGTAGCCTTGATTACATATGCACCTATATTTAACATTTTACGTGATAACAGTCGAAAGCTAATGTAATATTTATATGTAGTTCTAAATTTATTGCAACTAACGTTTAAGATTCACATTACTTATAAGTTATTGACTTATATTTTTTATATTTTTTATTACACAACCATAATTAACTTATGACTTTTCTTACTCAGTTATTACTTTTTATTTTATTTTGCCCTTGAATATTTGTATTCTTTTTATGGACGTTTGTAGAAATAGCAGAATATTAATAATTGAATCAGAAGAAATTGTTTTTTAAAAACAGCGTCATACTTTTATATAATTCAATTTTGCAATTGTTATTCATACAATGTATCTTATAAATTCAAACCGAGTCAACGGTGTAGAGTTATGGCTTTTCGATTTGTTATTGTGTGACATTCTTCATATAAAATTTTATAGTATCACGCATGCCGAGCATTTGGGACGCGGTTAAATATGCCGATGAATTATTCAGGACTCTTAGCAATGGTGCGCGCTCGAGGACAACGGCCACCTGAAACAAAGTACACACAGCCTCATTTATGTCCAAAGTATACTTAGACAAGTTCTACAAATTGGAAGGGAATATAAAATCACGCCTTAACTGGAGTTTAAGCATATTTGTGCATTTTTAAATGGTCTACTTTAGTCTATTGTGATTTCTTAAAAAAAAAGGTGTTTTATGAAATATCAGTGAGATGGTAAATAAAATAATAAAGACTTAAATGAAGTCAAAGCATCTGAGCAACGTATCAGGTGATGACGTGGTTTGTAAAATGAAGGACTTTGAAATCATTGAAAAATTATTAGAAAATATATGAAATGTATCTAAATTTTTTCAATAACACCTACATATCATTCGTCTAAAGTCAACTTATAAGCAACAATTTTCCGCTATAAAAATAAAAACCCTTTGCTAAGTTAGTAGGTATACTACAGCAGCAAATATATTATAATTTCTTATACAATAAGTACCATACATCATGATCGTTATTGTTTTTCAATTTACTTTTACTAGCGTTTGTTGGAATGCGTAAGTACTCGAGCGGAGTCTTAACAATTTTGTTTGGGATTTGCGTTCAGTAATTTCGAATTTTCCGCTCTCTGATTTTCTGTTCGGCCTAAAATATAAATAGTTATAAGTTAGTGAAAATGAACTGTGTATTTTACGTTATTCATATTCCAATTTGTAAATAAATTACTCAAGCCCTCATCATTACATTTAGTTTTACAAAAATGTACATTACCTGGGTAGGCGATTATATTTCCTTTTATAATAACATTTTTTTATAGATTTTTTATAGAACTGTACAGATGGCCATAACAAACGCTGTGTCACCCAGAATATTTCTTAGTTGAAAAAATTTCAACTAAGAAATTTCTTAACCAATGCCTAAAAAGCTAAAAAATAAGTTTCAAACTTTCTTAGGTAAGATAATATAGAAATAGCAGGAAGTCTTAGAAGAACTTTCTGTCGCCACATTTGATGTTACGCAAATTTTTGAAATCATTTTTTTTAACGGTACAGTACAGTTATTTTTTTTGGTATTAAGTCTAATATATATTTCTGTTCTCACGTCACAATAAAATTACTTACACTTAAAAAATATATACTAAAATTTAATGCAAAAATATACACCAATACGTAGTGCCAAACTATCAACTACTTATTATGTAGGTCCATAACACGCAAACGCCGAACTATAAATTTGACTTTAATTACGTTCTCAATTCTTAGAACTAGTAAGTTGTCCTTGCGTCAGCTCATTAATGACCTTTATACATCCGTAAGAAAACATTTTTTTTTGAAAATATAATTTACCAATTTTAGCTCTCACTTCTCTATCTTATCACAACCAACCCAGCTCGTTTCCTCGAGACCGTGACTGTTCGATGTCAACAAATACGCACGTTAAGAACTACGTGAGTGATGCATATGTCAGTGTCACAAATATGTGCATCAACACGTGTACTACAACGCGCGGCGCGCGGTTAACTGGCTCGCTTACGTCGATGCGTGTTGCCAGTTGCTTTTGATAGGGGCGGCTCGGGGCGAGTCGGTCGCCCTCGCCCGCCTCCGCCAGGTGAGCTTTCCTAGTTCCAACTGCCGTGCTCCGCAGGTACATATTAATTACTGGGTTCTAAATTAGCGCACTGACCGTACAAAACTTCCTTATCAAATAGCTCTCGAGGATAAAACGTAATTTCATGCTCTGTTTTGACACGCCTTAAATGGGCTAATTTCAGCTCCTATCAATTTATAACTTATTTACTTTTTATTTAGCTACTTTTTTTTTTTTATAGAATAGGAGGCAAACGAGCAGGTGGCTCACGTGATGGTAAGTGATCACCGCCGCCCATGAACACCTACAATACCAGAGGAATAGCAGATGCGTTGCCGGCCTTTGAGAAAGGAATAGGCTCTTTTCTTGAAGGTCCCTAAGTCGTATCGGTCCGGAAAAACCGCTGACGGCAGAACATTCCATAAAGTGCAAGTGCGTGGCAGAAAATTCCGCGAAAAACGCACTGTGGTGGAATGCCAACCATCAAGGTGGTGACGATGGAATTTGAGATTATGCCGTAAGGTGCGATGGTGAAATTCAGCGGCTGGAATTAATCCGAACAATTCCTCGGAACACTCCCCATGGTAGATCTTGTAAAAAATGCAAAGAGATGCAACATCTCTTCGCAAAGCCAGGGGATCAAGCCGATCAGATAGGACATGGTCGTCGACAATTCGAGCCGCTCTTCGCTGAATGCGGTCAAATGGAAGGAGCTGACACTGGGGTGCCCCCGCCCAGAGATGAGAACAGTACTCCATGTGCGGCCGAACCTGCGCCTTATAAAGTTGCAAGCGGTGGGCCGGCATGAAGTATTGTCGCGCTCTACTGAGCACGCCAAGCTTCTTGGAGGCCAATTTGGCCTTCCCTTCCAAGTGACCGCGAAATTGAACGTTGCTCGATATGTCGACGCCAAGGATTCCGATACTGGCTGAGGCAACAAGGGGAGTGCTCTCGAAATGAGGTGATACGAGATATATATATATATATATATATATATTTAGATATATACTGCATATATTAATATATTAATTGACACGACAAACGAATCGTTCACTTGATGGTTAGTGCAATGTCTGGCCATAACAAATGCTGTGTCATCCAGCCTTTCTGTGTGGACCTCACTGCGCTCGTTACCCACAGTCATCAGCTCTTACGTCTCATATGCCCAGTAATTACACTAGCAATCACTGCGTTTCAAAACAAAACATGTTTGTACACTACTATTCCACTAAATAAAAATAAAATCCTGCAAACGTTATACCGTTAATATTTCAAACAATTTCGTTAACTTGTTCGAATAAATAAATAATACGAGTAAATTTGATTTTCATGAATGGTATTTTTTATGAAAATGCGAAATGCACCTTACTACACGCAATGTACCTCTGGTAATTTATTCAATATTACATTAAAGTATCTTCTTAATCCGGCTTTCTTTAAGATAAAACTTATTTAGAAATTTTAGATTAGAACATATTTAAGACAATATTGCTAAATGCAACGACTGCCCATAACAAAAGCTTTGTCCAGAACATTTCTGTCTGGCACCAAACTGCGCTCCTTACCCAGAGTTAACAGCTTTTAAGTCTCAATATGCTCACTAATAATAGATTCCTGCATAGGAATCCAACCACCAGTAAATTTAATGGGCGTCACGTTAATGTCTAATTAAACAACCATTACACATTACTAAATATGAAATATTTATTAAAAACGCTGATCCTATAAATAAATTTCTAGTACTATAGGCCGTTAAGGCAAATATAGAGACACCTAAACTCCACCCCGCTCTTATCGATGGCCTAAAACGTTTATGAGAAATTCGTGCCAAAGTTAATCTTCCTCGCTTCCGTTCTCAATAACTAAAATTTCGAACCACAAGCTGTTATGATGTATTTGCGAATATGTATAAAGTAAAGCTGTATTTAAGTCATTTCCATAATGTGATTTTCATGCTAAATAGAAAAAAAGTTTCATAAGAATAATTAGTTAATCGACCTGTTCAAAGCAATGATCAAGTTGAAGTTAACTGAAGCTGTTCCATAGAACGTCTAATATTTAAAGTAAGGAATTAATTCCGAAAATATACTTCATACACATGGTATATGGAATACACCTAAAATTATAAATACTAGAAAGTAAGTAATAACATGTTATTGCAATGAGTTATATACCGCACATTTTATTTGTAATAGTAATAGAATAAGGATTTACTATGATTCCAAGTATCAAGAATGTGGTAGTAACGTAAACGAGTTTATCATCGCATTTACTCCTGTGGGTTTAATAGACTAACGGGAGTGCTTTAATAGAGCCATGGCCTCTTCGTCGTTTCATTGATAGCCACAAAAGTTTGTAGCTCCAATATTGAAGGAATATTGCCATAGTTGCCACGCTTGTTTATTTTATATAAATAACTGAATAAATAAACCGTGTAATATATTTTATATATGACACGGTTTATTTCTTCAGATGTTCATGTGTTTATAGACGGTGAAATAATATATCAAGTAAACCAGGCCTTTAATGCCCAGACTAGTAAAATGTTCGATATCTGATACTGCTATGAACTGCAGAAAACTGAATCCTGGGAATTTCTAGACTTATACCTTCCCCAAATGCTTCATCCCAGTCCAGTAGACTGCTAAGAAGATTATTATACTGAATGAATTACTATTTTAGCTACATTTTATTCAAAATACGATAAACTACCCAAAGCAGTATTCTCAGATAGCGTTATTTGCACCAGCATTTGAAACATTTTAGTGTTTCGAATACTTATTCAGGCACCCCAATTCTTATCATAGCTCTAGTGTAGTGAGTTTCCGCCTTATTTACTCTAAGAAAAATCCCGAGCCTTAACGTTTTTTTTAAATAAGTAAGACTGATCACACAGGCATGCTAATACAACCAATGGTAAGTGGTAACTGTGTGTCCATAGACGAAATTTTTTGTTATCAAGGTAAAGTTGACTTGTTGTCGGCAATTAGATCTTCTTTACTAGTATCACTAACCGTACGAAACCCATCTCCTTGCCATAGAGCATCATGGTGAAATTATGTAAATAACTGTGTATAATGACGCAATTATACACAGTTATTTATCACAGTTTATCACAGTAGGACAAGTCGCGAAAGACAGTAATCTGTGATGAGCTATACTACACCTCCCATCTACGAAATATTAGATGGAATTCCCAGCATTTGGGTATAATGCTAAACAATTGAGAGCTATGCCAAGCAGTGAATTGATTACCAGCAAATTATTCTGATATTTTATTTATCACATCTTTATTTTAAAAAAAACTTATAACTAACGTACAAAAATGATGACGATAATGTCCTTCTGGCCAATTTTCAACTATGGCGACAACTACCGTATACTGTCGGAAGTTATCAACTGCGAAGGAGATATAACAGTGCCACAGGTGTACTTGTAAACACAATGGCACTTACTCGTCCCGACCTACCCATACCCGATGTAACGCTCACGTGCACGCATAAAATCAGAGATAGGCTACAGTATAGGAGGATACAGTGTCAGAGACACGGGAACAATCACAACGCAACCAGACGAAAACCAAGAATTTGTGTTCTTGCACAAATGTTAGCTTCGGCTGGGACTCGAAACCAGAAACCGTGGCGTAGAAGTCAGGTACTAGGCCACGTGATTGTCAAACATAATAAACAACATTACAAACAAAAGCTGAAACAGTTTTCACATGTTTGTACCAAAACAATATATAAAAACAAATCGACATGAAATTAAAATGTTTGAGAAAGACCAAATACTTCCTAGCGTCAAATGTACCACACATTTATTAATTTAAGATTCTTCCAGGTATATCAGATACATAGAATAATTACAATTAGAAAAATAACAAGCATTAATTATTATTATTAAAGTGAATTTGGAAACGTAGGCATAAATTATTCATGTAAGGTACTAATACTATTGCTACATATGGTTTCATTGTCTGCACTTTTACAAAGCACAAAGAGATTCTGCCACAAGGACACCTCTATCGTAAACTTTCATTTCCCCTTACATGGTTTCGCAGACGAAGTAATTTGTAAGTTTACGGCGACAGATTAAATAACATTAATCCACCATAACCGCGTGTTCATTGTAATATTACAGTGGTGGTCAAATTACAGCTGTATGTTGCCTTTCAGAAAGCCTCGAAGGACTTTAATTAATCTTCTCTGTTATCTCACTTATATCACTTTATAATATCACTAATTTTAAATATTTTGCTAACAGGCCGCTTCTACTTGTAGGACCAAATGAATGCCATTCCAAATTTTATAACCACATCTATCGCCGCATATGCGAATCACTAAAAATAATAAATAAAAAATATTAAGTTTTGATTTCTTATGAGATAATCCGTGAAGAAAAACATGAAGAATGTATGCGATATCTCTATATAAAATATATAGGAAACATTAAACAATTTGCATTTGCTTTTTCCTAAAACCTGTCAAAAATGAGAGATCTTTGCCAACAAGTGATCGGGTACAGACTGTCACTTTATTGTAGTCTGTTCGTTACATTAAACGCATGGACAGACAAGCAGAATCGTGCAATATTTTAATTGTCCATTATTGTTATACAATTAATATTGTTAGGGTAATAGAATTAAACGCAAAACATAGCTGTCGTTCTTCGCTCAAGGATTATAATCCACAACTTATTAGGTACAGTAAGTCTGAAAATTATACCTGCTCATATCACTTTGCAAGTTTTATAATGTCTTAGTTTGTGCTATAATTGAAGCCTTATTATCCTTAGGAATAATCTTCGTCGTAAAAGTTTTTATCAGGTAAACCAAAATAAAAAATCATGAATAAAATCATACGTCATACGTCATATGTCGAAAATGATACAGAAAAATTTCAACTACAAATTTGTCTTCAGAAAAATCGTTAACAGGAATATGACCATCAAGAAAATCACAAATCTTGAAAATCTATCACCAATTATCTTTGTTAAAAGTAAAATAGTCAGAGTGAAAAAAAATTACATGCAATAGCTAGCAAACAGTATTAAATATATGTATAAAGACTCCTTCAAGGTAGAAGAAAGTAGAAGAATCATCAGGGTAAATGATGCCAATTGGGAAAATTCTACAGCCAATTATAAAAGATGCAAGCATGGCGTAATTGTCAGAGTATATGACTTCTACGCCGCGGGCTCTGGGTACGAATCTCAGTCGGAACTGTCTTTTGTGAAGAAATAAAAATCGTTGGTTTTCGAGTTTTTTTGTGAATATGATTTTTTTTGTATGGTTTCCATTTTGTTAAAGAAAAAAATATATCTGTAAATTGGCATGTGAATAGAAAAATACACAGACATAAACATGCACTGCGTAAAAATGCTTAAAGTCTCTTAACGATGTGCCAGACAATGAGAAAAAAATGCATGAGTTTAATCGGCTTTAGTCATGGCGGCATTTTTAGACGAAAATACGGAGAAAATAACAGCACTAGGATTCGTTTTGCGTAAAAACATAATAAATATTGTAAATTTTAATGAAAATTACCTTTTCTACTATTTTATTTCGATTATCAATCGGATACAGGAAGGTAAGAGCGAGTGAGTGTCCGTGCGCTACGGCACTATAATATTATATCCTGCGTAGATGATGCAACAGGGCAGTAACTGGAAGACTGCCATTCTGGTAATCAGTCAGGAGAACGTAACCTACATTATATTAAGAGGAACTCATAATCGTAATGAAAAATTACAGTCTAATCAATGATTGAACACCCAGATATTTTCTTTGTGACACCACACTGCGCTCGTCACCCTGAGACAGGAGTTCGTAAGTCTCATATGCTCAGCAAGTACACGAGCTAACAGTGCCCAAAACACAGCAATGTATACACACTGACGCTTGACAGTAGAATTACTGAGACTCCACTGGTATCTACCTCGGCGGATTCCTGCAAAAGAATCCTATATATACCAGTTAACCATAATCCTACCAACATTGTGGTAATTATAAAATCTTGTATTGTTCATTTAAAAAAAAAATATTGACATAATTTAAGAACAGTTGTTTACCTAACGTATTACCGATTACTGTATCTGAGAATATTATTTCCTTGATTTTCTCTTTCTTCGTGTCGGTGATTCTTTTTGTACTATTATATTCGGTTTGAGCTTTAGACCACTGTTATGCGACAGCCTCCTTAAGATGCGTAGCCTCCTTCAGATCACTCAGTTATTGTACCACTGATGGCACGACAGTAGGTGCTGCATGGTTTGCTGCAGCCAGACAGAGTAAAATCCAAAAATTGTTTAATATGTCGATTAGTCATTAGTAATAGATTTTTGTATCAACTGTAGAATAACAAAATATCAATAAAATCGCACACTATCATCAAACAACAAGTACTTGATAAAAAGCACGTGCACGTCAGTACACGTGGCAGAATTGAATTTGATAATAATACTAATAAATTCCTTATGTTTCATCATTATGCCGTGTGGTGGCGGCTTAAGAGAATCTGCCACCCTATCACGTCCTATGGGTGTCGTAAAATTCAACAATAGAAAATATTAAAATCAAAAGATAGGCAGTAGCCAAGCCGCCTGCCACTGGCCACTATGGCAAAAATCCCTTAAAATGAGAGCAAAAAACTAGCAATCTATGGGGAGGCTTATGTTAAGCAGTTGACTAGTGATAGACTGAAATGATTTTTTTTTATTTCATAATGTGGCAAAACGATGAAAACGTTCACCACCCCGTCATCCTAAGACATCAGTTCTTAAGTCTCATATGCCCAGTGATTACGCTTGGTCTCAGTGCCCTTCAAATCGAAACACGGTAATGTTTGCACACTGCAGCTTCACGGCAGAATAACTGGCTCTGGGGTGGTATCTACCTAGACGGATTCCAGCATACGAATCCTACCACACTAATCTACAAACCACGCAAATAGAAATATACGAATTTTGATCCTGAGCAACCTACACATATCACCTTCTAACTCACTTGGACAGATGGTCGTTCCATCTAGAGGTGCAGGATTGCCACTTGAGAAACTTTCTTCTCCAAATGCTATACTTTATTTCCGATACAATAAACTTGATGATGATACAAAACATCTATGTTATTTCTCTGCAATCTTTGATTATCATAAGTTAGGCTTTTATTTTTAAATAGATAGCACCTGCCTTATTTTTCTCACCATCAAGCTGGGTTGACTGACAGAGAATACCACAAGGTATTTAGTCCGCCCATTGTAGCCCTTAGTTAAAGGTGTCAACAATGAAGAATAAATAAATAATATATTATAAAACTTTATTCATGTGAAATATTTAGGTCCGGTCATTTCCGTTCGTCTTTTTCTTTTGATAGTTTGATTAATAGAATCAGGACGCCTCGGCGGCCGTCTGTCGTAGCTATGACACTTGATAATGCCTCGTTTTGGGGCGAAACACATGTCGTGTTTTTGACTTCAGTGGTGTATGTTACCTAGTGGTAGTATTGTAGTAGTTGGTGGCGGTTCCTGGCGGCGGTGTTAGTTTGCTTGTGCACGCTACTGAGGGAGGGCGGGCGGTGCTCTTAAAAAACTAAGTAATATACACCGTTTTCATATTTTGCATGCGGATCTTATCAAATTAACTTACTTTCCTTCATTGATCAGAATCATTAGTAAGTATTTTTAGCAATAAACTTACAACTGAATGAAATGACGACGATAACGATGATGATGAAGGAAATTGTTAACATTATTTAGTCTGTCTGAGTGATAGTTGATATTTGTCACCAAAATTCCTACATTATATCTTAAGATCCCCAACGAACCCCATACATTTTTCTTAAATTAATGACTGAAGTAATTGAATATATTATGTGAAAAATTAAAACAAATTCAGCGATATTTTTTGTCTGCATTCTTATCGATCATTTTTAATGTTTATGAGAAATTCATGCCGAAGTTAATCTTCTCGGCTTCCGTTCTCGATAAACTAAAATTTCGTATGGCAAACTGTCGGGAATTTAGAGGCAAATTGTGTAAATATGGCCGTTTTGAATATCTATGCCATTAAAACTTCGATATTCACGAGCACATAGCACATTATTTAAAAAAATACTTTCATGTATAAACTTCTGAAGCCAATATGAAAGCGCTTGTTTCGATTTTAAGATAACTTACTATTAACTTAAAATATTATTAAATTACAAAAAAAATTAAAGCTGAGGTTTTTAACTTTTTGATGGTATATTGTCTCTTGTTTTACTTTTCCAAACATTACAGCTATTATTTATCTTAAATTAAAATGATAGACAATGGGAATTTTCCATCTAATAGCAGCGAAGCATATCACCATCATCACACTAACTTATCGTATAAAAGCGTAAAAAATAAGTGAGCCTGAAAATTGGCAGTAATATTGTCTTAAGTTCAAAAGTATTGCTGCAGTTGCTCAACAGACAAAAAGCGAAAAATATTTAAATCGGTAGTGGTGGAGAGTATCAGGTGGCGGTTCTTGGTGGCACTATTTTTTCTTTCGTCTGTAGATTAAGTAGAAGAAGAAGCTATGTGACGATATAATATTTATCAAAGAGGTGTCAGGTTTATCATTTCCAATATTCTCAACAACAGTAATATAAATTTTGTTGAATTACAAGTTGAAACAGAAAAAACAAACAGTTGAAAAATGGGAATAGTCTAACAGCAATAGAATCTATATTAAGAACTTCACCTGCGGGTGTATCCTAATATTAATTACTTCTCTGTAGAGTACATAAAACATCTGTATTTAAAATACTATTTTACAAGTTGTTTTGCTATAACTGGTTTCGAAACCGGTGCAATTTCAAACACTTGATAAGTAAACGCCACGGCCCTTTTAACTATAATTATTAAACACAACTTTATTAAAGCAAAAAAAATCTTTTATGCGATTGGAATGAAACTTATGTTCGCTCTACTATTTATGTAAATATAAAATACATTCATTCAATGAAATGTTTATTCATAAATATAATATTCCTTACAAGATAACATTCCTTACAGATCACCCGTAGGTTACATTATTCATAAAATATAAAAATATGTAATTTCTCTGTTTTAAAAAAAGTTGCCTGCTGTTCACATGTACTTATATGACGATTTTTATGCAGTGCTTGTAGAATAAATGGTTAGACTCGAAAGCGCTTAGGACGTTTGTCAATATTGACTTATGAATTATTTATCAAGTAATCGTTTAAAGCTAAGACCCTCGACTGTAAGAGGTTCTCTTTATCCAATATTGTCTCTGTTTACACTTCACGAAATTGGCAGTAAAATTTAATGAACTAAATTTCTTTTATTTATTGGAAATGTCAGTGTTGATTGTACTACATTCAAAATTGTTTTTCAATAAATCGTTATCTTGAAAACTATGTACTTTACAGTGCAAAGAAACGTTACTACTAAACTTAAAAGAAAAAAGCAAAGTAACAACCTAAATAAAATAAACTCACTTGGTATCTGTAATTTTTGACGACTGCGTGAACCAGTGGTTGGATTACCTGACTGCCACACAACGGGTCCTGGGTTCGAAGTCCAAGCGTAGCCAACATTTGTGCAAAAACACAAATTGTTTGTTTTCGGGTTCTGGTTGTGTTGTGATTGTTCCTATGTAAACAACACTGCATTTTATTCAACCTCCGATCTTATCGCATGAGCATTACATCGGGCACGGGTAGGTTGCGACGACTGAGTGCCCCCGTGTTGTGCCACTATAATATCTACTGCGCAGTTGTTAATTTCCAACAGTAATCGGTAGTTGTCACCGTGGTCGAATATCGGCCGATTTTCGTCTGTCATCAATCCGATAATATTTTTTATAGTATAAACTGACGAAACGAGCAAAACGTTCGTCTGATGCTGTGTCACCCAGAATATTTCTGTGTGATACCACACTGCGCTCGTCATCCTGAAACATCAGTTCTTAAGTCTCAAATGCCCACTGATTACGCTAGCTCACAGTGCCATAAAAACCGAAACACTGTAATGCTTGCACATTACTGCTTCACTGTAGAATAACTGGCCCTGGGGTGGTACCTACCTAGACGGATTCCTAAATAGGAATCCTGCGACCAGTACTAACATACAATTCTTTTGACCTCCGACAAAAAGTTAATATATAATGATATCATTATTTCATAATCTATGTCATTAACATTTATTTATTTTTACAATTTATTACTATAAGATTTATTTAACACTTCTCGATAATTACTGTATCATCCTTGTTCCTTGCCTTACTAAATTAGTGCTTTAAGACTGATTTTCATGAACCTCGTAAGCGCTTTTTTACTATTGGTGGTACGTTATTAATCATTTTGTTATTAAAAATCATGCGTAATATAAAGATATTTTATTAATTAAATATTTCAATATTACGATTGTTAAACAATAATGAATAGAAATTTAATCTATATATTTTACCGTGCTTATTAGAAGCAGTGCTCTCTCTATACGAAAACTAAGCTGTAAAAACATTTTCTGTCACGTAATCCTGTGTCACTTTTTCCTATATTTCGAAGCCCTTAGTGGTAAAAATTGCCAAACAGGCGTCCGGCGGCAGCGTCTTAAGCCATTCAATTTGTCGCAACCAAGAAAGACCCTTCTCAGTTTGAAATTGACATAGGCTTATGTCTTTCGTAAAATCTGCAATATTTATCAAATACAATTTGTTGTGATTTCAGCAACTTCAATAATTTATTGAAACATTTTAAATTAATTTCACGTTATATTCAAAATTTTTTTTTTTACACGCGTATCTAATATTATTTCTATTGTTTTCTCGTCTGGTTGGGATATAAATATATAAATACATAGATAATTATACAAGATAAGATAAAATAATTAGATTCAATAAGATATATATAATAAATAAATAAAACCCCAACCAGACGAAAGCCCTCGGCAGGGAAGACCAATCGACCGAAGGTTAAAAAAAAGTGAAATAAATCGGCTGGCGACGCGGGCGGTATCGATGAGCACCGCCTTCTGCATTTGAGCAAGGAACAGTCAGTCACAGAGTCGATTCGGATATCCCTAGAACCTGACCGTGATTAACCCGTTCGCAGAAACGACCACCAGAATAATTTCAGTCGACACACCACCCGACATGTCGATCAACGCGTGTGCCAGGTCCAGATAATTGAAATTAAATGAAATGAAAATTATTTATTCTTCAACGTAAGAAATATAAATTTCGTTTGTCAAGCGTCATTTTTTACAATCTACCAACGTTTCGTAATGAGCTTCCTCTGACGGAGAAGAAACAGGCGAAAGAAACTCCGTAGGTACTTCTATTTTGTTATTTTTTTTATCTTTGTAAAAAGTATATTATAAATAAATTTACAAAGAACGGTCTCATACGAGTAGAAAACCAAAGCATGCTCCATTACAAGATATTATACAAGATTCATTAACAAATATTGCAAACTCTAGCAGACCAGCCTCCACCAACACCACCTGTTCACAAGTATGACGCATGTGGCAGCCATCGCCCTCCTCGACCATATTCAAGGGAAGTGGACGACCCGCCACACGACGCCGCCGCAAGCAGATGCATTTAAGCGAGCATGACATACTCAAGTCTATTGTTTGGAACTAAAAGAATTAATTGTACAAAGCACACCTTTAATCTTCGACGAGTACCTATCCCTTCATAAAAAAACATTTCACGTAGGTGCTTACAAAACATCAATAATGATAATGATATTCTCCTGGCCGATTTCGACCACGGCGACCACTTTCGAATATTGCCGATAGCTATCAATTGCGCAGGAGATATTATAGTGCCACAATAGGCACTCGCTCGTCCCAACCTACCCGCGCCCGATGTAACGCTAATGCGATAAGATCGGAGGTAAGCAAGGATGCAGTGTCAGAAACACGGGGACAAACACAACACAACCAGACCCGAAAACCAACAATTTGTGTTTGAGCACAAATGTTGGCTCCGGCTGGGATTCGAACCCAGGACCTGCGGCTTAGAAGTCAGGAACTCTGACCACTAGGCCACGCGGTCGTCCATATAAATAACAGTTATATCGTGTGGTTAGTTACTTGATGTCTCCCTGGATGGATACTTCCCAAGCTTCTTTATCATTGTAATAATCATTTATATTATAATATGCTTTAGAGCACAAACATTTTTTAATATAAGTTTTATATTTTGTTTCTGTTAAAGTCACCGTCATTCATCATCTTTCATACCGGAATTTTGTTATAAATACGTGTACATAAAACGACCCATAAAATCGATCGACCCATAAAATCGATCGACCCATAAAAGAATTTTTTACTTTATTAATTCTAAATTTTGGAATATTTAGTTTATTATTATTTCTTAATTTTAAATAATGATTGTCACTATTCTTGGGGAATAGCGTTTTAAATTTACGTACATGCATAACGTATTCATAAATATACTGGCATGTAAAAGTTAAAATATTAATTTCTTTAAACAGTTCCCTTAGCGAATCACGAGAGCGCATATTATAGATTGCGTGAACTGCTCATTTCTGCGAAGTAAAGATTACATTCACGTCAGCCGCATGTCCCCATAATAAAATACCATAAGACATCAAGCTGTGAAAATAGCTAAAGTAAACTAATCTTGCAGTAGCTACTCGTATATCCGTAATATGTCGGATCTTTCTCACAGCATACGCAGCCGAACTGAGTTTATTAGCTAACGTATTTATATGTGGACCCCACTGAAGCTTAGAATATAAAGTAATCCCTAAAAATACGGTACTATCAACAAATTCTAATTTATGATTTTGCAAAACGATATTATTTTGTACCGGTTTTACATTAGGTAAAGCAAATTTAAAGCATTTTGTTTTATTTTGTATGCATGGAACAAATCCAAAATACAATTCAGAGCACTATTGACTACATTTATGTTCTCCGTTTTCCGACTGACCTTAAATATCAGTGATGTATTGTCTGTAAACAGTACTATATTTGTAAGTTTCTGAACTAAGAGTGGTAGATCATTAATATAGATAAGAAATAAAAACAGGCCCAGAATAGATCCTTGAAATCGATCTTCTTATCTGTTTCGGATTTCACGAGGTTCACGTCACAAGTAATGATGGTGTCGACTAAAAAGATTCTCGACGGTGCTCGGTCTAGACACGATATCAGGTTTATTCGCAAGAATAGTCCTGTCCGTGACGATGGTCCGGTCCCAATAGATCCCGGTGCGGTCATTTTCGAGCACGGGCACCGGCAAGTTCTTATAGTAAGGCTGTTTCCGAGATCGTACTTCAAAGCGAGCTGGTTATGAAGAATCCTGATAACTAGGTTATGTCTGTGCAGACTCAGAGTAAGCAAGCGCCGAACAACCGGAGATGATATGTCTATGCGACTCGCCGGGACAAAAACAAGCTCGACAGATGTCGACAGTGTCATCCCTTAGGTTGTATCTCTAATAGTTGTTGGTCATTATAACCTGATCTTGTCACAGACATAATCCTCGGTTTCCCCAAAGAGGTCACCGAAGCGTAGCCAGTGGAGGGAGACGGCTGCGTCTACGAAAGGCTCATCAAAATTATGTATTCATTTACCTTTATGATGTTGTATGATTGTTGTTGATGTAAAATTGGGGGTGTGCAAAACACCCCCAATTTCATAAAGGTTTCATAAGGGTAGTAGCGCTTAAGAGGCTTAAGAGAATCTACCACCCCATCTACTCCTGTGGGTGTCGTAAAAGTCGACAGAGAGAAAATGAAAACCAGGAGATGGGCAGTAGCATCTTCCTGTAACATCTGATAAATAAACTGCGGTTGCCAACCAGCCGGCCAAGCTTCGCAACTATGGCAAAATCCCCCAAAATGAGAGCTACGGACTTTTGTGGCAATCTATGAGAGAGGCCTATGTGCAACTGTGGACTAGTGATAAACTGAAATGGTGATGACGACGATGATGATGATAAATAAAAACGAAACTTGATAAATGGGAGAATTCGATCTCTGACAGTTGTGTCGTGCGCTTGTGTTACAAATTTGTGAAGTGCTGTAGTTTCCTCTGGGCCGGTATTTTATTCGGTGTGTTCTACAACAGTGAATTTTGTACAGCTCGATGACCCTCTTTAGCCATGCATGGTCGAGTCAGTGTGCCCATCCACAGTATTTTCATCTAAACTACAATTTTCATCTAAATGTAACATAAAAAATAAGACTGTAAAATGGGGGTTATTTCGTTTTATTATTGGTTAATTACTATATGGAAATAATAAAATGTACAATCGATAAAAGTTAATGAACAACAAAAAACTAAAAAAATGACCCAATCAACAATACAACACTTGTCCTACCAAACGCGATCTTGACAGAGCGCACAATCTTCGGCCTATTGTTACCCGACCTGTAACTTATAAGTCTGACGATGAGAATCCTGGCTTTTGCTTGCATCAATCGTCTTTGTCAATCGTATTCTCCATACTATTATAGCACTACTTAGTTCAGTATCACGACCAGTCTTGGGAAGTTTGACGCCATAACACAGCAACCTGCTAGTACAGCGCCAAAGAGAATTGAGTCTGTCTCGCAAAGGTCATGGCTGGTTTCCAAGCAGGTTGCCAGCATCGGGTTCAGAGTCTTCACGACAGCCTGATTTCGCTTGCTTAGGGTATGCGGGGGAGTCGTGGTCGATTTTCTAGACGCACACTGCGCGTTTCCCAATTCGCCTCCTCCAATGTCCTCCTCATCTGCTCCATTTCTTGGGCGACTATTTTATAATGGTCTGAATCCACCACACTTTCGAAATTCACGGTAGCATCAGCGTCTTCATGTTGGTGCGGTTGTGTTACAAGTTTGTAAAGTGCCGGAGTTTCTTCTGGACCGGTATTTTATTCGGTGGGTCCTACAACAGTCAACCTTGTACAGCCCGAGGACCCTCTTTAGCCATGGCGTAGGCGAGTCAGTGTGCCCAGCCACAGTTTTTTCATCTAAACTACAATTTTCATCTAAATCTAACATAAAAAATAAGACTCTAAAATGGGGGTTATTTTGTTTTATTATTGGTTAATTTCTATATGGAAATAATAAAATGTACAATCGATATTAGTTAATAACCAACATAAAACTAAAACAAAGTCCCAATCAACAATACAAGGAAAATATTGAAATAATTTACGCCCTTGAAGCTTTTAAAGTTTCTTTCTGTTCAGCGTAACTTTGTTTCAAAAAGCCATTAGTCATTCTTTTGTTAGCGATTGCGACGGCAAATTTTTCACGATGAGACAAATTTGGAGAATAAATTAAGCTGTGTTATCTTGTCTAATAAAAACGGTAGATGGGAAGACTTCTTTCTCTAGATAGTATATAAAGTTTTCTTGTATCTTTGCCTAGTTTCAGTAAGTAATCGCATCTAATCAGGTAAACAATTATAGACTGTCTTTATTTAAGATATTTTAGCCATTAAAAATAATTGAACCCGGATGGATCTTGTAGGGGTGTGACATAATTAGAATTAGAGGTAGTACATAAACAGTTTCATCTGATAAGGAATCTTGGATTGCCGTGGTAGCTCAGGGGCCGGATGCTCGCCGAGTTTGATCCCCGGTTAAAATTATTCTGTACTTTTAAGTGTTGACTTACCACGTGCTAAGCGGTGAAGGAAACCTGCATATCTGAGAAATAAATATATTTCGAAGAAATATGAAGTCCACCAACCCACATTAGAGGAACGTGACGGATTATTCCAGGCTCCAAAAGCCTCTCATAAATGAGAGGAGGCAGATGCTCAGCAGTGGGATATATATAGGGCAAGGGGTGGCGATTACTTTTTTCTTGGCCCCTAGGACCCTGGCTTCTGCGCCACGGATTGCGGGTTCGATTCCCGCACGGGACAAATATTTCTATGACGTACGTCCAGACGTGTTTGTTCCGGGTCTGGGTGTTTCTGCATGTGGAATTTATGTCTGTAAAACGCACCCACGATACAAGAGAAATATTAGTGTGGGGTTTTACCGTTTTAAAAACAGTAAAAATAAAAACATAGAAATGAATTAATAAAACTCTCATTTGAGGTAAAATAAAATATTTACTACTATAAATACTAATAAACTTAACAATTTTGTATTAACTATTAAAATAGTGTTTCAAAAATTGACGAATATACAAATATAATGTTATAACCACAACTTTTAAGACATGCTAATTAATAAACTAGTCACAAAATACTCGTAAATGAAATCAATGAAACTTAGAAGTAGTACTATTACAAAAATTATTTTGTGGAACTTTGTTACTTTGTGTGTGTGTGTGTGTGTGTGTGTGTGTGTGTGTGTGTGTGCGCGTGCGTGCGTGCGTGCGTGCGTGCGTGCGTGCGTGCGTGCGTGCGTGCGTGCGTGCGTGCGTGCGTGCGTGCGTGCGTGCGTGCGTGCGTGCGTGCGTGCGTGCGTGCGTGCGTGCGTGCGTGCGTGCGTGCGTCCGTGCGTGCGTGCGTGCGTGCGTAAGGGTTAAGATAGTGGGCGCAATAAATATTAAAAATTAACAAATATCACTTTACTCATTTTGGTTTTAAATTTCATGACACTTAAGAACTAACGTCTCGGAGTTCCGGGCGCAGTGTTGTGTCACAAAGAGATGTTCTGTGTGACACGCGTTTGTTATGTGCTGACGTTGCACTTACCATCAGGTGTGCATTTCGGTCATATCGTCACTTTCTCCGATGTAAAAAATCTAAATGATTTTGATATTTAATGTTATAATCTTCATGGTCATAGTCCGGTAATAAAAAAAATGTTTATAAGTCAAAAGGTTTTAGTATAAAGAAACATAATAATGATGCAGATAATGTACTAAAAGCTAAAAAATAATTAGGTAAGTACCATGAACAGGTCATCACACCACTCTCCTCATCAATCTAGAGCATTAATCAGAATAAAATTAAATCGTATTTTTATGTTTCTTTACAATAAAACCGTTTATCTTAAAAATATTGTTTTACTTATTTTATTTTCAAGTTTTTAGGGTTTTGTTTAGTTACTTAATATTTCTTTTTGTATTTAGTTCATTTAGTGCTTAATTAATACAAAGTTTCTTTCCTGAAGTCGTTTGTTTTAATTAGATACCTACATTTCAGTTTTAATGTATTGACGGTCTAAACTAGGCGTCTGAAACAAAATGACGGATCCGTCATTTTGTTACACAAAATTAAGTTATTAAATAAATTAAAAGTTATACAAAATTGCATAGTCATAATAACTCAAGGTGTGTACCAAATTTCAAATCAATCAGTGTACAGGAAGGGGGTAAAGTTTCAATAAATAGATTCGACCCACACAATACATAAACAAAGCAAGCTACATAAAACTGTTTAAAAAGTCAGATCATCAATGGCTTGCGGAACCTGGCGATTACGAGAGATCCTCGAAACTTAAAAGTGGTCCATGTCCAATAGTGGTCTACTTACAGGCAAATGATTAGGAGTAGATGTTCAATGACTTTTGTAATATTTAATATGTTCTGCGGAATTATACTGCTAGGAAAGTAAATAAAAGCAAATTTTAAGCAACATAATTTGTCTTGTCCAACTGCAAAATTAAACGTAAAACTAGACCCCTAGCATCCCTTTTAGTCAGACGCGGAAGTTTCTCGAAAATTGAAACTTTGTTTTACAAACTCATTATTCATTCTTTTGTTGTAAACTTGCTTTACTGCAAAATTTTATGACACGAAAAGAAAGTGTGGCAACAAATTAAAACTCTTTGTAATATTACACCATTGTTTACCTGACAAAGAAATTTAATCGCTGCGATTAATAATTATTTCTTGTCATAATCTTACAGAAAACGCTGTAATGATAATAAACGATATATTCCCGTAAACTGGTGAATAAAATAAATATCATCACAATTTGATCAAAGATCACAGCATCGCTTAGGAATGTAAGCTCTTGAGAAATGATCGTCTAGGATGGGGTTACTGACAAAATAATATAGTAAATTAATTATAATACCAGTTTTAGTATTTGACTATTACATATATATTTTTTATTGGATAAAGTGTTGAAACGAGCAAAACGTTCACCTGATGGTAAGTGCAACGTCTGCCCATAACAAATGCTGTGTCACCCGGAAAATTCTGTGTGACACCACACTGTGCCCATCACCCTGAGACATAAGTTCTTAAGTCTCATATGGCCAGTGATTACGCTAGCTCAGTGCCCTTCAAACCGAAACACAGTAATGTTTGCACACTACTGCTTCACGGCAGAATAACTTGCCCTGGGGTGGTACCTACCTAGATGGATTCCTGCATAGGAATCCTACCACCACTAAATTCATATAATTTTTAAAAACATTTAAACTACTACTTTCAAGTTTGAAAATAACACCGACAAGAGAAATTGCACATCTAATTGAGGGTAATTGATGACTTGATTAAACGAAAAAAAAACTTTAACATAATACACTTCAAAAGCTTATCAATAAATATTTATCCGTTTAGAATAATACAGGCAACTAATTGATGCTAAATTACCCACTAGTGACAAAAATATGTAACAGCTAAAATACAGCCTAAAATTTGTCGTCAAGCTAATGTAAAATTAAATTGTTTAACTTTTATAATATCGCCAAAGGAAAGTTCCACAGCTATCTCATGAAAGTCATCTTGCCACTTAGCACTACCATAAAAGTTAAATGTTTCATAAATCACAGTAGGCGGAGACAGCTAAGACGCGGTATGATAATGAACTGGCTTGTTATTATTAATAAGTTTTTAATGCTTTTAATACCCGTAAGGCCGGGAGGTTGTCAACAATTTATTTTTTACAAAATTTGAGAGCGAATATATTATGAATTTTTTATTCTTACAAAAATAATATTTATCTCTAGCTCCACGAGTATTTACTTAAGTTTTTTTTAGAATTTCAAATTAATTGTCAATGAATTTCATTCTGTTTTTAATAATGCTTTGAGATATTAAAGACAAATTGTAAGTAGTCTTAAATGATGTGACTTTATAAAAGCAATCTTTCTTAATACTAATTATGTTAAAATTTTCTTTGCGCTACCTCATTATAGTGCTTTAAAATAGATGATTAGAAACGACATAGAAAATTTGTTAGTTGCCGAAAGTGTACCTACGATATGTTTGTGCTGAAAATGAATAATGACTATATTAACAGGCTATGTCACGTTATTAATCCCTTAATTAGACGCATTTGTTTTGACTTATCAAACAATTAGTCAAAATGGACGAGTATTATTATTAGTAGGTAGATTCAAAACCGCTTATGTTAAAAATTACTAACATCGTTTTTTAAAAGGAAGAAATTTCTTAAAAAAAAAACTATAACAGTTTTTAATTTTGATTTTAAACGAGAATCTATTAGAATATACGAGCTTTTTTTAAATAAAAAAAAATATGTATTTTTATTATTTAACGGAGCTGAGCCCCACGGTTTCACCGATTCGATTCGATTCGACTGCGCTGTACGGTATGGTACCTGTCGTAGTACCAGTATCACAGTTCGGCCAGTTACACACAATCACAGTCTCGGTAAGGTTCTGTTATCAGTGTGGCACATTAAAGCTATAGCATGAAATTTTATAGCTATACATATATGTTCCTTAATTAACGGGCTATCTAATGCAAATCGGAATTGTACGTCCTGAGATTAGCACGTTCAAGCATATACTCGTAAACGCTCTATTACATAAAGGTTAAGGTATAAGGTAAATATATTATATCTCTGATATCCCACGTTGGCAAAGTGCTTCGTCGTATTCTGAATACGAGGCTACAGGCATATATAGGACAGGAGATTGCTCAAGACAAGCCAGTTTTGTCAAAGGAAAGGCAACCCGCGAACAGATTTTCAGCCTAAGACAAATCAAAAAAGCGCGTGTATTCTGTAACCCGCTGTTTATTTGCTTTGTGGACTTTCGTAAAGCTTTTGGCACCGTTAAGTGGTCGAAGCTGTGGGAAGTACTATTGAAAATGGGTGTACCACGATATCTAGTTTATCTCATACAGCTGCTGTTCGCGTGGACGGCATCGATTTTAGGAATTTCTTTCGCTTCTGGATACAACCAGTTCCGATTTTGGCCTCACCATAAACCGTGATAAAACTAAAATGATGGTGGTGGATCGTAAGACTAACAATCGACCTGTCTTAAGTGAAATTGCTAATTGTGAAGTTTTCCAGAGTTACATCGACATGTGATTCACAATCGCAAAAAATGGAAGTTACGAAGAATAGATCAAAAGACGGTGTGCCATGACACGATCAGCAGTGGAAAAGTTAACGAAGATACGAACAGATCGCCACATAACTATAAACACCAAGGTTCGCTTAATGAGATGCTTAATATCGCCTACTTTCTTTTATGGAGCTGAAACATGGACGATCTAGCAAAAATATCGTAAAAAGATTAAAGCCCTTGAGATGTGGTGCTGTAGGCTCTTGCTGAGAATAAAATAGAGTGCTCAACCCACTGACGTTTCCATCCTGAAGGAGCTTCGCATCAAACAGACTTTCGTCCACTGTGCAAGTGCAAATCCTAAGGATGCTTGGACATATTATCTGCAACGAAAGCTCACTGGAATAATTAATAGTACAAGATAGAGTAGAAGGCTAACGTCCTCGCAGCCGATAAGATGGACAGACCTCATTAAATCATCTACGAAGCGTTCCCATACTGAATGTGCACGCAGTGCCACAAATAGAGAGAGATGGAGAAGTATCGCTAAAGCCGCAACCAACCTGCCAGAAAAACCATTACCACAACCACTCCACCAGGAGTGTACGACTAAGAAGAAGAAGATAAGGTAAATATGTAAGAAAGAATAATGATATTTCTAAACTAATTATTAAGAAGAACTTATTAAGATATTAAGAGAAATATTTAAACTGGTATGAACTGAACACTGAACACCTCTACCTGCCAATGAAAGTCCCGTTAAAATCTATTCAGCCTTTTCGGAGATTAGCCCAGACAGACAGACAAACATATTAAAAACGTGTATTTCAGTAAGACGTCGACCACAAACGGCATAGATGCATTATGTTCATTGATTATTTTAAAAATATTTTTGGACGACTTTATGTATAATTTATTTAAAAAAACCGATGCTGCCGGTTCCTCGAAACTTAGAGTAGGTAATTTGTGAAATCAGTACAAATAAAATTTTTATGACTAATCTTTTAATTGTTTCTGGACTTGATTTTTATACAGGTAAAACCATTCCTGAAGTTATGATGATACCCATTAAAACGAAAAAAAATATAGACTGCTAGCTACATATGTCTGTATTAAAATAAGATCGATAAAATATATTTATTGAGGTTTCGAGCAAAAGTAAATTTAAGTTAGGTTCCTGTTAATATTTTTTGTAGGGAAATCAAAAGGTTAAACTTTTTGATTATTATCTCAATTAAAAATCACTATGCGCATCTTTTCGGTTCACTGAGAACCGTGAAATATTTAAACTTTTTTCAATGATAATTTGAGAATCGAATTTTGTAACTGTGTTGGCATTTTACCTAAAAACAGAAAAGTCCCTAGTTGTGTAATATGTGTAGATATAGTCATAATAGCGCTGCACCTATCCATTCAAAAGCAAAGGTTTCAGTCGAGTAGTTAAAGTAAATGAGATGCAGAGGTGAGCGTCAGGCGCAAACATTGTTTACAGTGACATCTATTCTGATTCGAATTTCAAAGATGACTTTTAATTTTGAAATGTATGTTGCCCTACTATATTTACATTAGTGGGCGTTGAGTGAGTCACTTAAAACATATCACAGTATTTATTCTTGATCATCAATCGTGTCAATGATTTAAACAATAATTTTAATGAGATAAAACTGTTGAATAATTTTGTAACTACTATTATATCTTTTTTGAATTATTATTCTCTAAAATTATATTTAACATAATTTTAATGAATTACTAATCCGAACAGACATCTATAACAACTTGCGTTGTGTATAGGATCTCATAAAGGAAAAAAAAATTAATTAAATAACTTTAAAGAATCTAGAACTATTTAAGACTTAAAAAGATACTGCATTCATACGAGTACATAATAATTTAATAATATTGAGATATTGCGCTCTTTTTTATTGAGCGGATGAAAGAATAATTGTTTTCCTGAAATAATAATGTTGTTGGTTTACCTATTACATATTATATACTTTACAGATAAGATTTATGTCATAGTTTCACCTTTAAAATACTAGAGCATTTTGAATATTTTTTATTTAGGATGAGGAAGAGGGCGCATATTAAATGCAAGTGCTGTTGTATATTCATAACTCACTTTAGAGCACATTTTTCACACACATCGGTCCAAACATTTTTTTCCCTGAATTTAGTAAAATAATAAGTAAAAAAAGTAAAGTAAAGTTTCAGCCTATAAATGTTCCACTGCTGAGCACAGGCCTCCTCTCATTTCTGAGAGGGTTTTGGAGCTAGGAAGAATCCGCCACGCTGCTCCAATGCGGGATGGTGGACTTCACATGTCCTCTAAATAATAGAGAGAGATGGATGGTGCAAATTTCATATTCCAATCTTGAATCAGCTTAACAACTTAAGCATTACAGCTCATCAAATGTCTATTACTGAAAATATATTTTTACCCCAATTATCAGAGGTTGTAACAGCGTAAGAGAAGCATCACATCTCGACATGGCGTCGTCGCTAGCCCTGGCTACGGTAGTGGGCTCTAATCTCCGAAAACACCATGCTACCACGAACGACAAATGGACCTAGCAATATTCAACGCACGCACGTAGAGTTGCGACGCGGGGATATCATAGTATTATCTGAAGTCCGAGGACATGGTAATCCTTGAATCTTTCACTAATTCTTTTACTGGGAGGTCGACCATCTTTTTTTTACATGGGAAAATGCCTAACGCATATCCGCCTTCACGGGGGGAAGGATGGGCTATGGTTACCCATGGTGTTCCGCCTTCGCCGCATGTTGGCAGGGCCACGGGAACGCTCACGCACACATCCGCGACCCCAGCGGCGCTAGTCGCCTAAAATCGGCGGCCCCTTCTCGTTCTCTCGGCCCCGGCGACGGATCTGGTCTGTGACTCCGCCGCCGACCACATTACGGCCGCTGAGGATAGGGAAAGAGGCAACGATACACTAACACTCCTTTTTCCCTGCGGCCCCACCACCTCCGCATCTACGGTGTGACCCCGCCAAAGTCGCGGGGGACAGGGAGAGAGGCAACGCAACACCTACACTCCTCTTACCCCGCGACTCCACCTCGGCTGCGAAGAACAGTGTGAGCAGTGCCGACTCACTCCTCCCCCCAGCAGTCCACCATCACCACATCCTTGGACCCACTCAGAGCAACCTCCTCGGGTCAGCCTGACACCACAAGCCAACCATTTGGGTCCCTCTTAGCTTCACCGTGGGTGACCAAGCCACGGTTACTAAGCCCCCCTGCCACGACAAGGCGAGAACCCATTGGGGCGGTGAGGTCGATCATCATCCACAAGTACCTCGTCAGCGACGTTGTCAAGATCGGGGCTGTTGCGTATCTCATACTTGCACCTACCTTGACACATCCTGGTGATGAGGTTAAGGCAATGTATGAGAATATCTCAAGAGCCAAACATTCCTTTAAATCAGTGTGTGTAAACAGCTGTGTACTACAGTATTAACGTCAATGGCGAAAACACACTAACCTTCAATTTGACGACGACATAGTCATTGATGGCCTAATCGCGGGATGACGTGGGAAAGACCTGAATGACCTTAAAATCTTCCAACTGGTAAGTCTTAAGATGAATATGGACAAGAAAATCACTTCTAATCTTCATGTCACATCTATACTGGTTGTTTTTGGGAACACTACACTCGAAGTTGACAACAAATATGTATACTTAGGACAGACATTATTCGACTAAGATAATTAAGTCAATGAATGAACCCATCTTGGTTGTCCAGCGTTTAGGATACTGGTCTTCAACCAGTACGTATTGCTAGTGATAACTTACGGAACCCAGACGTTGTCATTCACTTCAGGCCGCATAAGGAAGCTCAAAGTCTCTCGGCAACCTATGGAAAGAGCTCTGCGTTTTTCTGCATTATAAAATCCGTAACTATGATTTCCGCAATAGAGCTGGAATAACCGACGTAGCCCTAAATATTGGCCAGTGATATAGCTAGTAGAACCGATAATCGTTGAAAAAGAAAGGTTCTCGACGACCCTCACGGTTTTTCGAGGAGTCGATGGATATAGTTGGTTTAGGACCGCGCTCTGTGACTGTCAACGGGAGAGCTTGTGATGGGTTGAAATTATGATGATGATGAATTTAGAGGTGTAGCTTTCACACTGGGGTCGCGAATTAGCAACTGTGGACAGTGTCACACACTCACAACAAAACTGCTGCCTATTCCTGTCTTATTTATTCCTACTGTTTCCACTTCCTAGGCCCTTAGGCCTAGATATGATGATAATTTATGTATGATGATACGCGTATAATAAAACACATAGCGACAAACAATTCTGTTATAATTAATTAAACGTATTCCCCTTTGAAATACATTATTACTCAATGTAATAAACAAAAAAACAAAAAAAAATGTATAAATGACAGGAATCTGACTAGGTTGCCACTGCTAATTCTGCACAGATCGGACCAAAAATTATAAATCAATGCTGAAGGTCCTCGAATTAACAATGACATGACTTCAAACATCTCAGTCCTCCCATGGGTGTTGTAAGACACTCGAAACGTCGGGATATAAATATTTAAAACAAAACCCGATAAAATCCGGAAACCTGTGTAGGAATCCATCTAGGTAGGTACCACTCCACGGCCAGTTATTCTGGCGAAGCAGTAGTGTGCAAACTTTTCTGTGTTTCGGTCTGATGGGCACTGAGAGCTAGTTTAATAACTGAGCATATGAGACTTAAGAATGTATGTCTCAAGGTGACGGTCTCAGTGTGCTGTTACACAGAAATGTTCTGGGTTCTGGGACATATCATTAGTTATGAGCAGACGTTGCACTTACCATCAGGTGAAAGTTTTGTACGTTTCGTCACATTATTAAAAAAAAATACGTGAAGTAATATAACCACTACAAAAATAATAATAATAACTGCACAAACATTTAAGGATTCTTAAATAATTTCTGACTCTACCTTAGTTTTATTTACCTTTTTTGTAAAACTTAAATTTTACCTCCGCAAATTTAGAATATTTACTGTGGCATAGGTGATTTATTATTTTACTTTGTACAACTGACGTCATATTTCATTTCAGTAACTTAAAAATATTTAATGTTGCATATTTTACTGATAGTGATTATAATGCAACTCACGTTGTTAGATAAAAATGAAAATAATAGCGTTCAACATAAGGGGTTCGGCAGAAGTGGCATCTCCGTACGCCTTGCTCCAATGCATCTCATTTCCATATTCACCTAGAGGTGCATTCGTTTTAGAACTAAGCAAGAGAAGTTCGCCAAGTCTCTCCGAAAAGAATTTTAATTCCTCTTTTTATAGTAGAAATTCAAACATTTACGGCATCAATTCTTTGAAAAGGTCTTTGAATTCAACTTTGTTTACGCTATTTCATAATCGGAATTGATTTCTTTTCAAATCAAAATAATTTTAGAACAGAAACGAAAAATGTATGTGACAGTTTAATTACGACTCACTATATAAAGTAATTCTTTTTATTAGCTCTATATTATGCGAGTTACCTGAATTTGCATCTTAATGCCAACACGTTAATTAATGTTAATTGCAATATACTTATGTTCTGATTTATCTATAATCGGACGTCTATACAATGTGTCTGGGATCGTATTAGCGATAATTTGGGCACTGATTTTACATCTCAACCCACTCTAAAACGACCCCCTAATGCGTCCTACCCCTTTCTCTTTCTAGCCATGGCCATTTCAACTTTTTTTTGTGTATGTCCTCGAAATAATAGGAATAACTTAAATGTATGTGGCTTCACAGATCCGCAAATGGTCTTATTCAATTGGATATAATATTCTTCATCGTTAGATACCTGAAAATAAAGTAAACTTTTAAAGAAATTAGGTTAAAACGTCTTCGAAATGAATGAATAATATCAATACAAGTTATTGTTACATTTGCAAATCAAGCCTGTTAAGATCAAATTTAATAGTTTCAAATCGACAGATTTTCAGATAAGCAACAAAACGGCATCAAAGTTACTGCTGTAAGTTAGTCGTTCTAGGAGATTTTTATGTTTAAATATAACGTAAGCGCGAGCGCACTAATCCTTTTGTTATTCGAATTTGGGTTCCTATTGCATGCTACGTGCGAACGGGTAGTAAAATAGGTTAGGTGACTGAGATAGAGCAGACAGGGTCGGACTCCTGCTTTAAAAGTCATTCATTTAACATACCTGAATTTACATTTAATTGACGGTTATACATTTTTGTTTGTGCGTTGAGTTAAAACTGAGATAGTTTAAACAAAATCGACACCAATATTCATCTCATCGCATTGCTGACATACATTTTTTGTATGGATTTTGCAATAGGAGTGCCAATGCTGTCGTAGCAGAGTACCGCCGGAGATACCCCGATCGGCCTACATCGAGTATTCTTTGTAGATTTATAAACGTGCATTAAAAGTTGGCAGAAAACGGCATTCGACGGCCGGAAAACGAACGCAGTCGCATATTATCGCTCCATAAGCAAGAAGAGACTACTGCATCTAATAACTCGAGGTCCTAGACTGAGTGTTAGAAGGATTGCAATGCGATTGGATTTTTCAAGATGGAGTGTGTGGAGAGTTCTATAAAAAGGAGCCAACATTGAGTTATCGACGAGGTATGATGCTGCAACAAGATGGAGAACAGGCGAACGATGCTCGAGCCGTCAGAGAATACTCAGTTGCCCAGCATTCAACAAATTAACTTAAACTTTTATACATTGTTAATACAATTATTCAGTTATAATACGAGTATGTAAAAAGCACACTGTAAAACTTCGACTGTATTTGACATTTTACATGTCTAAGTCATTTTAATCAAATACAATAGTCGACGTTGAAAAGGCATACATGCAGAAGGTAGGGCATCACTTGGAGCGTGAAGTTTGAATCAAAGGGGTAGAAATATTACCTTGCTTGCTACGGCTGCTGGTGCAAACGTTAAAGTAGAATAAGTGCAAGCACAATAGTCGCGCAGTCGAGCATCTTGACGGCTAGATTAAGATAACACATAGCACTTTGTGAGAATACATCTTTTGAGTCAAAAGACTGCCATTTCAATGCAAAGTGCAGCGACGTTTTCACTTTTAAAATGGAGTGCAAATTTAAAAACGTCTGCTGACTATACACAAATTATAGAATGAGGAAGCTACTTTAATCCATGAAGGCACGTTTTCCATTGTTCATGTTCCTGTTGTAACTAGGGATAAAAAACGAGCAAACACTCCACGTTATTGAAAGTGTTGGCAACTCTGTTAAGTCGCAACAAATATTTGTTCAAACTTTGCACACATTTTTGATATTCGATCTACAACGGTTATCTTTCTGCCTGTGGCACGGCATCCCCACTTTATTCTGATGTTATTATTTTTTATGTAGAATAGAGCAAAATAATACTTTTATTTTTTCTCACCCTGACATGATCGCGAAATGCGCGGCAGTGTATTGACCGGGGCTAGAACGATGTTCAGCATCGTGCATATCCTCTTTTAAAATTGTGGTATTATTTTGTTTTACAGTATAAAAAATGGTCAGTAGTGAGTATAAAATGATTGTAGTTTAACAAACCTGCCTACCGAGTATAGAGTCCGTGCTGTCCGTGTACATCATACAATTTATTGATTTTCAAATCTTGCTGTAATGTCGTTATCCCCATTTCTCTGCAACTGCATTCGAGTCTTCCATCAATTATGTCTCTTAGGTATTCCACCTGATCGAGGAGAATGATGATATTAACATGATATAAGTTAGTGTCTCTGGGTTTCAGCAAATACTCGTACTTACGGTCGATTTCTCATTGTTTTCAAATAATTTAGCAATTTTATCAATTCTAACTTAAAACCACTTATAGGCCGCGTTATACTCCTAAAATTAATTAAAAGAGAAAGCATCTGCAGAGGGACACCGTAAGCAGGTTTATAATAATTATATTAGTTACACAGCTAAGTGGTTGAAAGTTTAATAAGGTCTACGTACTTCTATTTCATTTTCGCCGTTCTTTGATTATAGAGTAGCATAGCCTCAAAATAATTTTATTTATATTAATAAAAACAGACTAGGTAAAAACTCTTTTCTACTAAATTCGAATGCTCTTAATTATTGGAAAACTCCAACATTGCAGCCTCGTTGAGCTTTCCGAACACTTCGGATTCGAACGAATCAAAATTATTTGACCCAGAAGCGGGTTAGAATAAAAATATTTTTTTTCAATATAAAAATATTTTACGCCATTTTTAGCGTAAATTTAAAAGCTATAACTCAAATTTCACACTAATCTTTTCAAACAGCCGTGTAAGAAAATCTGCCACCCTTTCTCGTTCCGCGGGTGTCGTAAGAGACTATAGGAAAATGCCAGAAGGAACTCATGGCTTGTTAAAGATGACAGAATAATCATGTCGATGGGTTGATTGGGCTGCAACGTCTAAACAGCGAGGCATTTTTCGAGGGCATTCGATTATATAAATATACCATTACTGCTATCCAAGATGTCTTATTAAGGCTTCGACTGTGATGCAGTAAAATGGTTTCGTAGCTACCTAACTGATCGTAGTCAATATGTGGAAATCAGTGGCAACAATACTGAACATCTTCGCTCAGCTCGCAGTACCCTCACAAGAGGAACACCTCAAGGCACAATTTTATCACCTTTATTATTTATTATATATACCACAGATATCATAAACTGTATTCAAAGATGTAAATACCACCTATACGCAGATGACCTACAGATATATATTTCGTTTAGACCAAGGGAATTAGACTCAGCGATAAAAGCTCTGAAAGAGGATCTAAATAGAATTCATCGTTGGTCATCAAACAACAGTTTAGTCTTCAATCCCAGTAAATCTAAATATATAGTTTTCGGATCCAGATCGAATGTGAGCAACCTCCCTTGTGATTGTGATGTAAGACTGGGATCGGACGCGGTGGAGCGTGTTTTTGAAGCCCGTAATTTTGGCCTAGAACTAGACTCGGGATGCGCTATGAAAGCTATATCGCAAAGACTGTACGAAATTGTTTTTATAGATTAAAAGTGCTCTATAAATTACGTCAATATTTGAGCGAAGAAATTCGTATACAGCTTGTCGAATCAATAGTTTTATCCAAACTGAACTACTCAGACGTAATATATGGTCCTCGTATATATGCCCGGACGGAAAAACTAATTCAACGTGTTCAAAACGCCTGTGCACGTTTCTGCTTCTTCACCATACCCCCGCGGAGCCACGTAACGCCTTTCCTCAATAAACATAATATTTTGAAAATGGAACATCGCAGGAGACTCCATTTAGCGTGTCTACTTTTTGATATAATAAAACACTATAAACCGAGGTACCTAGAACGCAAACTGCGTTGTGAGGCTCGGCAGCGCTGTCAACAACTCGCCACACAGAAACACGGTTCCGCAGCGTTCCGAGATAGCTTTCGATATGCAGCAGCCAAGTGTTGGAACAATATTCCACCGCCCGCTAGAGTCCTGCGAGTCAAATGCGCATTTAAAAAAAAATAAATTTAAATTCAGCCATTGGCACACGGAAGGTACCTAGCGGTGTCAGCAGAATACCAGCGTTGGCTTTCTGGCCAACATAATGCTGAGCTGAAACCATATCGATCCAGCATCGCAATTCTTCTTTTTAAATTTACTTGTGTTCCATTTTTCTTTTGTGTTTTATGTGCTGGATTGATTAAATGAGATATTATTATTATTATTATTATTTGGTGCTGAAATCAGCAATTCACCTGCCAAGCGTGGCTATAACGATAAATCCTCCTTTCGTGGTAGAGGCAAATGTCTAGCAGTAGATTATTACATACATACAAACTTACATTTTTTATTTTAAGGGGAAAGCCGATGCTACACACGTATCCCACTTTTTGTCCCCGGTGGTGAGCCACGTCTCCGCCACTTTGGTACGAGTCAAAAACAATCCTACTCCCCATTGCGTTCCCACGAGCAGTTTTTTTAAATGTTATTTTTATTTTAATCTGTTCCATTTTAACCTTTAATGCGATAACAAAAAGAAGAGTGACAAAATAGCCTGTTAATAGAGTATCATGCTTCTTTGACACTCTTGTTGCTAAAATCTTAACTCTTCCGTTTCGCTTTGTCGTTATTGTGTAATAATGAATATAAATATTTACCGAGGAACAATTAAAATGTACAAATGACGAATTATGGTTGTTTAGTTGATAAGTTATTAATTACTCGCTTTAAATTTCATAGTACGCGAGTGACCTGGGTTCGATTCCCGGTGCCGGCACCACTAAAATTGTTAATTGCAATTTTAAGTGCGAATTTACCACGTGCTCGGCGGTGAAGGAAAACATCGTGAGGAAACCTGCATGTCTGAGGAATAAATAATATTTCGAAGACATGTGAAGTCCGCCAACCCGCATTGGAGCAGCGTGGCGGATTCTTCCTAGCTCTAAAACCCTCTCAGAAATGAGAGGAGGCCTGTGCTCAGCAGTGAGCTGGCTACTTTAAAATGCAGCGATGTTTTTTCTATCGAAGAAAATGACGAAGCGAGAAAATAGTTCACCTGACGGATAGTGCAACGTCTGTCCAGGACAAATGCCGTATCATCTAGAATTTTTCTGTATGGCGCCACACTGCGCTCGTCATTTAGAAATATCATTTTTAAGTCCCATATACGCAGTAATTACACTAGCTGTCAATGTCCTTCAGACCGAAACACAGTAACGTTTGTACACTACTAAGAGACGTCAGAATAACTGGCTTTGGGGAATTACCGCCATTTAAGGTTATGATAGCTGAAAGCTATCATATAACCATAGCTATATATATCTATACGAGATATATCATAGTGTCGTAAGTATCATATTAACAAAATCACAGAGGCACCCCTCTCCTATTCGATTTCAGGTACTAGACTTTACGTTTGTACAATAAGATAGGAGTAAGATTCCGATGCAGTTTCGAAAACTCCAATCCATGCTAACATAATAAATGCGAAAGTAAGTAAGTAAGATTTTGCCACAGTTTTCGCAACCGCAGTTTATTTATTCAGATGTTCCAGGAAGATGCTGCTGCTCACCTCCTGGTTTTTATTTCCCTCTGTCGACTTTTACGACACCCACAGGATGGGATGGTAGATTCTCTAAGGCCGCTACCACACTTTTATAACGGAAAATCAAATACCCACGGGATACTTATAAACCTTTGTCCACACGCACGAAGTCGCGGGCATCAGCTAGTAGTATATAATACTCTAAACATGAGAACCGATATATTATTTATTCCACAAATTTTGGCTTCCGCTGGAATTAGAATTCAAGACCGACGACCGACGACTTAGTACGAGTATACTAATCATTGAGCGGTTTAAACTACGTAAACCATGGATAAACAAACAAATAATTACGTATAAACAACAATATTTTACAATGGGAATTTTAGTCGGTTTATATACTGCGGTAGTTTAAAAGGAATCTGAGAGGAATTTCCTGATCCCATTACAAAATACACAGATGCCACTTACGCGGTGTTCCGTTTAGATAGTATGTAAAATGCTTTTTAAACTTGCAACATCCATATCTCCTTTTACTTATTTGTATACCCATTTGCTGTTCGTATCCGAATAAAGCAGCTTTATTTAACGGGGTTACATTTCAAATATTTTATTTAAAGGAACTAATGTGGTTTCAAATAAAATATTTTAAATTTTTATTCCTCATAATAGCAGTTCCATTTATCCAGTTCTGACCAATTTACAAGCAACGTATCACTTGCTTGGCTTGACAAAATCGTGTGGATACAATAGGTATGTTTAGAACTGTAAGTTCTATATTTTTTTTTTTGGATAAAGTGACGAGACGAGCAAAACGTTCACCTGATAGTAAGTGCAATGTCTGCCCATAACAAATGATGTGTCACCCAGAACAACGAGTGGCACCACACTGCGCCCGTCACTCTGAGACATCAGTTCTTAAGTCTCTTATGCCCAGTGATTACGTTAGCTCTCAGTGCCCTTCAGACCGAAACACAATAATGTTTGCACACTACTGCTTCACGGTGGAATAACTGGCCCTGGCGTGGTACCTACCTAGACGGATTCCTGCATAGGAATCCTACCACCAGTAAGATTTCTATCTACAACAATGTTCACCTTCTACAATTTTTTATATATTGTGGTTATAATTGTGTGTGTATAAGCCGTGGTAGCTCAGTGGCCAGGGGCACGCTTTAATTTCATTGTACGCGAGTGATTCGATTCCAAGCACCACTAACCAAAGCACACGTGCTCGGCAGTGGAGGAAAACATCGTGAAGAAACCTGCATGTCTGAGTAATAAAAAATATGTCGAAGAAGTGTAAAGTCCACCAACCCGCAATGAAACAGCGTGGCGGATTCTTCCCGGCTCTAAAACCCTCACAGAAATGAGAAGAGGCCTGTGCTCAGCAGTGGGACATTTATAGGCTGTTACTTTTATGGTTTTGGATGTTTCGGGATTTTTACTGGTTATTAAAATGAAAACAGAGTAGTAGATACTCTGTTTATGTATATATCCTCAGATACGCTGCCTAGTCACTTTACATAGCACATATTAAGCATTATGTAAAATAACAGTAAGCATTTTTGTGAGAGCACTGTTGTAACAATTAGAATAGGATCATTCATTATTAAATGACATCTAACTCGGTCAAGAACTGTCTTTATTTTACATTAGTTTTAAATTGAGTTTTTAAAAACGCCTTGGCATTACGCTCAATCCTGACTACCTCTAGTCTTTGGATTATTGATATTTTTAGTTTCATTTAAATTGATAAAGACGATTTGAATATAAAAAGATGCTTGTAGGAAAATAAAATTCTTCAAACACTTTTATTTTTAAATGAAATAAGAATAATAAATTTATTTATTTGTTTAACAAATCTTTTACACACTATACTTTGAGTATAATTTAAATGATTGCTTCTTAATACTATGATACTTTTAAAGTCGTGTAACTTACAAAATCGCACTAAACGTCTTTCAAAGGCAACTTTAAATTTAATCTAATAAGATTATTTAAAAAAAAATAACGAAGATCAGTATACATTCTCGTATATTAACCCTTGTAAGGTTCTTTGACTGCACAGAACTACTTACATACTTTCCAGAAGATGTGATCTTATAAACGACGATATATGACTTTACAGGTCTGTTTGCTAGTTAGGATCGGGATCTGAACTTGTTATAGCCTTACTCAGAGTCCTAAAGCTTTAATACTACTATAGTAATAGTCTTTTTTGAAATAATAGCCAACGCAATTTTGACTTTATGATTTTCCATATTTTTTAATTGCACGAAAATAGCCCACTGAAATTCTTTTGCAGACGATTATATTAAAAAATTGGCGCAGTAGCATAATTATATTTTTAATTTGTGATTATAAAACCATGCACTTTACTACAAGCAATTATGTTCATATTATTATATATAAAATAATTAGCTTGACAGAAACCATGCAATTGACAATATACACTTTTACATCAACATTTTTTTCTTGAAACAACTTACATATTAAAAACAATAAACGATGTTTTACGAGTATTTTTAATAATATTACTAAACATATTCTAAGAAATGAATGAGTTTTTACTTTGCTAAAATGTGGACTTAAATGGAACTTGCTGACATTGATAGGCCTCTAAAAACGCAAATCTTTGGAGTTTGTGATTAAATTTTACGTACTTTACACTTCGTTCCTTTTCTTTGGACTTTATATTTTCAAATAAACTAATATATAAAACACTACATAGGATGAGTACGTAGTAGTTTACCTAAAGTGAACCTTCCACCGCTATTTTACCCCCAAGCAGTAGTGCGCAAACACAGTTATTATATTACTCTATTGCGGTGCTAAGGGGGCCGTAATGTTCCTGAAATAACTGGTGATATGAAACTAAATACCGGAAGTTTCAAGGTGTCGAGCGCAGTGTAAAGTCAGATATTTACAACTAAATGGCAGTCGTGTCATTTACAATCAGAACGGTTTGTTCGTCTCGTCGCTTATTTCCGTTAGAAATCTGTACACAATTACTTTATCACCTTGTGCAATCGCGAGGTGATTAAGTAAAATTAATAAAAATATTCTAATTTTAGGCAAGATATTTAAAAACAACGAAATTTAAAAATGAATTTTAATCTATAGGTAGCCGAAGTAACAAAACTGTTCACTTTAATTATAATTCTTCAAGTAAAAACAGTTCACAAAATTACCAAAGTAACCTCGATTTTACTCCTACTTCATGGAAAATGAGAACATTTTCACGAAAAAATTGTTTAAAATTAAGAGAATTCCTTCAGTTTCAATTTGTGTTCCGAATATTCTCGTCCTTGAAGTAATATTAAGCAAAAAGTTGATCATAAAATATACTCAGAGCATAGCATATAGGAAAATATAATTTTAGAGCGCTCTTTCATTTTCAATTCGTTGTAGATGCAATAGAAAATGATTGTCAATGAATAATCGTCATCATCAAAAGCAACAGAAGCTTCTTAATAGTCCGCTGCTGGACATAAATCTTCCAATTTTCTCTCCATCTTCTCTCCCAGGCCTCTCCATAGTGTTTGTAATAATCGTTACTATTGGTAGGCATTTCAGAGATCAAACTACCGTATCTGCAATGCTTCGATCTGAAATATATTACAAGTTATCGGTCCGGCATGTTTTAAATCATCATTTCATCATTGGTCAACATACCCACATAATGATAATACCCATTTACCTCTTCATGAGTATTATGAATTATGAATTATGCTTACGCTGCCACCACACTAATACGGCTACCATACCAAACAGTAAACTACCTCATTGTTTGTAAATATGGTTTATTAACTGCTTTTGTGCCAAAAATCATACTGATTTATTACTTATACTCAATAATTGTTAGGGAAATATTTGATGCAGAATAAAATAAAAAAGTAAGATTTTCTTTTTTTATTTTATTCTAAATGTAATGCAGAATTTAAAAACATCATTTTAAAGAGCTGTTGGTTCTTTAATCTTAATTCTCAGCGCTGAGAGACCGCTTCAAAGCTTTGCAATTTGCCGCCGAAATCCATCCATCTCTTATGATATCTTACAGCACGGACTCGACTTTTGCTTACTACGAGTAATTAATTTTTGAGTTTAAGTGAATTGGCTTAACGCAGAGCTCTTAAATAAATATGATATATCATTATTGAAATATGCACAAAGTACAGACGTATATACAATACGTCAAAAAAAACACGTGGCATTTACATTATGAACATCACTTTTTTAATAAAGCGTTTTAAATTCTTGTGTACATATAAATTCTTATATACATACATACAGTCACACCTCTTTCCATTGGGGTAGGCAGAGACTACATCTTTCCACTTGCTACGATCCTGACACATATCTTTCGCTTCTTCCACTTTCATTACCGTTTTCATACACGCTCGTTGGTTGCGGGTACTATTAACATGACCTTTCGTCAAAAGTTCTTCGATCTGATCGTGGTACGTACGCCTAGGTAGACCCTTACCGGCTTTCCCATTCACATTCGCCTCATGAATCTGTTTCGTCAATCTTATTTCATTCATCCTCTCTACGTGTCCAAACCATCTAAACATCCCTTTCTCTACCTTTGTCACTACATCTTCAACCACACCGCTACGTTCCCTTATCACGCTGTTTTTCACTTTGTCGATCAAAGTTACCCCGGCTATACTTCTCAAACTTTTCATTTTTACAGCATTAATCTTACTTTCATGCTTCTTCTGCTAGACCCAGCATTCACTACCATACATAAGTGTAGCGACCAAGACCCCCCCCTATGTACAGCTAGTCGTGCCTTTTTAGATTCGTTCTGGCTGCTCATAAAGTTATGCAGAGATATCCTGCCAATACTCTTCTCTCAATATCACAGTCATACTTTCCATCTCTCAAAAACTTAGAACCCACGTACACAAACTCTATCACTTGTTCCACTCTCTCTTCTTAGATATCTCCAAGAGACATTATAAAACCTAGGTTATAAATAGCTGTTTTTGCAATAAATAAATTGTTTCTGTATCGGTTGCATTTCATTTATGTTGTGGGCATTACTAAACATAAGTTAGACTTCTTATTTTTCTTACAGCATAAATCGCAAAACTCGTCTATTTGCTAGTTTAGATGTATGGGAGCCCCATTGAAGCTTTCCATCAAAAGTTATGCCAAGAAAGACAGTGGTATCTACAACACTCAACGCTTTACGAGCACATTAGCGACAAGTTGCTTAACATTTGGTGTTGTCTATTCAATACATTTATTTAAAAAATCCAAAGATGTATCATCAGCAAACAATACTATATAATGATTATCCTATCTTCTGCTAAATAAGATAACTAATTAATATAAATGAGAAACCGAAATGGACCAAGAATCGAAACCCAGTTTATTAAGCAACGCGAGCACAACGTTTACTTGCTGGTAAGTGCAACGTCTGCCCATCAAATGCTGTGTCCTCCAGAACATTTCTGTGGCACAACACTGCGCCCATGTGTCATGTTTCCAGTAATTACACTAGCTCTCAGTGCCCTTTAGACCGAAGCACAGTAATATCTGCACACTACTGGTTCACGTCAGAATAACTGGCCCTGCGGATTTACCTACCTCGGCGGATTCAAAAAAATAAAAAATAAGCAAAAAATAGTGCTAATGTAAATCTTAGAACAATAATAATTTGCGTATAATAATTTCTGTTTGAAACCCCCGGTTAAAAATATAAGTCTATTTTATCGGCCTGTATAATATATGAAAATATACTGCATTCTTATTTTAATTTAAATTATGCGTATTGAGTATATTATAAATATCTTATCAAAGAAATAAAACTCAGTTATTTTCTTTATTGAAGGGATTGCAAACGAGCAAGCGGCTCACCTGATGGTAAGTGATCAGCGCCGCACATGAACATCCATAATACCAGAGAAATAATGGGTGAGGTGTGATTACCATTCAGAGATAAATTAAATAATAAAGAAGTAAATTGTACATCATCATCATTTCAGCCTATCACTAGCCCACTGCTGAACATAGGCCTCCCCCATAGATTGCCACAAAAGTCTGTAGCTGTCATTTTAGAGGGTTTTTGCCATAGACGTCACGCTTGACAGGCGAATTGGCAACCGCAGTTTATTTATTCAAATTGTCCAGGAAGATGCTGTTGCCCATCTCCTGATTGTTATTTTCCCTCTGTCGACTTTTACGACATTCACGGAATAGGATGGGGTGGTAGATTCTCTTAAGCTGCTACACTGTTATAAAAGTTATATTCTTACAGAGAAGTATAAATTAAAAACTACTTTAGGATAATTAAAATTTAAATATATCTTTGGACCATTATAACAAAGATTTGTCGATGGCTATCAGAAGCTAGTGTATTATCAGAATCTTTTGAAGTACCAATAGTTGTCGATAATAATACGAAATAATTTACTCTTTCTTGCAGTTATTTATCTTATCGGAGTGATAAGTAGATATAATAAAATACGGTTAGGAGTAATAAACAAGTCCTAGAACATTTAGAATAGTAACTAATTAATTTACAGCAGTTTACAAGAAAATCAAAAAGAGTGAAAGTGGCACATCTCAAAAGTAGTTAAAAACCGAATGATGTTAGCCTTTAACGGCCAACAAAACCGCAAACCCGAACTTTTCTCACCGTATAAGCTTAAATACGCGTAATGTGTAACAAACTGCGTTAAAACAGAAATAATTTTTTTTTAAGTTTAATAGCAGTATGTTTATGCGATCAACGAAATCAACATATAGTTAGACTATTTGTTGATTTCTACTCATTGTTCATTGAATATGTGTTTTTTAATCTTGTATACATCGCTTATCGCTATCTAAATGGTAATGTCCCTAATGTATCAGTGTCCTAAATACGTAAAAAACTTTCTTGTCCTCTCTTTCTCCTGTCCAATCAATACAAAAAAATGTAATAAGGTCGGATGAAAGTTTGGATGCAGCGAGAGAAAAAAAGAGACATGACAATAATCTACAAATATGCTATTCAGTAAAATAGATACTTATTGGAGTATGGGACACTATAACAATAATTCTAATTTTAAAGGTATTTATTACTGTTGAACTGACGAACAAAACATTCAGCTGATGGTAAGTGCACCGTCTGCCCATAACAAATGCTGTATGCAAACCCAGAACATTTCTGTGTAACACTACACTGCGCCCGTCACCGTGACAAGTTTTTAAGTCTAGTATGCCCAGTGCTCTCAAAGCCCTTTAACCGAAACCCATTAATGTTTGCACACTACTGCTTCACGGCAGAATAACTGGCCCTGGGGTGGTACCTACCTAGACGGAATCCTGCATAGACATCCTACCACCAGGTCAGGTCTGGTACTAAATGAAAATGTAGAAATAAAGATTAATTTGTTTCAGTGTCAATATAAAATCATTTTATATTTTACTTTATATAGGCTTAGGCTTGTTGAAATTTTGGTCTGGCAAGAGACTTGTTTAATTTTACTTTCGGTTCTATAGCCAGTTCTTCATACGTCTCGTCGTGCGCATAGATGAAACTTTCTAAAACATCATTCCAGTATTAAGAATGTAGTGAATATATGATTAAACTTGTAATTAACTGTTATGTCAAATACTTGGTATACAACAATTGAATAGTAATGCCGGAACCGAAGTAGAACCCAGGTCATTCGCGTTCTATTAAATTAAGGCGTGCGGCCTCTGAGCTACCACAGCCCGATTAATCGTAATTCGTTCATGATTGAAACAAAACATCGAGGTCTCGACTATAATTTTGGTTTGTTTAAACATGGTTCCTAACAGCACTTAACATAAACCTTGACAACTACAAAATTCATGTTATGGTGTTGTTTCAGACTAGAATTAATTATAACTCTGCTGAAAAGTTTTAAACGTCTTTTCATTTAAATTATTATAATATTTCCGACATAGAAATCGATTCTGTTTCTGCTTATACTATAAAAATTGTCTTTTATTAAAATGGTTTTAAATTTTTACAAAACAGCCTAGTCGGCTCTTGTTTGGAATATGGGAATTAGCATGAAGATGTTAAGCTATTACAAAAGCAGGTATCATAAATGTTTTATGTAACACGTAAAATGTATATGGCTACCCGGTGCTTTAGCAAATTACACGTAGGATGTTATACCGGCGTTTTAATAGCTAGTTGTCAGTTTTATAGTTTGTTTAGGCGACGTGGGATTACATGTTACGAGTGCCTAGTACACGTGATTAGTAAAGACCCTTCGTAGCCCCAGTGCACGAAAAGACTGTTTTTATTATGCCTCTCAAAGCTGAGTTTAATTTTTAACTGCTACTGTTTTAGTTATAAAAATAGTTTTTTTTTTATTTCATCACATTGTAATTGTTTAACACATTATTATTGACAATAAGGTACTTAAAACTTATTCTTGAAGAGGGGACAGAAGCAAAAACTGTGTTGTGTTGCTCTGTTAAATAAGTAGGCTAATAATTATGTCCGCAATATGAAAAAGTATTTGAATTAAATAGCAATATATGGTGTCGTATTTCATACTACCAGTTTGTACTCTGAAATACTACTTCAACTATATCCACCAAATATACTTTCCTGAAACTGAATAAGATTATTTTAATGGAAAATATAATATACGCATAAAATAGTTGCAAATTCTAGTAAATCATGATGAAGGTAACAGATTTGTTTAAAAAAAGTTTCAGCGTTTTTACAGTAGAGAAAAGAAAATGATTCTTCTCATTTCAATTTTTTTTTCTAACAATTCATTAAATAAATAAATTTGAAAACACTCGCATTGGATGTTTATTAAAAGCCTCTACACCAAGAAGCATCTGGAGCGGGAGTTACGTCTTAGATATAATCTCCGTTCCTAGCTGCTAACTCAGCTACTGAACCAGCTACCCGTGTGATGTTAATTAACTAAGAGCGTGTAAATGTACTCACACAGGCGTTCCAAATAAGGAAGCGCCCCTTTTGTCATGGTCGTAAGGTAAGTCCGTTGTGTCTCCGAACTACTCAAATCTGTTGAATATTGGACTTAGAAACATTACACTGCAAGAATTTAGTAACGAGATCGGCTACTCCCCATGGGGAATCAAAGAATGAAGCTAAATCGATATCACACACACTCAATGTATATCTAAGCAGCCACACTTGGCTTGAGCTTTTATTTTAATATTTTGTAAGTTGATAAGTGTTTGCTATGTTGGCGATTCATTAAATAAATATCAGATTGATAGACCTGCCTGTAGCCAACAGTTGCCATCCAAATTATTCTCTAAGCTGTTTTAAGGATGTCATGGAAGTTACATCTGTTGTTGTTAACTCTATAGTAATATAAAATGAAGTGTTTTCAATTGAAAATCGAGTTAAATCAAATTTTATATTTAAAACGAACTACTAGAATCCTTGTCGAGCTTTATAAATAAAATTTAGAGCGCTCTTAAACCTGTCCCCAAAGCTAAAAGAACGTCTCAAAGCTTTGTAATTCACTAAACAGGTCTGTTTGGTAATAATATTTTGCAGTCTAAAATCCAAAACCAACTTTTGAAAGTAAAAAAATTCAGAGCTTTTTGAGATTAAGTAATAAGTGCTTTTTCTACTGGGATAATGAATGAAAACAGTAATTACAAGTCTAAAATTAGTTTTTAAATAAATGTATGAATTTTATTACTCAGCATTAATTTATCAGCTGATTAATATCAAGACTGTTTGGTTTCTACGAGAAGTTGAAATATACGTAGTTTGGTGTAAATTTTCGAATGTGCTGTGTAATTTTTAGGCAGTCATTATCGGATCATAAAATAAGAACATTTTGTTATTTATGTATTAATTATAAAATAAAATATTTTCCTTTTAAATAAATGTTATTAACATCATCTTAACTTAGACCTAACTCGGGGCACGCAAACAAGAATATGAAGGCGTGACAACATTAAGAAAAAATAACTGAAGCTCGTACGTCTACGTTTTTTCACTGATATTTAGAGTTCTGTAGTCAACAAACCCCTTAAAAACCATAAGTTTCGCCATGTCCGTCCATCCGTCCGTCTGTGGCTTAGGTCATTTATGTGACATATTATATTAAACCCCGAATGAGCAAAGTTCACAAAAGCGTCAGAAAATTGTTCTTTAAGAGTAAGCTGTTGGTTGTCATTTTCATCAAAGGAGTCCAAAAGACGAGTTCAAATCACTAGCTGACACAAAAACTTCATTATCAGAGATATGACGTACAATATAAATAAATAAAAAATAAATATACAAAATATAATAACAAATAGTAATAAATCGACTAAACTGTATATATACTATATTACATTATTATATATAATATATATATATACATATAAATCACATATAACAACGAGAAGATATTTAACATAGAATTTTCCTCAAGTTGATTGATACTTAACAATGAAAACCAAAAAAACTTAAATATATGATTGCTGTCTTAATCAAGAGACAATAAAAATAAGATGAGTAAGGCAAAATCTAAACAAATGTTTATGTAACACGAGAAGACTACATACATAATTTGATACAAAGTCAACAAAATAATAATGAAAAAACAGTAATAAAAGTATTCTATGAGTGCATAGTTAACACACAGGCTTCATGGCCAGAGACCTTAACCACAAAAACTGTTATAAGCAGAGATGACAAAACTGACAAACAAAACAAAAACAGAAACAGAACACAGTATTAATTACAACTAACAATTTAGTACTAGTATTTAATTCATATTTGTCCCAAATTTCAATGAAAATGTGCACAAATGCGTAAATTTTTGTTTAAAAACTTAAAGACGATCAGCAGTCACATTACAAACTGAGCATAGAAACAAAACAATTTATAGAGCTATTTATTTAGTAGTATAATAACATTTTCATAGAAATTATTTTAATGTTATTTGTACAATAAAAATACAGGGATAAAACTCAAAAAGAAAACGTAATAATTCACAATTGTTTATATGATGGGATAATAAGTTAATAACTGAAATGAAATAGAGATACAATATTTTAGAATACATATGTATCCATATCCATTCTTTATGGAAACTAAAAGACAAAATTAGTTAAAAAAGTGTAAAATTAAATTCAGTTCAATAGTATCAACAGTTAAAATTAGGGCACAACACTTAGAGCATGTAGCAAATTACCTAAGTAATGACACATTTGCAAAAACTACTTACTAAACCCAATGTGGGCAAGATTTCCTCCCGTCCTCATCTTGCAGAGCGTAAAATTTTTGTTTAATTAAGTAACCACAAGAGCCGTGGTAGCTCAGGGGCTAGGCGCTCGCTTTAAATTTCATAGTACGTGAGTGACCTTTTACTTTATTATGTAACCACAAACACCCAATACTTATTATAAGTGAGCATAGAAAGTACTCAGTTAACAAAACAATAATGGCTCTATGTATTAATAGCAGAATTGAATATGTATACTTAATTTGTATAAAAAACTTACTGTATAGAACTCAGAAACAAGCGTATAAATAGCTAAAACTACTATGTGATGGGGACGAAAAATTAAATAACAAAAAGTATAGTATAGATTACAATGCAATATTTTGCTTATATGATAAATTTTGTGATTTAAAATTTCAAGTTAATTTCTTGAAAGAAAATTATTGTAAATATTTATTACATAGAAAATGAAAATGAAATTTGAAGTATACTTATCGTGAATATGAAAAATAAAACAACACCAAAAATAAAAACAATTTTGATAACAACAGTGTTAAGTTGAAAATCAGTTCAACTTTTAAATTTAGCAGAACAACAAGAGTATGAATGGCAAATTACAAATCTAATTTAAATTACCGATAAACTACTTCCTTAAACCCATGCGACGTGACTTCCTCCCGTCATCATCATGCATAGGAGTACTAGTTGGTTTCCGTCAGCTGAAATCAATCTGGTGACCAGAGCTGGAACCGTTGCTGTGGTGTTATGCACAACCGGTGTTGTAGTGATATTAGTCAAAGGAGCATAATTGCTTGTAAAGGCAGTCATTAGGCTCGATGACATATTAGCCATAGGGAATTTATCTATTAACGTGTATTTCTTTGAAGATCTTCCGAGTAAACCAGGAGGTTTTATGTAAATCGACCCTTCGGAAGTCCAGACATTTATAACACCAATATGTTTTCTGGCCTTCATATAGACTTCTTGACGTAGTTTGGTTAAAAACTCTGAGATAATGACTAACTTCTGATCCTTTTAACTTGGATTTTATCATCCAAACTTCAGATTAACCTGGTGCTCATCAAACTTCATGACTACTGGCTGAACATGCTCCTTTTGTTTAACACCAAGGCGGTAGCAGTGAGACTGTGATGCAAATGATACATCGGCAAGTCCCATTTTTACCTGAATAATATTTTTACCTGATCTTGAAGGCTACAGTCAGAGTTCTCAGTAACACCATGTAACAAAAGGGCGATTTGTCAAAATTTCATGTTAATTCCGTCTACAGCTGTCAGGCACTCACATATTTGCTGTTTATGAAGTCCCAACATTGAATTACTTCCTTAAATCATTGAAAGTTCTCTTGCAGTTGCACTAAGTCAAACTACGCCATTTTCAAAGAACAAGTACTTTCAAGATCCTGCTGCAGGTCTTCCATGTTAACAACGTTTGCCATATTACAATAGTTTTTTGTGAATGATTTAAGCAATGTTGTAAAAATTAGTAAAACAAAGTAAAGTTGTCTTGAGGATATATGAAATATGAAAATATATTCAATCTAACCACCATGATTACAATAAATGTAATTTTATAATATAGAATTATGTCGGTATACAACATATATGAGTTAACGAAGTTTGGTTCTGACATGCATGTTATACTTAAAATATCGTAAATTAACATGGTTAATTCTTTAATATACATATATATACAAGAACAGCGTAGATGCATACACATAATTAATCATAAACTATTTTATAGACAGCGGTATAATAGTATACGATAATTAAAATAGTTGCGGCCGATTGATCGCCTCCCCTTAACTGGTTGAGATGATTGATGGTTGACCGATAAATTATACTCTTCAACAGATGCTGCTTGTGTGAAATAGCTTACCATCAACAGTAGCAAATTTAATATCGATAAGGTATGGTAGGTTCAATGTTTTTATATTATTTATATTTTCATGTCGTCAATAGTTAATCTTAAGAAACGAAATTAAGAAAAAAAAGGATATATTAGGAAATTTATGCATTCCTTATAGCCTGATGATGATTTATGGTGTCCATTATAAACTGCCAACTCTTGGGGTACCAAGAAGAGCGCAGATTGATTTGTTATTGTCAGTACGATTTCCGTCGGGGTCGCTGAGCTGGTCATCTTCTAGTCTTAACTCATCGATAAAAGTAAGCAGTCGAGCCCAAGGAGCAGGACTTGGTAGTTAGTCTGAACATACAGTTCAGGCATTTGATCAGTTCTGGTACAAAGCGCTTCAAGAAACATGATGCAATTAGATCACCAGTTTTCCCACAAACCGGAGCAGTAGTAATAGGATGCAGTGTCGAGATAAGGAAAATCACAACACAACCAGACCCGAAACCTAATAACTTGTGTTATTGCACAAATGTTTACTCCGGCTTGGATTCGAACCCAGAGTCCGCAGCGTGGTGGTCAGGTACTCTAACCTCTAGGTCACGTGATCGTCATGCATAAAAATAAATACTCTAGTACCTGCGAACGTACCTTATATTGTACACTTCGTTTTCCGGTACGAGCTTACAATCTTTCTTCATCGACGTTTAAAAGTTTTTCGAGCTATGTGACGATACATTTATTCATTACCACTACATCTTGCGCTTGCCGTGTGGTAGCGACCTAAGAGAATTTACTTCCCCATGTCATCTCGTGGGTGTCGTAAAAGTCGACAGAGGGTCGAAATTAAAACCAGGAGATGGGCAGTAGCATCTTCCTGGAACATCTAAATAAATAAACTGCGGTTGCCAACCCGCCTGCCAAGCGTGGCAACTATGGCAAAATCCCTCCAATATGAGAGCTACAAACTTTTGTGGCTTTCTATGGGGGAGGCCTATGTTCAGCAGTGGACTTGTGATAGACTGAAACGACGACGACGACATCTTGCTGATCTGTAGAACTACGTCGGTTACTCAAATCTGCGTATCTGCGGATATCGTCGTCAAGAATTCTATATCACAAATAAAGATCAAACGTTGCACAGAAGGACCATGAATTAGTTCTGTATGTCGTCACTGGCAACGCGCACTTAAATACGGGAGAGAACTACTACTACTATATACTGATACTATATAGCCATTGCAAATGAGTTTAAAAAGGAGAATCCAAATTTTCTTACCTGGATTGTGTCATGACAGTCCCTACCACAATAGAACTGGAGATTCAGTGATTACAGCACAATATTTTTTCTACTGCAACGGTTATCGGTTCTACCAGTTATATGGCTGGCCCTTTGCCACTTCAGCTTGCTGATCCTCAAGGCTATCTTCTTTTGGTAGTCTAGTTCTGGTGCTAATATCGTCGTTACGGATTATATCTTGCAGAGAAACATCAAGCATCGCACTGAAGTACTATGTCTTCATGCCATATCTCATTACTGGCTATTGCCGCATTGGTTATCTCTGCGAATGGATGGAAATAATAAGAATTTTAAGCAAATGCATTGGCGGCTCTTATAGCTAATACTGGTTGACCGTTCTACATACATTCAACACGCCTTTGGCTTGTTCCTTTTTTTATCCAACTTAAACAACAACAACAACAAACTTCGAAAATTGTTTTTATCCTAATTACAGTTAAGTAATACTTATACAACCGTGTGGTAGCGGTTAAGAGAATCTACCACCCCATCTCATCCCGTGGGTGTCGCAAAAGTCGACAGAGGGAAAATTGAACCAGAAGATGGGCAGCAGCATCTTCCTGAAACATCAGAATAAATAAACTGCGGTTGCCAACCCGCCTGCCAAGCGTGGCAACTATGGCAAAATCCCCCCAAAATGAGAGCTGCAAACTTTTGTGGCAATCTTTGGGGGAGGTCTATGTTCAGCAGTGGACTAGTGATGGACTGAAATGATGATGATGATGATGATGAATACTTATAAGTATTTTTATCAACTTCTTTGCTTTTTATCGATAATATCGAAACTACGAAAACTTTAAATTTTAATCTCCAGGTATTGTATTATTACATCCACATGATAATATCTAATTACCATAATTTGTATATATTTTTCATCATTTAATCGAGAAGGTCATTGCTAACATGAAATCAACGTCGTCACACAGGAGTTCAATAGAGTGCACAGCTGCCATGGTTTGACACATACCACTCCAGTCAAAGTCATGGGCAGTTGTGTATTATTTGCAGCTCGCCCGACATTCGGATGCGATTGTTAAATCGATCAAGTTCCTGATCCTGTTTTAAATGAAGCTTAGTTCTCACGTAACTTTAAGACTTTAACTGAGCTCTGTGTCACCGGTAGAACTAAAATTTAGTTATATTTCATCCTCTGTAGTTCCAACTTTATAGAATAAACGTTTTTTGCTGAAGTTTCAGCTGTCTGATCCTTCAAGTAGCAAAAATGGCTGAACTTGATTTCGAAGCCATTTTTTCAATTTAGCTTGGAATCAATAGCAATTCCAAGAAATACAGTTGAATTTTCAAAAGAACGGTTAGAATTGTTCGAATTAATATTGTTGGCAAATTAGACAATAAAGTGTAAACATTTTTTTTTACCTGATGACCTAACATCGATAATCGATACTTTTTTTGCTCTCGATTTACTTAAGTAAGATGAAAAATATCTAGTGAGACTAGTTATGAATGCAGTAGTATTTAAGTTTACAAATTAAATTATCGTGCTCTTTCACGTACACTTTCACAAAACATTTTGCAAATATTTTACCTACATGCAACACAGAAATGGTACGGTAATTTGTAAGAATTTCTCTACTACTCGATTTAAAAACTGGTACAACTTTACTATATTTTATCAAATAAGGGAACACACCAAATTTCACACAGAGATTAGAAATCATCGCCAACATTGGGACTATATCAATAAAAGTTATATCTATTTCCCAGACCGAAAGCCCACAAAGATCTTCTGTTTTCTTGTTATTTAGTTTCCCAGATGCTTTTACAATATCTGAAGAGCTAATTTTATAATAATGAAAGTTATCAATGTCAATGTTTACATGTTCTATCAGGAATGACTCTACAACTACAGAACTTGACTGCAAATGTTACGTAGTTTCAGTAGGTATATTTGAAAAAAACTTTAAGAAACTCATTTGTAACTTTTATTTATATTTAACTGAATGGCTGATGGCATTGCACTCGACATTGCCATTCAATTTCAAAACAAAGTTTAGCATGGAGATCATATAAATTGTTTCTACTCTTTCTAATGCCTTTAGTTGAATAACCTCTGTCCATTTGGTTACATCACCCGCGGCAGCCTTAAACATAGGCATACATATGCCTTCACCTCATCACCAGGGTGTGCCAAAGTAGGTGCGAGTATAAGGCGTGCCTGATGCACGGAGGCACTGAAAATTGAAAAAGTGCCTCCATATCTCAGCCAAATATTACTGGTGGTCCGATCCCTTTGCAGGAATCCGTCTAGTTAGGTATGACTTCAGGGCTAGTGATTCTGCAGTGAGGCAGTAGTGTGCCAACATTACTGTATTTCGACACTGAGAGCTAGTGTAGGGAGAAAATGTTCTGGGTAACATTTGTTATGGGCAGACGTTGCACCACTATCAGGTGAACGTTTTGCTCTTTACTTACTTCTATAAAAAAACTACGTCTCGGAACTGGTCTGCGACTTACCTCGGGACAAAATGGGGTAGGGGATATTCTTACGCCGCCACTACACTTTTTTTAAAGGCATTGTGTATTTTTTTTCTATTTTTTTTAATTATTTTATGCATTCATTTATTGTAGTCTACTTCTATTGACTAAAAATTCTCCTAAGAATGGTTATGAACATAAAAATTCTACATATCATTTACGTTAATCTCGTAGTACACGACATTAAAAACCTGCAAAGCTCCAGCGATTAAATGCCTTCGGTACAGCTTTATCCAACCAGGAAATTCTACTTTAATTTTGTTTCCAAAGTAAAGCAGTTTTCTAAGCATGCCGAAAAGACGAATTCAGTTAGTTGGGATGAAAAACAAATTTCAAAACCAATCTCTATCGCGTACATAAATCTTTTACAGTAGGTACAGAATTTTAATAGGTTACACTGTGAGATATTGAAATGTGGCTAATTAATTAGTTAATTAGTGTTTCACATAATAATTACAATATTATTATTTTTTAAAGGTTAATGTATGTGTTCTAAAATAAAATCAGTACATCATAATTTTTTTTATTTGATAAAGTGACGAAACGAGCAAAATGTTCACCCGATGGTAAGTGCAACGTCTGTCCGTAACAAATGCTGTGTTACCCAGAACATTTCTATGTGACACAACATTGCGCCCATCACCCTGAGACAACAGTTCTTAAGTCTCATATGCCCAGTGATTACGCTACCTCTCAGTTCCCTTCAAACTGAAACACAGTAATGTTTGCACACTATTGCTTCACGGCAGAATAACTGGTGTGGTCTGGGGTGGTCTACCTAGACGGATGGGGTGGGGATGGTGAGGTGGCCTACCTAGACGTCTAGGTAGGTTAGGTTAGCTTAGGTTCTCTGGTTGACCCCCCCAATGGGTTCTCGCCTTGTCGTGGCGGGGGGCTTAGTAACCGTGGCTTGGTCACCCACGGTGAAGCTAAGAGGGGCCAACGTGGTTGGCCTGTAGCGTCAGGCTGACCCGAGGAGGTCGCTCTGAGTGGGCTATGCAAGCCCACTCTGGGTGCGAACAGGTGGACTGCTGGGGGAAGCAGTACGCTGCCCTCCGCAGCCGAGGTGGAGTCGCGGGGGAAGAGAAGTGTAGGCGTTGCGTTGCCTCTCTCCCTGTGCCCCGCGACTTTGACGGGGCCGAACCGTAGATGCGGTGGTGGTAGGGCCGCGGGGGAAGAGTAGTGTTGGTGTATCGTTGCCTCTCTCCCTCCTCCACGGCTGTAAAGTGGTCGGCGGCGGAGCCACAGACCAGACCCGCCACCGGGGCCGGGAAGACTAGTACTTTCGAGTGCAAGTCTCCAGGTCCCGTGGTCTCCACGTGGCGGACTCGGGGGGTTTCGTTGCGCGCACAAAGGGGGGCCATGCTGGAAGGCGTGACATGTATTCCGGCGCGCCTTGCTGGGATATGATGGGAGACTTGATGGGAAGGGCCGCTGATCGTAGGTGGCCAGCGCCGGTGGGGTCGCGGATGTATGCGTGAGCGTCCCCGTGACCCTGCCAACATGCGGCGAAGGCGGATCACCAGGGAGTTTTAGTCGGTGCAAGTCCGACATAACCCGTCCTTCCCCCCGTGAAGGCGGGTATGCGTTAGGCATTTCGCCATGTGTAAAAAAAAAGGTTCTCTGGTTGAACACAAACCAGACAGTACATTCCGGAAACAATGGATCCATAATACATTATTTCCTGAATGTATAGTTCGATAGATCAAACCTTGTATACTATTGTAAATTCACTTAAACTCGCTCACTGCTGCTCGGGACGAAAATCATATTGCCGAACTACGGCCTCACAGATCGCCACGCATGGTGCGACTTAATTGTTACTTGTACATATTTTCGTTACACGTGCTTTAGTATGCTTTAGCCCCCTGAATTATTAAACTTACTAAATAATAACCACTTACACATTCTAAAGTGTAAACATTTTGACATTTTTTCACAGACAACAATTTAATACATAAAGCGTACGTGAAAGAAAAAAGTTCTAAAAAATCTTAGCAAATTACTAAGATCTGCTTGCAAAATTAAAAATACCTACTGCATCAGATTTCCGCTAAGTTACACCTGCTCCTATTAAACCTGTCTTAGCAAATATTGTCGTCGTCTAGAGGTTTATTTTAGCAAATGGAGAACTATAAACAACGTATTATTTGAAATCTACGCCCTACAGACTAGAAAAATGACAGAAAGAAAATTTAAATGTTTTATTAAACATGTAACAAACAAAAAAAAATCACAAACTGTTTAGAAGTTAAAGGGTAAAATCGCAAAACAGGTCTATCTTATGTCGCGTTGTTTGTTTTAGCTTAAACAGTACATATGACACCATTTTTACCAGAAAAGATCGCTTATAGTTAACGTGGGTATACCAATATTGAATAAATACACAGAATACAATGCCTGCGGTAATAGGATTTACCTGAGTATTATCTATCAACTTCTCAGGCAGCTCCAGAGTGCGAAGATAGTCTGTAATGGTTCCAGAAGCTTGGAACAAAAAGAAAAAAAAAATTAAGATAAAAAGCGCGACAAGAGATGGTCCAAGTGTTAAAAATTGTAACGTAAAAGGACAACAATCCAAAGTTACTTCAATTTGTACGTCAACCGTTTTTAGCTGCTCGTAAGTTAAATTCTGTTTGCTAGTTACGCGAGACAGATATTATTTATCTGTTTCGCGTAACTGGAATTACGTCTTATGTATATAAGTTATTTTAGAATTATTGAAGACTAGCTAATTCCCGCGACTTACAACTAACAAAGTTACTTTCACAGTTATAAAAGTATATGAAAATGGATTAAGAGAATTTTTTAACTGCCATGGAAAATAATAATGATGACCAAAATGCTAATTAGCATAGCATGGCCTCTAATTTATACAGTTCTTTTAAATTTTACGCAGGAACCCTAAATATTTACCAAATAATAAGAAGATTAGATTGCTCTTTGAAAAGTTCTCTATCTGCCAATGAAAGTCAAAATCGATTCAGCTGTTGCGGAGATTAGCCCGGACAAAATAACAGACACACGAAAAAACATTTTCAAAATGCGTGTTTGAGATTTGGTATCCCGCAAATTACGATATGAGATTAAGAAAAATTACTTATTGCGAAATTACAGACAGATATTCCGATCTTAATTATTGGTATAGATGTATTGATAAAGTATAAGGTAAAAACGTAAAACAAGATCACAATATTCTAAACCACTTATTAATATTTTAAGATAAATATTTTAACCTCCATTAACCAAAATCACAAGTATCAAGTCAATCCTAATAATGCTTTTACATTTTAGAGACCTGTATAACCATAGTTTGAGACTTTAGTACAATGCATCTTTACTTCCGTACTAAGTCGCGATCGACCTCCATGCCTGTGTTAGTAAAGACTGCTGGTATGTGCTGCCTGGTTGTTGGATGAAAACCGAAGTGTTCGGATTTTTATGAAACTTGGTGTATGGGTTCTACTCGTTAATATATTCTACAGAAAATTATTTCTTGAAGCAATACTTTTTGAGATATGAATTAATAAGATTTATGCAATACACAACTACTTTCTACTTCTGGCATTTATTAAGCAAAAAAATAACATAAAGGTGATATTTTTTTGCTTGACTTCTTATTGAGGAGGCTTTAAAAATTAAGTGACAGTGTAGTGGCGGCTTAAGAGAATCTACCACATGGAAAGTTTTGAACGGTTTTTAGTACGAGACAACATATATGGTAGTTTCTTTGTTTTGTCTGAAGATATTATTTTATAACTACATACAGCTATTTCTTGTAATGTTTTTTTTTTGCTTTAAGATCTGTTGTATTCATATTTAGCTAGTTTGCATAATTATTATTTTGTATTGTTATAGTAAATACGTGTGATACAAAACCGTTTTAAAACAATTTTCAACTAACAAAATCCGATAAAGACCACTTTTCAAAAATGGAAACCTAAAATGGATTCACAAATACCAAAGCTTAAAGCAAATTGCACATCCTTGCATAGAAAAATCTTTTCGTGCATTTTGTGCGACGTTGAAACGAACGAAAAACCGACGTGTAGCGTTAAGCCGTTTTAGTTTTGAAGGTTTTTTTAATAGTATGCATCGCGAGATAAAATATATGGTCGTTTCACTGTTTTGTCTCATGATATTATTTTGTAATTTTGTACAATTAGAATTTATACCCTTATTTATATATTGAACGATTAGAGTGAGCTATCACGGCAAATAAAATTGTTTTGTAGTATTTGATAATTATCTGGTTTATCTGGTAATCTGGTTAAAATATATTTTTGTTTTTATTCATCTGTATAAATCGATACTATTATTATAAATGCGAAAGTAATTCTCTCGGTCCCTCTGTCTGTTTTTTTAACTTTTCACGGTTCAACTGCTAAACCGATCTTGACGAAATTTAACACAGATAGTTTGCATCCTCATCCATCATTGCATATAGACGGACACAGGATACTTTTTATCCCAGAAAATCAAATAGTTCCCTCGGGATATTTAAAAAAACCTTTGTCCACGCGATGATGTCGCGGGCATCAGCTTGTAATATTATAAATGTAACTCTCAAAAATAACTCTCTCTGTCCCTCCGTCTGTGTCTTACCTTTTCACATTTCAACCGCTTAACTTGACGAAACTTGACACAAAGAAAGCCTGTGTTATGTATGTGAGCGTAGCTGCGCCCGCGCTCGATTATTAGTAGCCAATTAAAGACAGTGCGTTGACAGCCGTTGATTGTTTCACTAGACTCCTGCGCTCTATACGACGAACGTAACATTGGCGACGAGTTCTTACCCGCAAATTTTAAGAGAAAAAAAAATGTCGTTTATCGGTGATGCCTTGCCTTCTTTCAAACATGAGTTGCAATCGTGGAAGATCTATAGAACAAGAATTACTCAGTGGTTCATAGCAAACGACATAAATGCGTCAAAAGATGCAGTAGGAGTAAAACGACGAGCACTCCTACTCAGCGCACTCGCCGACTGTACCTTCAAGATGGTTTCAGATCTTGTTTTGCCCAAGGATCTTCAAGAGGTACCATTCGAAGATATCACAATCATGGATACCCATTTTACAACAAGTCATGTTGGGTTTAACGAGCGCCACAACTTTTATGCCACTACCCAACAGCCTCCCGAGTCACCGTCGCAGTGGGCAACTAGACTACGTGGTTTGACCGCCCATTGACAATTTTGCAATGTGGAGGAAGCACTGAGGGACCGGTTTATTATAGGAATGCTACCAGGAGTGGAAAAAGCAAAGTTATACACGCAAGATATTTCGGGTATCACATTGGCAAAACTGCGAAGCTAGCGGAAAACATTCGTGGCGCGCGGGCGATTGCCGCCAGCGCCGCCACCAATGCTTGCGCCACCACCGATACTGCCGTGGATTCGGCCGTATAAGATTGGTCTCGTCAAAAGTGCGCGGTTTACGGTTATACGAACCACAGTACGTCGGAGTGTCGCCTCGCAAATTACAAATGCAAAAAGTGCAATATAAGGGTACATTTGCGTAGAATGTGCAAAAAAGTGAACTACGTAAATACGAGCGAGGTAGATGAGGACGGCGATGATGGTAAGTTATTCAATATAAGATCGGTTAAGGGCGAGCCTTTAATGGAAACGGTAACGGTCAATGGCATAAATTTAAAATTCGAAATCAATAGCGGATCGGACGTAACAGTGATATCGGAAAGAACATATAAATTTTATTTTGACAGTGTACCATTATCATTCACTAAAAAGAAATTAGTGAGTTATACCGGTGAAGTTTTAGGATGCGCCGGGCGCGCTCAGATGTCGCTTCAGTCGCAGGGTCGAACTGGTGTGTTAGACGTTTACGTGGTCCGTAATGGCGGCTCGCCACTGCTCGGTAGGGATTTTATTGCGCAGTTTGAACTTCAGTTGACTCCGATACGTTATTGTAAATAAATACAAAATGAAGTAGAATCGCTACATATACGTTATCCTAAAGCATTTTCTGGAAAACTTGGGTGTTTCAACAAATATGAAGTTACGATTAACTTTGAAAGAGGACGCTAAGCCAATGTTTTTTAAGGCGCGTCCTATTGCTCTCGCCTTGAGAGATAAAGTAGATCATGAACTATAGGGGTTAGTCGAGATAGGGGTACTTCGTTCTGTAAATTATTCTGAGTACGCGTCGCCAATCGTATACGTATTAAAGCACGATGGCTCAATAAGAATATGTGCAGATTATTCTGTTAGTTTAAATAAATAAAAAAAAACAATTGGTTATAGATCAATATCCCTTGCCGACAGCCAATGAACTGTTTTGTAAGTTATATGGAGGCTACTTTACTAAACTAGATCTCTCAATGGCTTATAATCAATTTTGCCTAAGTGAAGAATCGCAGAAGTTAACTTGTATTAACACCCATCGTGGGTTATTTGCTTACACACGATTAGTTTTCGGGCTAGCTTGCGCGCCGGTTATTTTCCAGTGTGCCATGGAAAATGTGCTTGCAGGTTAAGATGGCTTTAATCACCGGCCGCGACGATGCTGAGCACTTAGACAGGCTACACCAGGTGCTACAACGATTAGACGCGGGCTTAACGTTGCAAAAAAATATATGTATAATGCAAATTTTTATAGTTAATAGAATCAGGCGTTACTTTGCGGAAATCCATTATAATGAAGGAAAGTAAGTTAATTTGCTAAGATCCGCATGCAAAATATAAAAATGGTATATATTACCTAGTTTTTTGAAGAGCACCGCCCGCCCTGCCTCAGTAGCGTGCACAAGCAAACTAACACCGCCACCAGGAACCGCCACCAGGAACCGCCACCAGGTACCCTCCACCAACCACTACAATACTACCACTAGATAATATACACCACTGAAGTCGAGAACACGACACGTGTTTCGCCCCAAAACAAGCCATTATCAAGTGTCATAGACTACGACACTCGGCGGCCGTCTGTGTCAAAACTTAGATAATCTTTTGTGGAAACATTGTAACGTAACTTTATCCAGAATTTGAAATGTTTTTACTCACGATAGTCCATATAATAGAAAATGGTTCTATGCCCCAAATACACCTATATCTTTTATCTTCACCCTTGAAGACTACGACAAATAATCCCGTTGGTTAATTATTAGGACTCCGATTGTTGCTGATAGCTCGCGTCATTTTTTATTACTTATTTATTTGTTATTGTTATTAGTTATTTATAATTTGGCTGGTTCTATTTACACATTAACTCAGATTACTTGCATATGATTGTAGATAAAAAGCTCTTATTCTACAACCTTTTTCTATTTTGAGTATGCTTTCACATCTCCACGTCGCGATATATATTACACGACTAATGTCTCGTTCTCGCCGGTCTCATTGCAGCAAATTATGTATTTCGCATCAAAAGGTTGTCATCACACATTTTCTTCTTATACATTCACATAATCTTACCGTATTCTTAGCGTAAAAATTGTCGCAACTTAACTCTATTTTCCAACGGGCGGGATAGGAAGTGGTGTTATAATCATTATAATTAATTAAAATATTTTATTTATAATACCCAGACTAATTATTTATTTTGTAATATTGATATATACATAGTATAAACACTCAACGCGATTTATTTCTCACTTATAATTATGTTTAATACAGTCTTTCGACGACCGAAGACGTGTGAAAGTAACTGGTCTGTTTATGTAGACATGAACTGAATGAAAATTATGTCTCTAAAATGCATTCAAGATACAGAATAAATCCTGGTGTAGAGCATAATTAAAAAAATCTTGATATAAAATTTAATAAAAATCAGGCGTACAACAACTGTGTTTCATTAAAAAGGACATTTCAATTATCCATTAATTGTTTAAATGTTAATAATCTACATTTTAGATAGGCAAAGGTAAATAAATTAATGCAATATTAATATTAGCATTTTAACAGCGGTTTTCCAGTGTCAATTGACTGGTAGGGTAAGGGGTAGGCAGAGGTCACTCGCGTCAAACAAGAACAACAACAAACAAGACGAAACAAGACGTGTCGGGTGGCAAACCAGGTCGCCGCGATGTTGATACGAGTAAAAAAAATTACTCCGTATGGCGTTCCCACCTATAGTGACAGCATTGCATATTATGGTGTTATTGTGCACGAATAGAGGCATGTCCATACAGTACTTTAGTCGAAACGAACGTACGTAAGTCCGAAATCTCGGTAGGAAAGAGGTAGGTGCTATTCTACTCTGCCGGACACCTATCGGCTGTCTTATGACTGATAATGCCGTTTGTGAAATCCGATTCCTAAGATTACTTTAAGTAAACGTTATAAAAATATTTCTGTGTGTGCGTGTGCGTGCTTCGATTCATTTCATTGTTAATATTTCAATTAACGTCATTAAAGTTATGTTTTAAAAGCCGTATGTTTAATATGGGATTTCAAACAATTATAAAAACTTACTTCGATAAACTCGTTCTCTACTCTTGTCATTGCAATACAAACTTAAAAACGAGTGTTTTACATTTGGCGCCTTCATCTTAATGTATACAATTTAATCAGAACAATATATTTCTAAAATTGTGCTGCTTTGAAACTCCTGTATTTTCATTATGAAAGTGCAAAGTCAGGGGTAAAGTTTTACTTAAGCCAACATACGAATCTTGATAACGTTTCCACGTTGTCAACTACAAAATTTTCATTATGAACTTATGATTTAATGTACGGCATTTTAATTACTTTATTTTATGGAATTGTGTGTTTATGTAAATGGAAAATAAATTTAATTATAATTACGTAGCGTATTTTATACATTATAGTTACTATTTTGCCTCCACTTTTAAGCATTTACATATAATCGCAGAACCGTGGTAGCTCAGGGGCGAGGCGCTCGCTTTTAATTTCATAGTACGTGAGTGACCTGGGTTCGATTCCCGGTGCCGGCACCACTAAAATTGTTAATTGCAATTTTAAGTGCTGACTTACCACGTGCTCGGCGGTGATGGAAAACATCGTGAGGAAACCTGCATGTCTGAGAAATTAAAAATATTTCGAAGACATGTGAAGTCCGCCAACCCGCATTGGAGCAGCGTGGCGGATTCTTCCTAGCTCCAAAACCCTCTCAGAAATGAGAGGAGGCCTGTGCTCAGCAGTGGGACATTTATAGGCTGAAACTTTACTTTTTTTTTATATAATCGCACTTTGGTCAACACCGGTGTAGAAATATTCTGCCATAATGCAACAAATTTGTTGGGACACACTTTTAAATACCCATTTTAGTAAGCACAATTTGTATCAAATTACAATGATTAATAAATAATAGTTTTTGCCTTAACAAAGCTCTTAATTTTAGGCAATGTGTGTTAATTTTCTCGTTTAATGAGCATTTCTTTGCTACAGAGGTAAACGGGCCTCGAATAATTATTTCTCCAAAAAAAATTATCCACAGGAAACTAAAACATTCTTAATACTTCTATATACAACAGTATTTTTAATATATCTTGTATTTGTTCTAGTCTTAATTGTGTTTACAATTCAAATTGGTGTATTTTTTATTTCTAACAGATTTTGCTCTGATAATTATATGGCAAAACGTTAAAAATGTTTTTTTTCATCTTAAGTACTTTGTCATCTACATTTTTTTAAGTTATGAAAATAATTGTAGTATAGAAGATAAGAAAAATAGATATGTGATTCAACAGTCCGTTAAACAAATCCATTAAAGCTTCCACTAAAAATATTATCGTACTTAAGAACATATAACTTTCTCTAACTCTTGTTTATTAGTACGATTACAATTAAAGCCTAACCAAAAATAATTACAACTTACATTGGAACAACTTAATTTACATTCGGTTTTTTAAATAGATACGTAAAAATATAATAAGTTTTTTTTTTATTATACATAGTTTAAAATTAAATTTAAAAACCTTTCTGCCTTACTGCCTTGTATTCAATAAATTTAAGTTTATTTACAATATACTTTATATTTACCGATACCGATTGTGGTCGTGGTCTGTAAGTTTTCCGAATCCGTTAACTTTTTCTGTCTAAATACAATAATGGATTATCTATCTATCTATGTACTTATCGTAATCAGATTCATTATCGTCAGTGACAGCGGTCGTAGCGGTATATTATTATCTATGTGGATAATGAGAATTTTTCTTAGAGGAAACTAAAAACTATTTTGCAGGCGTTTTTCTTATATATAAAAAAATATAATTAAAAAAAGTACGTAGTAACTTTCATTTTCTTTTTTTAATTCATAATATCTAAAAATATCTTTGTTTAATTCATTATCTTTCATTGTAGTAGTAAATATTTACCAAATATACAGAAATATTATATACGAGGGTAAATCATGCATGGAAACCCGACGTTTGAGCGCATATCCCGGCGCCGAGCACACCACATCGCCAATGTGTTCTGATGTTTGTGCTGTTTAACCAACTCGAACATCATATCATGCTCACTAATGCGGTCCCGATCATAAGATCAGTCGTCCGTATGGACGGTGTGGTACACCGCCCTCCGTTACGTATACTTTTATATTACCGTATCAAATTATTTTGAGTTTTACCAAAGGAATAGGTCACTTTCACTTCACCGATATACGCAGAAAATCTACGCGGTTAAATATTAATTACATCGGACAGTAACATATTTGTTACATTGACCTGCCTTTTCTTAAAATGCCGCCATTGTATTTCGCTTCGACGGTAATCCAGTAACGCCAATTATTTAAAAACTATTTAATCTGTTAAAGGCTGTAGCACAGGCTGCTGCGTGTTTTATAAACCACATGATCATGATTTTTTTTTGCGTTACACATATGTCTTTCGGTGTAAGCCTATATAAATATCAACTAATCTCCTTAATGCGGCAATGGACAGGCTTGAGCAGTACTATGTCATCGACATTATTAATATTATTTATACATATTCGATCAATGTCACTAGGACAACTCCTGGATTATCAAATAGTTAAAACAAAGTTATAAATTTACTTTCCCAGTGCAAGAGATTTTTGTGTATAGAATAAAATAATATTAATAAGTCTATTGAATGCGGTTATTGACTACAAATGATTTTTTGTCTCAATACATAGGTGGACATAAAGTTTACGAAGATTCTTTGAAATTATTCTTTGAATTTTGCGGCGAAGCCCCAATATTGATAAAAATTTAAAATAAATATTATTTTATTATATTAGTAAAACAGAAAAAAAAATCCTGAGTTTTTTTTATGAATGAGGCAGCAACGAAATAAGTTCGTAGCTGTAATAATGGTAGCAGTTCCTAATAACCAAAACAAAACAGCATTTCATTGATTGTAGAAGTTTTACAAGACAGAGTAATGATTATTAAACAAAAAAAGTAAAGTAAAGTTTCAGCCTATAAATGTCCCACTGCTGAGCACAGGCCTCCTCTCATTTCTGAGAGGGTTTTGGAGCTAGGAAGAATCCGCCACGCTGCTCCAATGCGGGTTGGCGGACTTCTCATGTCCTCGAAATATTTCTATTCCTCGGACATGCAGGTTTCCTCACGATGTTATCCTTCACCGCTAAGCACGTGGTAAATCAGCACTTAAAATTGTAGAACAATATTAGAGGTGCTGGCACCGGGGATCGAACCCAGGTTACTCGCTTACTATGAAATTAAAGGCGAGGCCCCTGAGCTACCACGGCTCATATTAAACAATATTGGAATAAAACTCATTTGCAATGTCAGAGACACAGGTTTGTTTGTTTTATAAATATTGACTTCGGCTGAAATTCAAAATTGATCCGATTCAGAAATTGGATAGCTTCTAATCAAAATACATGTTCAGCAGTGGACTAATGATAGGCTGAAGTGATGATGATGAATGAGATACTAACCCGGGGCTAGTTATTCTGCCGTGAATCAGCAGTGTACAAACATTACTGTGTTTTAATTGGAAGGTTAGTGAGTGCTAGTGTAATCACAGGGCATATGGCACTTGAGAACTTATATCTCAGGGTGACGGACGCAGTAATGGGTAGATGTTGCACTTACGATCAGGTGAACAGTTTGCATGTTTACTATGTCCAATAAAAAAAATAAGAGAGCTTTCTCTGGCTCCGAGCCGGAGAAATTCTGAAATGCTGCTCCATAAGAGGTTGGCGAAATACAAATATCCTCGAATTTTTTTTTATAATTTCGAATTATCAGGGCATGATGAATCGGCATTAAAGATTTCAATTAACAATTGCAGTGGTACTGACATCGTGGATCCAACTAGAGTCAGCGCGACGAGCGCCTCTTCTCTGAGCTACCACCCCCGACTCTTTTTTACGTACGTTACGTACGCAACAAATCATTTGTAATATATATTTTAGTCTATCTGTAAAAAATTTCTTTAATGCTTTTCAGTTCATGATTTAAAAGCTTGAAATCCGTTTTGCTTTTACTGAAGACCTGTTTGCAAACACAGCTTCTGTGCACCGTAAGCTTCTTTAAAACCCACTTCCTAGGATTCATATGCAAACTTACTTCAAGTGCTTACTTATATGACATCCTTAACGACGTTTGTGTGTGGGTATTAAAATTTTTACAGAGATTTGCATCGCGTTCTTGCATCTAAAAATAAATATTCTGTGCTTATGTTTTTGAAACGTATCACGGAATACTTCGCTTATGCTTATATTTTTAAATCAAGATAGTAAACTTAATAAAATGTTGAAATTATATTTCAATTAATATTTTTTTACGCTTTGAGAGTAACTTATACTCCGCCCTGCATCGATTATATACATTCAAAATAAACGTACTATATTAAATACTAGCTGGCTGTCTTGCCTGTTACGGAAAGTGATGCGATGAGTTTGATTTCTGAATTGCATTTAAGTAGTCAGGGGCTAGGCGCTCGCTTTAAATTTCATAGTACGAGAGTGACCTGGGTTCGATTCCCGGTGCCGGCACCACCAAAATTGTTAATTGCAATTTTAAGTGCTGATTTACCACGTGCTCGGCGGTGAAGGAAAACATCGTGAGGAAACCTGCATGTCTGAGGAATAAAAAATATTTCGAAGACATGTGAAGTCCGCCAACCCGCATTGGAGCAGCGTGGCGGATTCTTCCTAGCTTCAAAACCCTCTCAGAAATGAGAGGAGGCCTGTGCTCAGTAGTGGGACATTTATAGGCTGAAACTTTACTTTAACTTTTATTAAACTTATCAGCCACACGTTCACAGCGCCACCTACCGTGTCGGATATTGTAATTTTCTTTTTAGGTTTTCCACTTACATTTTACAATAAAATTAACGATGTGCTAGCGGTTAATGATCCTCTACAGTTATATCGACGACGATACATTGTATAACCATCGTTGCTAGTGATAGTCTCCGCCGTCACATTTCGTGGATAACGATTGGAATACTTGCCATCGACCATGCACGTTGATAACGGTAGAACTATAACAACGAAAGTGAAAGAAAACTATTTTGTGGTCGACAACACTTGGATTTCTCCGTATTCGCCACTTCTTTCCAAAACATTCATGGTGCAACGTGGAGTTCATCTTCATCTTCAGTGGATTGATTCCCAATATTGCGAAGTCTTATAGCATTACGGCTTCGAAATGAAAGATTACATCTTTTGGCTTGCGGCATTGTAAGTAAGACAAGAAAATTGGTCACACAATTCGAAAATTCAAAATGAAGCAATCATCAATTACAAATATTGATAACCTTACAAAGGGAACATGTTCGAAGGCAACTTATCGTTTGACTTACAAATGCAATAACGGTTGAAAATTGAATAAAAAATCGTGAAAACTCTGATAAACCGCGGCGCCCGTCCTCACAGCTAGCTCAACGGTATGCAAAGGACCGCGCAGTTGAATAAGACAGAAAGAAAGAAAAAGTTTTTATTGAGATATAACTGCCATGCATACAAAAAAGTTTTGGTTTTGTCATGTATCGCAGATGGATTTTTATATCGTAATTGTATTATCTTTAGTTATTACTAAATATTGCGAGCCGGCTTCATGCCAGGTAGATAGAAATATCATCGACATGAAAAATTGGACACCATACGTAAAAACAGAACGGAACACTAATTTAAAACACAACTATACATCTGTACATAATGTTGTATGCCTGTCTATCAGGCGCTGAAACACGAAGACATACGCGAACGTACTACACAGCTTGTTACGCGAAAATCACGACTTTCCATAGTGCACCCCCGATAATAAATAATAATAACGAGACATGAGAGTAAACGGTAGCCATTTAAAGTGAAAAAAGATATGTATGGGTATTATACAGAAGATAATGATTTCTTATATTTACGCGAATATAATCATATAATACTCGTACATTTAAATAAAACTAATTTTACGGATTTTATCGCGTTTAATTTAAACTATAAATGTGGTAGTATAACCCAAAAATGTGGAATGTTTCACGGTCTTACGTATCACCCTTGCGCAGGGGTTATAAATAGTTCAAATTAAACACGATAAAATCAATAAAATGAGTTTTATTTAAATATACAGGGGATGATATGTTTTTACTTACGAGTATTTTCAAAATTATAATACTCTCAGTAACTTTCCCACCTATGAATAGGCAGGCACACTGTTTAATACCTCTGCCTGGTAGACTTTTGACTTCTCATAGGTAGTTTATTGATCCCTTTACTAAAAAAAACCATAGGGGCGAGAATCAATTAACTCTCTGAAGGCGGTTTGGACTGCCACATCGGAGATGAATATTTTTCGTTGTAAGAAGTTATTCAAATTCCGAAAAAAATGGTAATCTGTTGGAGCAAGGTCCGGGGACGGACGGAGTACGGTGGATGTCGCAGACATTCCAATTGCACCTCCTCTAGTTTAGTGGCCGTCTGTTGTGCAGTGTGTGGTCTAGCGTGGCCCTGAAGCAGCAATGCCCGAGGGCGATTGACCAACCTCGGTTGTTTAGCAGCTAGTTCTTTCATCATAGTTTGCAGTTGCTGACAATTGATAACTGCCGTTTGATATAATCGTTTGATCAGATTTTACACTTTTTTTTCACTACTGAAGTTTCACTACTGAACGAAACCGGCAGTAGTCCACCAAACACTACCAAGTAACTTTTTCTGAATAAATTTTCGCTTGGGACCGGATTTGGCTAGTTCTCCAGGGTTCTGCCATTGCGACGAGTGCTTCCGATTATCGTACAGGATCCACTTTTCATCACAGGTAATGATCCAATTTAAAATCCCTTGATTATTGTGCCGGTTGAGCAATGTAACGCAGCAGTCAACGCGTGTTTGTTGGTTAGCTTCACACAATTCATGAGGTACCCACCGTTCAAGCTCTTTAATTTTCCATGTTTGCTTCAAGTGGATTAAAACAGGTTTTATCACTCATAGCGAAGCCTGCAGCTAACTCTGAATTTGTTTGCGATGGATCCGCTTCCACAATAGCCTTTAATTCTGCATTATCCACTTTGAACTCCGGCCGTCTACGGGGCTTGTTCTGAAGGGCAAAATTTCCAGAACGCAAACGTTGGAACCAAAAACGTACCGTGTTTTCTTTTGCAACACCAGAGCCATACACATCGTTAATCCTTCGAGCTGTTTCTACAGCACTGGTGCCACGGTTGAACTCGTACTCGTTAATAAAGCTATATTTCGAGTTTCATTTGTGCGAGATGAGCGACGCTAAAGAAAAAATGAACTGAGGACAAAAACAAATGAATAACTGTTATCGAAACTCAAATATACCAGCTAAATGGATTTATAAATTTGAATTTGGAATTCTTTACCAAAGAGGAAATATTTCAGATAAAAGTGGCCAGTACGACAAAACGCCAATTTCATATGTAAGGTAGGTATATAGGTCTATAATATTTTGAAAAGGTCACAATTCATAATTTGAATAAGGTTCTGTAAGCAGAGTAAATATATATAGGGATTAAAAAAATACTTAGTACTAGAAATGAGCCGAAATAAGCACATCGTACATCTAGTGGGATGAACTGGCGTTACAACTTGATTTATTTGTTGAATATATATAGTTAAATAGAATTAGACGTTACTTTGCGGAAATCCATTATAATGAAGGAAAGTAAGTTAATTTACTAAGGATCCGGATGCAAAATATAAAATGGTGTATGTTACCTAGTTTTTTGAAGAGCACCGCCCGCCCTCATGCCACAACTGCTTGTGCACGCTACTGAGGGACTACAGGACCGCCTTTATTACAAATATATATAATAATATTTCTGAATTATACTGAATAACAATTTATTTATTGATTCTGATGATCGCCGCGATGTCGAATCGAGAGCGAGAGTTTCGTTGAAGACGAAGTTGAAGTGTAGAGTAGCCCGGAAATTACAAAAGTGTTTACAGTCATACATTCACAAATCGGCTATGAATTAAAATGAATGAGAACTTTATAACTTTCCTACGTTTTCATTGTAATGTGAGTTAATTTTCTTCAATTATTAATACTAAATCACTAAAATTTAAATTATATAAGTGAGTAAACCATTTATTCCTAACGTCAAATATTCATTATGCCACCGAGCCCACATAATTTGATACAACTTCTGAACGACTTGGAACCAAGTGTTCCTAGTCGTCTTTGTCTCAAGGTGTTACTTTGGATTCCGAATTAAACTTCTAGAAAGGCTAATGATTTTTTTTTTGAATTTGTGGAGTTAAGGTGATTTGAGAATGCAGTTACTTTATCTTAAAATTGTGAAAGTGTCATCTACAAGTACGTACTGGGCCTTTCTTCTCAAAATCTTCCATGAATATGTCGGCAACAACTGGGGATCCTTTCGCCACACCATCTCCTTGATTGTAGTGCTGTTGCTTCCTCAATAGATAGCCAGATATTAGGCAAGGTCTAAGTAATTCTGCACATTCTGCTGGCATGTTGTTCTCCTGTTAGCTTCTTCATTATTAACAAGTGATATGCAATCTTCAATGAGTAGGCATGTAAATAGTGACTGAACATCAAAACAGACCAAAGTTTAATTGTCCATATTAGTTTTATAGTACATATTATTGCTGAAGTACTAATAATAGGAACCTTTTTGCCTGTAGCTTAAATCACAATAATTACCTTTCTTCAAGACTGTTTCACAGCTTATTCACCTACACCGTATATAGGGCATGCATTAGTCTGTTGATGAAATGATAACTGATTTACTAATGATTCCTTAATATTGGTGATACTAGCTCCAGTGCTAATTAGTGCTTTTGTTTTTACATATTTACCAAGTTTATTCCTAACAGCTATTATGGCAGTAGCAGCATGTTATAGCATAGCAGCATATTAACGGTCTAAGCCGTTGACAACCCACGTCCGCAGCGCAGATCCTTGAACTGACAGTTAGCTGGTTGTGCTCTGAAGCCAAACCTTCTAATTCATCTAAATTAAACTGACTGAATTTACTTGCTAATTGAGTAGGAATGAGTCCATATCTCTCCTGAATGATGAACTACCTGATTTTGAACTAATTTGTACTAATTGACCAATTACCTAACCTTGACTTGTCTGTTGGTTCAAATGAGGCAACATGCTTTAACCCCTGTCTGAACATTGATAAGCTCTTTATAGCTCCTTGACTCCAAGCAACACAATAAAGTATTATAATCCTGTGAATTGTAATATTTACGCCAAATTTTATAATTTTAGTTGGTTCTGAAGTGATCTTTTAGACACTTGAAGCAATGCTTTTTATTCCGAGGCCATTGTTTCCATTTTGATGGAGAAAGCTTTAAAAATACTGTACACTTCTAGAGGATGTGAGTGTGAAAATGAATTGATTTATTCTGATGATGGCCACGATGTCGAATTGAAAGCGAACGTTGAACATTTCCGTTGAAGATAAAGTTCAAATGTAGTGTACCCCCGGAAATAACAAAAAATGTTGCCAGCCATACACAAATTGGCTTAGAAATTATTACAATGGTTTTTATAAGCAATGAAACATCTTAATTTTCAATTAACAATTACATTTTTTAATGAACTGAGTTGACCATTTTAATATATTTTATTTTACATATAGTTTGTTGTAATAATAGGCTAAGAAAACAATAACTACAAAATTGTCCCTGCAAATCGTTGGGTCCCGATGCAACTAGATTTATTTTCTGATTCGTTTGTTCCGTTACCAGTTAGTCCATTCGGGCAGAAATCGAGATAACGTCAAGACCTCTCTTTGATGTATAGCTTCTTGTAAACAAGCCTCTCCTATTGATCAATAATAAAATTAAAGTTCTATTTATGAACTAAGTGTTCATAAATAGAATGTGTTTGTATAGTTTTTTTTTTAAATAATTACATGATATTTAAACATTTTTCAACGTCATCATCATCATCCTTTCAGCCTATCAATAGTCCACTGCTGGTCATTGGCCTTCCCCGTAGATTGCCACAAAAGCTCTTATTTTGGGGGATTTTGCCCTAATTGCCACGCTTGGCAGGCAGGTGGGCAAGCGCAGTTTATTTATTCAGATGTTCCAGGAAGATGCTGCTGCCCATCTCCTGGTTTTTATTTTCCATCTGCCGGATTTAACGATACCCACGGGATGAGATGGGGTGGTAGTCTTATATTGTCAAACATCATATGGCCGGTCTTCGTGTTCTTGTGTATCTGAATGGCTTAAGGATACATAAAAACGAATACCTTTGATAAAAATAACAAGGTATCTATATTACTCAGCATATCATTTTAATTATACACAATCTAAAAAAAAAATTGTTATCATATTTGGTAATACATGGACGATAATAACCCTATAGTTGCAAAATTATAAGCCTAGAAATACTCGTCATGGTCGTCAAATTTAAAAAAAGATTTTGGAGCCCAGAAGAAGCCACGACGTTTCTCGGATATTCAGGTTCTCTAAATGTTTAGCTTTAACGCTAAGCTCTGAAAATTGTAATTCACAATTTTAGAATCACTAGCACCGGAAGTCGAAATCAGGTCTAGGTAATCACAATAAAAGTAAAACCCGTAACTGACAATTTACATGTTAGAGTACCCGACTTCTACGCCGCAGGTCCTGGGTCCGAAGCCATAATTTGTGCAAATGATTTTCGGGTCTGGTTGTGTTGTGATTGTCCCCGTGTTTCTGACATTGCATCCCAGCCTACCTCCGATCTTATAGCATGAGCGTTACATCGGGCACAGGTAGTTTGGATGAATGAGACGAGCTTCCGATTGTATTCGGAAATATGCGCCGTGGTTTAAAATCGGCCAGGAGACATTCGAACTCATCTAGAAGATGAGATAGACGATAGATAGAGTATTTGTTGTTTATATCTAAATGATGTGAAATAATAAAACTACATAAGAACAAATGTATTTATAATTGGGTTTGGTCATCTAAATTAGAGTATTGATTAACTTAATTTAGCTTAAGTAAAACGTAAAATGAAAACAGCTTTGAAAACTGATACAAATAAAAAAATAAACTTTTCACTTCACGTTATTACTTCTGATCTATATTAAATAGTACTTATGAAAAATTCGTTAGTTATTCATATCTAAATGCTGTAAAATAATAATAATATATAAGAATAAATATATTCATATCAGGGTTTGCTGGAAGGCATATTTCCCGGCACGAATTTCTGGTCGACATTATTTTTAGTTCAAGGCAGGGTGATTGTTTTCTGTCTCATTGGCTTTTCATCCAACTGTACTTTTGATCGTATTGATTACGCCCTCCATCACAGGTAGGTAGGGTCATTTGTTATAATCAAAATAAAAACTATTAATAATAAAAACAATTCTAATCATTTGTTGTCATAATGCCATACGAGTATACAATACAAAAATCTATATGTGTTATATTGTTACCGATCTAAAATATAGTATTGCTTCTTTCACAGTATAATATTTTTTCGCTTACTCGCCTCGCCGCCGTATCTTAGAATCTATCGACTTACCTAAGAATTTGATTATCGAATTAGTTTAGCTTTTTACTTCTGCCACTAGACTCCCGTGAACTAAAATAAAATACGTTGTTCGGCTATTACGAAAAACATAGCGAGGAAGCTTTAAGTCTACTAAAATATTTGGAAGACATGTATGTGTAGCTACATATATGTCGCCCTATTAGAAACTCAAGATGTCTCCTACGGCCAAGATAATTTACTTTCTATTAAACTATGGCCTATTAAACTTTCTGAGATGCGAAATTATATACATATTATTTAAAGAGTACTGGTTGGAGGAGACATCCTCCCCAGATCAGACCACCCGATCTGGCGGGTAGGCATGCTTTTCTTTGGCAATATCATGTGCCAAATATCTCTTCTAACCCTCATTGGAGAGGATGCTGTTGGATTCTACTCGCTCGTATCGCTCGATCGTAAAAATCGTATAGACCGCATCTACGAGATCGCATCGGCGAGACAGTTACAGGTTATAGTACTTTTAGAATGTATACTTTTATGGTCGTTAATACAAAAATTATGTATTATAACATAACATTTACTTACACATTTTCTTAATTTATACCTTTTTGAGATTACATCACACCATAGTTAATAGAAACAGGCGACAGGAAATTTTGCGAGCGGATCTTAGCACATTAAGTTTTATTTCCTTCATTATATCACATCATAAAAATAAAGAAGAAAAAATAAAGTTGTCACTTTAAAAATAAAGATTACATATTGATTTAATTTACTTATTTTGTCTATACTTAATAGAAATATATAGAAATTACGTTTTAATAACTTACAATATTGTCTTATCCACAATGCGGAACTGTAGTGGTGTAGCTTTTTAAGAAAAGTGGTTTTAGCAATGGAACTTCTGAATTTAAGCAAACCCCGGCAGTTCTGAGTTCTGTTGCCAAATGGCGCTTTTATACAGGGAGCTATATATTATAAGGACTTCGCATTTTTATCGCAGTTTCGCCTGGCTTGAATTCACAGGCAATAAAGTAAAAATAGTAGCACAATAAAGAAAACCTTGCAATTGTAGCCGTATGGAAAACTCACATTTTTACTTCAGAAAAGTATTTGTAAATAAGAATTTTGTGAAAAATTCATAAATTTGTGCTACTGAACTAAAACTTAATGCTAGAACCTGACCAACGTTTCTTTACTTGAATTTTATTAAGTATTTTTAGAAACAAAATTGATCAATTGTGGGCAGTCTGGGTGCAGTCGGGGTGCAGTCGGGGAGATGCTCTTTCTTTTGCCCGCTCTGTAGAATAAGCGGCTCGATAGATTTTAACATATGAGGTGAGTGTAGATTTATCTTAAATGTGGGAGTGGTATAGGGTATAATATTTAAATAACATGTTTGCGAAAGTAATAAGCGAGTAAGAATAAAAAAATATTTTGATATTATACCAATATGGGTATTAAATGAAAGGTAGTAAATAGCCAATTCTAAACATATATATAATATGTACGTATATTATACCACTTTGATGGCACTATTTTGAATCAAACTGCAGAAAAGTGTGTTTAATGAAAGGGCAGTACATTAATTTTTTGTTGGGCTTTGACCGTCTCCAACATACAAGTCATCACACTGGATTGGTTTGTCTTATCTCGCCTATCTTTGAAAGGGTCAGGCTTATGTAGCCCTATTAAAATAATAGAGAACTTTGTTCTTTAGTTTTACATTACTCTTTTTATGTGGCACCACGATCAGAATTCTTTGAAAGATTTTCCAAAGTCTCCGAGATATTAACAGTATAAATGAAGTATTGAAGTAGCTTAATCTGGACCTTACACAAAAACTTACCGAAAATTTTATCTAGTTACAACCGGAATGGTTTTTTAATAAAATTCATGCCTTGTCAACCTAACTTACCTTAGTGTTTATTTACTTGTCTATAATCAACTAAACAATTCGTTCATTAATAAATTTAAAATATAATGAAGGAAGGTAAGTTACTTTGCTAAGATCTGCATGCAAAATATAAAAATGGTGTATATTACCTAGTTTTTTGAAGAGCACCGCCCTCCCTCAGTAGCATGCACAAGCAAACCAACACCGCCACCAGGAACCGCCACCACGTACCCTCCACCAACTACTACAATACCACCACTAGATAATATATACCACTGAAGTCGAGAACACGACACGTGTTTCGCCCCAAAACGAGGCATTATCAAGCGGCATAGACTCTACGACATACGGCCGCCGAGTCACGGCCGGCATTTATTTTTTTATTTATTACGTATTTTTATATTTTGCATGCGGATCTTAGCAAAGTAACTTACCTTCCTTCATTATAATGAATTTCCGCAAAGTGACGCCTGATTCTATTAACTAGTTTAAAATATACTTAATTATTAAGAACCAAAAACCCGGCAGTGTAAAAAATGTGTAACAATAATAAAAATATATTATATAGTAAAAAAATACTTAAAATAATTTACTGAAAAGAATAAAAAAGATCTATAATTTAAAGAATTTAGTTTGAGCAACGTAGAATCCACCATGCAATGATTTTTTTCTATGGTACCTACCTAATCCAATAATAAAATATACTGTGACATAAATGTAACATAAATGTTATAAAGCATTGCAGTCGGGGTTTTTAACTCTTAATAATAACTTATTTATTTATTGGAGCAGCATGACGATCTTTTCCCGGCTCCAAAACCCTGTTAGAAATGACACATCAGTGCGACATTTACAGGCTGTAACTTTACTTTTTTAAAGTATAGTTTATGTATGCCCGTGCCTCCTCTCGCGGGTTAATCTTACACAAAAATTTATGTTAAAAGCTAAGTAGAATTTTAATTATAACTCTTCGCCTTCGCTACAAGTAAATTTTGGCCATTTACTCGTTGCTCTTATTCACGGGTTTTCTTCTGTCTCCTATTTCAATTTGGCTTAAAGAAAGAAATCACCCATCGCCATTAAAAGCAAGCAAAGAAATAATTATTACAGAGGGAACCTATCTGTTTAACAAGTATGGCATCTATAAAAATAACTTAATAGATCTGTATAGGACGCCTATATAAAATAGTAGGAATATTAAGTTTAAGGATTTGCTGAACAAGTTTGCTTCCATTGGTTTTCTTTTATGTTTAATTTTTCTGGTTGTAATATTCTCTTGAGGCGTGTGGTGGCGGCTTAAGAGAATCTACAACACAATCTCATCCTAAAGATGTCGTAAAAGTCGTCAGAGGAATAACAAAAACCAGGAAATGGACAGCAGCATCTTCCTGGAACATCTGATTAAATAAATTGCAGTTGCCAATACGCCTACCCGGCGTGGCAACTATGGCAAAATCCTTCAAATTGAGAGCTAAAAACTTAAAAAAACAAACTATTGGGATGGCCTATGTTCAGCAGTGGACTAGTCGTGGATTAGTGTACTCAAAGTGTGTGTAGTGGACTCAAAAGATTATGATGATGATGAACTGATTTAGACGATGAGATTTAAAAACTGATGTCTCAAGGTGACGGAGATAATGTAATGCCACGAAGAAATGTTCTGAGTGACACAGCATTTGTAATGAACAGACGATGTACCATCAGGTAAACGTTTTGCTTGACTCATTAATTTATCCAATAAAAAACTAATATTGGTTCTATGACGATAACTGATGTATTTTCAATACCAATTTACGAAAATAAGAATCTTTTTAAAAGTCAAAATGTAGTGCATTTACTTTACACAAAGTGCTACTTACATTGAACCTGGTATTGAAAATGAATTAACTAACGCAGTGTAAATACAGCAGTGTAAGCATATTTATAAGATATCAGATCATTCAAGTGTATGGGTAGATATACTTGTTCTAATGGTTATGTCATATATTGGATTAATGTTCGAATGTAGTTTGTGTACAATAGTCATTGGTGCTTTACAAATTTAACAATCGTTTTATGTAATAAATTGTACATTTAAATTATAAACGCTAAACAAAATTATATGAACCTAATAATTCATTAAACTAAATAGATATAATACACAAAAAAAAGATTAAAACATAAATACATTCTTGAAGACACCAGAAATTTGTGTCTGGGGTTCAATTTAAAGCGTTAACAATGATGTGTATTACTACTGCTCTTTTGTGTTACATGCATACGTTTCTCGTCTTGCATTGCTATACTTACATAAGGAAGGAACAGGCAGAAAGTCCACCTTTTGAAATCTTTTGTAAAGGAAGCAATAAATATTTTTAAATAAATGGAATAATATTATTGTAAAACATTTATTTGTGTACCTTTTGTTTAATATACGAGTAATTTACGAAACAATAAATATTTTTTAAATATGAGGAATAATGTAATCGTGCAACGTTTTTTGTATACGTGCTGTCCCAGTATAACATTTCTAAAATATGGCTATGTTTACAAAAGTTACAAATGGACAATACTATGTCAAAAGTTACTAACTTGTTTGAGACGCAGCCTTTATAGTACAAATGTGATGTAACTGGGATTGCAACGTCAACATCGGGTATGTCGCCTGTGTGGAAGAAGATTACTTATATTTTAGGACGATCGAAACATTTTTCTCGAATATAACATGAAGTATATTCGACAGTTTGTCACTTGATCTGAAAGAGGGATCACAAGATCATATATAAGAGGATACAAGTTTCAAAAATATTAAAAGTAGTAATGTCAAAAATATTCTCTTTCTACATTGCGTTCCCACGAGCAGTATAGTGACAGGATTGCATATTATGGTGTTATTCTGCATGAATAAAGGCTATCTTAATCCAAACTAAACTAGCTTAAATAAAAATAAATGCCTATGGTCTCGGAAAACACACTCATGTTGTAATTGGAGTACCTAGGACAAATATGATAAATGAAAAAATATTTCACAAATATATGAATTGTTTCAGAATGGTAACTGCAGCTACAACTCATTCTCGGACGGCTTAGATGTCTAGTAGCAAAAATTAGTCACGTATTAGTTGAGAGCACGTAACTTATTCAGCGTTTTCGCTTCAGACTGTGTTCACATAAAAGTCATTCATAAGATTATATGAAGCGATTTTGATAAATTTTACTTAGCTTTGGAGTAGTGTAAAAGTTATATAGTTATTTTAATTTTAAATATGAAGATATATTTTGTGACTTTTAATGACTCATCAATCGAGCTGTGGCTAAATTGTTCTCAAATTATTAAAACAATATCAGTTGATACAGAAACTTATCTACCTTTGAATATAATTTAATAATGCTCATAGTTTTATGTGTCATAGAAAACGCTTCATACAGCGCTTAAAAACTATTGTACTGCTTTATCAAATTACTGTTCAAGGCTTCCTCTAGTCTGTGTATTGTAATAATCATTTCATAGTTATTAAGACTTATGTTAGCAACAATACATTAATGATAACACTTGGATAACTTACCACTTGCCACTTAGATTTTAAAATGTTAGATTTACTTAAAATAATAAATGAAAGTTAATTCGAATTAAACTGCTTTTATCGTTCTTCGTTTGGTTTTTAGATATTTCAATTCATATTCTTTTCATTTGCTAACAAATGTGAGTGATAGTCGAGAACACGACGTCAGCCATATTGACGTCTTGCTTTTTTAAAAATAATTTAGGAACCGCTGATCCGTCATATATAATAACAATTCGAACAACATTACATTAACTCACATTTCCTAGATATATTATTTGCACGAAACAGTAAAAAATAGATGCAATAAATATTCAAAATATACTTACACGTCGTTTCTTGACGAACATGGTGATGGTTCAACGGCGCGGACTAGGAATCACGTAAAAGTTGTCAGTTCAAGTTTGTCACCTGCAACGTGAATTCGCGGACGTGCGCATACAAAGTTTTGCAACATAAACTGGATAGCAAAACTTTTCCCTGTTAAAAACAATGCTTTTATTTAAAGAACCATTCCCAACACTAGGATTTCTCCCGCATTGTCTGAGTATGAGTGTGTTTTACGAACATTGTTCACGTCCTAGTGGTCACACATACTCTGACCACTAGGTCACACGGTGGACAAAATGTATCAAACTCGGAAAACTATAAACCTGTTAAAAAAATTATAGTGGAGGTCACTTTGTAAGAAGTGACACCTCTCTCCCTCCCTATCCTACTCTCCGGCGGCTCCGTTTGTTCTGGTTACGTTAGTGAAAATGGGTAACGGCGCGGTAGGGATGCAAAGAGTCTTCAGAAGAGGTCATGATACCCACCTAAAAAGGCTGGAGCTTGCAACATAGAAAGCACGCGCGCGATGTATCGACGACACTCTTGTTGCATTAGGATATTACGGGATGTTTGACTTTCTAAAAGAAATTACAAATTTTTCATTATACGCACGCCACACAAAAAATAATCACAGAAAATGATTGTTTTGTTAGACATTTAACAAATTCGATTAAAAAAAAAAATTAAAAAATAGTATTTTAATACACTATGAAACAAATTACGAAAAGCTCAATGTTATCTAATGAACAATCGTAAAGTATTTTTTTTATTCCGCTGGTATTTAATCTTGTGTATGTGAGGGTTTAGTTTACACAGAATCCTTAACTTTATCTCAGTTTACGCTCGAGCGAGTCAACCGGCAATAAAACAAATGAGCAGCGAAATGAATCAAATTGTATCTACACCATAGAATAGTACACATCATTGAATATTAATTAAACAATATAAATTCATAAATATTTAAAAATTAAGCGACTTTGACCTGTGACCTTTACCCTGTTCTAAAACAGAAAACGATGAACGACTATTAGTTATACTGCAATATTTTTGTCGTTTAGTTACCAAATCTTAATAATATACGATGAATAGCGGTTACGACTACTTTAGTTAAAATGTATTTGACTATCTTAAGTAAAAATTTGGATTTAATTTGCTGCTTCAAGATGAAGCTTAGTGACATTAATAGAGTTGCTAGAGAGAGATTGCATCAATGATTTGTTTGACTTCTTTGTTTAATATTTTCAAATCAAAAACCAAATATACCAAAATCGTTTTTACTGTAAACAGTACATGTATCTTTCGTCAGAGTTTCAAAAGGTTGAATATGTTTTTCCATAAAGACGATATCCGCTGTATCTTAACGTGATGATAAGAGAAAAAAACTATGTTCTCGAAATATGATCGGTTAGTAATATCAAAACGGTCATTAAAGATTATAAAATTTTTAAAGGAATATTTTCTATTTTTAGTTTTTTAAAGTAAATTTTAATGTATTTAATAAAACAAATAATCACAGCAGTCCAATGCTGAACATAGGCCTCGCCTATTGATTGCAACAAAACACGATCCTAAGCCACATAATCGTGCAGGTCGTCGCTACATCTTGTCGAGGGTCGCCCTACACTGCGTTCGTCGAACGAGGCTGCCATTGGAGAACTTTTCTTCTCCGACAATTATCAGTTCTACGAGCTATATCTACAGTATAATTAGAATCATTAGGACAAAAAAGTAACTCGTTGATTCAGAAAGAATACAACCGGTAAGGGTGTGACAGTCTAGGGTGTTTATTCCATTATGACTATGTTGTCGGCTAATCGAAGGTAAAGGATGCATCTGCGGTGGTCGTCGAAACATAATTATAGTATAGTAATATACTAAATATTGATATAAGAAATTCCCTAATTTTAAAATGATAGTATGGAATGGATGAAACATGATGTATAGAAACAAATATGTCCTCGATTTCAAGTCGATAAAGTAAGAAACGACTACAGAAAAGAATTCTATAAAAGGCTTAATGCTAATAATCTTTGTACTTGAAGAGGCCGACAATGCCCTCACTTATTCTTGTATGTTTCTACAATATTCAAAATTAGCTACAATATTTAGAAACCAGTCGTAATATTTTTTGTAAATAATATGAGAAAACATAAAACTGTTCTATGTTATTTTTAGTTTTTTCTGGATCAACTAAAATTTTCTAAAAAATAGAAGATATTGTTATATTTAGTCTTACTATGTCTTACAACGAGGAATTGTTAACTTTGTTATCAACCATCTAAAAAATGATAAATATATTCTACTTACAGTACACACTCGTAACTACTCGTAAATCATGATACACTTTGTGAAATTTGCTGTTTTTAATTTTGAATTTTTCTGCTTTTATTGCTACTATTTTTTGTGTTGTAAAAAGAAATCTATTTTATTAAAAAATATGTAGATCTAAATTTATGAAATCGCTTATCGCAATGATTAAGTTCTGTCTTTACCCAAAATAAAAAATGATCGCAAAAATAGAACACTACTTAGTTAAATCGATTTACGCTTGAACGAGGTTATCCATTATCATGTCTGACAATGCAATATAGGAGGCCTGTTTACAAGTAACGGTGAGAGTTAATAAATGGAGGGAAAATTACAGGTGAATTTTTATCGGTTCAGCTCAGTGCCGAAACGCTGGCAAATCAATCAATCACGCATGACATGGAAAAATACATATTTTTGTTAGAAATACATTTTTTGAGAGAAACAATATAAGCATATCATGCTTGCACCTTCCTAAAATGTATTTATATAAAAGCTACCCTGAAAATATGTCGGTTGACTGTACTATAGAAATTCGATGTATTGTTTGTAATTAAAATATTTTCAAACATCCACTTCGTTTAAAAATAATATTACTTTCAAATAGACCTAAAAATTAATGAACTATTACTATTTTTGGAAATAACTTATCTAAAGACAAGTTTTTTCTAAAGTAATAAATAGTAGTCACGTTCAGCTACTTTTTTGCTGGTTTTGCTATTATAGCAACTTAGGTTTCCAAAAAGAAACGGGCAATATAAAATTGCTTCGATGGCAGAACCAGTGTCAAGAACAATGATCTGATAAAAAATGTTTTTTCCTTGATTTAAAAAATATACTTATACCTTTATATAAATTTGGAAATATATGTGATACAAATTTAGGTCTACTTATGAGCCAATTACTAAGTAATTTTTAATGTTTTTTTATATAGAAGAGGGGGCAAACGAGAAAGCGGCTCACCTGATGTTAAGTGATCACCACCGCTCATGAGCATCCGCAACACCAGAGGAGTCGCGGGGGCGCTGCCGACCTTTGAGAGTGGAATAGGCTCTTTTCTTGAGATATTTTTATTAAAAACTATTTGGATTCACAATGAGTCGCTCTACAACCAATGTTGGAAATTATTATTGTATAATAAATGTTGCATCTTCTGAGGACACGCTTAAGCCATACGTCTACTTTAAAAATCGTAATATATCAATACAACAAGATAACGTAACTAGAACTCCCCGAAATATTAAAATAAATCAGAAAAAACCTGCATTATTTGCGCCAAATACTGTTCAAATTAAAATAGTTGCGTAAAATAAAGATATATCAAGTTTGAACGACCCTTTCACATGCTACATTAATTTAATAGTACATATTCTAGTAAGATATTACACTTATATATGCATGTTAGTATAATATAAATTAATATTACTTAACTACATATATTGTTATATACATAGTTGCTATTATACTTATATAAAAAAACTATTTATTCAATAATAAACAACAACAACAACGAACGGTGTACGGCTTTTCATTACGGTTACGTTCATATTAAGTTACACATAAAACTTAATTAGAATATAATATGTCTATAGATGAATTTATTAAACATATAATTGTTCCTAAAACACAATAATATATCTCGTAGACGGAAAGATAACAAAATTCAAAATTTAATGTCAACACTGTTTAGCTCCACTCAAGACTGATTTTAAAACCGAAATTCTTTAGAATACCGAATAGAATTTTACGATCGTATTTGCGTAATGCAGTTTTATATCGCTGCAGTTGTGTGGACTTAAAATAAATTACCGTGAAATAAACTCTCCACAGCTACAAAAGTATGTAAGTTCGAGATTACATAGTATTGTGTACATTTTCAGTTAGTTGAAATATAACCTAATTGTATTAATATCGCTATTCTATTCAGTTACAAGTAAGGTGAATATTACACATATTTTAAATTTTATTTTATTAATTATAGGATCCCAAGCCAGTGGTGGTACCCAACCATCTTCTCAATTGAAATTAGGATGTTTTTTTAATTTGCAATAGCCACGCGAATCATACTTTGTAGGAATCAGTGTTCTTTTGCAAGGATTTGTAGTTTATCAAATCTGATGACAATGGTTGGGATAATCCAAAACACGGTCACCGACTACAGACTTCCTAGCGCGACGATGCTTTACATCAGCTATATGTTCTTATACGTGGGTTTTTATTGATCTTTTTGTTTGCCCTATGTAAGAGGAACCACATTCACAATCTAGCTTGTATACTCCTGCATCTTGTAGAGAGATGTTGACACTTGTCAGATGATAAAAACTGACTTATCTTTTAAGCCCGCTTCAAGATATAGCCAATCTTGTCCGCAAGATATAGCCAATCTTGTCCGTGACTCTACTGACATAAGGTAGATTAGCAGGTACACGGTCGACTGTAGCCGGTTTCACTCGGTAACTGCGACGTCGGAGCGGAACTCCAAGCCTGCTGTCATGCAAAACTTGCTTGACATGCTGAATCTCAGCGGCCAGGTGTTTCCTGTCACATATTCCTCGTGCTCTCTTAAACAAAGATTTTCTCACGGTAGCTAACTGTGTCTCTAGCTCCATTGTGAACTGTATTTTAGAATTAATGGAGTTAAGGTGGTCTAAAAATGCAGTTACTATATCACATAGTAAAATTGAGAAAGTGTCATGTACATACCGCTTTTAAAATCTGGGAATTATAGAAGAAGTATGGAGGGTTTTCTCCTCAAAGTCTTCCATAAATATGTGGGCAACAACGTAAATTTTTTTTGTGTGTGCTCTTATGTGTCCTCGGAGCGGTGAGAGTATTTTGCGCCACATGTTGAGCCAATCTGTAAGTTGGTGAATCGATCTGGCTTACTATTGGACGCAGGAGAGTATTGAGTTTGTGTATTTTAGGTAAGCCATACAACGTCGGTGATTTGGCACAAGATGGTATTATCGAATTAACGTCTAGATTAAATTTTTCGGCGCATTTCTTTATTACATCGCTAGTTGTTTTCAATGTGTTAGTGTTTGGGTCTGTCTTGACCTTTATATAAGTATTTACGTCGGACATAGGTTCTTGAGTTTTAAAATTGCAATATGACGTATCTATTACTACCGCAGCATTTCCTTTATCTGCGCGGATAATCGTTCCGTAGTTCGGGTCTGTTACGTAAATTATTTAATGCTTTTAATTCATCTTTGGGGAGTTTTGTAAAGCCCTTGAAGCGTCGGGTTATAAATACTTTTAAATTAAACGTGGTAAAATCCATAATAGTTATATTCAATGTAGTATAAAAATAGTTTTATTCAATGACAACTAAATAAAGACTTCTAAGGTAAATGGTTTTTAATTACGCTTTTTTGTATTTTTTTTAGAAAAGTAATAAGATAAATTAAGGAACTTCCTCAATGTACTCAAACTACTCAATGTACTAACTACAATCGGCAGTCAATTATGACTAACTTCATATCATTTTCCCATAAAATATACTTAATAACTGTAGAGTGTCATAACAGTAAATTAATGATAGTTTTTTCAGTCCTATCATCTTTCTAGATAATCGTGACTAATCCAATTACATTTCTCGTCTACTCATTTAACCTGTGATTGCATGTTGTATATGTTGATCTTCGTATACTATCTCCCTTTCCGTGACATCCTGGGACAGCATATGTTAATGAAGGGAGAAAGTTAATTTGCAAAGATCCACATGAAAAATATCAGTGATATATATTGCCTAGCCTTTGAAGAGCAACGCCGGCCCTACCACAGTAGCGTGTACAAACAAACTAACACCGCTACTGGTAACTGCCACCAAAAACCTTTCTTATCAATGCCATACACTAGGATTTCTTCTTTATCGTAGGAACATTTTACAGACATTAATTTCAAATCCACGACACAACCAGTCCTGAAAACTAACAATTGCAGTTCACGAATAAAACAATTGGGACAACTACTTGCACCGTCTAAATACAGTCCTATTCAGTTTGTTATATAAAATAGATTCAGGGAAAATATATTAATATTTTTTTATATTTTGGTTTCCATTGGAAGATCTGATACTCCATTGCACTCCGAGGATTTATTCAGCCAGAGAAGTCTCATAGTGTCCGACTGATGGCAGAATAATCATTTCAATTGTGACAGTACCTTCAATTATCCAGAACGATGACGGCGGGAGCGTCTAAGGTGTGAATTGTCCGGTACTGAGATCACCTAATCCGCCTGCCAAGCATAGCGATTACGGCAAATACTCTTTCAGAAAACTTGGGAGAAACTGCTGCCCGACAATGGAAGACGTTGAAGAATAAGAAGAAATACGCAGTAGTGGAAGATGAAGATATTTGTATTGAATCCATCTAGTTGCGCTGCTTTCGTAAAATTGAACTGACGAACGACGAGAATATTTATTTAATTATTTATTCTTAATTGTATTCACCTTATTAAAAATAAAGGATTACATTTACATCAAAAACTATTGTTATAGGTACTTTAAATTTTCTAAATTCATAATTTTAAATACTTACTAATCATAACATTACACTAATCCGATCAAAGTGTATCTAATAAGTAATTATTATATTTCTTATCATATAACATTTATATTTCATACTTACTTTACTACTTATAGTTCAATTAATGAAGTGAAAACTAATTTATTCATATGTTACCACTTAATATACAATGACCGATGGTAACAATGTTAAATTCAACTTACACAGATGATTTTAAAAAATGTTCTCGCACTAATCTTTTAAACGTCAGCTTATGAGAATCCTTGCTAGTGTCTTTGGATAAGTAATTCCATAGGAGTGTAGCCTGTACTATAACAGAGTTACTGAAGAAATCGTTGAAGTGTTGTGGAATACTAATCTTAAGGTTAGATGAGAAACGAAGAACCCTATCATGATTTAAAGAAAGCTAATCAAATTTATCTTTAAGATACGATCGATGTGATGAAGTTAATAAAAACTGAGAAGATTATTGGAGAAAGTATTCCGCCTTGAACTCCCAAAACGATATCAGCCCACTGAGAGGTAGTTTGCCCCACGTGAACGGATGCTGACAGAAATATGTCATTTTGCATTCAAGATACGCTTAGGTATGCAAAAAATTTAATTGATTAGCAATCTAATTTTTTGGGGGTTCATATGTAGTTTTTATTCTTGGTGCATCCCATTTTAAGTTTTATGTTCAAGTAAATGTCAAAATAAAGACTATTGGTTCAACAAAAAATCTTTATCGCACCCTACAGCATGTATACAGTGAAGTTTATTTGTCTTCAAGTATTAAAAGCTTTTGCAGCAGAACCATAAGGTCGATGGTCAATTGACTTATGTATAATACCAAGTTCTTTCATGATTGTATCCCAGATGGCTCAAATATTTTAATTATTTATTATTTTATTGAAAAAAGAGACGAGCAAAACGTTCACCTGATGGTAAGTGCAACGTTTGCCCCTAACAGATGCTGTGTTACTCAAAATATTTCTGTGTAGCACCATACTGTGCCTGTCACCATGAGACATAAGTTCTTTAGTCTCATATGCCCAGTGATTACGCTAGCTCTCAGTGCCCTTCAGAGCGAAACACAGTAACGCTTGCACGCTACTGCTTCACGACAGAATAACTGGGCCAGCGGGGATACCTACCTAGCCGAATTCCTACTTAGGAATTCTACCACCAGTAAAATGAATAAATATTATAGTAATAAATTGAATAGTCAAATTTTTAAAACGATCAGTGTTTGTGTTTTAGATTTTTGTAGGTTATTTTATACCCTACTAATTATCGAAAATTATTCATTGTTCATATTGAACGTTTATTACGTAGATAAATTACCAAGTGTTATATAAATATAGTAACTTTCTCTTTTAATGCCAACTACCTCTACGAAGTGCCCCTGCTAGTTGATAAATAAGATTCCAATGACCAACTAATAGCATAAAACTTTTCTAAATACGCCGTTTGCATATCCTGCATGCTAGTGATGTGAACTAAAACATTAGTGCGAGTATAACGTCGATTCGCTCAACAACCCGCCTGCTCTGACTGTTACAAAAATCTTTCATATAGTGCATTTATCGTTTTATTTGTGCATCAGTATTTACAACAAGTAATATAGAAAGGCTGAAGATGATAGCGAATTTATATTAAGTAGTAAACTGTTGTATAGGTAACAACGGCTGTTGTGGAAAAATTACTTTCGATGTTGTCGACGAATATGTATACTTAAGACGGATTGTCCGACTAGGTAGGTCCAACTGCGACCAAGAAGTCAATCGATGGATTGAACGGGGCTGGGCAGCGTTCAGAAAACTGCGTCACATCTTCTCGTCGAGTAGACCTCATTGTCTCTAAGCATAAGTCTTCAACCAGTTTGTGTTGCCACTGATGACTTACGGGAATCAAGAATGGTGCTTCACCTACAGGCCGTATGGGGAAGCTCAAAGTCGCTCAGCGGGCTATGCAAAGACTTATGGTCGGTGTTTTTCTGCAATATAAAATCAGAAACGGTGATATCCTCAGCAAAACTAGAGTAACTGACGTAGCTCTTGAGATTCGTAACCTAAAGTAGCAATGTTCCGGCCATATAGTACAATTGAACACATCAGCCTCGTTTCGGCAAACGCAGCCTACACTGCGACCTTCCACTAGATGGAGCTACGACCTGCACAGTTTTGCGGGTAGCAGAAGGATGTAGGTGGCTCAGCATCGTCTTTTATTACAAACTATGGGGGTGGCCTAAGCAGTGAACTGCTGTGAGCTGAAATGATGATGATGATGAATAAAGTAAATCGTAGAAATATAGAAACATATCGGTACATTCGTACAGCGGATGAAACAAAATTTTACGTGCATAAGTTTTCTTCGCCGCCAAATACGTGATCAATCTTCCGCAAAGTTTTTCACGTGGGAGAAATCATAATCTTCTTCAGATATCAACATTTAAAACTTTCATTATCTATTAGATTAATAAATAAAAAGTCAAAATAGAAAAAGCACTGAGCATCGTCACTTTTTAATCTCTTTTAAAAGCATGCAACAAATTAAAATTAACAAGATGAGGCTCCTGTTTTTACTAAGATTTGTTTTTGCAAGAAAATAAAAAGCCTCTAAGCATACTTTATGAAAGATATTTAAGTGTAACTATTGTATCGTTTTCTATTTTATTTGTCACAAACGTAATTAAAAAAATTATTAGGTTTTGGCAGGCTAGAAATTACAGTGATATTTTTTGTATATAATAAGCTCAGACGGCAGCAGCGCGGTGCGATTTTGAAATGACGTACTTCTGTGGTGGCCATGTAAGGTACGAGTAGGTTTATTTCACGGTAATTTATTTTAAAGCTATGCCACTGCGATGCTTGGAAACTGCATTAGGCAAGTACGACCGTATGATTCCATTGTAATAAATTTGGTTTCTAAATTCAGTCCTCTGTGCCATTTAACGAAGCGTTCTGCTTTGAAGTTCTTTCTAAAATGAAATTCATAACATGTGATTAGAATATTACTGAAAAGAGAGCTTCAGTTAACACTAATTTTAAACAAAACTCATTAACAAGTTTTACGAAGATATGTATATTAAATAACTACTTATAAATGTATATTAATATTTTTAAAGACCTTACGTATTTGTGGTACTTCTGTATATTAACTTTCTAAAATTTCGTTGCTTCTAAGTCGGGACCATGAATATATTATATTTTATTCGATACGAGAAAAATAAATATATACAATTACAAATACACCAATTTATTGTATTTATTTTTAATAAAATTTCGCTAGCTTCAATGGTCTCCGAACCACAACATAGTGAACCATGTTGCTTGTGGGCAATATTAGTGGTACAGCAGTACCTATCTTAGCGTATTCCTGTATATGTATGCAACCACCAATAAGATACGATCCACTTTGTATCAGTACTAATGATAATCAAACATTTGTCATTAATGGTTCTAAACGATAAATAAAAAAAATCCGTCATATCGTCGCTTCAGATTGTCGATCCTTAGGGCTATGTCAGTTATTCTGATATATGTGTTACCTACTATTCATCCCGTAATGGTTTAGGATATGTGGTAGCGGTTCCTGATACTGTTCCTGATACTTTCAGCTCGGGCACTTGGGATAGCGTGGTGGGCTATCCTCTGCTTCAGAACCCCCTTAAAATTAGAGAAAAAACACAACTGTACATAGCGGGGTTCTGGTCCCCACCCTTATGTATGGTAGTGGATGCTGGGTCTGGAAGAAGCATGAAAATAAGATTAACGCTGTGGAAATGAGAAGTTTGAGAAGTATAGCTGGAGTAACTCTGATTGACAAAGTGAGAAACAGCGTGATAAGGGAACGTTGCGGTGTGGTTGAAGATGTAGTGAAAAGGATAGAGAAAGGCATGCTTAGATGGTTTGGACACGTAGAGAGGATGAATGAAAGGAGCTTGACGAAACAGATTCATGAGGCAAGTGTGAATGGGAAAGCAGGTAAGGGTCGACTTAGGCGTACGTATCACAATCAGATCGGTGAACTTTTGAGGAAAGGTACACGTTAAAAGTACCTGCAACCGACGAGCGTGTGTGAAAACGCTAATGGAGGTAGAAGAAGCTAAAGATGTGTGTCAGGATCGTAGCAAGTGGAAAAATGTGGTCTCTGCATATCCCTATGGGAAAGAGGCGTGACTGTATGTATGTATGTATGTAAAAAAATATATCTATTGCAGTTGATGAAAAGGTGCTCTTGCTTATTAAGAAGGTATTGTTCAAGTACAAGTAACACACATCTGCCTAATCAAATATCGGTAAAATAAACGTTTGCACAAGCTAGCTCGATCACTTGGGAAAACGGACACATAGGACTCCCTTGTTTTTTTCTCAATCTACATGAAATCTCATTATGCCAGCAAGTAACTAAAAAAGGTTAAGAAAAAAACCGCGACAGAGAATGAAAGAGAAATATGAACTAAAAACAAGCTCAAAAAAAACGATTTCACTGGTATTAGTGACTAGTAATACAAAAATTACAAACAAATTTAGTAATTTTCTGTATTTAGAAACAAATTCATTATTGTTCCATTTAACTCTTTTCCATAATTTATTTATTTAAGTCACAAAATAACTTATTACTAATTTTGTGAGTCAAATAAATTTATATCGTGAACATTATTTTTTAATATAGAGTGTTTTCGGATTTTCTTCATAAAGCTTTATCCAGTTCAATAGAGTCGACGTCAATTTAATTATATCGCACAAGGTTTAATCATATTATCGAGGAAATTAATGAGTCTTAGAAAACTTGGTACAATAAATTGCAAAAGTTTCGACCTGTTTATTAAAAGCAATATCAATTCTATTGTAAGTTATATTTACTTAACTAGTTTTTGAACCCTACAAAATTTATTGTTTACGTTGCATTACTTTGTTTCAATGTCGGCCTGATAGGCACATATTTTTAGTTATTTTTTCGTTTGTGAATAAGTTCTTATTTTAACTTCTGTTCATCATAAAGATTTTTTAAAATACTCTTTATCGCTTAATTGCTTTTTTAAAATTTCTGAAATAATATTTATAATATTAAGAATAAAATTTAAATTAATCGAACCCAAGTACAACCCTCGTACTATGAAATTACAGCGCCTAGCTCTTGAGCTATTGAGGCTCATTTATTTTCATCTCACCTATCGATACATTAAAATGCTTAAAATGTATCAATAGGTAATTTAAGGAAATTATAATAAAGTCAATAATTACATGAAGACGAAACATAATAATACATTTATATCTGTTCATAACTAAAAGTAGGGTTACTAAGGTAACATTAAGTCTGAATAAATCACGTCACATGCCTTTGAGGATATTAAATCAAAATTTTAGCAGGTTCATTAACTACGATTCCATCAACCAAACGAGATAAATTTACCTCATTGAGTTCGAAACTCAATAACAGAGCGCAATTGTTGAGACTCTCCCGAGAATTTAATTTAAACTGAAATATTGAAGCAGTTTTTAAAAAAACCTTTTGAACGTGCACAGATTTTTTCATTGTTATTAAACAGAACTGCTTACCATCCCATTAAAGAAAGGTTGAGCCGATGACTTGTAGTGAATTTTACAAGCAAAAGTCGTGAACAGATTCGAGAAAAGTATGTAAAGGTTTACAAAATATTTTATTCACAATAAGATTTCCCTTATATCGTTAGTGCGTTTAGCAGACTAAAATTTTACATGCCCAACACAAGCACACTCGAAAACCAACAATATGTGTTTTTGCACATATGTTGGACCTACGGTGTAGAAGTAAGGTACTTTGTCCACCAGGCCACGTGGTAAGCAAATACAAGAGACACAAGCAGTAAGTGAAGAAAAGAATGACTGTAGTTGAAGCAGTATACAATTGACAATAATGATGCGGAAAAATAAATATTGATACTTGATTGAATCCACGCCATCTTTTCCGGAAAACGTTGAGTTGAAAAGGGGGTAATCGACTAAGAGAAGTACCAGAAAAAGTCGTTCATGCTTTACTACGGTACTATTTTAGATATAAGCAGAGGTTTTTAATAAAGTATTTTCAAATGTCAGAGATTTTAAATGTGATCGACAGGTGTCCGGCAGAGTAGAATAGAACCTACCTCTTTCTTTTCCAGGAAGATGCTGCTGCCCATCTTCTGGTTGTAATTTTTCCATCTGTCGACTTTTACGACACCCACGGGATGAGATGGGGTGGTAGATTCTCTAAAGCCGCTACCACAAATCACGCAAATGGGGAGTAAGATTTTTTGTCTTGTACCAAAGTGGCAGCTACGTGGTTCGCTACCCGTCGAGTCTCGTTCTCGCAAGGGCGAAAACTGACCTACGTTTGTGGTCTCAGCCTACCCCTTATATGAGATAATGCGTTACTGTTTGAATGTGTGTATGTAAATGTGATAGTATATGTTTTGGATCAAAATTTATATTTCGTTTTCTTCATCACTATATAGCCTTTTTTCTATTACGTACTACATAAAACAATTATAAGGGAAAGATGAGAGAGTAAGATAAACGCTTGTTTTATATCGATATAATTTTTTTATTCAGTAAGAACTAAAGTATGTCTAAAAATAATAGTTTTCATTTCATCTTAAAGTCTTAATTAGTTTCTTACTCCTTTGGATTACACCGAACTGTACACTATGGAGAGCACGTAGAAATAACTAGTGTATATCACGTTTTTAATTTAAAATATATCTATTTTGTACTACTGAAAGTTCTGTGGAGCAATAAAATGCATTACGTTCAGAGAAAAATAGTCTCAGTCTTGTTCGTTTTCGTACAAATAATATAAGATAAAGAAACTTTTAAAACAAGAAATGCATGCCTTATAATTCTTATCTATATAAATATTATCTTAAGCCCATACTTAGTTAGTGTAATTACTGCGTATATGAGACTTAAAACTTGATGTCTCAGGGTGACGAGTGCAGTATGATGCCACACAGAAATGTTTTGGGTGACACAGCATTTGTTATGTGCAGACGTTGCACTTACTATTAAGAGAACGTTTTGCTCGTCTCGTTAATTTCACCAATAAAAAAATCTTCGTCGAAACCGACTGGACGACTGTCTTAAAGGCTTGTGTTATCTAAAGACTAGTTTCACACTGTGCCATTAGTAGCTCGACTTGATCATGCTGCGCTGTCTCCCTCGAACTGCACCCCACAGTTTTCGCTCTAATTAAATAGCTTTAAATAGCCGCTTGTTAATTTCAAAAATAAGCTAGACCTCAGTACTTAACGGCAGTACCTGGAAAAGTGTTATTTTGATCACGCCAAACTTTTTTTAATTTCTGCCGATTTTCACAATTTGATGACCTCAAATTACTTTATATTTGTTTACTGTCCGAGCCTTAAGTCATTTGTTAGAGTTTTAATACGAATAATTAATCTCTCGTCTGTAAGATAAGGCGTGATAGCTCAGAATCGGACGTCGTGTGGGTTCAATGTCATGTAATTACCACGGACGGTAAAAGAAAACCCCATAAGCAAACCTGCATGTCTGAAATGTATCTATAATTTCTATAACATGTGTAGTCAGCCAAATCGCACAGGGAGAGCTTCGTCGAATTCCCGGCTCAAAAATGAGAGTCACCATTTCGAAAAACAGTGCTCAGCAGAAGCATTATTAGGCTGTTACTTTTTTACTTAACTGTAAAATAATTAACAGATATGTATAAAATCATAATTAAATAACGAATATGAAAAATAAAAACTTAATTAATTTTTAAATGAAACTAATTTTACGGATTAAATAAATTAAATAGTAAAAATTAAACGCGATAAAATCCGTAAAATTAGATTCATTTAAATGTGTAGTGTTCGCGTAAATATAAGAAATCATTAATTAATTTTGTCCTCTTTGTAATTTATAACAAATTCAATACAATTACACTGTCTTAATGAACTTTTTTAAATGAATTGCAGTTAAAACATTGAACAAATCATATAATTGAAAAGATTTATTAGCAAGGTAAATCATTTACAAATTCATCCATTATATCCGTCAGTAAATAATAAAATTACATTCAATTACCTGTGTTTGAGAAGCAACCTCGTTACCTAAAAGGCAATAACTTTTTTTCAAAAAACGGACTTCAAGCTGTACAAGGTTTTATTACATATATACTCAGAATATATGTATATATAGTCGATATGACTTCTTTCAATACTTACTTTACTTTTTGTATCACATTCTGTATAGACTTCCTGCTGAACATAGGCTTCTAAAAAAATAATCCTTTCATTAATTTGCAAAAGCCTTACGAGAGACATATTCTTTTAATTTTCAAAATTGATAAAAAAAACTCTGAAAACAACAAAATTAACCATTTACTTTATGCTCATACACTTTCAGCTTGATAAAGGCTTTAATTTCGTTGGAAGTGACGTTTACATCTGGACACTCGTGTAGATAATTCCCTTTGTAGGACAATACACGTGACAACATTCCAGCAGTAAACTCTAAATAGAATGTGACAGCTATGTTCCTAATTTACGATCAATTGCATTGGATGTTTAGATTTCACGAAACAGATTTGTTTTCGAAATCGCTTTGAAGCTTACATTTGAACTTAGTTTTTTTTTATAATATTCGTGCACTTGTCTAAAACGTTTGCTACATGTTATAAAGCTATAGTTAAATTTACCTTAGCATTGTGTTAATGAGTCATACAATATTGTATTTTACCATGGGGAGGAGTAACCACTACCACTCTTTTTATTCCCGAACGGGCACAAAGAGCTGTTTTAAAGGTAGCTCTGAATAAACCCTACCAATCTTTACGTTATTGCGAAGGTTCTCAGTATCATACGATTATTCTTGCTGAGGGTTGCAGTGGCTGTCCACAAATCCGTTGTCACGTCCGCCAACAATGGTGAGATGCTTAAGAGGAGGGTTTTCATAGTTTCTACACCAGCATCAAGGGCTAATTTTACAAAAAGATTTCGATTATACCCTTTTCCACATATATACAGATAACAGTAATCTTGTCTGATTGTAAACATACCTCGGTGAGGCAATTTTAATTCTTTGTCACAAATATTATTTTAAAATGGTCATATGCTGAGTCAGAAAACATTATGGAAACTGTTTTCTAAAGAAAAGTTGAACTTAAACTTATCCGTTCGATCCCTCCGATGATAGACAGAGCCTACAAACATTAATTTAGGTAGTGCCACTTGTCATTCTCACCACCGACTTACACACATACACATGCACAAACACAATCGTGCATGCTCAAGATGCCCTTTATAAATATCATGATATACTTCCTGTTTGTAAAGAGAAATTCATAAACCTTTTAATTTAAATTGTTAACTACATTACATTTACTACTTTTTCTTGAGCGATTAGCTATCTGCACAAACAAAGTGCAGAAAGCTAATCGCTCACTGAACTAAAACCAAAAGTGATTGCCTGAGGAAAAGAAAAAACAAATCTTATACGACTTGGCAATGACAAAACAGAAAACGATTTCGTTTTATGCAGCTGAAGTGTTTATTTCAAGAATACTTATTTAACATACATACAGTCACGCCTTTTTCCCACCTAATTGGTAGGCGGAGACCACACCCGTGGCCTACTTTTCGCACCCTGGTGAAACGAGACGTGACGTGGTGACGAACCACGTCGCCGCCATTTTGGTACGATTCAAAAATGTTTTCTCCCCATTGCGTTCCCAAGAGCAGTATAGTGACAGCATTGCAGATTATGGTATTATTCTGTACAAATAAGGGCTGTCCGTAAAACATCTTAGTCGTCTCTAAGGAGACTTCAGTAGGAAAGAGGAAGGGGCTATTCTACTCTACCAGACACCTACCTAACAATACACAACAATATGTAATGGCACTGATCACAAAAAAATAATTGGATAGAAAAGTGTGTAATAGAAATGGCAGAAATTTCGTACTTATTATATTTATAATTACAGTGGATTTTATCAATAACATAATACTGAAACATTTATTAAATGACTTACAAGTAGTATTATTATATTTACCTATACGTATATTTATACATGTATATATATATATATATAGTGCCAAGGGGAGCACAAAAATAACGCGCGCCCTTTTTATTCCTCTGTATCTTTCTTGCGTGTACCTAGTGTGTATATGATATTAAATAAAATAAGATTTTGTGTATGTAAATATAATGAACACGAATGAAAATAAATTATAACTAGTGGCTAATTTAATAAAAAAGTTATGGATCGTTATGCAACGGTTTCAGAAAAAAATCTAAATTCAAGTACATAATTTTATAGACACCTTTACAAAAGTGATGAGATTGTTACATTTGGCACACCATGACTTCACTTAGTAGTATTTAGAGGCTGTTCGTTTTTAGTGGGGCTGCTATATGTCTAATTTTTAAGTAACAATCTTATTTATAAAATATCGAAATATATTAAATATACCTTATATTTATAGCTCTCTCAATTTATATATACTCGTATATATATTTTTATTTATTTTTAGCACAGAATTGACATTTGAGAAAATCCCTTTACAATTGAAATAATTTGTACAGTGCCTGAGTTCAATGAAGTGAACTCGTTACGGTTGTTCGGTGGGTGGCTGGGTTTATAGTTTAAATTCTGAAGGTTTATAGAGTGAAATAAATATAATGACTTTGTGAAAATTTTAAACCAAGAATGTAACGTGTGATGACCATATTACTGCACCTTAGATAATTCGTGGTGCAACAATCATTGCTTACTTTAAGGTGTTCATACAATTAATCTGAAGGTAAATGTTTACCTCTAAATACTTTGATGGTATGTCTGGTTGCCCCTTATGTGATTTCTGGTTCTCGATTTTACGCTAGTGTTTTGTTACAGTGTAGACAACTAAATAGTCTGTCGTCCCCGGCGACTATGTCGTAGATCGCAAGCTCCAGAAAAACCGTTTCTTTTATTTGAAACAATCACAAATGTTTTTAAACTATTATCTTAAAGAAATAAAAGATGATTTACATAATTTTATTGGAACGTCGCACGATTGTAGATTGCATTTGAAGGGGCCGGCTTCCGCAACTCCTCTCGGTGAGCCGATATTCTTAGCAGGGTATTCTGTGAAGCAAATAGATGTTTGTTAAAAGATCCACGTCTTGTTAAGCTACTAACCGTTGCGATTTAGGGTTTGTTCGTACGGAGTAGTACCTTAAAGATGCTGCTGTTAATAATAGGTACATCTTCTCTCGTCTGTCAGCACTCTGCGTGTTACTAGCCCGATTGCAAACTAGCTAGAAAATATACCACAGGGATGTGAGACTATGTGTTCTGGTCGCACGGCTTATTGGTTAGCTTTCTCCAAGGCTACCTTAGCGTATAGGTGGTTCTATTGCAATCCGATGTGGCCAACCAGGTAGCCTCTGACATCTTGGGAGATTCTTGCTAGTGTTCTGTTTTGTTCTTGGCTAACTTTCTTTTCTTTAATTATATCAAACCATCCAATAAAAAAGTTATCGTGAAATTAAAAAGTCAATCGTAAAATAGGTATCAATTATGACTGAATAAATAAATTATAATAATTACGTGTGGTGAAGGCTTAAGAAAATCTACCACCCCATCTCATGCCGTGGGTGTCGTAAAAGTCAACGGAAGGAGAATAAAATATGGAGATGGGCAGCAGCTATACATATATACCCACATATGTGGGCATAACAACTGTTAAAAAGAATCAAAGTGTAAAAATTTAAAACAATTCCTTGAGTAACTACGGGTTGAGTATAGAACTGGCGCAACTGGTTTCGCGTGCTCTGTAATTTTTTTTTATGATTCAGCAGGCTCATATCCGTCTTCATTTTTGAGGATCTTCGTTATAAAATGCATCGATTCCAAAAACAACTAGTTTACCAGTAAGAAAAATATATCGCACTTAATTTCGGAACAAAATTATTTTATTTTTATATAATTTTCTGATACACCTTTCGACTTATTGATGCCTTTTAAAGTAAAATTAATTGTGAGCTCATAAAAAAGTATTTTAATTACTATTTATTGTTGTCAGATTATATGATTGTATTAAGGCCTTATTTACCACGTGCTCACCGGTGAAGAAAAACACCGTGAGGAAATCTGCATGTCGTCCGACACATAAAATATTTCGAGGACCTGTGTAGTTTACCAACCCGCATTATAGCGGCGTGGCGGTCTCTTTCCAGCCTAAAAGACCTCTCAATAAATGAGGGGAGGCTTGTGCCAAGTAGTGGGATATATTTTTCGTGAAGAATAATACCGTAATATGCAATGCTGTCACTATATTTCATGTTGAAGCGGCATGGGGAGACAGTTTTTTTTACTCGGCGTATACCTGGTTTGCTACCCGTCATGTCTCGTTTACCAGGGGGATGAAAAGTGGGCTACCTATGTAGCCCTAGCCTAGCACTTATATGGGAAAAGGCGTGATTGTATGTTATGTACGTACTCATTCGTAATTTTAAGCGTTATTAGTCTTCTAATAAAAATATATGACACATTGTACTCGTACCTTAAACGGCATATAGTGCTCTTATGCGAGTTAAATTAACTAGATCTTGATCTATAACTGCCATTGCAATTTAATTCTAATTCTAGTTCTTGATTATAACGAAATGATAATTTCTGATTTGAGTATATTTTCTAAAACTTTCTTTTATGTACTTATGAGAAACGGTGTACCCAATGTGAAAAATTTTCTACATGAACTGTCGGCGTTATTAAGCATTGCACTCAGAAATAGCTATTTAGCGTCATGTGTTTATTATATATATTCATATTTCACGGTCTACTTTTTCTTATTTAAATGCATAATTTTACATTTAAATTCACTTAAATTATTCATAATCCTCGCACTTAAGAAGAAATTTGATCTAACTAACTTCAAGGTATTTTTAGATTTTTGCACAGTATTTCGTTAATATTTTGAACGAATTGCTATTTTTTAGGCTACCACCGAGCGACGTAAGATTATCAACCAAATTAGTTCCACGCACATTGTATTCACAAGTGGGTAGTGATCCAGCGAATAAAAACCTTATCTAAATAGGAGCAATAGCAACATGTAACAGTGTACTCTCAAAAAAATAGGCATAGTTAAAATTTGGAACGATTTTGATTAAATCAAAACGATACAGCAATTTGCTATTAAATTGTCGTTTAATTGATCATTTTCCTAAATAACTACGTTGAACAATAAGTCTTAGATTCGTAAATATTATATTATTTGCTTCAGAAATTATGCAGGATATACGCATCGTCACTAAAGTTAAGAGCTTCTTAGGCAGTTTCGTATAAATTTATTAAATTTGGACTGTATTCGATGATTAACTAGTTATGATAACCGTATAAAGTTCAGTCATTAGCAAAATATATGCATCGTTATCGAAAACTTTTAAGGGTAAATAAGCTGAAACTTTATCTATTGACAAATATTTTACCGAAAAAGTTTAAAATTGAAAGCTAGCGGATCAATTATTGAATACATGGACAGGCTACATCCAAATGTGCTAATTTCTGTTTTTCGTAAATTAAATACTGGGAACAACTTAAACGAAAAATTCATTTACATATATTTGTTCATAACACAAAAATCAAATAATGCCTTAGGGATATTTAACGGAAAATTTTGCGGGTTCATTAGCTACAGGTCAATCAAGCAAAAGAGATAATTTTGCCTCATTTAGTTCGAAACTTAATAACCGAGCGCAATTGTAGAAACTCTCTGGGGGATTTAATTTTAAATATTAAACAAAATTTGAAATAAGCTTCCTAAGTGACAATACACCAAAATTGTAATCGACTTAATATGCTTACTTTAAAATTACAACAAACGAGAAACCTAACATAACAACACATTTTTAATAAATTTTCTAATTCATTATTTAAATAATGATTTCTTATATTTACATGAATAATTTATTATCGAAAAAACTAGATTTTATGTATTTTGTCGCGTTAAATTTAACTTCGTATATCCCCAATGTAAGAGGAGCCACGGACAAGATTGGCTTTATCATAAAGCGGGCTTCCATAATTATAATTTTTCAAGCCTTCGAAGAAGATAGTTAAGAAAGTAGTTTCTTCAGTAATGTCCATTGACCGGTTGTCCGGAAGAAATCGCTCTTAGCGATAAGACCGCCGATTGCTATACCATTTTATTCAATGTTTTTGTTTATTACATTTTTTTTTCATGTACATTGGTGTGTAATAAAGTGTAAAATAAATAATAATAAAGATAAGTCAATGTCTACCATCTCATCATCAAATGTACGTCTTTCTACAAGATGTAGGAGTATACAAGCTAGATTGTGAATGTAGTCTCTCTTACATAAGCCAAACAAAAAGATCTATAAAAACTCGCCTAAAAGGACAGATTGCTGACGAGAAATATCGACGCATTGGAAGTATGGAATTTGTGACCGTGTTCTGGATCATCCTAACAATTATATCAGAATTGATAAACCACAAATCCTTGCAAAAGAACAACGATTCCTACCAAGGATGATTCGCGAGGCTATTGAAATAAATAAAAAACACCCTAATTTCATTGAGTATTACGGTCGGTATAAACGGATCGGATTGGGATCCTAAATTAAATCAAAAACCAGGCATACCACTGCAAAACTTCAAGATACTGTAAGCTCATTTTCCGAAGATCAAACTGAAGAAATAGTAATTATAAAGCTGAAGGTATGATTAACTATAGCATTAGGACAGACACGTCAGTCCTCCCGTGATCATTTAAAGCGGTTGAAACGTCGTGTTATAAGTAATAAAATTAATCGCGATGAAATTTGTAAAATCTAGTTTTTTTTTTGAAAATATTCAGCGCTTATAATAATATATCCTCAATCTTTACTAATAATAGGTATTAGTAAAGATATTATACATATAAATATTAGGATCATTATTGCATATATATAAATACGACCAGCCTAATATGATGATCTCTGAGCTATATTAATTATGAAGTCAAGAATAGTTCACTACGCAGCCCTATTCCGGTTTGACGGACAACACATGTCCTCTATATTTATATATATCTACATAAAAGTTTCCTTATGAAGTATTCTTTCACCGTCGAATGTGTCGCAAGCGAACATTAAAAATTTCAAAAACACAAATTTGCTGGTACTAGCGACCAAAACCAAGTTGCTCGCAAGACAACTTGCGTCAACAAGATACTTGAATAATAAAATAAGACGCCATAGAGTTGTTGACAAGAGTTTAACAAAGGAACATAAAGACGGTATAATGACTGATTCACACGAAGTCATACCAATGGATAGTAATACGAATCAGCGGAATGTTAAACAAGGAAGACGGCATCAGACCACCCCTTGGACGACGATTCTAGAAACAAGGGACATATGAATTCCATCGGTATAAAAGCAGCGCCAGTCGAGCGACACGAGCAATTCATTAGAATCAAGGCATCGACATAGTTACTCTGTTCATTGGACATAATTTATAAATAAATTTAGGAATAAATAAATATTTTTTTAAAAGGAATATCGATTGAGATATTTTGACTGGCGCCCATTGTGAGGCTCAGTAGAAGCAGTTCTTAATTCCAGGAATCAATCAAGAGTTCAAGATTTTTGGAAATAAACCCAAAGTCGCTCGAGAAGATTACCGAAGGATTACTGCGTGACTCTCAAGTCTTAAATACTGAGAACCATACAAATAAATTTGTCAAAATACCGAAAATTATGTGGATTTGGAAGGTGATCATCAGCTGGCAGTTGTGAGTACTTTCGTATTATCCTAAATACTCCAAAATTCCGCTCCTAAGATCCCCGATTCTTGTACTTAAAGATAAGAACAGTATAACTAGAATGCCTGACTCTCCATTCGTCAGAACTGAGAGTAATATTAACTACGTGCCATCTGCACCTAGTACATCACAGGTCCCTATTATTCAAACAAATATGGACCCAATTAAATTGATAGGCTTCGTCCCTACGTACGACGGAGACTCATCAAGTCTTTATAGTTATTTAAATAGTGCAAAGCAATGGTTAAAATTTGTAGGAGAAAGTCCACAAAATGTTATGTTATTATTAAGTAAATTAACAGATAGAGCAGCAATAGCTATATCTATGATAGACCATGATTTTAAATGGGAAATAATTGAAAGTAATTTAAAAATAGAATGTGGAGATAATAGAGAATTTAATACTTTATTAATTGAATTATCTAATGTAAAGAAAAAAGGTAGTTATAAGGATTTAATTTTTGAACTTAAACAAAAGTTATTTTTTATTAAAAGTAAATTACAAGATAGATATAGTGATATAAAATTAATAGAAGGTATAATGGAACCATATATAAATACAGCACAAAATACATTAAGGAATAGTCTTCCCTTTCATGATCAAATTCACGTTAATAATTGTACTTTTAATGAAACACAGAAAAAGAATTGTTAGGTATAATATGGGCAGTAAATCAATTTAGACCTTATGTCTATGGGAGAAAGTTTATTTTAAGAACTGACCATAAAGCTTTAATATGGTTAGCTAAATTAAAAGAACCAAATCAAAGATTAACTCGGTGGAAATTAAAATTACAAGATTACGATTATGAAATAGAACATGTTAAAGGAAAAGACAACTATGTTGCCGACGCGTTAAGTCGAGTAGAAATTCATCACACGGAAGGAACTTCCTCGTTGAATAATTCTAATAATTTAAATAATTCTAATAATTCAAATAGCTCAAGTATGCGTGCTAATTTAGGTGATAACTTAAGTTTGTCAGAAATGTCACAAACTAGTGAATCAAGTGAAACAATACATTCGAATCAAGAAAATAGTGATGAAGGGATTCCTATAATAAATGCGTACCCCCCTAAAAGATTAAGAAGGGTAATATTTGAAATAGCTCCTTATAAAAAGGCAGTTAGAGAAAATAATATTTGGTTTTTTTATATTCCCCCAGAGGAGGAGGAACAAACAATTAAAGAATTTATGTTAGAATATTTACCTAGAGAAAAATATGCGTTTATAATTCCTAATGATGAGTTATATTATAAAGTATCAGAAGTATATAGAAAATATTTTGATCATACTAAATTTAAGCCTGTAAGATATATTAAATCATTAATAGAAGTAGATAATAAAGAGGAACAACTTAAATTAATTAAAGAATATCATTTACTAAATAATAGACATGCAGGTATTGAAAGCGTTTATAAACAATTAAAAGAAAAATATTACTGGGAAAAAATGAAAAAGCATATTAAGAAATATATATTAACGTGCGAGTTATGTCAAAAAGAAAAATATAATAGGCACCCTAATGTAACATTAGCATTAGAAACGGAAACTCCACGCGAACCAATGGAAGTGTGGCATATAGACTTTATGTCATTAGAAAGAGACTGGTATTTAACAGTCATTGATAAATTTTCCAAATATGCTATAGTAAAACAATCAGAAAAAAGTAAAGTTTATGATACACTAGCAGAAATTTTTGCAATGATAGGATCACCGAATAAAATAATTCATGATGGTGAGCAATCATTTTGTAGTGAATTAATTAATGAATTATTTAAAACCTATAATATTATAAATCACACAACTACACCGCAACATCATAAATCTAACTCGGATGTAGAAAGATTGCATAGTACGATTCAAGAATTATTTAGGTTACAAAAGGATTCAGACCTAGATAAAAATCAAAAAATAAATTTTATAACACATGCCTATAACAACACAACACATAGTGTTATAAATATGTCTCCATTTGAGGTACATTTTGGTAGGAAACCAAAAATAAGAAGTTTCGATAATTTAAAAGTAGTTATACAAAGCTATACTAATCAACAAAAAGAATTTATGAGTAAGTTAAATAAAAATATTCATAAAGTGTTAAGAGAAGAAAAAGTTAAGAGAAATGAAAGATTAAACATTGTAAAACATTTAAAATAGGTGATATAGCATATTTAAAAAATAGTAAGGCAGATAGACATAAAACAAAGTCTAGATTTCTAGGACCTTATAAAATATTAAGTTGTGAAGATAACAATAAGTATAAGTTAAGTAACGGTCGAACTTATCATGTTGAGGAACTTTGTGTTACAGATGCCTCATTACTTTCGGATACAAGTTCAGACCGCTCAATCCAAACGAACACATAGTGTTAGTGGAAACAAAACACACTCGTGTAATCGAGGGAAAGTGGACAATTATTCATAAGTTAGATATGAAACCTATATTAGAGAGTAAAGAATGGTTATTGAATAAAATTAGTACCTTTATAACAGATCCTAAATTGGATGATGTAAAACATATTTATGATAGAATACATATTATAATTAATCATGTACAAGAAATTTGTAATCATTTAAATATACAAAGTAGAGTTAAAAGAGGTCTTATTAATGGATTAGGATCTATAATTAAATTTATTACAGGAAATCCTGATAATGATGATCTTGTAAAAATCCAAACAGATTTAGAAACTTTAAGAGTTACATATAATAAACAAATAGCTATAACAAATGATGTATTAGAAGAATACAACAATCAAATAAATAAAATAACAGATATTCAGAAAAGAATTGATAGTCAATTTACTGAAATTGTATCTAGTAAAAAACAACAAAGGATAGCCTTAAGTTTTTTGTTACAAGCACAAACGTTACAAGACGTTACAGAAAGATTAGCAACTGCGATTACTTTTGCAGAACATCATATGTATCATTATAGTATAATACAATCACATACTTTACAAGAAACCTTGAATATTATACCAAAAGATGTAATGATTTCTAGTAATATAAATAACATTGAACCATTTATTAATGTGAATTGTAAAATTATAGATAATATTATATACTTTATGTTAGAGATACCTTTGGTTAAGCCTATTGTATATGAAACAAGAAAAATTGTACCAATAATCCAAAGTTATCCTTCCTGTTCCTTTCCTTTAATGCGAAAAGTCACTCTCGCATATACGAAAAGTGAAATATATGAAGTCGAAGATTGTATGGAACTCGACGAATTAATTTGTAAAGGAAGTATTTTACAAGAAAATACTTGTGAAACAGAAATGTTAAAAAATAAAAATACAAACCAATGTAATATTGTACCGATTAAATGTCCAGAAGAGGATTTAAGGGAAATATCATCTAATGTAATATATATTTACTTAAATAAAACACAAGAAATTAAAATTAAGTGTGAAGGAAATAATGAAGAAACTTCGTGGATAAAAGGCTCATACTTGTTAAACGGCGAAAATTGTGAAGTCTCTATAAGTAACATCAAGAGGTTTAAGACAAAGAAATCAGAAGATAAAATAATATTTGCAAACTTAGAAATAAAGAATAAAGAAAATATACCAGAAATCGAGTTAAGCTATGACAAAGACAAGATGACTGCTAAGTTAAAACAAATACAAGAAATAAAAGAGTTGAAGACTCAAGAAAAACATAACTATATTCAATATGGTATATTAACTTTAGTCATGATTGTTATACTCTTGTATGTACTTTTAAAATTTTTCAGTACTAAGGTTTGTTGTAAACCTAGGACTTCAAATTTAGTGGGGGAGAGTCAACTTGCGTCAACAAGATACTTGAATAATAAAATAAGACGCCATAGAGTTGTTGACAAGAGTTTAACAAAGGAACATAAAGACGGTATAATGACTGATTCACACGAAGTCATACCAATGGATAGTAATACGATACAGCGGAATGTTAAACAAGGAAGACGGCATCAGACCACCCCTTGGACGACGATTCTAGAAACAAGGGACATATGAATTCCATCGGTATAAAAGCAGCGCCAGTCGAGCGACACGAGCAATTCATTAGAATCAAGGCATCGACATAGTTACTCTGTTCATTGGACTTGTACAAGTCCAATTTCACATATTTTATATAAGTATTTAGATTAAAAATTGTAGTTGTAATAAATAAATATTTTTTTAAAAGGAATATCGATTGAGATATTTTGACTCGCATACAATCGCATAGTTCGTTTTAAATTAAAAGAAATCACTAATGTGTTATAACCCTAACCTCGGAATGACCAATACAAAATGAAGTTCCAATTTATAAACCTTGCCTATCCAATTAGTAGTAAGCCCCCAATATTGCACTGTCATTCTTGATAACTGAGCTTTTATTGTACAAATGTACGTTTATTAATCGAACACGATTTATTTATGATTACAATTTTGGTCTTTTATTTGGTTTTTATTTAGTATAAGACCTAAACATATCGTTATTAATCTATAAAAATTAAACATTGACACACATACACACATAACAAAATGTATTAATGTTTCGATTTTATTTGGTCTTAGGATTCCTATGCAGGAATCCGTCAAGGTAGGTATCACCCCAGGGCCAGTTATACCGCCGTGAAGCAGTAGTGTGCAAACATTACTGTGTTTCGGTTTGAAGAGCACTGAGAGCTAGCGTAATTATTGGGCATATGAGACTTAAGAACTGATGTTCCCGGGTGACGGCTGCAATGTGGTGTCACACAGAAATTTTCTGGGTGAAACATCATTTGTTATTGGCAGACTGGCAGAGTTGATTGGCAGATGCACTTACTATCAGGTGAATTTTTTGCTCGTTCCGTCACATTCATCAAGTAAAAAAAATGTAGGGGTTTAAACAATGGTATGAATATTGTAGATTAGACTTTTTGTCACAAGGGAGATCTCTAAAGCGGCATCTATATTTAATAGAAGATAAAATAGCATAATAGCCCTTCCAGCATTTTTTTTCTCTATCGTTTGTAGCTCCTACAACTGATGTGGCCTGTCCATTCTCGTTTCCGATTATTGATATTATGAGACATGTATGTTCTTATTTTTCTTAAATAAAAAGGGTATCTATTCTATACGCTTTATTGCAGAACAAAAACTCAAAAATAAAAGAAATAATACATTTTAGAATGTGATACAATTTATCTACAATACACGAGTCTAGATGAAATCATTATGAAGAAAAGCTATACTCTACATTTACACACTATTAACATTTTGTTGTATAGAATTGGAAAAGAAAAAAAATATAAAAGCGATTGAGATTATTATACTCGTATCTAATAATCTAAACAGTATTTAATCAGCTTCATATACATAGGTACCTGAGCAAAAAATGCATCAAATTCGTGTGTAAAATCCGTAAACCAATAATGTACATTATTTCCTCGGTTGGTGGGATACAGTTTAAAATCTGAACATTTGTTAAATTCTTGACCTGGACTTAGCTTGTACCGCTAGCTTAGATGCATTTAAACTTAGTTACCACTATATCCATCAGACTTTACTTAAACTATTCTACAACAGGAGAATGATTTAACAAAATTTTAGTACGATGATATTATATCATTGAATACATTTTCCTTATAAAGAGTATGTTTACATACTTCAATAAAATATGTGTCAATCAACTGAATGTAAAAAAGCGAAATAGCTTCGCACTATGCAACAATAGTTCGATTATTGTTAACAATATCAATATTTCAATTATTCAGTTTTCATTTAAGTACACCAGTGATACAGTAGTCATTAAATATCTTAGTATGTATTAACATTACATTACATTAACAGCTCGTTGAAACGTAACTGGGACTGAGACTGGTACCAAAATGATGGCGACGAGATACGATCCCGCGGGGGCAAAAAGTGGGCTAGGGATGTACTCCCTGCCTACCCCTTATATGGGAAAAAGGCGTTCCTGTATGTATGTACGTATCTAAATGGTTGCCTCTATAATATTATTTAGAAATGTTTTGCTTTGCTACTGAGACCCCAGAAATTTGTGGACTGCTGCATTAAAACGTGGAGTGAGGAGAACGACTTCTGATACAAGAATTAATGTTTTTCTAGTTTAAGTCTGCCATTTGCTGTCTTAATCTTTATAATAATACAGATGCCGTCACTTCGTTCTCCCGCTGTGACACTGGAAGTCAAGTCGGCGATAAATCTGCCTTTGTTCAGATCTTTGGTGAGTCAAAACTAAACACATAGAGCTGAAACCACCATAGTCAACCCGAAAAGACTGGTGGCGGCCTTAGAGAAACTACAACCCGATCTCGTCCCGTGGGTGTCGTAAAAGTCGACAGAGAGAAAATTAAAACCAGAAGATGGGCAGCAGCATCTTGCTGGAATAGCTAAATAAATAAACTGCGGTTGCCAACCCGCCTGTCAAGCGTGGCAACTATGGCAAAATCTCCTTAATATATGGGGTTAGGCATATGTTCAGCAGTGGACTTGTGACGGGCTGAAAGAGAGAACCTGGGAAGAGGGGGCCTGCCGTTAATCTTAGTATATGAGAGATTAGGAAGCACTCATTGTGCCCATAACAGTCTGCTCGCTGATACTATAGCTGCCGAAGATTGCAAAGTGCTTTGCTGCCGTTATTAGTAAGATCTTAGCTACGTATCCTCTTTTATTGCCGTTGCTTGTTAAAAGGATTACTTATCTTTACATTATAATAATAACTTCTCAGTTTCATCATAATGTATCCATAATGGCATGTAAATAGCAATTTAATAACCTGAAAGACACTTGTTAATTTTATTTACATTTACATTTTTTTTCATATTTTTAGTCGTTATGTCCATATAACAGTAATTATCTATATAAATTAGCATTCAAACTGAAGATGATTTCAGGTCTTAGAATTGAATATTTCATTGCAAGTTCAATAAGTCAGACGTACCCAGTAAATGAGATAAGTTTGCCACATTAAGCTCAAAATCCAATTACAACCGGCTACATTTGCTGAAAACATTTCAGTTTGATGGAATGAGGACTAATTTTCCAGTTTAAATTGTTGTAGCACATGACTTTGAAAGTTAGTTAAGTTGACTGATGAACATGAATTTTAAGTAACTATTTCAGTGTCTTTTCATTTAACGATTCCTAATAAAAAAGAAAAAAAATACCACGAAGCCACAGTGCTGCGGTATCACAGTTTGACTAGATTCAGTACTATCAGTGACTGTTGTTGTTAGTGATTAGGTTACGGAACGTTATCTTAGTGCCTCCAGTGGGTTGTCGCCTTGTTGTGGTGGGGGGGAGGGCTTAGTAATCGTGGCTTGGTACTCACGTTGAAGCTAAGAAGGGCCCCCATGGTCGGTTTGTGGCATTGGACTGAGCCTATTCACTTTAACCTTACTTCACACAAATCTTAGAATCTGCTTCCTCTTACACTCACTAAAGTTTCAACACGAACACAAATGATAAAATAAATTTACGCGCGTCTCGTGCAGGCGTACACGTATATATATATATATATATATATATATATATATATATATATATATATACATAATTTATGTTTATTTCAACTGCCTATAAAAATCATGAAATAAATGATTTAAGAATCGTCATCATTATCATTTTAGCCCATCACTAGTCCACTGCTGCACATAGAACATCTCCCCTATACGTTGCTACAAAACACGTAAGCTTGTAGCTCTAATTTTGGGGGATTTTGCCATAGTTGCCACGCTTGGGTTGGCAACCGCAATTTATTTATTCAGATATTATCTTTGATTTTTCCATCGACTTTTACGAGAATCACGGGATGAGATCGATGGTGGTAAATAATTTTAAGCCGCCACCACACGGTATTGGGTTGGGTTTATAATGCTAACTTAAATCTAGTACCGGGAACACAAAACCAATTGTTTTTACCTAGGATTTAAGTCGTCGTTAGGCGTGAGTTATAACTCGCTCATAAGCTTTGTAACTTGCTGATACAATCATAAGTAATATTAAAATTCCATATTTTATTAAACATAGTTATAGTTAAGATAATGATTACGATTACGTTTTAGTAGATGTAATACTTTATAATTTTCTTCATTATTATTGCAGTTCTCCAATTCATATTTGTACGCTTCAATTTATATTTGTACGCTTTTATATATATTATAAATCACAATATATATACATAGTATATACATATAAATCACAAGGACAAGATAGGTGCAGTTAAAACAGAAAAAAATTTGGAGAGCCTATAGTTGGCGTTACCAACCAATTAGGTGTCTACTATATCGTACTTATTTAAATTTCAGATTAGTGCTTTCATGAAAATATGTAATATGTTGTGATTTTATTTTAAAATTTGATATGATATGAATTGGAGAACTGCAATAATAATGAAGAAAATTATAAAGTATTACATCTACTAAAACGTAATCGTAATCATTATCTTAACTATAACTATGTTTAATAAAATATGGAATTTTAATATTACTTATGATTGTATCAGCAAGTTACAAAGCTTATGAGCGAGTTATAACTCACGCCTAACGACGACTTAAATCCTAGGTAAAAACAATTGGTTTTGTGTTCCCGGTACTAGATTTAAGTTAGCATTATAAACCCAACCCAATACCGTGTGGTGGCGGCTTAAAATTATTTACCACCATCGATCTCATCCCGTGATTCTCGTAAAAGTCGATGGAAAAATCAAAGATGGGCAACAGTGTCTTTCTAGAATATCTGAATAAATAAATTGCGGTTGCCAACCCGCCTGCCAAGCGTGGCAACTATGGCAAAATCCTCCAAAATTAGAGCTACAAGCTTACGTGTTTTGTAGCAACGTATAGGGGAGATGTTCTATGTGCAGCAGTGGACTAGTGATGGGCTAAAATGATAATGATGACGATTCTTAAATCATTTATTTCATGATTTTTATAGGCAGTTGAAATAAACATAAATTATGTAGTTTTTACAACATAATACAAATGGTTTGCATAGTTAGTTTCCATTTCAAATTTCCATTCCTTTTCTCAGAAGGTTTTAATTCAGAAAGATTATCAAAAGTAAAAAATCTTATAAATATCGTTATACCCTTTGTCACAAACGCTCTGAAAGTTCTGTAAAAATAATTCATTCTGAATACAGAAACCTCGATAGACTAATTTATTAAGCTTTGAAAATTCTAAACAGGGCATTCAGTAGTTCATAACTTAATTGTTTCTATAAACTTTGAAATGGAAGAAGCTAGACGTCTGAAGCTAAAATTAATTTAACTTATTATTCTTATCCACAGAGTCTAGAGCTTAGAAAAGAAATTGCAAATAATTTATTATTGTTATATAGTACATATTATAGTCAGTGATGTTACACTTACTACAATAATCATCATCATCACTTCAGCCTACCACTAGTCCACTGCTGAACATAGGCCTCCCCCATAGATTGCCACAAAAGGTTGTAGCTCTCATTTTTGGGGGATTTTGCCATAGTTGACACGCTTGGCTGGCGGGTTGGCAACCGCAGTTTATTTAAACAGATGTTCCAGGAAGATGCTGCTGCCCATCTTTTGGTTTTAATTTCCCTGTGTCGACTTTTACGACACCCACGGGATGGAATGGGGCGGTAGATTTTCTTAAGCCGCTACCACACGGCGGCATAATATATTGTTTTAATTTTATTTTGCAAGTTCAATTCTGTTTTCTTTGGAGTACACAAAATAGTCGACTTAAGTAGTGAATATAATTTCAATTCGTTATTTTTGCGAAATGATTTCCTCGATCATTACACAACTATAACTGCTGGTAAGATTCCGGTGCAGGAATCCGTCTAAATATAGGTTCCTCCGCACTGTGAGTTATTCTCCCGTCAAGCAGTACTATATAAACATTACCGTGTTTCAATTACTTAGAGAGAACTAATGTCTCAGGGTCACAAAGGCAGTTGGAACCACACAGAAATGTTCTGAGTGACACAGCATATGTTATAGGCAGACGTTGCACTTACCATTAAGTAAATGATATGCTTATCTCGTCACTTTATTCGACACAAAAAATTTCCTTAAATAAAAAATAATATTAACCGAGTTATGAAGTCTTAAAACCAAATTTTTGAGACCGATTATTAAAAAAAAAACATAATATTATTTTTATCACTTGTAATACACATGTTCACATGTAACATTTATATCACTTACTTTTGCTAAAGCGGAATTTCTATGAGTTGCATTATTTATGAATACTTTTATGAAGAAAAGTATAAAAACTGGGATGTAACAACATCTCAATTTTTTATTATAACTGAATATTAAATATCGACATATCATCATAGAAATATTAATATGTGCTTGATGTTTGTTCATGCCGAAATAATGTACAGATTGTAACTTTAACCTTCGATCATTTATTATTATGGCGTCAGCTTCAGAATACAACAGATAATTTATTATGGATTAAATATCAATTAATACAGAGGGTTAAGTGTCAGTTAATAAGATATAGGCTGTGTGATGAGTGTTTTCTTATTGCCTAGTATAAGATAAAAATTATAGTGATATTTTTGAAACTTAGTTATGTTTTACTACTTAGTTGTGTTTTAAGTGTAACTTATAACACAATCTTGTGGCTTATGTTTGGATACAATGTTAATACTGAAGACTGATAATTAGTAAATTATGTTATTCTTAGTTAATATAAAGTATTCATGTAAAATTAATTCGTTATATAAACATTTATTTTGTGGCGATATGGTTATCTGTCTCAGCTAAAAACATTTTTAGATGCGGTAAATGCATTATTTTAGACGGGGAGATCAAAGTGCCCGAGGGTAATTACCGTACGGACTTGTAAATATTGGATGAAATTAAATGATAATTCTATATTCTTCAACGTTAAAAATATTTTTTTTTTGTCAAACGTCATTTTTTAACAATCTACTACTGTTTCTGATGAATGAACAAGATGATCTATGAAGAAACAGTTGAAACAAACTTTTTTGGTAGTATTTTTCATCTTAGTCAAAAAGACCAGCATCCACCAACAGCATCTGTTGTTATGACGCAGTCTTCGCTCTCCTCAACCATATTCAATGGAAGGAGATGGATTGAGCTAGAAGTATTTTTACTTTCACTTTTTCGTCATTTTTCGAAACTAATCACTTGTTATTATTACTCGTAGTAATGTGAAGTATTTCGTTAAATTGATTACCTGTTTCATAAATATTCGTTGTTGTTATTCTGTATATTCGTTGTGGGTAGTTCTTATCAAAGCTATCTATACTCCCAAATTACAAGTTTGTTCCTAATATAGTTTATGAAATATCAAAAGTTAAATTTCCCCTATTTTGTCACTGACTCACTCCCTAATCATCAAAATTTGCGAGCAAATCCGATGAATAATTTAGCAAGTAACTACATTGTATTATAGTTGTGAAAGTTTAACTTTATTTAAACTTATTTCAGTTTTACGCTCTAGCTTCTTAGATCGTGTGTTCAAATATGGGTAACTTACACCAGAATAATCAATAATGGATGGAATAATAGTTTGCACAAACTTTGTTTTATATGGATCAAACAGTTTTAAACGATGAAGCGATCTTATTGAGTCGGAGACTTCGGCTAAATACCATGACCTTTTTATCAATTAATTGTGTTATCATTCACATTTAAACCTTGAATTGTACTCGTATGTAGATGTATATATCATCAAAATATAAAAATCAAAAAAAATATCTTAACGATTAATAGTTGTGGTTATTGTTGTTTACAATTTTAGTGACATACCTAGTAAGTAAAAATATACCTATATCAGGTAGTCAGACCGTGGCGATACAATTAATAAAAATTATTTAGCAGTTCCAATAACTGGACTAAAATATCATTTTAATAAATGGCACTACTACCTTAACTAACGGAATCAATCTTAGCTTGACATTTCGTTGCATTGATTTAAAGTCAGTACAGTATTAAGTTTAACCTTTCGGTATAAATTTCATCAATATCATACAGCAATACGTTACTGAGAACTTTCCAATACCCAAGATGTTTATGCCAAAGTCTTTGGAAGAAAATTGCCCACCCTCCTGGAATAACGTGCACAAGCAAACTCAACCTCCCTCGAACCATTAAAACCTCTAAAACACATCACCAGTACCTTGCTAGTGAGTAGCATACAAAAACAGTGTCCTCGTCGTACGTTTGAAATGTCTTGTATAAGTATGGAATTTTTAAGATTCTGATGAGTCTCATTTCAGTTCAACAAGATAAAGGTGTCAAGATGCATCAAAAATTAATTGCATAAAAGTACTAAAAAACGAGCACGTGGTAAGTCAGCACTTAAAATTGCAATTAACAATTTTAGTGGTGCCGGCACCGAGAATCGAACCCACTATGTCACTATGTCACGCGTACTATGAAATTTAAAGCGAGCGCCTAGCCCCTGAGCTACCACGGTGAAGGAAAACATCGTGAGGAAACCTGCATGTCTGAGAAATAAAAATATTTCAAAGACATGTGAAGTCCGCCAACCCGCATTGGACCAGCGTGGCGGATTCTTCCTAGCTTCAAAACGTTCACCTGATCATAAGTGAAACGTCTGCCCACGACAAATTCTGTGTCACCATACCGCGCCCTTCACCCTGAGACATCAGTTCTTAAGACTCATATGCCCAGTGATTACACTTGTTCTCAGTGCCCTTCAAACCACAACGCTATAATTTTTGCATATAATTATTGCTTCACGGCAGAATAACTGGCCTGGTTGGTACGTTTCTAAACGGACTCGAGCATAAGAATTCTACCACCGGTCGAATTAATTGTAAAGTGCTGTGAAGTCATAATTTATATTTAGAACTAAATGCTGTAGATATCTCCATATATCTGAACTATATATTAATTATTTTAAAATAAGACATTTATCAAGGCGCAGAACGCTTCTTTTGAATACGTACCTAAATTTATTTCTATCTGAGCCGGACTTGAAAACATAAACCAAACAAAATATTTAAAAATTAACCTTAAGATATTTGTGCTTCCAAAAACAAGATTCCTAATATATTTATAAAGTTATATTTTTCACGTTGTTTGTATGTTTGTACACTTAAATCATATCAAATGCTCTGTTTGTACTCTAATCCGTCTGAGCCTTAGCACTGCCGGCTAACCGCTGGCTTACGTTCTCCACTTTCGAAATCGCTATTATTGTAACAAATGGTCTACGACATAGTTGACTTTTTATGAGTAGCATAAAGAAATACATATTAAAATAAATAAAATTAGCTTACTAAATAACATTCGTTAAAACTTATAATAGTTTTCTTTTTCAGTAATTTTCATAAATACCCACACACAAGTTTTTATCTTTTTCGATGGCCAATGTGAACTAAGGACTACTGATCAACCAATTAGCTATTAAACGATTCGTCGTTTCAGCCTATCAATAGTCCACTGCTGAACATACGCCTCCCCCATACATTGCCACAAAAGTTTGTAGCCCTCGTTTTGGGTGGATTTGCCATATTTGCCACGCTTGGCAGACGGGTTTGCAACCGCAGTTTATTTATTCAGATGTTCCAGCAAGATGCAGCTGCCATCTCCTGGTTTTCATCCTGCCTCTGTCGACTTTTACGACACACTTGGGATGCGATAGGGTGGTAGATTCTCTTAAGCCGCTACCACTCGCTCAGCTATTATGACTGGTAGGTGGGATAGCCACCGCAGTGTAATAAAGTACGCCTACACACAGTGGAGCCGTGAGTGGTGGCCGTGTGGTAGCGGCTGGCCGTGTGGTAGCGGCTTGGCCGTGTGGTAGCGGCTTGGCCGTGTGGTAGCGGCTTAAGAGAATCTACCACCCCATCTCATCCCGTGGGTGTCGTAAAAGTCGACAGAGGGAAAATGAAAACCAGGAGATGGGCAGCAGCATCTTGCTCAAACATCTAAATAAATAAACTGCGGTTGCCAACCCGTCTGCCAAGCGTGGCGACTATGGCAAAATCCCCCCAAAACGAGAGCTACAAAGTTTTGTGGCAATCTATGGGGGAGGCCTATGTTCAGCAGTGGACTATTGATAGGCTGAAACGACGACACACAGTGGATATACGTCGCGGCAATTTTTCTAGAAAGCTGCACCCGAACCCACTGGTGCCCCACAGCCAGTTACCGACCTAATAGAAAAGCGACCGTGGGTAATTGTCGCCCCCGAAACGTGCTCGAAGACCCGGACGTCTCGATACCCTCAGACCCGAACATGGTCAGCCCAGACACTGTACACATAGTAATTATATATTTTTTTTGATTTTATTTTATTTGATTTTTGAATTTTAAAACTATAATTTTAATAAATTATGCGTTCTAAAACTATAATTTATTTCTTGAGTAACATCCCTTTCTCAAGCAAATCGCGGCACTTTTTACCCTCCTGTATATTCGTCGTGGGTAGTTCTTACCAAACCTACCTATACTCCCAAATTACAAGCTTGTACCTAATATAGGTTACGGAATATCACAAGCTAAATTTTTTTAAGTGGTGGCGGCTCGTTAAAAGAATACTACCACTCCATCTCATCCAATGGATCTCGTAAAAGGCGAGTAAGGAATTAAACTGCACTGTGCACCCAACAGCGCATGGTGGCGATGGGCTCACCACCTATCACACCAAGTGCATTATATTGTCTTGGTGAAACGTGGATTGTGGCAGTCATCTGTTTTTGCAGTGAGTGCCCAGTCTCTGAGTACCTCTTATGGGATACAGTCGTGATCTTATGTATGTATGTATGTAAATTTTCTCTATTTTGTCACTGACTCACTCCCTAATCATCAAAATACTAAATTACTTCTAGCAGAGGTCGAAACCTAAAAATTTGGATTTAGTTAGTATATGGTCCACAAACCTTTAAAAAATCCTGAAATTTCAGCTCCGTTTTGTTTGCGGTTAATTTTGCCTACAAAATCTATGAGAAATGATTTAAACAGCATTAAAAGTAAGTTTGTAGATCTTTTAAGTGTTGGTATCTTAAAAAGTACATATTGGTACATTCGACGACCGTGTGGCCTAGTGGTTAGAGTACTTGAAATTTACGCCGCAGGTCATGGCTTCTAATCCTAGGCGAAGCCAACGTTTGTGTAAAAACACAAAATGTTTGTTTTCGAGTCTGGTTGTGTGTGACTAGGATGCAGTACCATACATCCTAGTCTATCTCCAATGTTATCGCATGAGCGTTACATCGGGCGCGGGTGGAATGGGACATGTGAGTACCTCTGTTTGCGCAAACACTTGGGCACTATAATATCTCCTGCGCAGTTGATAGGTTCCGACAGCATTTGTAAGTGGTCGCAGTGGTGGAAAATCGGCCAGGAGGACATCATTACTACATACAATACAAATATAAGGGTAGACGTAGGAATGTTGTGGGAGGTGGTGGCTGGTTTAAAGGTAAAGAGTGTTCTAACAAACCAAGAATCGACTGAGATTGAGTCCATCAATCTAAAATATATGTAGTACCTCATTTCTAAACTTATTTGTATACCTAAGAAGTCTTATAATATATATTTAAGAACATATACACGGTGATTTCGAGGTAATCAAAAAATTTTGTAGCCTATTAATTAAAACAAAATTTGTTTGGTGAATAAAACAAAATAATATAAGTAAACGATTGCCTGTACAAAAAATTATGTAAATGAGCGGGCTAAGATGACTCGTACAGGCTGTACTTGTGTCGATTTGATACCTAGTTACCAACATCCTCTTGTTAGTTCTTTACATACGAGCTAACATAAAAACGAATAGAGTAATAGAACCTAAAACTTTATATTTAAATAATGATGAACCTAGTCTAAGACGACTGATTTCTATGCTTGGAGGTAGTTGTTGCCTCTTTCATTTTAAATATGTTCTGTGTATGGGAAAATATTGAGTCGGTCACTGAGTACCTGGGATTTGATTAATTCCAATTCCTTGCAAAAGAACTCCGATTCCTACCAAGGATGATTAGAGAGGCAATTGAAATTAAAAAAAAATACTATTTTCAATAAGGACGATTTCGGATCTGTACTTGACAGCAATGCTGATAACTACCACTCGTTCGTACGGCTCCGTATTTGAAGTGACGTCGGCCGCCGCTTTGTATTCCTACACTTTCGAGATGTATGAAAATAGCCGTGTGAGAAGATATTTTGGTGAACCTAGTGAAAAGTTTACCGTACACCACGTATTTTGAAGGAAGTCTGGATGAAAGGCATCTAAAGAATGTATGTATGAAAAGAACGGCAGTATCAATGATCAAGGGTTCGCAATTGCTGAATATAATCGATTAAAATTATCCACCCCAAATTGTCGAAGAATAGTACACGAAAAACTGTTAAGGAAAACCAACAGAGATAGGGTGACTTAAGAAAATCCGTTCAAGAAGCAATACCAGAAAAGAAAAAATAGGGGAACAGCGTACAAAAAGAAGTGAGATCCCTTCAAAAACATTAAAAAGTAAAAAATATGTATATGCTAATAAAAAATATGTATCGCATCGCAACATTTATACCGTGAAAAGTTGTGAGATCCCTTGTGGAGCCAAGACTGTAATTTTATTAGCATCAAATCGCCAATTAGACAATTTTGTTGTAAATTAAGTACATTTCTTAATTAATAACCAATATTTTGGGGCTCTCATTATCACACACATACATACAGTCACGCTTTTCTGCACATAAGTAAGCCAGAGGCCACTCACGTAGCCCACCTTTTGCCCTCGCGGGAAACGAGACGTGACGGGTGCCGAACCACGTCGCCGCTATTTTGGTACGAGTCAAAAATTCTTACTCCCCATTGCGTTACCACGGGCAGTATAGTGACAGCATTGGACATTATGGTGTTATTCTTGTGTAATATGGAGCAAAACGTTAACCTGATGGTAAGTGCAACGGTGCTATTCTACTCTGCCGGACATCTATCGGCTCATTATCACACATCTTTGTTTGGATTAAAAATATCGTGATCCGGATTCAAAGTCAGGACCCGCGGCTTAGAAGTCCGGTACTCCGACCACTAGGTCACGACTTACCTGACATCGGCTTATTAGCAAACTGAGAAGTAAAGTCTAAGCAGAATAAGAGGCCCAAAATGTTGGATATTGATTAATAAATGTACTTAACTTATAACAAAATTGTTGAATTGGCGATTCGATAATAATAAAATTACAGACTTGGCTCTAGACGGATTCTCACAAATTTTTAAGGTGTAATGGTTGCGATCTGAGGTATGGCTAATATTTTTTACGTTTTAATGTTTTTGACGGGATAGTCTTTTTCATATATCAGAGTCGAGCGACGTTTCCGGAGAACTATAACCCGATAACAGATGTCAAATATTCGCCCAAAATAAAAATAAAACTACGCAATAAATTCACAGTAAAATATTAGGGTAATTTACAAATCTCTCATCATCACTCTTGGGAAACTATTATTACATTAACATGTTTAATTTAATTGTATTTTTATTAAGTCTTTACCTTTACTTTTTACGTGTACAGCAACGTGTAATAAAAAGAAGAAAAAATGTTCATTTGATACATCCTCATAGGTAGATTTCTAAAATATCAATGAAATATTAAATCACAACAAAATTATTATACGAAAGGTACTATCGACCGCTAAGGAATAGAACTCGAAATAAAAAAAGTAATTACTATAACTAAATTATATTGGTAATCATGACGGATCATCCAAAACAATAACCCGACATCGCCCTTATATCAATGAGATTATAAACTACATAATAACTATTATAATAAGGGTACATTCAAATAAGCTATTGCACGGATTGCTTTATTCGTGCAGATTAATACCATAATATGCAATGCTGTCACTATGCTGCTTGTGGGAACGCCACCCAACACGTCTCGTTTCCCGCGGGGGCGAAAAGTGCGCTACATGTGTAGCCTCTGCCTAACCCTGATATGGGAAAGAGGCGCGACTATATATATATGTATGTATGTACATTTAAAATCGGATTTATGTTTACAATACAAAAATTAAGTAGTTAATTTATAATTTCAACTCTATATTAATTTTCTTCAGAAATTATATAAGTGATAGTGGTTATATTGATTCATTTAACTATATTTTAACACAAAATGCTAAACTAAGAGTTACGGAAACCAGCCAGTTGTAATCTACAATCGATCTAGAACTATATACGAGTACATAGAGTCACGCCTCTTTCCCATAGAGGTCCCGCAGAGAACATATCTTTCTACTTGCTACGATCCTGACACATATATTTAGCTTCCTCTACTTTAATTAGTGTTTTCATACAAGCTCGTCGGTTGCGAGTACTTTTGACGTGGCCTTTCCTTAAATCGATTTCGATGTGATCGTAATACGTTCGCCTACGTCGACCCTTACCGGCTAGCCAATTCACACTCGCCTCATAAATCTGTTTCGTCAATCTTTTTTCATCCATCCTCTCTATGTGTCCAAACCATCTAAGCATCCCTTTCTCTACCTTTGTCACTACATCTTCTACCACATCGCAACGTTCCCTTATCACGCTGTTTCTTCTCTCTGCTTTGCTCGCTGCTTTGTCCATCAAACTCACTCCATTTATACTTCTCAAACTTTTCATTTCAACATAATTTACCTTATTTTCTGCCAGACCCAATAATCACGACCAGTACTCCTATATGTACAGCCAGTCGTGCCTTTTTAGATACTTTATGGCTACACATAAAGTTATGCAGGGCCCCATATAATTTATTTCCTGCCAACGCTCTTCGTTCAATATCACAATCGTACTTTCCGTCTCTGGAAAATTTTGAACCCAAATATACAAACTCTTTCACTTGTTCCACTCTTTCTCCTTCAATGAGAACTCTGCAATCCGACATACTTTCTTCTGTTTTAAAAACCATTAATTTCGTCTTATCTACATTAATTTCCATTCCTTTGCTTTGTAGAGCATCATGCATAAAATGAACCATCGCCTGCAACTCCTCCTCCGATGATACTAATACATATGACCTGATCATCGGTGTATAGGAAGCATTTGACGGTCAGATCATTCATTCTTAATCCAAACGCACTCTCTTTCAGATTCAAATTTCAAGCAATTATCTATAAATACGTTAAACAGCTATATTTTATTAAATTAATTCCATATAATCAAAATTTGTTGTATTTATTAAGACACGATTATAATAACTAGAAATATCTTATATATTTTCACACTTAAATCTTATATTCAATTGGAGATGACAACAATATTTTGTCATTTCTAACCTTGCCTAAATTAGCTTAAAATTTTTGGTAAGCAAATTGTGTAAGTGAAATTGTTTATGAATTTTATATATTTATATAATTTTTCACCGAAAACATTTTACTATAAATAGTTACTTTACTCAACTATTTATAGTTAATAAAACTATATTCAAGGATTTATTTAACTACATATTAGCCATTCCACCCCTACCTATCAAAACCCGCGTAAAAGAACATATACTCGTGAAGCATCGACTCGCTTAATCTCGTTCTGTGTAGATCGGACTAAAACTAGTAATTAAAAGCGGAAGGCAGCTCTGATTAACTACAACATCAGGATGTATAATCTTAGATTATCCATGACCATGGGTCCTGCAAAGCTCTTGTAACGTTGGGAAATCAATATAATATGCGCGTCAATATAAGAAATCATTAATTAATTACTAGTTAGTTAAATGTACCAGTAAAATACGAGCAAGATATTTTTTTTAAAACTAAAATAAAACATTACTTAAACTATTTATTTTGCAAAAAAAAACTACAAATGATATTGGGTAGCAACAATTTTTTAAGAGATATTATATAGACAGAATATTACATTGTACACATACATATATTTCTTTAATAATTATATAAAATGAATTGTCCCCAGACAATGAAAACTTTTGCTATCGTAACTGCTATAAAAGAAGCTGATGAGTATTGTGAGAGTATTCTCGAATAAATAACAGTACGATAGTTATAACACTACTATTTTTTTATGAAATTTGGGTGCATTAACTGAACATCATTAATTATTTATAGTAATTTTTATAAAAAAGTTTTCTACAACTTAAAACAGTTCAAATATGATAAATTTCCTTAAAATAATAACGTAAAATAAATATAGAATTACTTCTGACCGGAAGGGGGGAAATGGGAGGCCGGCATAAAATCAAACAAGTTCCACTTTAAAAGAGTTTTTAGGAACTCTTCACTAACATTTGAGGAGATGTCTACAGTCTTGGCTCAGGTTGAGGCTTGACTCAACTCAAGGCCAATGACGATAATAATTGACGACAAAGGTAGTATTTTGCTCTAACACATGGCCATTTTCTTGAGGGAGAACCGCTCATTCCAGTTCTAGATCATTAATATGACCATTCTGTGAGTCTGTTGAAAAGATGGCACCTATGACAACGCATGACAAAGGATTTTTGGAGACAATGGTCCCAAGAATACTTAACACATTTCATGGGCTTATTCCATTGCTGAACCAAAAGTCGGTGATGTCGTTTTAGTAAAAGACTGTTTCTTTGCCTCCAGCAAGGTGGTTATTAGGACTGATAGTAGAAAAACATCATGCCGATTTCAACATATTGATTTTTTTTAGATTATATTATATTTTCATTGTTTCTTATTCATTTTAAACAGTTTTTTTTACATCAATAAGTTGTTTGTTTAATTTGATTCACACTCGAGGATCATTATGTTTCTTTGTTTAAGTGTTATAGTTTAAGTACTAAGGTTTAAGGACAGTTGTTCTTGGCGGCCTGGCTGTTAATGATGTTATTAACTTTAAACGGAAATTTAATTTATGTTTATAAAAAAATCTCAGCTTATAATTTTGTATTTAATCAATATTACTAGTACACTTTCATAACTTCTGCTAGATGGCGCAGAAGTACTTGTAATTTGTATCACGGTATGGTTTGCCTTTTTTTACAAATATGCTAATCGAGATGCATTATATTTTTTTTAATATAGACCATATATACCACCATTGGGATAGTATCATTTATACAACATCGTCAACAGGTTCACAATTGGGAAAGTTCAGGATACTGAAGTCTCTTCGTTGTTAAAAAAGATAAAATTTAAATGTTATCATAGATAATAACGATATTTTTATTGAGAAAAAAGAACTTATTTATTTAAATATAAAGCAAAGTGTAACATAGAAAAGGGAGATAAACGACTTAATAGTCAGTTCAGTAAGTACTGACAACAGAGCAGTCTACGAAGTGACTAATGAGCGTAGCAGTACGCCTGTCATTTCTTAAGGAAGTAGACGTTCTATCTTCTTATCTATAAGAAGTATTAGCCTTGGCATACAAGGTTAGACAAAAAGGACTTAATAAAAGTGAGTTATATTTTTTAAAGAATTACAAATAACTTCACAAGTTATGTTAAGACTGCGGGCATAAGAAATGAGGAGGATTCTATGAATGAAAGATTAGTGGCAATCAATAGGGGATGCCTATATTCAACAGTGGACTATGATATGCTGAAATGATGATAACGATAACAGAGAATAATTATTTAATTATCTGTGCAAGGACTACACCGAATATCGGGTTAGAGTGAGTTTCATGAAATTGTGTTTTTTTTATTATTGGTAATTGCAACGTCTGCCTACGACAAATGATGTGTCACTATACTGCTCCATTCACCCTGGACATCAGTTCTCAAGACTCATATGCCCAGTGATTATACTTGTTCTCAGTGCCCTTCAAACCATAACACTATAATTTTTGCACACTGTTGCTTCACGGCAGAATAACTGGCATGGTTGTTACGTCCCCAAACGGACTGGTTGGATTGATTACTCTGGGATCCCTATTCCTTATATCCATCATTATTATCATTATTTCAGACTATCACTAGTCCACTGCTGAACATAGGCCTCCCCCATAGATTGCCACAAAAGCTTATAGCTCTCATTTTAAGGGGATTTTGCCGTAGTTGCTACTCTTGGCAGACGGTTTGGCAACGTAGTTTATTATAAAGATGTTCCAGGATGCTTCTGCCCATCGTCTGGTTTTAATTTTCCCTCTGTCGACTTTTACGACACCCACGAGATGATATGGGGTGGTAGATTGTCTTAATCCGTTACCACGCGGCAAAACATCTCCATTATTTCTCTTAATTATATTACTGTCTGACCTAACTAACTTTGATGGTGTTTTATATACTTATGTATTCTAATATATCATAAATTTATTTAGATATTTATTTAAATCATTGCGTATTTAAAAAAGAGAATATCTTTAGATATTAGATATTAGAGAGAATAATTTTTTTAGAAAATATATAAGTATTCATTATTATTTGATGTGAATTCCATAATATGACGACATATCGATACTAAGTTATAATTACAGTATTGTGTATGAGCTAGTTGGAAAGGCCATGAGGCTTAAAGTGAAAAACGGTGCTGAACTCTAACACTACATTCAGTCGGAAACCTATTTTACTACCACATTTTCCGTAAATGTAAAATGTTCTTTTCTTTACATAATAGTTGTAACAAATAGTTGATTTTTCTTTATTTATTTCCTGATACATGCCTCGTACCTAATTCATTCAAAATTTCTTAAGTATGAGCTATAATGGATAGATTTTAAGAATTACTGACTGCAAGAGTAAAACTTCAACCATTTAATGTACACTGAAATGCAGTAAAACATTTAGTTTAAAGGATTCGATTTCAAATAAAGCCATGCGAGCGTAAACTTTCAAGAGTAAACCGCAAACCGCATCCATTTTGGAGGCGAATCTCAGTGAAACGAGTTTGGATATCTTTACTTATAGTATGTATAGTATGTGTAAAAGCTATGATTATAATTTTTCAATTACATTTTTTATTTTTTTATCTGTGTAGAATAAACGTTCTCTGTGAAATTGTTGTTGTTTTAATATAATATATAAAAATACTACTATAATTCTATATAAATAAAAGCTCTGTATAACGTCTGACACATAACAGATGTTATGTGACGGATTTTATTTAGAAGTAAAATACGAAAACTCAATCAACACATTTCATCTTGTCATAAGACTCCTGGATGACTCAGAAATAAAAAAAACATGTGTGCAGCTCACACACGGTAGAAGTCAAACTTTCAGAAAACTAAACTTCGAGAGAATGAGACGAATGCAGAGTATCAGGAGTAGGATATTTTAGGGTTTATTTGCTATAATATTGTTATCAAGTTTAAAAATTATTTTACATTTTTTTCTTCATATATTTACATTAGCATAGGCATAGGAAACATTGTATACTGCATTCTATCTCATTCTCTCTCTGGCTAAATCTTACAGATTCTGCTAATCTGCAGCCGGTAGCGGTTTTTCCGGACCGATATGACTTAGGGACCTTCAAGAATAGAGCCTTTTCCTTTCTAAAAGGCCGGCAACGCATCTGCTGTTCCTCTGGTATTGTAGATGTTCATGGGCGGCGGTGATCACTTACCATCAGGTGAGCCGCTTGCTCGTTTGCCCCCTATTCCATATAAAAAAAGATGTATATGTTCGTCTCTTTTTAATAACACTTTTTCGTTTTATCGAATTTCACATCACAACTATTCCAAAGAAGTTTATACTTCTAAAATATTTTGACAACCTGTGACTTTCATACGGGTGGCTACTTTCAGGCTACTGCATATTATAGACATCAAGGAACCTATTCTTTTGATTTCACTTTCGGGAATTTTCTCTGAAAATATCTTACTCTCATTAAATAGATAACCGTCATTATGAACATTAATAATCATAGAAAACATTAACATCTTACTTATTTAAAGTGTACTTTAACTTGGCTTAAAGATATAAAAAGGAAGATATTGCAAATATTATTTAAAGCATTCAGTTTTTTTTTTAATCAGATATGTTTAATAACAATAAGAAATATTTCTAATTTTCCATTTAGAATTTTTCTTTAGACAAGTAAAAGTGTCCCTAGAGAATTACTGAAAGACGTTTTTCCACTCTGTTGTTTTCAATATATCACGCAGAATATAGCCTGAGACCAATTTATATTTTCTACATATTCCACAAACGAAAACTTTAGAAAACTTGCTTATTTTAAAGAAATGAGAGTAAAAATATTATAATATGAATAATAATACAACGTTTAAAAATAATGGTGATAAAAATTTAATGTACTGTTGTTCAGTTTGTGGGCCTTTCAGAGTGCATTCCATAGTATATTTTAATATGAATTTTGGTATTTGGCTTAACAACAATGCACAAGTATTGTATAGGCTACCAATTCTACTCGTACATCATGAATTACTAATGTACTAGTATGTTTAAATCAAAACGAATAGTTTTCGTTTTAAACTAATTTTATAGTATTCTTCTTGAAATTATATAGACTGGATAAGTAAAAGTAGGTAATTTGTACTGGTTGTAGGATTCCTATATAGGAATCTGTCTAGGTAGGTACCAACCCAGGGCCAGTTATTCAGCCGTGAAAGAGTAGTTGCAAATATTACTGTGTTTCGGTTTGAAGGGCACTGAGAGCAAGTGTAATCACTGGGCAAATAAGACTAAAGAACTGATATCTCGTGGTGGCGGGTGCAGTATGGTGTCGTACAGAAATGTTCTAGGTGACACAGCATTTGTTATGGGCAGACGTTTCACTTACCATCACGTGAACGTTTTGCTCGTTTGTTCACTTTATCTAATAAAAAAATCGATTTCAGATAAATTTACATTTCCATTCTTACTCCGAGTAAGTCTTAGAATTTGGAAAAGTTAAAACTTGGAAACGAAAACAGCAACATTACTTAAACGCGATTGTGAAAAAACAAAGAAACCTTCTAACTATTCAATTCAGTAAATAAGACCTGCTCAGACAGGCCTTCTTATAAGTTTTCGGTCTGATCTATAAACATTAGCTTGAAAAACTTTTGCAAATCCAATTTCGTCTGATGGTAATCAGCTACGGTGTTGTAAGATTTTTTCTTCTCTAGCATCTTAAAAGTATTATCTCGTATCTCATCTAAGGGAAATCGTAGATTAGAAAATAATAAAATGTGTGTTAGAATTTTTTTTTACCTTCTGCCGCTCTAATGATATGTGGTAACTAGTGGTTCACCGATGAATTGAAACATTTTTGTCCTACTACCAGAACTGACCGTCTTTTGCTACTCGCACATACATTTATATATAATCAGAGCAATTTATTTTGGACGTGTGATAGCGACCGTGAAATTATGCCACTCTCGCTCTCTCTTCCAATTGATCGTCGTTCGTCGTCGTTTCAGCCTATCAATAGTCCACTGCTGAACATAGGCCTCCCCCGTAGATTGCCACAAAAGTTTGTAGCTCTCGTTTTGGGAGCTACAAACGTTTGTGCCAATTGATGCTGCAATCCAAATGCTTAAGTGAACGAGTATCCGATGAAGCTGTAAAAGCCGAGAAGGCTAACAGCAATTACATCACCGAAAATATATTAAGTGAACTTCTGGCGGTCGCTATATGGGATAACTGTCTCCGATCTCGACAGGCAATAATTGTCAAGAACGGTTACTGCAGCATAATATGTGCATGACATCTGTACTGGGATCTCCAAAATACCTGCTCTGCCTGGTGGTGATGATGATGATGATGATGATGGTTTATACATATACACAAACATATACTCATACACAATTGTGCATACACACACACGTATATATATATATATATACATATGTAAAGTGGCAAAGCGGAGAGGTAGTGCTCTTTAAATAGTTTTTTAAACAATGACACTGTTTTAACCTTACGAATTGTAAAAGAAAGCGAATTCCTCACTGCATGACAGAGAAGGAATGGTAGTAGAGATCGGTTCTGTAGACTGGGTACTTCAAAGGGGTTTTCAAATGTAATATGCAGATCACATTGGGTGAATGGACAAAAGAGAATCGATCACTCCGATAAGGCGGGTATGTAGAATTATGTATAAAATTGAAAAAAGACCTACTGTTTCTACTAAGATGAATTGGGAGCCACCAGAGCGTCACCTTTTTAACGTAAAAACGTTAAAATGAAATATGGTCAAACTTTTTTAGCCTGAAGATATATCGGAAGGATAAGTTTTGCAAGTCGTTAAGTTTATTTAATTGCTCCTCTGTAGCAACCAAGTAACAGACGTCAGCATAATCTAACATCGGCAAAATCGGGATCTGAACTAAAAAAATCATAGTCTGCAAGGGCAATAAACCCTAAAAACATTTTAAAAAGCATAAGAAATTTATCGCTAAATTTAGTTATTTGTTTGCTCCAAGATAATTAACAGTCAATAACAATACTCAAGTTTTTAACAGTATCATTATAAGGAATAGTAATGCCATTGATCTACAAAGATGTTAAAGTAGAAAAATTAATTAAGCTCCGACGCTACCTTGAGTTATACCCGCAATGAGATTGGTCCAATCCGAGTTAGAGTTGTCGAAACATACACCCTGCGACCGAACCCAATTCTCTGCTTCAAATCGTACCATATCTACGTCCTAACGCCTTTACTTAAAACTTAAGAGCCCTAGCCCCCATCTGAGACATCACCGATGACCTTTACAGTTTGGTTAATACGATGGAGACAGGTTTTGTAGATGGTTACACAAAGGCCGGTAGTAAAACAATAAACACCATAAACAATCTTCATTTGCATAAAACATTGACATTCTGTTGTATATTCTTTTTTTTTTTGATTGGATAGAGTGACGACCCGAGCAAAACGTTCACCTGATGTTTATTGCAACGTCTACCCATAACAAATGCTATGTCACCCAGAACATTTACGTGGAACACTACGCTACGGCGCCCGTCACCCTGAGTCATTATTTCTTAAGTCTCATATGCCCGGTGATTACGCTAGCTCACCCTTCAAAGCGAAACACAGTAATGTTTGCACACTACTGCTTCACGGCACAATAACTGGCACTGGGGTGGTACCTACCCACCTAGACGAATTCCTGCTATGAATCCTACCACCAGTACCTTCTTAGGTAAAATAAGGTGGACGGACGAAGATAAATTTACAAGTGAGGGAATCACAAATACACGGTTTAAACGGTTTCCTGCATAGGAATCCTTTTAGAAAGGTGTACATCATCATTTCAGCCCATCATAGTCCACCGTTGAACATAGGCCTCCGCCATAGATTGTCACAAAACACGGTCCTGAGCCACCTGCATCCATCGACTTCCCGCAAAACCGTGCAGGTCGTCTCGTTTGCCGGTACGAGGTTGTCACTCGAGAACCTCTCTTGTAGTGTAATTTGACGCCATAGGACTTAAAACATGTTTACGTACCTATATACTGCAAAGTTTAGAAGTTGGTTCCTCACATTAAATAAAATAAAAAAGGTTGTTTTTCTGGCTTATACAAATGATTTATAACGGTAAGTTGTGAATATTAAAACGAATAATATAACTAGTAACTTAAGGGATGAAGAAAATATCGTGAGTTACATAAGAAGTTAAGGAAGCAGGGTTTTGTAAATGGGCAAAGGCGGGAAAATCGAAAGTCAAGCTGTAAGATATATTATTTTATGAATATGTATGTATGACAAACGTGAGGAATTTATAACAATCCAATCATTTGAATCTTCTGAAAGTTTAATATAATAAAAACCATCTGATAAATCAAGTACTGAAAAATATTTCTCATTACAAAGTTTAGTTACTAACTAATCAATGGTTGGAATCAAGTAATGCTCTCTTTTAATAAAACTTCATAAAGATCTTTAGGATCTAAGCAAATTCTAAGTGAACCATCTTTTTTTTTTCAATTATAACCAAGCTGCTTACAAAACTTTTACGATGATCGACCTTCGCGATGACTTTGTACTTCACCAGAGCTTTTCATAAGTGAGTTAGGCACTCACCGTGGGGGCCGCACTACAGAATCTACACCAGGTTGAATGGATAGCTGTAGTAAACTCTCAAACTCCCCAACTCCCTTAAACTCTAAACTACTCATACTAATAATCACGACTTTACTCACATTTTATTTGATGAAATGTAGACGGGAGGCGTCAAGAACTTTATCTAACCATCTTAACGAATGATACTTACCTAAACTCGTAAAGAAAGCTACGCTGGGGCATGTACAGCTCTAACTTTTATTACATCCAAGAAATAATGAAGATAAACACATATATATAAATAATGAAACCAAAATCTTCACGAGGAAGATTGGGGTTCTTGATGAGACTGAATACTATTATTACTACATAAACTAATTATACGTTAAAGTACAACAGACAAATATTGGTTTTATTACACTAATAGAATGATATATTTAGTTATTGGAGCTAGTATTTTTTACTTGTTTTTTGATTAACACCAACATACTGTGTTAAAAGTCTAACAAGAGTTAATTTTAAAAGTCAGACACACCACGTTAGTAAGAAAGAGTACGTACGTAGCGTACCTAACTTTAAATGGAACAGAAATTACGCGAACAGTTTTCCGATACTAAGTGAGATCTTAAACTTTTAAGACCCGATACATTCTCAAAGTTTCCTTATGGTACTGCGTTCAACGTTAATAAACGAAGTAATAAAATATATCAAAGAGCAGAGCCACGGGCTGTATGAAATATAAAGACTTCAAGTAACTTTATGAAATTCAACTTATATAGTTCCACAATTAATTTTTTTTAACATATTTTAAAATATGTCATATCATTCTTCCACTATCAATATATTAAGCCCTTTTTAAGCATATTGCAAGCACGAAGTACTGTGAGATTTGGCATAGTTATAGTTTGTCTGGAGATAAAATCTAAAATTGTAAATATAATATGTGTTACAAATATTTTAATTTTAATAAAATAAAACATTCATTATTTACGTTCATACTGCCAATTTCGAACATATAATAGTCTGTGGTCTACACATAGTCGCACATAGTAGAGATTGTCGCCATAGAACTTAAAAATGTTGCCAACAAATAATTACTGTAACCTCATTAACGTTCAAACTTAAAACAATTATGAGCCTAATTATGTCCAAGATGAAAAATGTTTTTTTTTATTTATGCTTTTATGTTATAAGCATAAAATGATACGATGGGCGAACGTAATTCCTGTTAGCATTCTTTGCCATTCATCCTAGGGCGTAGTGACACATTATTCAACAATGACTTATCAAAAAGAGAAATTTCATTACAAAACACATTGCCACACAGTGCTACACATTGTAAAAAATTATGTAAAATAAATAATTTTCATTCCATTTCAATGTGTTTTGAGGTTATAAATAGACTAACATTTAATCATACAATATGTCCGGGATTGTACTAGCGATAATTTAGGCACTAATTCTACATCTCATCCCCACTCTAAAACGACCTCTACCGCCCTGCGTCCTACCGCTTTCCCCTTTCAGCCATGGCCATTTTAATGTGTGCGGTAATTCAATAGGCCTAATCGAACGGTTGTCTGTGATGGCCGCCCATACATTTACAGAAAATTCATACTGAAAAGTACTAGGGCGCACTGCATGCGGATTTTCTGTTAACCATAAGTCATCGTTGCGGTGATTTGTGATTCCCTCACTTGTAAATTTATCTTCGTCCGTCCACCTTATTTTACCTAAGAAGGTACTGGTGGTAGGATTCATAGCAGGAATTCGTCTAGGTGGGTAGGTACCACCCCAGGGCCAGTTATTCTGCCGTGAAGCAGTAGTGTGCAAACATTACTGTGTTTCGGTCTGAAGGGCACTGAGAGCTAGCGTAATCACTGGGCATGTGAGACTTAAGAACTTATGTCTCAGGGTGTCGGGCGCAGTGTGGTGCTACACAGAAATATTCTGAGTAACACAGCATTTGTTATGGGTTACCATCAGGTGAACGTTTTGCTCGTCGCAATACTTTATTATATAAAAAAAATAAAAAAGGATGGGTTCAACCGTACATTACGATTGATCCAGGAACAGAACTCCGATCGTGAGCGATAATTTGACTCGCGAATGTCTTGAACTCGTCTGAATGATATGATGTAGTCCCTCTCTTGAAAGTTGCAATTGTAGTCCAATCGTTCTAACACTGAGTCTAAGATCTCGAGTTAGCAACGTGGTGAGATGAATACTGATGTGGCATTTTTTTAACTTAGTTTTAGCTGAACGCTCAAACAAAAATGTATAGCGATCACAACGCGAGACGAGGGACAGTGTAATCACTGGGCATATGAGACTTAAGAACTGATGTCTCAGGGTGACGGGCGATGTGTAGTGTTACACAGAAATATTCTTGGTGACATAGCATTTGTTATGTGTAGATGTTGCACTTTACATCAGGTGAACGTTTTGCTCGTTTCGTCACTCTATCGAAACAAAAAAAAACTAATCAACTAAATGTTACTTCAGGTATGTTAAATGAATGACTTGTAAAGCAGGGTGTCCGACCCTAATTTTTCAGTCACTCACTAACCGGAACCCATTTTACTACCTGCTCGCACCTGGCATGCGATAGGAACCCAAAATTCGAATAATAAAAGGATTTATGCGCTCGCGCTTACGTTGTATCGTTAAATATAAATATATCCTAGAGTAACGTACAACCGTAAATTCGATGCCATTTTGTAGCTTATTTCAAAATCTGTCGATATAATACTAAAAACTTCGTCTTAACGGGCTTGATTTTGCAAAATGTAACAATAACTTATAGTTTTATTTTTTTTAAACATTTTTTTGATTTCGAAATAGTTTTAACCTATTTCTATAAAAGTTTTCGTTATTTTCAGGTGTCTAACGATGAAGAATATTGTATCAAATCGAATAAGACCATTTGCGGATCTGTGAAGCCACTTTCAACTTATTGCAATTTTTGTAAGGACATACACAGTTTTAACCTATTTCTATAAAAGTTTTCGTTATTTTTAGATGTCTAACGATGAAGAATATTGTATCAAATCGAATAAGACCATTTGCGGATCTGTGAAGCCACTTTCAACTTATTGCAATTTTTTTAAGGACATACACAACAAAACGCCTAGTTGAAATGGCCATGGCAGGAAGGGGAAAAGGGGTGGGATGCATTAGAGGGTCGTTTAAAAGCCCTACTTTTAAACGACCACCTAATGCATCCCACCCCTTGAGATGAGATGTAGAATCAGTGCCTATATTACCACTAATGCGTTTCCGGACACATTATATATGTCGAAGCAGTAGACCCACGGTTATTTTTGGGGGAGCAGTACTACTGTCCCCATTTGACAAGGGTTCAGTTGTACTGTCCTTCTCTTGATCCATTGCAAAGACACGCCTTGATATATCACTTACAAATGATTTATTTACTACAGATTTATATTTCTCACAATATTTTACAATTTATTTCAAGTAGTTAGCGTAGTAGCTTAACAAACGCTTGCCAAATACACAACCTTCACCGGCAAGCGCTAAAAACACAAGTTGACTAGGTTGTTTTTTTTTTATTAGGACTGATGGTCACTGTTAGCCCGAAGGCTTTTACAGCTTCGCCGGATTGAAAGGTGGCATAGCGCTGAGGGCGCTTAGCCGAACCTTTATTTATGGATGACTGGCGCAAGGGCCCCCAAGAGGGGACCTCGGCTTGGACCGTCATCCTGTTCGCGTGAGTAACCGACTCGAGGGTGCCCAAGGGGGCCGGCCTCGGCTCGGTCAGTTACTGCAATCGGGAGGGCAATATTACTACTACTATTATTACTATTATCATGACTATTATTAGATAAGCTTACCACCAATTCGGAATGCGTTTCCGCTGGAGAAGAAATGGCGCAAGAAACTCCAGCGACGCTTCTGTTTATGATACTACTGCTAGGGGAGAACCGACCTGAGATGCGGCGGTATCGCGAATAACTTTGTCTGATACGCCCTAGCCGACGGCGGGGGCATGATGGGTATGATGGTGATGTTGTGTGTTTGCGTAGTGATGAGTAGAGCGCTTGGGCCCTAGTGGTCGCGTCGTCAGGGTCCTCGAGGACGTGCCTCGGTCTCCTTTTTCCGCGGGTCGAGTTTTGGTGTATCGCGAGGGGGTTGTATGTGGCGGCACTTACAACCAGTGGGTTGGGGTGCGTGGCAGCAGATTCGAAGTATCGGCGAGAGGCCAACTTTAGATATTGGGCTATGGTAGGAAGCCCTAAATCGATATGAAGGTTAGCATTACGCACGAATCACGGTGCTCCCGTGGCTTTACGCATGAATCGATTTTGTATTACCTGAAGTCGGTGAATATGACGCGGGGAGGCATGCGCAAATACGGGGCTTGCGTATGTCATAATTGGCCGAACACAGGCTTTGTAAAGTGTAATTTTATTACGCAGGGACATTTTGCTATTTTTTTTTAGTAACGGATGTAATCGGCCGAGGACGAACGCCGCTCGGTTCCTTACTCGGTTAATATGTGGACCGAAGCTGAGTCTCGAGTCTAATAGGACGCCTAAGTATTTGACTGTCTTTTCCCAGGGGATTGGACGATCGAATAACTCTATGGTGGGGAGGCGCGGCGTTAAGCGCCGCGAGAAGTACATGGCTGCACTTTTGATGGGGTTGACCTCGATCCTTCATTTCCGAAACCAGTTCCCGAGGGTTCGGGCTGCGGATTGGAGGCGTTTAGAGATAGTGTCTGGATTACGCCCAGACACATAGAGGCAGGTATCGTCTGCGAAGAGGGCGAGTTCGACGCCGCTGGTGTGCGGTATGTCGTTCGTGAAAAGGGTGTAGAGCACGGGACCTAGGACTGAGCCTTGTGGTACGCCGGCTAGTATGGGATGTGGTTCGGATCGCACCCCCTCGACGCGGTAGCGAAAGGTTCGACTGCGTAAGAAATCTCGTATGATGAGTACGAGGCGATCTGGCACACCGAGTCCGTATAACTTGTATACGAGCCCGTTGTGCCAGACCTTGTCGAACGCTTTCGCCACGTCGAAGAAGAGCGCTCCAGTATGAAGCCCGCGTATGAAGCGGGATTGAATGTGCTCCGTTATGCGGTGCACCTGCTGGGTACATGAGTGTTTGGCTCGGAATCCAAACTGCTCGTGGATGGGGATCCCTCGGGACTGCATGAAGTCTCTTAAGCGGGCGAGTAGTAGGCGTTCGTATATCTTGCCTAGAGCCTTGAGGAGGCTTATAGGCCGATATGCGGTGGGATCGGACGGCTGACTAGGTTGTCGTTAACACCCTTTTTATATTACTATTGTACAGGCCAAGCAGCGAAAAATCCTCCCCACCACTCCATATCAATCTTAATATAATTCACAACAGTTCACTGGTAACGCATAGAATGAAGTGTGCCTGACGATAGATTTATAAAAGTTTGCGATATAGGGCACCCCATAAATTTTGATAACGAAATGCTGGTATGGCAAAATAATTTGACAAGGTAATGAAGGAATTAAGATTACGTTGTTCCGTGGGCGCTTTCACAGCGAAACTTCAAGTGGCCGATACAAGCCTTTTAAACAAAAACTTTTAACTTTTAACAAAATGAATGATTTACAAATAAATAATACTCGTGTGATAAAATAATTTAAAAGGCGACGAAGTAGTTAAGATTACGTTGGTAAGGTGCGCTTTCTCAGCGATACCTCTTAACAAAAGTGGCCGATACAAGGCGGTTATTGTAAACTGTTAAATGATTTAAATACAAAGGAATTCTTATGTGATAAAAATATTTAAATGGTGATTAAGGAATTGATCACGTCGGTTGAGAGTGCTCTCACGGCGACATATATATTTTCGGTGATGTAATTGCTCGGCGACATATATATTGGTTTTAGCTGTAGGTACAGTTAGGTGTATAATTTAGCAATCGCGTTATGGAAGACTTTGTTATCGAAATACGTCAATTTGTAGATACATACAGATGGTACAAACAATCGAAAACGATCTTGAAGTTTATGAAAATACAGAACAATATTAGAAAAAGTATACCATCACGCGGGACGTCCCTTTTTCGGTTTAAATAATATAAAAGAATTGAAAATAACAGTCATTATTATTAATAATATATTATGAGTACGACTAGTAGATTCGATTTTGAATCGTAAAGACTCATGGAACTTTTCAAGTAGTAAAAATGAAGACTGCTTCACAAATGAACAGCAAACTGTCGGACTCATTCGTCTAGTCAAATCACGTACCATTTGTCTGTAGCCAGTCGTCACTTTTTGTTTTCCACTTTACTGCGTTCGCAGTGTTGTTGGCTAACATTAAGTTACGTGCAACTAGACCACATGCAGCAAACTGATAAGAGAAATGCTAATATCAAAGCAACTTTTTAATGTACGCTCATTAGGATAGATAATTTGGGTGAAACAATAAAAAAGTTATTCTATTATTTACATAAATTTATGAAATCGACTCGGCAGACTTAAAATATCTACATTATTTGAAACTTTTAAAAATAAAATGAAACATTCTTAGGTTGCAACTCAATATACTCATCCCAATTATCATCAACATGCACGATGACTTGCCTTTAATTGAAGTAAAAGAGCACGTTTCACACCAGTTGTCGGCTCGGTTGGCGCAGTGGTTAAGCATTTTAATTCTGCGCCGCGGGTCGCGGGTTCGATTCCCGCACGGGACAAATATTTGTATGACCTACAGATAGTTGTTCCGGGTCTGGGTGTTTGTGCATGTGGAATTTATGTATGTAAAACGCACCCACGACACAGGAGAAATCCTACTGTGGGAAATCGTTGTTTTAATAAAAATAAAAAATAAAGTTTATTGCTGTAAAACGGGGCAAGTTTTTAAATTCATCTTTTAATCTTTTTACTTACATAATCTTAAGTATTTTAATTTTAGTAAATCACCCCAATACCGAGAATATATTGAACGCCCTTCGTAAGTACCACCGAAGGGCCAGTTATTCTGCCGTGAAGCAGTAGAATGCAAACATTACTGTGTTTTAGTCTGAAGAATATTGAGAGCTAGTTAGTGTAATTACTAGGCATATGAGACTTAAGTAAGAAGTAGAACTGACGCCTTTGTTCACCTTACTCGTAAGGAGAAAGAAGAAAAGTTTTATTCAATGTAATAATATAATAAATAATGTAATAACTGATCGGGTGTTCATGTCTAGAGTCTCGTCGATTCTATTCCAAAATCTTTATATTTTCGTATTCATACTTCTATTTTTCACATTTTGGATAAACGTCAATTATATATTTAATTCCTAATCATAAAGTTTCCTGCACATTACAATTTTTCTTTACTCCTAGAAATTTGCACATACATAGTTCTTCACAATAAATAAATGAATATAAATAATGACTAATCTGCTCTTACACTCAATAACACCCGTGACTGACATTATTCAAATTACCTTAAAACCTATCTTCGCTGAGAGGTCCTATGGGACGACGTACTCGTAACTCAGCGTCGTTAAGATAAGTTTAAGCAAAATTGCTTTCCCATAAATATGTTTGTTTACTTCAATATTATATAATATTGAAGTATTGTATTTACGATTTATGTTACTGCAATCTAATTAAGTAAATATAATTGCAGTAGTTTAAATACACTTGGTTAGATTTTTATAAGAAAGTAACGAGATGAGCAACGTTCATCTGGTAATACGAGTAATTGCAACCTCCGCCTATAACAAATGATGTGTCACTCAGAACAATTCTGTGCGGTACTACACTGCGCTCGTGACCCTGAGACATCAGTTCTTGAGTATCATATGCCGAGTAGCCTCTATGCCTATGCTTGCTTCACGGCAGAATAACTGGACCTGCGGTGGAATCTTACCACCAATAGAGATAAGAAGACCAGTAAAGATTTTTTTTTAGCGCAGGCCTCCTCTCTTGTCTGATAGGGTTATGAAGCCGGTAAGAATCCGCCACACTGCTACAATGCGGGTTGGCGGACTTCACATTCTACGAAATACTTTTTTAATTTCTCAGACATGCAGGTTTCCTCACGATATTTTCCTGCACCGCCAAACAGGAGGTAAAACGGAATATGCTGTTAAATCTTGAAAATGTTTTCAAAGTCAATTTAAAACTCACCTGAATCTACAAATCTACAAAAGGGCTCTAGGCAGAAAACTCTGGAGATCATTATTTTAAAAACATGAAATACCGCGTGGTGGAGGTGTAAGAATATTTGCGTCACGTCTCATCCACTGGATGTCGAAAGTCAACAAATCTGATTACAACGAATGCTCTCCTCTTGACAGAGGTTTTTGTCTAGCAGTGCACTCTTAACGTTAAGTGTTTATAATAATGTTACGGAACATAATTGTTTGTTAAGATTCCAAAAATAACTAAAAAAATATAGTAATATACAAAGTTGTTATAATTTGTAACCACGGATAATACGTTAACTAAAAAAATTATAGAGTAGCATTTTTAAGAAAGAATATTCTAACGAAAATATATCAGTAATTACAAAGTAATTTTATTTACTCCTTGAATGTGATTGTATCCAGCGAAGCTTTGGTATACAAATTGTAAAAGATTACGAAGCTTAAACCACATTTGTAAAACAATTTTAAATGCAGTTTAATCTCTTGCCTGCCCGAAAATATTTGCGGTTTATTCAAAGGCATGTGAAGTCCACCAAACCACAGCGGAGAAACGAGACGAAATACACTCCAGTACTTGTCACTAAAATCTATATCCTACTGTGGAAAATATAAAGACTGACAGGTATGTTAAGAAATTGTTGTAACATTATTTAACATATTTATGAATGTTTGTAATTGTGTATGAATGTGATGCTCGTTTGTTTATTAAACTCAAATGAAATTAAGTAATTGTTGCTAATCTTTAAGCAGTAAAGTAACTTATACTATAGTTAATGCGAGCTTAAGTAAAACATTTATTCTTCGTTATCGTTAAAGTCAACTAAATGAAATGCCAGAAAAATCCCGTAGACACCATCAGATAGCGGAACGACAACTTCAAATATTGCGAAATGAAAAATGACGTAAAGCAACGTTTAACTTGCGAGGTGACTGGTACTGCGATTGAAAAAAAAAACCTATCTGAATTTTGTACTTTTAAATTAACAACCCATATTGTAGCTTCTTTGCCTATTGACTACAGTACAATGTTAGATAGAACTTTTGGCGTTAACTAGAAAAGTGACGGTATTGTTTTAATTGAATTTTGTACTCTCTGGGTATATTTTGAGATTTTATGTTTAACATTGATAGTTTATTATTCAAGTGCTTGTGAGAGTGTACAGTAATTGGAAAAGGTTATTTAAGGCCAGAATTTCATTTCAACAATCATGAGAGTGACAATAGATACTTAATTTAAAATTTGCTTGACTGTGGAGACAAAACGAGATGTAGAATCAGTGCCTATATTACCACTAATGCGTTTCCGGACACATTATATATGTCGAAGCAGTAGACCCACGGTTATTTTTGGGGGAGCAGTACTACTGTCCCCATTTGACAAGGGTTCAGTTGTACTGTCCTTCTCTTGATCCATTGCAAAGACACGCCTTGATATATCACTTACAAATGATTTATTTACTACAGATTTATATTTCTCACAATATTTTACAATTTATTTCAAGTAGTTAGCGTAGTAGCTTAACAAACGCTTGCCAAATACACAACCTTCACCGGCAAGCGCTAAAAACACAAGTTGACTAGGTTGTTTTTTTTTAATTAGGACTGATGGTCACTGTTAGCCCGAAGGCTTTTACAGCTTCGCCGGATTGAAAGGTGGCATAGCGCTGAGGGCGCTTAGCCGAACCTTTATTTATGGATGACTGGCGCAAGGGCCCCCAAGAGGGGACCTCGGCTTGGACCGTCATCCTGTTCGCGTGAGTAACCGACTCGAGGGTGCCCAAGGGGGCCGGCCTCGGCTCGGTCAGTTACTGCAATCGGGAGGGCAATATTACTACTACTATTATTACTATTATCATGACTATTATTAGATAAGCTTACCACCAATTCGGAATGCGTTTCCGCTGGAGAAGAAATGGCGCAAGAAACTCCAGCGACGCTTCTGTTTATGATACTACTGCTAGGGGAGAACCGACCTGAGATGCGGCGGTATCGCGAATAACTTTGTCTGATACGCCCTAGCCGACGGCGGGGGCATGATGGGTATGATGGTGATGTTGTGTGTTTGCGTAGTGATGAGTAGAGCGCTTGGGCCCTAGTGGTCGCGTCGTCAGGGTCCTCGAGGACGTGCCTCGGTCTCCTTTTTCCGCGGGTCGAGTTTTGGTGTATCGCGAGGGGGTTGTATGTGGCGGCACTTACAACCAGTGGGTTGGGGTGCGTGGCAGCAGATTCGAAGTATCGGCGAGAGGCCAACTTTAGATATTGGGCTATGGTAGGAAGCCCTAAATCGATATGAAGGTTAGCATTACGCACGAATCACGGTGCTCCCGTGGCTTTACGCATGAATCGATTTTGTATTACCTGAAGTCGGTGAATATGACGCGGGGAGGCATGCGCAAATACGGGGCTTGCGTATGTCATAATTGGCCGAACACAGGCTTTGTAAAGTGTAATTTTATTACGCAGGGACATTTTGCTATTTTTTTTTAGTAACGGATGTAATCGGCCGAGGACGAACGCCGCTCGGTTCCTTACTCGGTTAATATGTGGACCGAAGCTGAGTCTCGAGTCTAATAGGACGCCTAAGTATTTGACTGTCTTTTCCCAGGGGATTGGACGATCGAATAACTCTATGGTGGGGAGGCGCGGCGTTAAGCGCCGCGAGAAGTACATGGCTGCACTTTTGATGGGGTTGACCTCGATCCTTCATTTCCGAAACCAGTTCCCGAGGGTTCGGGCTGCGGATTGGAGGCGTTTAGAGATAGTGTCTGGATTACGCCCAGACACATAGAGGCAGGTATCGTCTGCGAAGAGGGCGAGTTCGACGCCGCTGGTGTGCGGTATGTCGTTCGTGAAAAGGGTGTAGAGCACGGGACCTAGGACTGAGCCTTGTGGTACGCCGGCTAGTATGGGATGTGGTTCGGATCGCACCCCCTCGACGCGGTAGCGAAAGGTTCGACTGCGTAAGAAATCTCGTATGATGAGTACGAGGCGATCTGGCACACCGAGTCCGTATAACTTGTATACGAGCCCGTTGTGCCAGACCTTGTCGAACGCTTTCGCCACGTCGAAGAAGAGCGCTCCAGTATGAAGCCCGCGTATGAAGCGGGATTGAATGTGCTCCGTTATGCGGTGCACCTGCTGGGTACATGAGTGTTTGGCTCGGAATCCAAACTGCTCGTGGATGGGGATCCCTCGGGACTGCATGAAGTCTCTTAAGCGGGCGAGTAGTAGGCGTTCGTATATCTTGCCTAGAGCCTTGAGGAGGCTTATAGGCCGATATGCGGTGGGATCGGACGGCTGACTAGGTTGTCGTTAACACCCTTTTTATATTACTATTGTACAGGCCAAGCAGCGAAAAATCCTCCCCACCACTCCATATCAATCTTAATATAATTCACAACAGTTCACTGGTAACGCATAGAATGAAGTGTGCCTGACGATAGATTTATAAAAGTTTGCGATATAGGGCACCCCATAAATTTTGATAACGAAATGCTGGTATGGCAAAATAATTTGACAAGGTAATGAAGGAATTAAGATTACGTTGTTCCGTGGGCGCTTTCACAGCGAAACTTCAAGTGGCCGATACAAGCCTTTTAAACAAAAACTTTTAACTTTTAACAAAATGAATGATTTACAAATAAATAATACTCGTGTGATAAAATAATTTAAAAGGCGACGAAGTAGTTAAGATTACGTTGGTAAGGTGCGCTTTCTCAGCGATACCTCTTAACAAAAGTGGCCGATACAAGGCGGTTATTGTAAACTGTTAAATGATTTAAATACAAAGGAATTCTTATGTGATAAAAATATTTAAATGGTGATTAAGGAATTGATCACGTCGGTTGAGAGTGCTCTCACGGCGACATATATATTTTCGGTGATGTAATTGCTCGGCGACATATATATTGGTTTTAGCTGTAGGTACAGTTAGGTGTATAATTTAGCAATCGCGTTATGGAAGACTTTGTTATCGAAATACGTCAATTTGTAGATACATACAGATGGTACAAACAATCGAAAACGATCTTGAAGTTTATGAAAATACAGAACAATATTAGAAAAAGTATACCATCACGCGGGACGTCCCTTTTTCGGTTTAAATAATATAAAAGAATTGAAAATAACAGTCATTATTATTAATAATATATTATGAGTACGACTAGTAGATTCGATTTTGAATCGTAAAGACTCATGGAACTTTTCAAGTAGTAAAAATGAAGACTGCTTCACAAATGAACAGCAAACTGTCGGACTCATTCGTCTAGTCAAATCACGTACCATTTGTCTGTAGCCAGTCGTCACTTTTTGTTTTCCACTTTACTGCGTTCGCAGTGTTGTTGGCTAACATTAAGTTACGTGCAACTAGACCACATGCAGCAAACTGATAAGAGAAATGCTAATATCAAAGCAACTTTTTAATGTACGCTCATTAGGATAGATAATTTGGGTGAAACAATAAAAAAGTTATTCTATTATTTACATAAATTTATGAAATCGACTCGGCAGACTTAAAATATCTACATTATTTGAAACTTTTAAAAATAAAATGAAACATTCTTAGGTTGCAACTCAATATACTCATCCCAATTATCATCAACATGCACGATGACTTGCCTTTAATTGAAGTAAAAGAGCACGTTTCACACCAGTTGTCGGCTCGGTTGGCGCAGTGGTTAAGCATTTTAATTCTGCGCCGCGGGTCGCGGGTTCGATTCCCGCACGGGACAAATATTTGTATGACCTACAGATAGTTGTTCCGGGTCTGGGTGTTTGTGCATGTGGAATTTATGTATGTAAAACGCACCCACGACACAGGAGAAATCCTACTGTGGGAAATCGTTGTTTTAATAAAAATAAAAAATAAAGTTTATTGCTGTAAAACGGGGCAAGTTTTTAAATTCATCTTTTAATCTTTTTACTTACATAATCTTAAGTATTTTAATTTTAGTAAATCACCCCAATACCGAGAATATATTGAACGCCCTTCGTAAGTACCACCGAAGGGCCAGTTATTCTGCCGTGAAGCAGTAGAATGCAAACATTACTGTGTTTTAGTCTGAAGAATATTGAGAGCTAGTTAGTGTAATTACTAGGCATATGAGACTTAAGTAAGAAGTAGAACTGACGCCTTTGTTCACCTTACTCGTAAGGAGAAAGAAGAAAAGTTTTATTCAATGTAATAATATAATAAATAATGTAATAACTGATCGGGTGTTCATGTCTAGAGTCTCGTCGATTCTATTCCAAAATCTTTATATTTTCGTATTCATACTTCTATTTTTCACATTTTGGATAAACGTCAATTATATATTTAATTCCTAATCATAAAGTTTCCTGCACATTACAATTTTTCTTTACTCCTAGAAATTTGCACATACATAGTTCTTCACAATAAATAAATGAATATAAATAATGACTAATCTGCTCTTACACTCAATAACACCCGTGACTGACATTATTCAAATTACCTTAAAACCTATCTTCGCTGAGAGGTCCTATGGGACGACGTACTCGTAACTCAGCGTCGTTAAGATAAGTTTAAGCAAAATTGCTTTCCCATAAATATGTTTGTTTACTTCAATATTATATAATATTGAAGTATTGTATTTACGATTTATGTTACTGCAATCTAATTAAGTAAATATAATTGCAGTAGTTTAAATACACTTGGTTAGATTTTTATAAGAAAGTAACGAGATGAGCAACGTTCATCTGGTAATACGAGTAATTGCAACCTCCGCCTATAACAAATGATGTGTCACTCAGAACAATTCTGTGCGGTACTACACTGCGCTCGTGACCCTGAGACATCAGTTCTTGAGTATCATATGCCGAGTAGCCTCTATGCCTATGCTTGCTTCACGGCAGAATAACTGGACCTGCGGTGGAATCTTACCACCAATAGAGATAAGAAGACCAGTAAAGATTTTTTTTTAGCGCAGGCCTCCTCTCTTGTCTGATAGGGTTATGAAGCCGGTAAGAATCCGCCACACTGCTACAATGCGGGTTGGCGGACTTCACATTCTACGAAATACTTTTTTAATTTCTCAGACATGCAGGTTTCCTCACGATATTTTCCTGCACCGCCAAACAGGAGGTAAAACGGAATATGCTGTTAAATCTTGAAAATGTTTTCAAAGTCAATTTAAAACTCACCTGAATCTACAAATCTACAAAAGGGCTCTAGGCAGAAAACTCTGGAGATCATTATTTTAAAAACATGAAATACCGCGTGGTGGAGGTGTAAGAATATTTGCGTCACGTCTCATCCACTGGATGTCGAAAGTCAACAAATCTGATTACAACGAATGCTCTCCTCTTGACAGAGGTTTTTGTCTAGCAGTGCACTCTTAACGTTAAGTGTTTATAATAATGTTACGGAACATAATTGTTTGTTAAGATTCCAAAAATAACTAAAAAAATATAGTAATATACAAAGTTGTTATAATTTGTAACCACGGATAATACGTTAACTAAAAAAATTATAGAGTAGCATTTTTAAGAAAGAATATTCTAACGAAAATATATCAGTAATTACAAAGTAATTTTATTTACTCCTTGAATGTGATTGTATCCAGCGAAGCTTTGGTATACAAATTGTAAAAGATTACGAAGCTTAAACCACATTTGTAAAACAATTTTAAATGCAGTTTAATCTCTTGCCTGCCCGAAAATATTTGCGGTTTATTCAAAGGCATGTGAAGTCCACCAAACCACAGCGGAGAAACGAGACGAAATACACTCCAGTACTTGTCACTAAAATCTATATCCTACTGTGGAAAATATAAAGACTGACAGGTATGTTAAGAAATTGTTGTAACATTATTTAACATATTTATGAATGTTTGTAATTGTGTATGAATGTGATGCTCGTTTGTTTATTAAACTCAAATGAAATTAAGTAATTGTTGCTAATCTTTAAGCAGTAAAGTAACTTATACTATAGTTAATGCGAGCTTAAGTAAAACATTTATTCTTCGTTATCGTTAAAGTCAACTAAATGAAATGCCAGAAAAATCCCGTAGACACCATCAGATAGCGGAACGACAACTTCAAATATTGCGAAATGAAAAATGACGTAAAGCAACGTTTAACTTGCGAGGTGACTGGTACTGCGATTGAAAAAAAAAACCTATCTGAATTTTGTACTTTTAAATTAACAACCCATATTGTAGCTTCTTTGCCTATTGACTACAGTACAATGTTAGATAGAACTTTTGGCGTTAACTAGAAAAGTGACGGTATTGTTTTAATTGAATTTTGTACTCTCTGGGTATATTTTGAGATTTTATGTTTAACATTGATAGTTTATTATTCAAGTGCTTGTGAGAGTGTACAGTAATTGGAAAAGGTTATTTAAGGCCAGAATTGTCACTTTCGTTTTGTCTCCACAGTCAAGCAAATTTTAAATTAAGTATCTATTGTCACTCTCATGACTGACTCTTTACATTGGCAGAATTCTATTGAAAGAGGCCAAAATTAAAAGAAAAAGAATTGCAGATCTAGTTATCAGAGACGTAGATACGTCTTTGATAATTAGGTCTACCCGCTCCTTTATCGGTTTTATTAACGATTCGCATAAAAAAATCTTGGCCATAGAACATTTCCGGCTTAAACCGTTCTCCTTTCCGTATAAATGATCATTATAAACAGTTTTGTTTGTACCTAAGGTAACGTAATACGTAAATCTATTCCTAGAAATTGTAAAATCAACCTCCGATCATCATCATTTCAGCCTATCACTAGTCCGCTGCTGAACATAGGCCTCCTCCATAGATTACTACAAAAGTTTGTAGCTCTAATTTTAAGGGGAACTTTGCCATAGTTGCCACGCTTGGCAAGCGGGTTGGCAACCGCAGTTTATCTTTTCTGATGTTCCAGGCAGATGCTGCTGTCCATCTTCTGGTTTTAATTTTCCTTCTGTCGACTTTTACGAAACCCACGGGATGAGATGGGGCGGTAGATTCTCTTAAGCCGCTACCACACGGCTCTTAAGTAAAGTCTTCGATCGGTCTTAAGTAAAGTCCAAACGTATTTGTATTTCGATTATTGTTAATAATTAAATCAATCTAAATTTGAAAGTCATATTTACATTTATGTCTGACTCGTTAATATTGATCTTTAACAAGTCAGACTTAGACCTGAATGTGTATTTATGCACAAATTAATAATTATAAGTAATATCATCTCTCCATATTATAACATAACATCAGCTAATTTATTTTTGATGTTATAAAAATTCACGTTGATTAGTTTAGAGTTACACTATATTTGAACTTTAGCATTAACTACCTCATGGGGGATTGTTTTACATATAGTTGAGTCATTATCCCAACCAAACATAAATTGAACTAATATTATTCTTAATAGGACAGGTAACCTATAACGATCGCCTAAAATATATTGAATCTTGCATATCTTGTTTTATACATATTTAGAATAAAAAGGATGATTTCATAGCAAACCAGCGAATAATAGTACTTATCAATTTACAAAGTGCGATTTTTTTTTATTTCCTTGCTTACTTTTACCGATATTGAGCTAACTTTAATGTTCGCAGCGTATTGAATATTTACTTTCAGATAAACTAAATTACATGAAAACACAGAAAACAAATGGGATTTTTCTAGACATATTTAATTCACATTCGTGATTTTACATACATACATACAATCACGCATTTTCCCATATAGGTGGTAGGCAGAGGCCACACAAGTAGCCCACTTTTATCACCCGTGAGAAACGAGAAGTGACGGAAGGCGGACGTAGTAGTCAAAAAAATCTTACTCCTCATCGCGTTTCCACGAGCAGTATAGTGACAGCATTGCATAGTATGGTGGTTTTCTGAACGAAATTAGGCTGTCCTTATTATATACACTTACCTTCGTCCCCTCTTACGATACTTCGGTAGAAAAGAAGTCCGCTATTCCACTCTGCCGGACACTTATCGGAGATTTTAATGTGATTAAAAAGGCATTTATAATAATAGTTATTGCCCGAGTTCTGCCGGCCTAAAAATTATATTTGTGAATGCAGGTGCTAATATATACGTGTGTTTGCTTATACAAATGAGTTCAGTAATTTAAGCGGAACCAAAACTGAACATTATATTCAAATAAAACTGAAACTGAATAAAAGTCTGGGAACACCTTTTTATCTTATTATAATGTTTAGTAATTTCCTTTTTCAGCGTATTAACATGAACGCTCACTCAACTAAAATATATGCATTTATTGTGTAATCTATAATTAATTATAAGATTATTGTTGTAAGCAGCTCTGCGATGGTAACACTCACAATCAACAAAACTTGTTTAATTATAGTTATATGTATAGTCAGCATTAACCGCCTGCAAAATTCAAAAGGGATTGTCTTCCCCTTCAGTATGCTCATAGCATGTTTGTAAACTACCAAACATGATATATAAATCGCAATAAATTAGTACCGTGACAGTCACACCCCAATCAAAGCTGTCACTTAAATATAGTCAGATGGCGGGCTTTACAAAGGAAATCAACGATGGGGTACAAATTTACGCTTCTATATAACTACATATTTTGAAGTCTGAGGGCGGTGTATGAGAATCTATCACCGCATGTAGTCTCGTAATGTTAATAAAAGGCGATAAAGATAAAAAATCAAGGTATGGATCCGCAGCAATAAAAATAATGTAAAGTAAAACTAAGTGAATTCTGCGTATGATACAATAATCGCTAAAATTGCAAAACACTGTTGACCATCGGTTAAAAAAGAACAACTGGCAGTAGACAGATTGCAGTCTTGATGGAAACAAATGAGACTGACAGTTTGCTTGTCACTCTTGAAGGAAGAGCACTCTTTATCTTAGTAAGCTTTGTGAAGCTGCGTGATGAAATTTAGATTAAACTAGCGGCACGCTAGTATGGCCATTTTGACATCATACAACAGTGATGTGTCACATTTCAAAATACCGTCTAAATTATTACTCTAAACTATTAAACTAAACCGACTTAAAATATATTAATTTCTAACTAGTATGAGTAGGAACGATTGTGATTGTTTCGATATGTTTTTGTTGTATCTATTTGTTACTGTAACAAAGCATATAATTTTCGTGTTAATTTTTTTTAAACGAAACATTTTATGTAAATAATTGCTTAATTACATTAAACGGATCAACAAATAAGTATTAAATTATTGTATAATAAACATTTAATTTTTGCGTTTATAAACCTCTGATACTTTTGTATTTTTTTTAAGTCGGTTTAGTTTTTTTAATATTATTTCTCAAGGTTTAGTGATGTTAGTGTTAAAATGCGCAAAGTTCTAGGGAATTTGTGGTTGATATAATTAAATTCAAAATTGCTTTAAGTGTGGTAATTGGGATGTTCGGTCTCATTTTAACAATACAATAGACATTTCTCAATTTGTCCAAGTAATCGATGAGTACTACCTAATCGCCACATAGAAACTGCCGAAACGACTAAACCTATCAACCATTTTACGCATTATAATAACGATTTAGTTAATCATCCATACTGCAATTCCTGCAGTCTCTGCTATCATCACGTACATGAGTTATAAGTTCATTGTCTAAAATAATACCTATTCACACAGCCATCTTTTATGCGACGATTATTTAAGTTTCAAATTCATTAGAGCATAGCATAAGGTAATTTATATAATACATGATATCGGTAGTATACATTTATTGTTTTAATATCATGTATACTAAAAAAAAAAACAAAAGTAATAAATACTTTAACTATTTTATTGTCAGATTTCTATCCGGTTCAATTCATAGCGTCAGATTAATTATTTAGACAGCTTAAAATGATAGTGATAATACTTTACATTAATTTAGAATCTACAAGTAAAAATAATTTCATACACAAAAAAAATTCTAAGGCACAGTTAGGTTGAAAAAAAGGCATATTTGAAATAGGGCAAAAGGGACACATAGAAGCAGTACCCTCAAATTTCTGTAATTAAACTGAACACTCTCCTTCGCAATCAGTACAAATTTAAATTAATATTATACGCCGTATGGATCTTTACGTACAATATAAAGTAGATAGTAAAACATAAATAGTTTAAAAATTAAACGCGATAAAGTCCGCAAAATTAGTTTTATTAAAAAAGGTAGTAGAACAGTTGAAAAAGTATGATTAATGTATGTCTCGAGCCACACATGTCATGCAATTATTTTACAAAGTATAGGACACTTATTATAATATAATTTTTGCTTCATACTGTAGCATGTACAATGTGAAGGAGTACATTTCAATATTTTTACTAGTTATTTGATACTTTTTAAATATATTTTTTTTATTTGATTTTTTTAAGTATGCAAACACATGCACAAACAAACTACAATAAGTGTACGGCAATTCCAATTAATAGCTAGGGATATTTTAAAACTTCATGACACATTACAGCCAATATAAAATTTACTTACGAATTATTAGTAATTAGGATTAACTTTTATTTATTAACTATTTTTTTTAAATCTAATTTAGAAACGAATCTTTTTTGACAGTCATATAAAATCATAAAATAATAGTGTGGTGGTGGTGTAAGAAATTATATCACCCCATCTCGTCGTGAAGGTGTCATAAAATTCCAATAAATAGCATATTAAAATAGCCAGGGCTAAAATAGTTATAACGATTGCATGTCGTTTCTTCTAGGTGCGATCAAGAGCTGCGATCGGAATTTTGAACGACTCGATCCTATTATGGTAAATACTGTCTTGGAAGAAGCTTAGGCTCAGCAGTGAACTGTTTGCGATCTAATTGTGATGCTATAAAAATATAAAGTGCAGTTAAATTTAAGTCTGCTTAAAATTAAATTTTAGTCAATAGATTTCCGGCAGTGTAGGAAAGCACATACCTCTTAACTATCAAGGTGTCGTAAGAGGAGTGAAATATTTACGCAGGACCCCTTCCTGCGTAAAATCTAAAAAACTGTAGAAATTAGGAGCCATGCTAGTCATGCTGCTATGCGCGGCTTTCATTTGCATTTTGGTCATTATTATTTTAGTTCATGGCAGTTTAAATATTTCGTCTTTACCTTATACCTTAACCTTATCTATACTAATATTATAAAGCTGAAGAGTTTGTTTGGTTACACGCGTTAATCTTAGAAACTACTGGTTCGAATTGAAAAGTTATTTTAGTGCTGGATAGCTAATTTACCGAGGAATATGTATAATATTATGCAACGACCCTTTTAAATTTAACGGCGGCCTAAACCGCGGGGCACAAATATAATAAAGCTAGGGAGTTTGTATGTTATATCGCGCTAATCTCAGGAAATTCTTATCTGATTAAAAAAAATTATATGAGATATTAATTTTTTAAGAGAGCCCGATTTATAAAAAATCTAAACCGCCTATCGAAAAGGCTTTAAGATTTAATGCTACAACTTTAAGATGCCGTCCGCTGAGAACAGAACGGTACGGAGAAGGGCCGAACTGTTACAGAGACGTCGGCTTACTTTACGCAGGTGAAACCACAGAGCTCAGTCAGTCATTAAAATAATAAAAGTTTCGTTTTATTCAGTTCTTAAAATTCTTTGCACACTAACAATATCAGTTTAGTGTGTTATACTTACCATTAGTAAATTTATTTAATTTTCTGTGAAATATGCACGTACTCTATCACGTATTTTGCTGCGACGTGGTTACGTGAGAGGCCTCTGCCTACGCCTTAAATGGGAAAAAATTAGACATGCATACATACTGTATGTATGTATGTATGTCTAATTTTACTGATAAATCTACTTTATTTTTTGACAACCGCGTTGTCAGAGTACCTGATTTCTACGCCGCGGGTTCTTGGTTCGAATTCCAGCCGGATCCAACATTTAAACGAATTTGCTAAAACGAAAATAGTTGGTTTTCTGGTCTAGTTGTGTTGTGATCGTCCCCGCGTTTCTGTCACTGCATAGCCTACCACCAATCTTAACGGATGAGCGTTACATCCGGCTCGGGTAGGTAGGGACGAGTGAGTGCCTCTATATTTCCGCCTACTCTGGTGGCACTATAATATCTCCTGCGCAGTTGTTACCTTTCGACAATATTCGGAAGTTGTCACGGCGGTCTAAATCGAGAGGGCATCATCACCATCACTTTATTTTCAAAAACCGTAAATGATTTTTACACCCAATGATTAGAAGGGACATTGCAACTTGTCAACAAAAAAGATAGCAATGCATTATTACTACTGTATTGTCATTGTGAAAGATTTAGTGAAGGAATAATATAGTAATAGCGGGATTCCTATTCTAGAATCTGTCCACTGCAGTGCTAATTATTGTGCCGTGACGCAGTATTGTGCAACTGTGGTTTAGTTTAAAAGGGCACTGATAGCTATTGTTATTACTGGGCATCGGAGACTTAACAACTGATATCTCAGAGTGACGAGCGCAGTGTGGTGCCATATAGAAATGTACTGAGTGACAGAGCGTTTGTAATGGGCAGACATTGCACCTACTAACACGTGAACGATTTGCTCATCGCGTCAATTTATTCCATAAGAAAATAGCTTTACGTGATAAGTTTATACTTTTGACTTCGAGTAAATTTACTTTTATCAGTAATTGTATTCAATATGATTACATTTTTTGTTTAAAGTTCCTTCCTTTGGTAATATGAATGAACTAGTGAAGTTTTTGAGATATTTATGAAAAACAGACATTTTATTTTTTTGGTAAACAAATTATTTGTTGGGGACTGTGATTCTTCATGTTGATTCTAAGATCCGTCGAACCGAACTTAAATTAAAAATAAGAAGCCGAACTACATTTTTAATTCTAATTTAGAAGATAGAAGTCATTGGGAAAATAATTAAAGGAAAGAAAGTCAAGATCCGAACGCAAAGTTTAAAATGGTATGTATTATGTGATTTCTTAAAGAGCACCGTCCGCCCTGCCTCAATATAACACAATAAATCTAATACCGGGAGTGAACTGTCCACTCGGCGGCTGACTGTCGTAGAGTCAATATCACTTGATAATGCCTTGTTTTGAGGTTCACCTCCACGAGTCGTGTTCTTGACTGCTATGGTATGTATTGCCTAGTGGCAGTATTGTAGTGGTGAAGGGTATCTGGTGGCGGCTCCGGGTGACGGTATCAGTTTGCTTGCGCACGCTATTGAGGGAGGGCGGGCGCTGCTTTTCAAAAACTAGATAATACACACCATTTTAAATTTTGCGTACGGATCTTAGCAATTTGACGTTCTTTCCTTTATTGTAATGGATCTCCACAAATTAACGCCTGATTTCTTTAACTATACTGAAAATAATTTTCAATCCTGCTGTATTTGTGTATGCATTTTAGTCGTACGTTGCTGGCGGCCAAGAGAGCAATAAGCAAATTGAGGTGCTAAATAAATCACTGTAACAGTTTTCCGATAACGAGTGACCCGTTTCGTTTTCGTTTACCGGTTTCGTATAGCGCAATTTATTTATACCCGTTCTTTTAACTATTTAAAAATGTATACACAGCATTACTTCTTTGCTAGAATTTTTAAAATATTAAAGTTTTATGTACATTACACACATTGACATCACACCACATACAATAAACATACAACATGTAATAATTTTAATATACGTGTACTTATAACACTCCTGTTTTGATTATGTTAAAATTAAAGTTAAAAAGTCCTCATATTCATGAAATTTTCTTTAGGATTATGTTAATAAAGTAAGAATCTGTTATTAGCAGTAAGAAAGTTGTAATAATAAGGCTAATAATACTTCGTCATTCGTCGTTTCAGCCTGTCAATAGTCCACTGCTGAACATAGGCCTCCCCATAGATGGCCGCAAAAGTTTGTAGTTCTCGTTTTGGGGAGATTTTGCCATAGTTGCCACGCTTGGCAGACGGGTTGGCAACCGCACTTTATTTATTAAGATGTTCCAGCAAGATGCTGCTGCCCATCTCCTGGTTTTCATTTTCCCTCTGTCAACTATTACGACACTCACGGGATGAGATGGGGTGTTAGATTCTCTTAAGCCGCTACCACACGGCACATACTTAATAGTTGTTGATTCTATAAACAATAAAAAATAATATAATGCAAGTCACGTACTCGTACTCGTGCGCAAGAAATAACTGGAAGTAATAAAATCGAAGTATCTTCTCTTCTTGGGAGGGGTTCATGTCCAACAATAGATTGTTAAAATACCCAAGAAAGTGAATCAAACTGAAACATGATGCAAGTAAATAAACAGTAAGTTACACCTTAGACAACACTTTTACAAATAATGGCGGCAGAATGCGGGTGGAATGCCTGAATGTGGAAGACAGTGAACAAAAAAATTTTCTTTGTGTATGATGCTACTACATATTTTTCTTTACAGTATTAATTAGATATTGTCAATCATGCAATTAAAAATTATAATTTAGTCACGCGGTTACTTTTTAAGTGAGGCTAGTGGGCAGCCGGAAAAGCCGGAGTTGAAAATGAATAAAAATCGTAAATAATAAATTACGAATTATGATTTTTATTAATTTAAGCTTAAAAAAATAAAATGCGTCTGTGTCATGCTCGTACCGGGAGTGACGAACCTAATACTGGGATATTATGATCAGTCCGTAATTCATAAAAAAATTAAATATGAGGTCCGCGTGGTCAGAGTACCTGATTTCTACGTCGCGGGTCCTCGGTTCGAATTTTTGTTGGCACCCTATTTAAAATTATATGGCGACAATCTCTACTTTGTGCGACTGTTTGACCACATACCATTACGAGATTTACATTGTCAGTATTAATTCATTTAAATACCTTTAAGTAGTATTTCTTCTATAAACAGTATGACTCAAAGTGTTATTAGGATTAAAATTTACTAAATGATAGAGAGGTATTTGTCTCTAACTCCACTGTAAAATTAATTTTACAGTTTATGGAGTTAAGGTGATCTAAAAATAAAGTTACTTTATCTAATGGTAAAATTGTGAAAGTGATAATACTCTCAGAGTATTCTATTATCAGTCACTTTCTACTTTTCTTTAATATATTTTTTAATAGAAGAGGGGCAAACGATAACTAACTCACCCGATGGTAAGTGATCACCACCGCCCTTGAACATCTACAATACCAGAGGAATAGCAGATGCATTGCCGGCCTTTGAGAAAGGAATAGGCTCTCAGAGTATTATAAATTTTTAAACTCATAGGTTAATAAACATTTTAGCAGGCGGGAAAAAATAATAGGTTAGGGTATAATTATCCTTTAATAAATAATAATTTGTTCGTAAAAAAATACCCTTTGCTCAAAATAATACTTAAAATTCTTTGATATTTTTTGTTACATTTTCTAATGGATATTTTTTCTCGGTTATTTACTAAATAACTTTGGAAAAAAGCCGTGGTGGCTCAGGGGCTGGGCGATCACATTAATTTCATGATACGCGAATGACCTGAGTTGGATCCCAATTTTATGCTGATTTACGATGTGCTCAGCGGTACAGAAAAATTTCGTGAGGAATCCTGCATGTCTACGAAATAAAAATAAAAATAACGGAGCAGCGTGGCGGACCTGTCCCGGCTCTAAAACCCTCTTAGAAATGAGAGAAGGCCTGTGTTCGGCAGTAGCACATTAATAAACTGTTACTTTACTTTTCGAAAAATAATTTTATTGTTGTCAACTCCCAACGAAAACATCCTTCAGAGTAATTTAAAAAAAAAACCTATGAATAAAAAAGATAGTAGTAACTTTTGCGCGCAAGATAGTAATAAATTATAATAAACTCTTCGTGTCAGTTTAGAACAGACCATATATAAAAATTTCGACACTAATATAATAAAACTTTCTTCTTTTATTATTATTATTCAAGATACTGCAACTACGTTGTCTCAGTTAATTAAGTCAGGACATTCTCAAAACAAAATACAAAAACGCTTCTTCTGTAAACTATGTTTCTTTTAATACTCGTAACACATTTTCCTAAGATAAGACCCTAAATATATAGACGAATACACACTTGACTAACTAACGTGATAAAGACAAAACAACCATTTTTTATACACTACAATAATATTTTCCATTTTGACATGTTTTGTTTTTTTAATTTTTCCATCTTCTAACCTTGATTACATCACCCATCCTTCTTGAGATTTTTATAATTTCTTGGGAGATGCACTCTTACTTTGCAGTTATCCCTCTTCTGAGTTCTCTGATGTTTTGGGAAACTACTTGTACCGATCTTCCGTGTCGTTTGAGAATATAGGTAATTCGATTGATTTCGGGGCTTTGCGCTGGTTAATCCAATCGGCGAATCCCTACCTCCAGGATGCTGCGCCTGACCTTTATCATCCAAAAATTTGGATTCCTAGCAATCAATCCTGGTTGTGTATGAGAAATTAGAACCTCTGTTAAGTATTTGTGCATTCAGAGTACCATTTTGAATAAATATTACCTTCGTACGGTCTTCACAGCAGATGGCTCTTTCAAACATCACGTAGCCACCACCGTAAGGGACGACGACGATCGAAACATTCTTCTGCACAGCATGCTCCTGCTCTTAGTAGCACTCGCCGACAGCAAGTTTCACATGATATCGAGATACAGGCCTCATCTGAGAATAAAACGCTACTTTATTCTACTTGAGTCCACGACTTACGGTTTTAAGCAAATCTCAGTTTGGTGCTCATTGTTTGATTTCCTCTTTATTGATTGCCTCTGCGTCGGGGAACGCTGCATATATAGGCAGCGTGAAATCTTCTGCGGTCAATATACGCAGTTCTTCCACTACGACTAATTGGAACAACCGTTACTACTTCTTCTGTGTGTTTTTTTAACACCATCATGAGTCACTTTTCATTTTATTAGTGCTTAGCTTACTAACAAGTGATTGTCCCGCGGTTCAGAGCATCAGTTTTTTCCAGGGCTTGGCCTGTTCTCAATAGATTCCGGCTCCTGAAGTCGCAACTAGTTCTTGTAAACAGTAGTATGACTAACATTTAACCGTTGAGACACGTAACATTTAGCGTTAGCTATCTTCCAGTATCGCTATAATTTTGGTAGCTGTTACATTTTAATGGTCAATTTAAGAACTAGAAATGCTATATTATATTTGAAAGTCAATCAAATCAATTAAAAGGTAATGAAAACTGTCCAAAATTTAATTGACGTTAACAAATAATTAATTCGATTGGCGCCATTAAAATTCATTTTCTCATTAAAAAAAGTTTTTTAATTATTTTCATTTGCATTTTTTTAATGTATAAAGTGACGAAACGAGCAAAACGTTCACCTGATGGTAAGTGCAACGTCCGCCCAAAACAAATGCTGTGTCACCCAGAATATTTCTGTGGGACACCACACTGCGCCCGTCACCCTGAGACATCAGTTCTTAAGTCTCAAATGCCCGGTGATTACGCTAGCTCACAGTGGCCTTCAAACCGAAACACAGTAATGCTTGCACACTACTGCTTCACGGCAGAATAACTGGCCCTGTGGAGGTACCTACCTGGACGGATTCCTGCATAGGAATCCTAGCACCAGTAAGAATTACTATGACATATAAGAAAAGATTTTTTAATTTTTTGTTTCAGAGAGCACGAGAGAATTGTGTCAGGAAACAGGTGGCCACCGAGCTTTAGCATGTCAAGCAAGTATTGCACGACAACAAACTTCGGTTTTCGCGCCCACGTCAAAGGAACCGAGTAAAACAGGCAGTACAGCACAGTTGAGCGTGTACCTGCTGTTTTAATATATGTCAGAGGAGTCACGGTGAATATTGTATATATCTTAATGCGGGCTTCTATAAGAACATTTTTCAAGCCGCCGAAGAAGCTAAGTCAGTTTTTACCATCTGTCATGGGTTATGTCCCTCTACAAGTTGCAGGAGTATACAAGCCAAATTGGGAATGTGGTCTTTCTTACTTAGGGAAAACCATAAGATCTTTAAAAACCCATGTAAAAACACATAGATGACGTGAAGCATCGACGCCCTCGGAAGTGTGCAGTTTGTGACCATGTTCTAGATCATCCCCGTCATTATATCAGATTTGAAAGAACACAAATTCTTGTAAAAGTAAACCGATTCCTACCAACGATGATTCGCGATTCGCGTCGACAGCTGCTTTACATTGCTCAACCGGCACAAAAATGAAGGGATTTTAAAACCTGTGATGAAAAGTGGATCCTGTACGATAATCGGAAGCGCTCTGCGCAATGTCTCAACCCTGTGGAACCAGCCAAATCCTGCCTCAAGCGAAAATTTACTCAGGAAAAGTTACTTGTGAGCGTTTCGTGGACTGCACTAGTCTTTTTGTAGTGTCTTTCACTACAGCTTTCTAAAATCTGGACAAACGATTACGGCAGATATCTATTGTCAGCAACTACAAATCATGATAGAATAACTAGCTGCTGAACAAGCGAGGCTGGTCAATCGCTCGAGGCCACTGCTGCTTCAGGACAACGCGAGACCACACACTGCACAGCAGCTGCTGCTCTGCTCTGCTGCACGGCCGCTATTAATAAGTGGAAATATACTTTTACACTATTTGTTATGTTAATTCCTTATTTTACTTCTTCCTTTCCCCGGGTACAAAAAATTCATGACTTAACTAAAATAACTTTACTTAACTTGACTTAAATGTAACATTTATAAATTAAAAATGTATTAAAATAACAGTAGGTAACAATATAGTAAATACAGAAAGACCATATAAGGTGAGACCGAAAGAAAGCTGTCTTATACTATGTCTAATCCGAATCTCTGCACTGGCTTGCGTATTCTCTTTGGATACGATCTATCAGCTGTGTTGTTACACTCTTGCGTTACGGGTAACGGAGAGTTCTGGCGTACCGCTCGCTGCAGCTCAGTCCCAGGTACGAAACCGTTCGCACCATCTGTGCTACTCGTTTGTACTACGTCTCTTTGCTCGCGATCAAAGTAGTTGACGGCACACGTATTTGCATATCGACATCTATCAAACGTTTCCTCTACAACGGATTGACAGTTACCGTTACCTAACTGATCCACGTGCTTTTTCAAGTATTTACCCGAATGTTTAATTTGGTAAGTTAAAGGTCCTGTACGGTGAGCTACTATTCCCTTTTCCCAAGTGAATTTATTATTTTTAAATAGTTTAAAATAAACCTCATCGCCTGGACTAAATTGTCGTACTAGACCGTCCCTGTGCTTTATTTGCTTTAGTTGTTTTTGTTTAACTAATTCGTTTGGACTAGGTCGCAATAAATCAAATGTTGTACGCACTTGCTTGCCTAATAATATCTGGGCTGGAGCTTTACACGTAACGCTGTGTGGAGTCGATCTATAAATAAATAAAAAACTTTCTAATGCATTATTTAAATCTTTTTTTTTTTGGTATAATGCCTTTTTTAATGCAGTTTTAATAATCTTCATTGCATTTTCAGCCGCACCGTTACTGCTAGGTTTATAAGGTGTGGTAGTGATGTGAGAAATACCTGAATTAGTCAAGAACTCTTTAAAGTCTTTGCCGTTAAATGGAGGGCCATTGTCAGAGACTAGCTCATGAGGTAATCCAAATCGCACAAATACATTTAATAATTTAGATATTGTCGATTTCGCAGATGTATTTACAACTCGAAAGGATTCGATCCATTTTGAATGTGCATCTATTATTACAAAGTAATACAAAGTATTGCCTAACATGGAGAAGAAATCAACGTGTAGGCGATACCACGGTTCCCGTGGCCAAACCCATGGGTGCAACGGTGCGGCGCGGGGGACGGCCTTTGGCGAGCGCAAGTGTCGCACGCCCCGCACAAACGCTCAATGTCAGAGTCGATGCCGGGCCAATACACATAATTACGCGCCAAATTTTTACACTTCACAACTCCTTGATGAGTCTCATGTATTTGGTCAAATATTAATTTGCGTAAATTACTACGGATGACAACCCTATGACCGTATAACACACATCCCTGTTCAATACTAAGAAATTGTTTAATTTTATGATACTTAATTAATTCGTCTGTCTTGCAATACTGCCAGTTGGTTTTGATAGCTGTAATTAATTTTTGTAATGGACAGTCAAGTGCTGTACTTTTACGAATTTGTATAAAATTTAACGGGCTTACTTTTTCTATAAAACTTATGTATGAGTCTACCCGAGTGTGTTCATCATTATTTTCGACTGGTAATCTCGACAAACAATCGGCTACGCAGTTATATTTAGAGCCTATACATTTTATTTTTTAATTATATGCACCCAATATGATAGCCCACCGCTGGAGTCGGCTCGCTGCCATCAATGGAATACCCTTATTTTCATTAAAGATTGTGCTGCCAGTGGTTTACAGTCTGTCACTAGCGTAAACTCGCGACCAAAAATATAGTCGTGAGACTTAGTAACAGCGAATATACAAGCCAAACCCTCTCGGCATATCTGTGCATAGTTTTGTTCCGCGGCAGACAAGGTGCGCGAGGCGTGTTGCACCGGACGCTCGACGCCGTCGTCGCCGCGCTGAGACAACACCCCGGCTACTCCGCGCGATGACGCATCGCAAGTCACTGTAGTGGCAAGTCGCGGGTTGAAATGCGCCAATACCAAATTACTATTCAAAGACTTTTTTACGCACTCAAAAGCGTTGTTACATTTTTGATTCCAAATAAATTTATTACCCTTTTTTAATAGGTCGTAGGGAGGGCTTAAAGTATCGCTTAAATTTCTTAAGAATTTACCATAATAATTAATTAAACCTAAAAATGCTTTTAGATCTTTGACATTAGTAGGGATTGGTGTTTTATTCACTGCGTCCACCTTTGATATATCAGTATGTAAACCGTTCGCATCTATTACATAACCTAAATACGATATAGATTTTTTAAAGAAAGTACATTTATCGGGTGCAACGCGCAAGCCGCAGTCGGAGAGGATTTTAAACACTTTTACTATCCTTTCCCATAATTTATCTCTAATCAAATCACGGATGGTCAAATCATCATCAAAGATATCAGGTCACATATGGCATTCTAAACAACTTATCCATTATGCGCTGAAATTTATTTGGCGCACATTTAATTCCAAACGGTAAACGGTTAAAACAAAACATATCCTGATGTGTGACGATGGTACAAAACCTCTTTGAAGTATCATCTAACAAAAATTGTAAATAAGCATTACTTAGGTCAATTTTTGCAAATATTCTACCACCTTGAAGAGCCGCAAAGATGTCTCCAATCGTCGGAATCGGATATTTATCGTCTATAATTACCGGATTAATGGTTGTTTTAAAATCACCACAAAGACGAACTTGGCCATTCTTTTTAAGGACGGGTACAACCAGCGTACCCCAGTCACTCCACTTAACGGGCGAAATAATCCCCTCGCGCTGTAGCCGCGCCAGCTCTTCATCGACCGCGGGGCGAAGCGCGTGCGGCACGGGCCGCGCGCGCCGCCACACCGCCTCGGCGCCCTCTATTAACTTTATTTTAATCATAAATTTATTAAACGTACCTATGCCAGATGTAAATACATTAGGAAAACGCTTCGATAAAGTGTTGATGGCATCCTTAGAACTCGAAGGTGTGTGTAACTTTAAACTATTCACTTGTTTTAAACGAGGGAAATGTATATGAAAAGATCGCATCCAATCTCGTCCTAACAGTGACGGACTAAAGTCATTATCAAAAGACTTAAATTATGTATTACTAAACCGTTAATTTCTACGGAGCAAATGAGTTTACCTTTCGGTTTCACCTTCTGTCCACTATACATTTTTAAATTTGACTGGTACGATTGTAAAATATTTGATTGAAAATTATTTTTATAAGTTTTACTAGAAATTATACTAACCGCCGACCCAGTATCACCTTCAAACATTATCGCCACACCATTAACTTTGGCGGGAATAGTCCAACGCTTGTTTGAATCGTCATCGCTCAACTGGTACACTGTTGCTGACCTTTTATCGTCAGTGTCGGACGACGATTCCGACGTACGCTCGTCGATTACACCGTGCACTGACGATTGTTTACGATACCGACACACCTTAGCTATGTGACCTTTTCTGCTACAAACATAACACTGACTGTTAGCGAAGGAACACTTATCTGGTCGATGCTGCCCATCGCACCGATAACATCGCTGTGTCGGTTCACAGGCGCCACCGCTGGCGCCATTTCCTCGGTGAGATCGCGGGCCCCGTGGTCGCCAGCGCTTCCCTGCTGCAGGCGCACGCCGGTCCTTGCTGAGCGTCCGGCCGACTTCCGCTGCCGGCTCCGCGTCTCGCATCGCCGCCTCCAGCGACAACGCCGTAGCGCGCCTTAGTGATAGCTCTTCATCTTTTTCTGTAATAATTCTTTGCCTTATACGATCACTGATTAGTCCGTGCGCGAACTGGTCGCGTAGGTTTTCTTTTAAGCTTTCGGTGCTAGAGAACTTGTATGCAAGTAAAGCACTTAGGTTCTTTAGCTGGACTAAGTATTCACCTACCGATTGTCCGTCGGCTTATTTGCTCGATCTAAATATCATTCGTTCGGCGATTACGGATCGTTTCGGCGATAGATGCTCTTCAACGATTCTTTCAATTTCATCGATTTTTACTTTCTTCGGATTTTCAGGATAGCACAAATCTATTATAAGATCCAAGGCTTCCGTTCCCACTATTGCTACAAGATATTTAGATTGATCCGCTATTTTGATGTTATGAATAGTAAACCACCGCCTTCAATCTGCTCATGTACGTCGACCACCGCTCCGTGTGCAGCTTAAACTCCTTCAGGCTTCCAAAATCAACTTTACTCTCAGCCATGATTTATGAAAAACGTATATGACACGACAGCGCTCGCAATATTTTGGGTTTCGTACCTTACGTAATTAATTTATATAGTTTATAAATAAAAAACGCGTTATATTACATTTTATGTATTATAGTATCGAGATGCTTTCGGTACCTCTATTTTATGCAAATGTATACAATACAAATGAATAAAGTTGTTGTTATGGTAGTAGATGACGAGGCGAGAAACCATGTAGGTAAACGATAAAATGGCTAAAAGCATTAAGTGCGCCCTTTGTATACTTTCTTTGTGAGAGAAACAATATTTTTTTTTAAATAAAAACAAATAAAAATAAGTGCAACATCTACCCCTAAGCAAAAGATGTGTCACTCAAAACGTTTCTGTGTGGCACCAAACTGTGCACGTCACCTAAGACAGCATTTCTCATATGCCAAATAATTATACTAACTATCAGTGCCCTTCACACCGAAACACAGTAATGCTTGCGCACTACTTGACGGCAACTTTAACTGATTTCTGCATATGAATCCTACCATCAGTTAAAGTAATATTACAAATATTTCTTTTACTTAAAAAAAATGTAAAGAATGTGTCACTTAATAAACTATTTGCAACTAAGATACTATTTTTTTAAATGTTTAGTAATATACTGAATATAACTCGAATTAATATTCATTCACTGCAAATCTTAATTTTTGAAACAGTATGTATCCCGATAATTATAATTTATATTTAATATAATTATGGAATTCGTGACATTCGTGTATTCATGGCGAACGTTGTTTAATTAATTAACTGAAAATGAAACCGCATTGGGCGATGCAGTTAAAACGGTCTCTTAAGTGGTTACGGTCAGTGAACAAAGCCTGAGGCTGTCCTTTGAAGTTTTTGAGTGAAATTAAAATTTTAACTTCAACAGTGTGCTGATGCTTACAAATTTTATACAATAGTGCAATAGATTTATAAAGTTAAGAGCAAAACATAAAACAATTTCGACAGTATGTAGAAATTTAATAAGCTTTGTTATACTCGTAGTTTCGTGCACAGCTGTATTAGCGTCACGTAATATATGTATAAGCGTTTTAATAATATTATATTATAAGCCTGCAATTTGTTGGGGTTCTTGTTCTCAAACTATTCAATTGTACTTCAGCTTAAAATTGAAACTTCGCATGCACTTCAACTAAGAACTCTAGTCTAGTCAGTAAGGTAACTGACTCCCTTTACCTTACTTAGCTAAATAAATAATAGGTCTACTGGTAGATAACACATATTGTATTATTATATTATTAATTTGGGAAATATGTAATGACGTTAATAGATATTTTATGGATATTAACAAAACTCTGGTTGAAATAGTAGCCAAGGGTCGTACTTACTACGTTTCTAATTCTCTGGTTCCACACGAAATACAAAGAGAAGATGTTGAAAGAATTATCGTTGGGTTTTGTGCTGATTGCACCAATAGTTTTGATGGTATTTCTACAGCAATCACAAATCTTGTAGAGGTATTTTAACCCCCCCTCGCCCAATTATCACCTATATACAAAAAATATACCTATATAAAAATAATAGAGACAACGTTGATAACTATAGAGCATTATCAGTGATCCGTACCCTATCTAAGATAGTGAAGAAAGCCTTTAACAACGTCTAGTAAATTTTCTCTAAACAAATAATTTAATGACTGACCAACATAGATTTCGTTGTGGAAATCCAACAGAAGGTGATGTTATTTCTTTGAGTTACAGAATTACCAGGCACTTAGACCATGAGTGGTTGAATTTCTGACTTTCTTTCTAGATTACGTCTTTTTAATTAGTAATTTGGCGACAGCGTGTGAAAATTGCCGACACAGTGGTTACAACAATTAAGTTAAACCTCATTCCAAATATACGTAAGCGATATAAGTTAATTGAATTTTTCCAACTAAATATCTTCGTTTACGCAGATGATACAGTTCTAGTCATTCTTGGGAATACTTGGGTAGAAGCTCGTATAACCGCAAAACAGTCTTTAAAAATAGTCTCCATATACCTGACTTCGTCGAGTGGCGGCTTAAGATAGTACGGTAATACCACCGGATTGGGGATTACTAAAACACAGTAAGCTCATTGTTCATAGATCGGACTAAAAATAATCATTAAAGCTGAAGGTACCCCGGGTTAACTATGATATCGAGACATCAGTCACATCCCGTGACGCGCTCGAAACTTCGGGTTATAAAGTAAATTCAACGCGATGAAATCCGTAAAATCCATTTAAGTAAACGTTGTAATTCATCGTATCATGTCTACCTCCTATAGAATGTCCCCTAATATCAAAAGTAAGGATAATGCAATATCTCCTTATAAACACATTAAGACATGTACGCAAACTATTTCCACTATTCGTGTATTTCGAAACATAATACTTCCTATTCAAATTAAATAGCATTTAACATTTATTGAAATAGTTCGGACGAGAATGGAAATACCTGAACTATTGTTGTCGGCTATTGAAATTTCCACTTTAGTGCGACCAAGTAACAATGCAGAAGGCGATACGATTATTTGTTTCGGGTCTCTTTATAGTATACGATTTTTTATTTTATGTATTTTATCTTTTAAAGAGCCGTCGAAGCTTAAGAACCGGACGCTCGTGTTAAATTTCTTATTACGCAAATGATCTTCCTTACGTAGTAACTTATTAGTAATCTGTCACCTGGCTTCGATTCTCGAGAATCGAGAATTTAGTGGTGCCGGAACTCTTAATCTTAAAAATTGGGACCTTCTTGGGTACACCACACATCTAAGAGGTGAGGCCCTCGAGAAAACGTTGAGCATTCGCTGTTTCACTTGATGCGTCAAAGGCATTTGACAGGGTCTGACTTGCTAGCCTTTTTAGCATAGCAAGCTTCCTTGTTATGGTATATCCCCTGGACGGGTCGACTGAAGTGGTGAAGTTGAGATCACTTCGTCGTCGTCGACTCTGGGCAAATGTTATTTATTTTTTTTATTTGACATTGAGTCTAAAGCAAAATCAGTTGCAAGAAAGCTGGAAGTCCCTTAAAAAATGCGGCTGTACTTTACTCCAGGACAGCTTTTAACTCTGTACAAAGCAATGGTCCGGTCAGCTGTAGAGTACTGCAGCCACATACGGCCTGGTGCAGCCAAATATCAACTAGCAACTGTGTTCTTAGTGGAGAGACAAGCACACATATTATAAATACATAGTATATTATTTATTTGATGCACATCCGGAAAAATTATATACAGTTTTCTAGATAAACAGAAACTGTCAATTCTGGATGTACTTCGCTTAATTTTGTCCGAAGGATGATAAAACAGATCTACTTTTAAACCCTTGACGTAGAACTACTAGAGGCACTCTAAACACAAATTCGTATTAATTTCTCAGCTGAAACATCTTTTAACAGAGACATCCTGTAAACAAAAAGGAAATAAAAATATATAGCAATGCAGTATAACTATAATTCACTAGCGCTAATTATTATTTATTAAATGTATGTTATAATTAATTGTTTTGCAACATAATGAATCAATACAACGTCCATTACATAACGGTACTAACGGTTGTAAGCGATTTATTGTCGTCATAACCCATCAATTTCACCGACTCGATTTAAGCTATAATTATTAGTCACCACACTTGGCGGACGGACTGTCAACCGCAGTGAATTGTTAAGAGGAGATTGCTGCCAATCTTTTGTACAGTTTTTTGTACAGTACGATATACTATACGTATACGTAATACGTACATTACATAAAATAAGGAATGACAAAATATAATACTAGGTTACGGTAATTTTAAATTATGATTTTTTTATATTTACGCGAATACTGCATAGATCAGAAAAAAGTTAACTAGATTAATAATTATATCAATAATAAATAAGAATGTGTTCAAAATTTGTTCAAATATTTGTTAGATACTCATTTAAAGAATGGATAAAATGGTGGAATCTCCGGGGTTTTTTTCAGCCATTATCCGCATTGTCATTTGCTTTTTCATTAACCTTAATTTTTAAGATATCGCATGCTGAAGAAAGGATCTTTATTAATTTATTTAAAAAAGGCCCACATTGTACAAATTATTAAACAATGTAGTCCGGAGGCTATTAAAAATTACATGACCTATTTCAATAAGTTCTGCAAGTATGTGCATTAAAGTAATTCAACTTCCTCGCACTACTTTTAGTAAACTATTTATTATTTCTTAGCTATCGATACTGTTGGTGTAGCCATTATAAATATAAATAAACAGAGACTGACGTCTTTCAACAATGGCTTTTTATTAAGCTTTCTTAACAATTTGTAATATTACACATAGATATTTTAAATGTTCCTCGCAGATATATAGTTCATAATTAAGAAAAAAATTGAAGTTGCTTACTTTTATTATTATTATTAATTTTTGATAGTATTGCATGGTAAAATGTTCACATTACAGAATATTTAATTGAACTGGTCTGACAATATACTATCTAATAATTCATCTTTATCTTTGATTACGAAAAATTTGCAAAAAATGTTTGATTTCGTCCAATGACTCCTGCAACATGTTGCAATTGGTAAAGAGCGGTCGGCAAACAGAGGAAGCAATAAATCACGATAACAGTTTTCCGATAAAATTGCCGCTCTCGGTTTCTCGCTTGAGAAATATTTAGTAGCAGTTGTATATTACAACGATTAGATTAATAAATAAACCCAATAGTAAATGGTTCATATATCTTCATCATCAGCATCGTCGTCATTTCAGCCTATCATAGTCCACTGTTGACCACTAACTCCTCCATAGATTGCCACAAAACACGGTCCTGAGCTTTCTGTATCCATCGACTTACCGCAAAACCGTGCAGGTCGTCTGCGTTTGCCGGCACGGGGTTTGACTCGAGAACTTTTCTTCCCCAATGATTATCGGTTCGACTATGTCGGTTACTCCAGTTCTGCTGCTGATACTCGTATCATCGTTACGATCCATAGCTCGCTGAGCGACTTTTAGCTTCCTCATGCGGCCTGCAGCGAATGAGTGTTTGTATTTTTTTTTATTTTGACGCATTGAGGTATACTCGACGAGAAGATGTGATGCAGTTTCCCGAACGCTGCCCAGCCGAGTTGGATCCGTCGATTGACGACTTGGTCGAAGTTATACCTACCTAGTCGGACAATCTGGCCTATGTACATTCGTCAACAACTTCGATTGTAGTGTTCACAGCAACAACCAGTATAGGTGTGGCATTGATTTTAGGCATGATCTTCGTCTTGTCCATTTTCATCTGGACTTTGTCGTCGGCTAATCGAAGGTGAGTGATATATTCGCCATTGATACCAACCGTATCTTTTGCAGGGTAGTAGCTTGAAGACATCTTCCAGCTTTCTTCAGCGACGAAGAGTTTCGGGGATATTACATCGCCCTGTCTAACACCTTTCTGCAATTGAATCGTTTTCGTACTCTGGATACTTACTCTGTACTCGGATAGCCATCGCAGCTTTACGGTACAAGCACTGCAACACATCGATATACCAACAGTCAATTGAGCATCGCTGAAATGGCGGTGCCATTGACCAAATTTTGTCGGAATCGAAGGCTTTCTCATGGTCCACATACACCAGATATAGCGGGAAATTATTCTTCTGTTTTCTGTACAATCTAGAGAAGGGTGTGTATGTGGTCCATGGTACTAAAGCAGTATCACAGTCCGGCTTCTTCGGGTTTTTCTTGTTAAGCTTTGTTAAATGATGTAAGAGAATATATTACACAAGCTCATGCTGAAGTTGTCGTAAATGTGGAGAAACACAGAAAACAGAAAACTGTAATAATAGTTTAAAAAATGATAATACGCGAATTTCTTTTGTCGTTTTCATACCTAATAGAGAAAAGAGTAATGTTAAATTATTTCATACAGCCTTAGGTAGCTTAGGGGCTAGGCGCTCGCTAAAATTTCATAATACGCCAGTTAACCTGGGTTCGATTCTCGGTGCCGGCACCACTAAAATTGTTAATAGCAATTTTAAGTGCTGATTTACCACATGCTCAGCGGTGGAGGAAAACATCGTAAGAAAACCTGCATGTCTGAGAAATGAAATATTATTCGAAGACATGTAAAATTCGCTTACCCGCATTGGAGCGCCGTGGATTCGTCCTAGCTCTAAAATCTCATCGGAAATGAGAGTGGTAACTACCTAGAATTCCTATGCAGGAATCCGTCTAGGTAGGTACCAACCCAGGGCCAGTTATTCTGCCATGAAGCAGTAGTATGCAAACATTACTGTGTTTCGGTTTGAAGGGCACTGTGAGCTAGCGTAATCACTGGGCATATGAGACTTAAGAACATATGTCTCGGGGTGATGGACAAATTGTGGTGTCACACTGAAATTTTCTGGGTGACACAGCATTTGTTACGGGCAGACGTTGCACTTACCATCAGGTGAACGTTTTACTCGTTTCATCACTTTATCCAATAAAAAAAGGAATCCTTCCACCAGAAAATGTAAAATGTAATCGGTGTGCATGTTACAAATTACTATTTCTTTCTTTGTATAAAAAATTTTTTCGGCATTTATTATTATTGCGCTTATCACCATTATAGGTGCTGGCTTTGAATAACTCTTGAAGAACATAATTATGAAACAAATTTTTGCATAAACATTTTTTTATATAGTGTGTTGTTTATTGTATTATTAATCAATGACTCCAAAACATACATAAATACAGTCACTTCTTTTTCCCATACAAGAGGTAGGTAGAGGCCACTCATGTAGCTTTTGCACTTTTCGCCAAAAACTGCTTCTAAATATTACTTTGATAATTTTACTTGCCACCAGATCTCTTCCCCTGAGTTAAGGGCGAACGTTGTGTTAATACTATGCAAGCAAGTGGTACTATAAAAGTATCTCTGAACAACAAATTTAGTTGTGTTTATTTTTTTATACTATTAACCTTATAATATTGTTCTGGATTATTATAGATGTTTAGGTGAATGTATCACGATCACATCGAAGTTGTTTTAAGGAAAGGCCACGTCAAAAGTACCCGTAACCGACGAACTTGTATGAAAACACTTGAGAAAGTAGAAGAAGCGAAAGATGTGTGTCAGGATCGTAGCAACTAGAAAGATGTGGTCTCTGCCTACCCCAATGGGAAAGAGACGTGACTTTGTGTGTTTGTTTGAGACAGCTAAATTTTCAGACGTCTGCTTTCTTCTATTTGAATTATGTCATGAAATAATGTAACTGAAAACTTATGAATTTTTTACACTAATTGCAGGCGCACTGCTGTATTTTAGTGCTATTCAAAACAATATTTACAATAATTGTAGGCAGTAATATCTCGTTATTACGAAAATATATACATGTGAAAGATGGCGGCTTACCATCTCGAATAATGCCAGAGCTATATTTTTCTGGAATTTCTCGTTGAATATGAGGTGGTAGTTAATTTTTTTACAGGAGAAGGGGGCGAGACGACCTAAACGTATGTACTCGTATATATGATATGTATTGTCCTAAGTCAAAGCTCAATGTTCTTGTACGTTTTCGATGAAAGAAAAAAATGTCATTACTAAATATAGAGTTAAACTGAAATATTTATAAAAAGTAATCTTTATAGAAATCTTTTTTCGATAAAATTTATAAACCGCACATTGTTGCTGTATTATCAGATACAATGATTTCCACCTGCAACATGTTGCAATCGGCTAAAAGCGGTCGGTAAACCAAGGCGAGTAATAAATCACAATAACAGTTTCCCGATAAAATAGACGCACACGGTCTATCCCTAATGTAAAACAGCAGTTAATACTATCTTACTACTATACAATGTTTTCAAAAAAAATCGTGTCGGCACTTCACAGGTATAGCAAATGTAGTAACGTTTTACAAGCTGAGCTCAACTGTTATGAAACTCCTAAAAGTTTGTAATATTTATTTCGATCTATTACATACAAACATACACGCCTTTCCATATAAGGGGTAGGCTGAATCCACCTACATAGCCCACTTTTCGTCGTGCTGGAAGCGTGACGGGTGGCGAACCACGTTGCCGCCATTTTGGTACGAGTCAAAACATTTTTACTTCCTATTAAATTCTCATGAGCAGTATAGTGTAGCACGTACAATACCTTAGTCGCCTTATACGACTCTTCGGTACAAAAATGCTATTAATGTGTCTTGTATTTTAAACTGTAACTTTATACGTTTTAAGGTATTGTTTTTCGGAAACTGCTCGCACGGCAGACTCTGTTTCAGCGATGGCTCCTCCACTTCAAACGGCGCTTCATATACTCCATGAAGCGCCGTTTGAGGTGGAGACATCCAGGCCGTGGGGACCAGACGCGAGACGTTTGTACATCGACATCTCCTCGCGCCTGGTTACTATTTTTGGTGAACCAAGTGCGTACTTTGGCCTGTGAATCAGCCTCGCGATATAGCGTGGCAACTCGGCACGCTTGCTGGGCACGCTGCCGTCTAATGGAGGTGATTTGGCCAGCATTTTTTATCTAGTTGAGTTTAGTAAATAAGTGTTTTTCTTTTCTTCAAATTATTTCTTATTTATCATAACATTGTAAAAATTAAACTTTTGCTAATTGCTAAAAAAAATTAAAGTAGTATTTGTGTTACATGTTTTCATCAATATACTCTTTACTTTTTTTCATTTGTTTAAACCATCTCTGAAAACATTTATGCTAGATCGCTATTTCGTAGGATGTTCATATTTTCTGTGACTGTGAAGAATATAAATAAATCACGGGCAACTAAGTATAACGAGGAAGGACTGTGAGTTGAATTATGGCTCACACAACTCATTTCGACACTGTTCTTAAGTTTGTTGTAAATTAAATCATAGTTACTGATATTACGAGACCAAATACAAAGAATATGACGGATTTTAATTAACCTACGTAAAACTATAATAATTGCAAAAATGGCTGTCCTTCATTTTGCTTTGGTTTTAGCTAATACTATTCTAATTAAAACCCTTAAGAACTGCATAAATTGAATGTTATACCTTAAAAGCAAAGGCTCTGATTTTTTTGGGTTCCCAACCCTCTGAAAATAAGAGGTCTTTAGTGTCTTCCAAGGATTATTACTTTTACTGATAATTATAAGTACATTATCAACTAATCAGCTTTTTCGTGATTATCATTTTAAATTGAATTCTAAATAAAAACATTTAAGTCACTATAACGAACAGCCGTCTAAGTTTGACATTGATTTAATTTTCTTAGGCTGTCACTGTTAATAATTAAATAACAAAGTTCTAAAAGGTTACCTTTTAATCTTTTTAAGTGAATTGAACAACTAAATTTAGAGACAACTAGACTTTCTCTTTGTTATCATTTAAGTATATCGTTACGCTTTGTCTTTTTGCAAATAAAATTACATAGTTCAAACCAATTTTTTTTGATATGTCACGGAACAATCGTCCTATTAGCAAGCTTCTTAAAGACCTATTCCCTAAACTGTTCGCCTAGATAGTTGTCCAAAAAGAATAGTTTCTCAAAAATATAGTATTAAGTGACCCATCCACGTGTACCTATAATTTAACGGATTTTAATAATACAGCCCTTAATATGTACGATTATAATCGCCTGAAATTTAATTTAACTACTGACTACTGAGGCACAGTGACGGCTCAGAAGACCGCGCCGAGATATAAGCTGACCACCTAGAGGAGCAGTTTTGGCTCTTCCCTGCCCGCAGCTTTATAGTAGCAGTCGAGGGATATCTGTCTTTAGTTCGAATGTCTAGAGCAGAAGTACCGCAGCGAAGCGTCCTTTCATCGGTTTTCTACTCCGTCGAAACCAATGACAATGACGATCGCTCTGTATGTCGACGACGCGGCCTACGCGTCGTCCATGAACGCCAGAGAATTAGCAAAGAAAATCCAGACCAATCTTGATAACCTGCTTTGGCTTGTAACTGTAGGCTATCGGCGAATGTCAAGAAGACGCAAGCTACAGTCCTGGGACAGGTCCGAAAACTGCCACCAAAACTTAAACACCACGGTGAGGAAGTGGACTGGACGACCGTCAAGTACCAGGGGATGGAACGTGGTAGGCAGCACGAGAGTGTCGAGAGCGCTCCTCTGTCCAGTCGCAAACTCGAAGCTCCCTTTGAGGGTGAAACTAGGAATTTAAAAAAAATACATCCGCTGCCGCTTTACGTATGCTGCGCCGACATGATTCGTCGAAACTAGCGCATGAGCAAAAATCAACTTACAAGCTCAAGAAACATGGCACTGCGGATCATCGTCGACTCCCCTCGGTGCATGAGGAATGCCACGATTCGGAGGGACCTAGGACACGAGAGACTAGACGAGTTTATGGGGCACCTTGCTACTAACATGAAACGAAGAAACGTTAACTCAACCATAGCTGTGGCACTCCCAGGGACTTGCCTGTGTTTACAGTCAGCGCATGGAGACTTCTGAAAAAAGCAGAGCCCTGGTACAGTTTCCCGGCGCCCCTGACAGGCCGCGTGAGAAGACTCTGACACATACGTTTCAGTTTGTTGCGAGATATTATACGAAAAGTTTACATGATGGCGACTCTTACGGGACGTGCCTTCCGTATGATTTATTATAACTTTTCACGTGTTTTAGACAAACGAATATGTTTTAAAAATGACTAAAGTATTCGCCAAGCCAACCGCATTTGTAAAAAGTATAGATCAACCGAATTTGTAATAATAGGCCAGTTATTCTGCCGTAAAGCCGTAGTGTGCGAACATTACTGTGTTACGGTTTGAAGGGCTTAAGAACTGATGTCTCAGGGTGACGGGCGCAGTGTGGTGCCACACAGAGAAGTTATGGGTGACACGATATTTGTTATAGGCGAACGTTGCACCATCAGATGAAGGTTTTGCTTGTCTCGGCACTTTAATTAATAAAAAATGCTTATTTTGCTTTTTTATGGTAGAAAGTGACGAAAAGAGCAAATCGTTTACCTGATGGTAAGTGCAATTTCTGGCCATAAAAAGTCCTGTTTCTCCTAAAACATTTCCGTGAGGCACCACAATGCGCCCGTGCCCTTGAGACTTAAGTCCCATATGCCCATATGCCTCATTTAGACCGAAATACAGTGATGCTTGCACACTACTGCTTGATGTCAGAATAACTGGTACAGCGGTGGTACCTCCCTAGACGGATTATTGCGTAGGAATCCTACCACGAGTGAACTGACCTCGTAAACATGTTTTTTTGTTATTTCATAAAGGGTAACAATTACACATAATTATAAGTGATTACAGTGACCCATACACAACAACATACTGGATGAACAATCGAGGTAAATCTGCATCGTCAAGTATCGAGTAATTGAATCTCGGGTTTTCCTCACTAACCTTACAATATTAAGTAGCGTTATGCTGCTACTTTAATCTGATATTCTGTTAGGAAGTAGTATTTCCCCGATGGAGCTGATCAGTTTATGTGTTACAGTCGATATCTACCACGTAAATTTTAAAAATGACCTTGTGGATAGAGTAGCTGAGTACTACGCTGCAGGTCCTGGGTTCGAATCCCAGCCGAAGTCAACATTTGTGCAAAAACACAAAATGCTGCTTTTCGGGTCTGATTGCATCCTAGCCTACCTCCGATCTTATCGCATGAGCGTTACATCGCAAATTTCCCGCGCAGTCGATAGCTTCCGGCAGTATTCAGAAGTTATACACGTGGACGAAAATTGCCTAAAGGGGATGTCCCTTTAGGCAATTAAGTGCTAAAAGATATAAAACACATGACTACAATTTAAACACGAATCATGCGAACATGATTCTATAGTATTTTAAATAATAACCCACTTGAGATTTTATTTTAACACATTTTGCTGTTTTTATAAATTCAAACGATTTATACTAGCTGGAAAGTGATTACAATTGTGGTTAACGAATGAAAGTCAGTGGTCGAATGGGTTAATGCGAAGTCTAACCACTGAATCTGAATTGAACATCCGGAGCTATTCCGGCCAATGGATAAAATGCTTATTCGAGTACTAGGGCTTTTTCTGTATGATATTTATGAAAGAGAAAACGATCGAATTGTCTTATAAAGGTTATAAATATGGTAATATATCACAAAACTTAGTTATTCAATTATTTATCCATGGAATATATAAATTATTTTTTTCTTATGCTCTTATATTTGTTACGTTTGAATAAACTCACACACATTGCTATAGCTAAACTTGATATCCGTGGTGCACTTCCGAGTAGGCTCCATGTGAAAATCACCGTCAGGTTTACAGTCTAACATTGAGCTGTTCTAGAAACTTATTGGTTGAGTCACGCACATTGCTTACTATCTATTTTTATGCTGTTTTCTTTTCTTATTTTGTTTTATTTCTGGTCGTCGTGGTCGTCGTTTCAGCCTATCAATAGTCCACTGCTGAACATAGGCCTCCCCCATAGATTGCAAACATGCAACTGTAAAAAAATCGGACGTTTCAAGATATAGTTCACAATATCAAAATTTGTTTAATAAGTAGATATGCTATTTCGACGACCGCGTGGCTCAGTAGCAAAATATCTTCTAGTTTTTAACATGCTTAGATTTTGCTATGATCGCAATTGTAAAAGAGGTCCTCCATCATCCTTATCACCGTGACAAGAGAGATTGTATTTGAAATCAAACAATTTGAAAATCGGACTCAGATCTTTTGTATTTGTGTATTTTGCTAAATCATATTACATCAATTAAGAGTGTATCCAAATAACCATCTCAATTATACCTGACCTAAACTATTCAGACCGGTGAATGGCTGCATCGTCTGAGGTGCGAAGAGTCTGGTATTGATATCTCCAATCCGCCTGCCAAGCAAGGTGATTACGGCAAATGCTCATTAGACGACTTAAAATATTTAAGATTTTCGAAATCGCGAAAGCACGCAGCGAACGCGACACAGTCCGAACTTCGAGGTTTTTGTAGGAGTTTTTATTTATTTATTTATGTTTGGGTCAAACCAAACCTGGCACGCGGGCCCCTGGCACGCGGGCCCCTGGCCCGCGAGCACAGTATCCGATGAAGCTGTAAAAGCCGAGAAGGCTAACAGCAATTACATCACCAAAAATATATACACGGCAAATGTTTCCAAATTGGAAGACTATACCGGAGGACTTTTTAAGCTCTGATGGAGATGAAGAACTATTGATATAACTGGTAATATAATTTTTCATTCTCATTACTGTAGCAACTATTTCGGTCATGTCGGATTTCTTTACAGCAACCACAATTTTAGACAGACCTTATTCTCTTTTTTTTTCTCTCTAAACCAACTCTGAGCTTACGTCAACATTAGTAAGCAATAAAATTGGCGAAACCTAAAATCGGAAATAATGTTAAATATGTGGGATTGTCAAAATATTGATATGTAAATCCATGTGTTTTCATACATATTTATTTCATTTTTATTTAATTACCTTTGTACTACCCAACAGTGTTTTGGCTGATTTCCATACTGGTAATTGAAATACTTATAATAATCAATTCAATATCTGGAAATCTGCCAACACACAGATTATAATCGTTAGTACTAACGTCATATTAATATCATATGATAACTTCTGATTGTTAATGCAGGAATCCGTCTAGGTAAGTACCACCCCAGGGGCAGTTATTCTAAATTGAAGCAGTAGTGTGCAAGCATTACTGTGTTTCGGTTTGAAGGGCACTGTGAGCTAGCGTAATCACTGGGCATTTGAGACTTAAAAACTGATGTCACAAGGTGACGGGCGCAGTGTGGTGTCATACAAAATATTCTGGGTGACACAGCATTTGTTGTGGCCGGGCGTTGCACTTATCATCAGGTGAACGTTTTGTTTGTTTTGTCACTTTCTACTATAAAAAAATGATGAAGTCGTAGTCGAAATCAATTTGTAGTAATATCTATTTAAACCTTATATTACACCTTCTATAAAAACAATTACCCTTGTACAAAATTGTTAGCATAACAAATTTAAATATGACTGCTTTACTTGAGAGCTAATAATATATCAGGTAATGTTACGAGCCTCCACTCAATTTTATTTCTTATATTGTCTTGTATCTTTTTTATTATTAATTGTAGCAAATTTTCTTGTAAGTAGATTGGAACTATTTCGATTTACAAAATTCAATTCAGCTCAATGTGGTTGAAAGTAAGCCAGGAAATAAATTCTAGAACACGTAGACTTATGAGATCACTGCACAATCTTGTGTAGAAGAATCCGTACATGCATTTTGAACGGCTTTAAAGCGAACACAGGGTAAATGTCTCCGAGGGATAAGTTGATTTAAAAAGCATTTTTATATGTTCCTAGAGAATCTCTCTTCGCAATGGCTGAAGTAAATATCGCAATTCAAAACAATATAAATTCAGTGTTTAAAGTTTAATTTTGTTGTTTTTGATTTAACCGTTTTGTTAGTGGCTTAATTATTTATGTGTGTATAAAACGACATAAGTATTTAAAAAAAGGAAGCACAGAAATTGACGCTCGTTTACATCTTACTATCTACACTAATACCCAATCGTACACTTATATATACAGATCGAAGTATCACAAGCACTGTAACACAAGCGCGTACTGTCGAATACGCCCAGAGACATGCTAAGATTTGTATATAAAACTTCTTCATATGCAGCGAAAGAATATCTGCCAACCCATCTCATACCTCGGATGTTGTAAGAGTCAGCTAAGGCGGAATTCCGGCACGGTTGGCGCAATTCAGAAAGAGTTCGATTCCCGCACGGACATATATTGATATCTTTTACAGAAAGTTTACCGGGTCTAGGCCCGACTAAATTTATAATAGCGCAATGTAGAGGGAATCATAGTATAAGTTTATTTTTTAAGGAAGGAAAGGAAAATAAATGTTATGGACAAAGAAATGGTTCTAAAATGCTTATTCTCATTTCATCAGTGCGCCGTTTATAACGTTAACTTATAACGTTCATTATTTAACTGTATGAGTAGGAGAAACAATATCAATGGTTGCATCAATCACATGTCGACCTCATAACCACTTTGACTTCTACGATGTTTCAAATGCACAATGCACACCTGCTAAGGATACGAGAAATTTACAAGAAAATTTACAAGACAAACAAGAAAATTTAAGAAGCATAGCTTTTCTTTTTCAGAAATGATACATAAACCCATAAAATTGTTTACTTGCTTTTTAAAGCATGCACAGGAAGAAAGGCAATCATACACAAGTAAAATAAAAACGTATTATGCACATAGCAGTCTCTTGCTACTTCTGAAACGGGAAAACAAAAATGAAACAGCAAGTTTTAAAATAAAATCCTAAACTACTTATTTTTTTGTTGTTCTCATTTTTAATTTCTTAGTTATACTGGAGACTGTAAAGTTTTCATATTTACAGAATATGTTATTGAAGCTTTCTCATCATGAATAAAAAAAAAGTTTTTTTTTGTAGAAGAGGGGGCAAAGTCCTGTCGTCGAAAGTCATATCGGTTCGGAAAAACCGCTTTCGGCAACAAGGTCCACAAAGTCGTCGTGCGTGTTTTTTACGTAATGTGTAATTTGCATTCAATATCAGCCATATTAAATTATGCTAATTAATTAATTAGCCTACGATACCAGAGTATCACACTTTTGCCAAAATCTATTTAATTAGTTTATCAGCTGTGAGAGAAGTGGTGAACATACCTATATACATTTACTGCTAAAGTTACTCTCCTTTGGCATATCTATAGATTACCTCGTACCTTATCTCGTCCCGTGTTTCGGCGGAATAAATATCTCAAACTACTTACTATTAAAGTACTCGAGCATTTTTTTTTTATTAAATATATTTCAGTGAATAATATTTTTTTACTCTTTTATATGCATTTAGTTCAACGTCTTAATATAGTATAGAAAAATAATATAGTATTAGAAAGTCGTGTGTCGGCTGAAGAGAATCTACCACCCCATCTCATCCAGTAGGTGTCGTAAAAGTGGACAGAGGGAAAATTTAAAGATGGGCAGCAGCATCTTCCTGTAACAACTGAATAATTAAACTGCGGTTGCCAACCCGCCCGCCACGCGTGGCAACTATGGCAAATTCTCTCCAAAATGAGAGTTAATGTTTTTATGAATGTTTTATTAATGTAAATATCGAGCTAAGTGATTGTTAGGTATTACAATTTGCAGTATATTGTAAATTACAATCATAAACTATCAGCGTTTTTGAATTATTAAAGAGATAAATATAAATTTATTAGTATTTTTTTACAACTGTACGGTGTGTGAAGTCTATATTTTGTGATGAAAGTAATCTACAAAAATGTACTCTAACATTTATTGTGCAATAAAAAACACAGAGCGCGTGGAAATAACGAGTGAGAAAATTGTATGTCACGTTTTTAATTTAAAAGTATCTCTGTTTTGTACAGTGTTTGTTTGTTGTAGTGTGAGTCCTGTGAGACAATAAAGAGTATTTTGTAGAATATGTTGCCTGAAGAGGAATAATAAAATAGACAGATCACTTAAAATACTTCCACTGGAATTCTCGGTAGTAATATTCTAAAAGAAACAGAAATTTTGTTTTATTTTTCTTTATTGAAATCGTTTCTGCTGCTCTCCGGACAATTACATCGGTTGTAAAATTTTTACGAGGTTCATTTTCTATAATACAATATTCACCTGTTAAGTGCAACGTCTACCCATAACAAATGGGCCAGTTATTCTGCCGTGAAGTAGTAGCGTGCAAACATTACTGTCTACTACTACTGTGTACTTTCGGTTTGAAAGGCACTGTGTGCTGGTGTAATCACTGGGCATATGAGAGAACTGATGTCTCAGGGTGAAGGGCGCAGTGTGGTTTACACAGAAACTCTTTTGGTGAAATAAGCATTGGATTTCAGTGCTCCGGGTCGCGGACTCTCGATCCCTGCACTGCACAAATATTTATTTATATGATTGCAGACTTACTTCGGGTCTTAGTTTTTGTGCATATGTAATTTATGACTGTACAACGAACCATCGACACTGGAGAAATCCTCGTGTGAAGCAACTTTTTGGAAATGAAACCTCTTTAGGCGCAATGAGAGTAAAATTTCAAGGTCGAATTTGAGTGCAGCCTTTTCGGGCAACATTTTCTTGCAACATTGCAGTTATTCTTAATTAATATTTATCGATTAATTAATGATTATTTATATACTTAGTATTTAAATTACAGTCAGTAATATCTTTGTTTATTTATGTTTATTTTTTTTTATTTCATAAAATTTCTAATACTTATGTATGAGTTTCAACTTTGTCACGTGTACTGAGTTGCACGCGCTCTTTTTTATATAAACATTTCGATGTATAAAACAGTGACAATTATAGTTTGCTTATTTTAAATTTAATAATTTAGTTGACGTTTCCATTTTAAACGTTAATATAGGAGTACAATTGTTACGTAAGTGTAAGACAAACGGATAACAAAGGTATCGGATTGAAACTGTTTAAATTTTCGTAATTTCCTCTCTTCTTTGTACGAACTATCCAATTTCTGCTTCACGCTTTGTCCGCTGACCGTAACCACTTTAGAGACCGCTTTTACTGCAACACTGGAATTAAAAGCTCGAGTTTACTTTGTAGCTACGCCAAAACGCGTTTATTGCCAAATTGAGCAGAAATCAGGATATTCTCCCCAGAACACCACATTTGAAATATGTAAATTTAGCTTTAAGGTTATATTTTTTTTTATTTATATCTCATATCTGTAATATATTACCGAAAAATCCGAATTGGGTGTCATTCCGTATGTCTAATGCATTTTTTTCAAAATTTTAATATACATACAGACTCTACACAAAGTCCTATATTACGAGTATATTTGCAATAAGGTTTACCTCGCAATGCCCTCTTCGTATTGTCCTTTAACTTTTAATACTCTTAATAATCGTTATGTTTTGGCATTTAGCCAGTATGTGTTGCTGTGTGGTGGCGGCTTAAGAGACTCTACCACCCCATTTCATCCCGTGGGTGTCGTAAAATTCGACAGAGGGAAAACAAAAACTAAGAGATGGGCAGCATCATCCTGGAACATCTAAATAAATAAACTGCGGTTGCCAATCCGCCCGCCATGCGTGGCGACTATGGCAAAATATGAGGCTTCCAAAATGAGAGCTACAAACTTTTGTGGCAATCTGTGGGGAAGGCCTATGTTCAGCAGTAGAAAAGCTGAAATGATGATGATGATGTTAATAGATCTCTTCTAGTAATCTTGATGTTGTTATTGAACACATCGAAATTATTAACAAATATTATATAGATATTTTATGGTTCAGTAAATTTTAACTCAATTAAGGTATCCCCGAATTATCCTACCTTTCTGTAATTTGACCCACTAAAATTTTCTACCTTGTATCACAACAAATCGATAAGTTCGAAACAGAGGCTGGATTTAGTTCAAGAGATATTGAAACGAACTTCAAATATCTAAGGTCTATGAACCTATTCGTGCGTTGTGAAAATTTTGGTTTTGACTGGGATTTGAACTCAAGGCAAAGAAGATAGTGGGCAAGTGTTATCTCTTTATTTCCTTATTTTTTTTATTTAAAAAAAACGATGTCTCATACTAGAATTCTTCCTGTACCGCGAGTGCGTTTTATAGACATACATTTCACATGCAAATCACAGCCAGATTAGAAAACATAAAATTTGTGTTGTTACAGAAATGTTGGCCCCGGCTGGTATACGAACCCAGGACCTTAAGTACTCCAACCGACAAATCTATTAAATCCTTGTTAAAAAAAACACTTTTTTTGTAATGTATAGATTAGAATAATCCTCTCAAGAGGTCTCAACGTTTTTTTTATTAATTTAATTTGTTTTTAATTATGTGTAACCAAACGAACAGCCTGGTTTACATTAAATAATAAATAATATTCCACTCGTTTTCATAAAATATATTTTTAGCAGCGTGCAATGAACTACACAATATGTCTTGAAATTTAAGGCAGCCGTCCCAATGTGTAAAGCAAAATTTATTGAAATGGAAACCTATTGTAAGTATATTTTATTGCGTTCAACTTTGTGTCCAAATTAGATGCATGATTTATATTCATTTCCTTTTTGCGCTATTCTGCGTATTATTTCTTTTCATTAAAATAAATTTGACACCTCTATATATGATTATTTCAATAGCTCGACTCTCATAAAAAAGCGGATAACTTTGTTTTTACGTAAAAACAACTAGAAATTCAATTATATTTCTCAAAGGCGACAACGTACGATTAAATAGATTACACCAAATACGTTATCATTCATCATACATGTATATGTTTAAAATAGAAGTGCCATTTTGTCTGTCGGTCCTTACGGACAGACTTAACTCGAAAACCACTAAAGATATTGAGATTATAGATCCATAAGTCTGGAAACACTATTTTTCATAGTGTTTTTTTTTTGTCGGTTCCGACGTAATGAGCACTTTTTTGATTATATTCCAAAGAACGCCATCTCTGGTATATGTAGAACAGAATCCTTGACTATTGAAATCTATGTTATAAGCCGCCATATATGAAAGCCTTAGGTTAATTGATTATCGGACTTATGTCGAAATTGCATTTGAATAAGATTCTTAATAGCACTGTTTTCGTTGATTATATATGTTTACATTTCACTTAGATTTATTTAATAACTCGACTTAACAAATCCTAAAGTTCACGCGAATGAAATTGAACGACATCTCGTCTATTCATAACAATAAAAATTATTCTAAAGATAACGCATTTTTTACAAATTTAACAAGCGACATTCTTGTCATGTTACGTTCTTAATTCTCCAAGTCAAACACTACGTTTTATATGTGTCTTGGTCGTGTCATGCTAGTTACTATAGTTATTACAAAAGTTTTCTCAATCGAGTGCAGTTTAACAGAAATTTTAATAACTGTACTTCATTTGCATTCACACGTACAAAGAGTTTTAAAACATGAACGCGTTATTAAAAAAAATAGTCTCAAATGCAGCCATTCTTTCGATGTAAAGCAGTTGTAATTTAAAGTTACGTAATTTTATTTAAAGGTACGTAATCTTAGCAGCTACCTAAAGTAACACTATCGATGTTATAGAGGAACTACAAAAATTAAAGAATACTAAATTAAGAACCAAACATGTTAATCAAATTTCTGAGTATTTGTGTTAGACAATTGTTATAACAAACTTAATTACTAATTAAATGGTATATTTCCTTTTCAAAAATAAATAATACTTAAAGAATGAGAAAACTTAATACAAAAAGTGGTTCAAAAGCAATCTGTCAAGTGAAGTCCTAATCGCACAATTTATATATTGTAATATATTTTTTTTAATATGAATGACTGTGTATCAATTTTTTTACGATGTAGTTTGCGGAAATCCATTATAATGAAGGAAAGTAAGTTACTTTGCTAAGATCCGCATGCAAAATTTGGGGCGAAACACGTGTCGTGTTCTCGACTTCAGTGGTCTATATTATCTAGTGGTGGTATTGTAGTGGTTGGTGGAGGGTACCTGGTGGCGGTTGCTGGTGGCGGTGTTAGTTTGCTTGTGCACGCTACTGAGGGAGGGCGGGCGGTGCTCTTCAAAAAACTAGGTTATATACACCATTTTTATATTTTGCATGCGGATCTTAGCAAAGTAACTTACTTTCCTTCATTAGTAGTCAGATAAGTAAAAATGCTAGAATGATATTTTTTAAACGATTCAATATCAGACACAAAAGGGATAGTTAAGGAGTCTAATATGTGGCTATGGTAGGAAATTCTTGGTAACGAGGTAACACTGTGGTTGCTAATTTTTTTTTTGATCAAGGACGACTTTGTTTTGTGGTTAACAGGTACCTTAAGGTTCAATAGTAATAAACCGCGTAATTCGGCACGAATATATTCACCCCAACGCACAATGCTTTCAGAATATCCTTTTATTGGCAACTCTTTTGTATATGCTCCCGCGGACCTTTACTTTATTCACATGTTCCTCAATGTTTAATTCCTCACCTTTCGATAATTCCAACTACTTTGCTCTAAAATAAATTATACTCAAATTTATTATGAAAATACATCAATATGAGTTAGTATAATATTATTTCTGCGAGTTCATTTACTCCGATGCTATCAAGTAAAAGGGTTAAATATTACATCGCATCGAGCCCGATACTTGAAACTCGAAAGCCATTGCTTTGCTGGATTTTAACTTGTATTATAAATTATTACGTATTTCAAGGATTTTGAAACTAAAAGAGATACTCGAATTCGTTAATTTAAGTTCGATTATTATAAAATATTTTTACTCAATCTATTTTTCGTGCCAAAACTAGGTCAAGGCGGTAAGTACCTTAACGTTTAATTGATACAATTTTTGACTTTTTATCTTTACATTATTAGCAATATTTCGTGGAATTTAACACGCAGTGTTGCAGTGTTGCAGTGGTAAGGAATACTACAAGCGCACAGTTGTAACAGTAATTGATTTTAATAAAAAAACAGTAATTTGCTCAAGTCTGAAGCTAGTACTCTAGGCTACACAACGTAAGACCAAGAGAGGTAATTTGTATTTGTTCGGGTTAACAACGGGTATTCGATCATTTAACTGGTATTACGAGTGTATTTGAAACAGAAATGTATGAAATATACAAAATTAAGTTTTTTTTTCTAAAAAAGAAGGGGCACACAAACGAGCAAGCGGCTCAGCTGATGGTAAGTGATCACCGCCGCCCATAAACATCCGCAATACCAAAGGAATTATGGGTGCGTTGCTGGCCTTTTATAAAGGAAGAAAAGAGGGTATCTTTTCTTGTGGTCCGCAAAAACCACTTCCAGCAGCAAATTCTACAAAGCAACCGTGCGTGGTAGAAAATTCCTTGAAAAACGCTCTGTGGAATGCTAACCATCAAGATAATTTCTTCAGTGATGTAAATAAATATACTTATAAAACATTTTCAGCGCGCTTGGTGCAGTGGTTTAGCGATAGGCTTTTGTACTATGGGTCGTGGGCTCGATTCCCGCACGGGCTAAATATTTGTATGGTTTACAAATTGTTGTTCCCGGTCTGGATTCGTATATGTAAAATGTATGTCAAAAAGCGCACCCACGATACAGGGGAAATTCTAGTTCGAGGCATCGTTTTCCTAATACATAGAATTCAAGAAATATTTATGGTTTTACTCTATCAATCTATCTAAATATTTGGTAAGTTCTTTATTTCTTTTAATTAAAAAAAATACTAAACTTTATTCAATACTACAACAAAACATACATTGAACATGCAATGATTTTGGTACTCTTACATTAATAGGACAAAATTGCATGCCATTTGCTTAAAATAGAAACTCCCACTCGTAAAAATTTTATAACTTGAAAGATACCTTATATACTCGTAATATCCTGAAGTAAAATATTACTACAAATTTATGGCATAATTATTCCATTAAAGTAAGTTTTGTTGATCTAAAATTATTTTTTTGTAAGATTTCGATTATTGTTACTGAAAAAAACAGAGAAAATCTGAATAGTTAGCACAAGTGGGCGTTATTTCTAAAAAATCCATTCTAACGTCGCGACAAATTATTTTTTCTTAGATTCCGACGTAAAATCAAAATGAGTAACTTTCTAATCGAATATCAGCATATATGTGTCTGTTCCGCGTGGCCTAGTGGTCAGAGTACCTGACTTCTACGCCGCGGGTCCTGGGTTCGATTCCCAGCCGGAGCCAACATTTGTGCTAAAACACAAATTGTTGGCTTTCGGGTCTGGTTGTGTTGTGATTGTCCCCGTGTTTCTGACACTGCATCCCAGCCTACCTCCGATCTTATCGCATCAGCGTTACATCGGGCACGGGTAGGTTAGGCCGAGTGAGTGCGTCTGTGTTTGCGCGTACACTTGTGGCACTATCCTGCGCAGTTGATGGCTCTCGACAGTATTCGGAAGGAGAACATCATGTGTGTCTGTTATTCTCATAATCTCAAATTCTGCCAAGGTCTGTTCAAGAGTTTTTCTGACATCTCATTAAGTTAGCTATAACCATACAAATAAACGAGAAAGAGCACTGATTTCTATATAACTGGAAAGAAGATCCTTATCCTTAGGATAAGAAGATATGTTAGTAAGCTATAAAAAAGTATGCAATATGGGAGCTTACCCTAGCACTGCTAAATTAGTAGATAGGTACTAAATATAATAAATATGCCCTCGGGCGGGTTTGGTGGCGCTAGTATATGCATTAAAATAAATATCAGTTGCAAACTTTGGGGCCTATCCAGTTATAAAGAGATCAGTTTGAAAGGGTGCTGAATTAACTTGCTGAATTTAATTTGAACTACTATTACCACATAATAAATATGTATATTATATATATTGTCATTGTTCTTAATTCTCAGCATCGAATAATTTCTAGGATCGATACGATCCTTACTTACTTTCTGATGCACAAAGAAATAAAAAACTTTCTAGTGTCAGTGTCAGTATTCATACAGACGCTTATGCACAATAATAATAGACACTAAGTTTAGTCCCTTTTATTACATGGATGGGGTGGATGGAGATTCTCATAAGCCGCCACCACACTGCGCGTTTACACGCCTATTTAAGAGTATCTCATCCCGTGGGTGTCGTAAAAGTCAGCAGAGGGAAAATGAAAAGCAGAAGATGGTCAGCACCATCTTTCTGGGACATCTGAATAAATGAACTGCGGTTGCCAACCTCCGTGCTAAGCGTGGCAACTACAGGAAAATCTCCCGAAAATTAGAGCTACAAATTTTTGTGGTAATCTATGAGGGAGGCCTATGTTCAGCAGTGGACTAGTGATAGGCTGAAATTTTGATGATAATGATATTAAATTTAACACTCCCAATTCCTGATTACAGTTTTAAAAGTTTAGTTTATGAATGAAAGCTTACCTCAATCCCTAATATTGCACTTGCTATGAAATGGGTCAGCTAAAAAAAACATAAATCAAAAGTATTTTAAAAAAACTTAAAAAAAACTTTTCTACATAAGTCAAATTGTCTACTTAATCATTCCAGAATCTAGTAAAAAAACCCCGACTTTTGATAACCTCTGTATCTGTATATTCCAACTGTATTGTAATTAAAACACCGTAAATAAAATTTACATATACATACAAGTATTTATATAAAAAAGATCACGACTGTATCCCATAAGGGGTAGTCAGAGACTGGGCACTCACTGCAAAAACAGATGACTGCCACAATCTCACGTTTCACTAAAACAATATAATGCACTTGGTGTGATAGGTGGTGAGCCCAGCGCCACCATGCGCTGTTGGATGCACGCTGCAGTTTAATTCGCCTTTTACGAGATCCAATGGATGAGATGGAGTGGTAGTATTATTTTAACGAGCCGCCACCACACGGCCTATAGGCATCAAAATCAACCAAGAAACTTTTTATTCAGGGTTTTTTTTTATAATTAATCTGCTCTGAAACCTGTTGCACTGACAGCTGCAAGAAAACGTCCAAAATTACAATAATTGTCTAAAAAATTAAACGTGGCTGTTCGAATTAACTTACATTTTAATATAAAATAATTTTAATTTAAAATATTGTGAAATTATATTCTAATATGTTGTCCTTTCCTCGTATGAAAGTCATTTTCATGAAAATTGTAAACCGTAAACAACGGGATGCAAGTCCAATTTCACGAAAGGTAAGTTTTATGTGACTTCCTTAATCCTTCGAGTGTAGCGCTACGTTTTATAAGTCGCGGTCGCGAGACGCTCGTTATGTTTGTTATAACCAAAGTTTTCTGACTTGAGTGTACTTGATCTGAAGTTTCTGTATGTGTACTTCTATTAAATATTTGTAAATTATTTAATTTAAACGCATGACTATTTAAAAAAAAAGAGGGCCACGACTTTAATCATTGATTTGGCCAAACATCTATAGAACCGTCAATACATATATTGTTGTAGACTAAGATTCGTTGCCAACGTTCAAATTCACACTCGAGTTTAGAGACACCAATAATCATTTCATATACAAATACATTTATTCCGTCGTCGTCGTTCTTTAATGCGGAATGTGTCTATGCAAATATCACTTCATCTTTAACCTACTAACTAGTTGACAGTTCCTGATTTCGCTTTAACGTTGCCGTATTATATCAATACAACTGTTTTGGTGGAACCAACAACTGAAGTCATTCTCGTAAACATTAGCAACATTCATCATCATAAGTGTAGTGGAGAGTTTAGCAGTAGCAGTTTCATTCGTGGCCTAAATATAGTGGAGCAGGGTGCGTATGTATGTAATATTGTTGAAATAACAATAATTTTTTTTTCGTTTAAATTATGTTTATGTTATAAACAGTCATGCAATTTCTACAACACATACATATATGTATATAATGCTCACAGTGTACTGAAATAAGTACCAAACACCTACGAGTCAATGCAACTTACGCTAACCACTCACCACAACACCTCTGATCAAAGAGCCTCACTTATTCAGAAAAATCTAAAAACGGTCTAATGTTTTACGTTCCCGCTTCCAAATAAATACTTGATGAGCAAGCGTATGATAGGGTTCGGCACTTTGCACATTGCATAACGGAACGGAAAAAATCACCGGCCATGAAAAACTAGTAAATATTTTTGTTAAAGGGAAGATATTAGAAAATATATTTAAATATCCATACTAATATATAAATGCGAAAGTAACTCTCTCTGTCCCTCTGTCTGTTTGTTACCTTTTCACGACTAAACGGCTGAACGGACTTCAATGAACCTTGACAACGCAATACCATGTATCATGAGAAAGGACATAGGGTACTTTTTTCAGGAGAAATTGGCCTTTTTTTCTTATATTTCCGAAAAATAGCCTGTTTTGCTATGCGCAGTTGCCACTCTGTCCGCCGATTCACACCAAAAATGCGATGTTGCCGCTTTGCTGTACTAGGTAGATCCGAGCCGCGTACGCTTTCTCATTGTAGCTCTCGCTCCTGCAAGCGGGTGAAGTATGGAGTGCGGAAGGTGGTTAAGTATAGCACCCCGAACGGGCAGACCGTGAGGGGCAGACTATGGTGTTGCACGTATGCAATATATTAACATTTTCGCTCATCGGTAACTACGCTTACCCGAAACGGCAGACACATGAGGGCAGACGACCGTGCCGGACGCATGCTAGCAACGAAAAAAATTCTTGCATATTTCAGCTGTAGTGTTTTGTTCAACGATCTCTCAATTATAATATTTAAGTATATAATATTAATATTTATTGCGGATGCAAGAAGTTCGATGTACGTTTATGTATTGTATGTTTGTGATTAGTTTGTGTGTGTAGTATGTAAATATTTTTTCGTATTGTGTTATCTATTACATTTACAAAAAAAGGTTTTTGAAAGTAAAGCTATTTTGAAAGTTGTTACTTACGTTAGTGATTCGTTTGTGTATGATATAGTGTGTGTAGTATGTTAATATTTTTAAGTTGCATTATTAGTAAAACTGATTCATTTTTCATATATGTGTTTATGTTACTAAAATAGATTGTTTCATTATTTTTTATAGATCAGTATAGGTTAAATAATTAGGTTTAACAATCTTTAAATGATAAATATACGATAAATAGTTAGGTACCTAAATATTTGTCTTTTTTTGTTGTGTTAGTTAAATATTTTTATCACTAGGTAAGTAGTTGTTGTGTAGATAGATAAACAGATTTTTTTTATATTCTACGTAGATATAGTACTTATATGTTACTATGCCCTTTAATTGCATAAAAATCTCTAAATAATAATTTAGTTCCTTAATCACAATGAAAAATTATAAAAAATAAGTAGGTAGGATAGGATTATTAAGTGCAGGTGTTCAGGAAAAACTTAAATAGGTAAATCTTAGAGAGATTTTTTAAATATACGTATCTATTTTAATACATAGGTACTGCGTAATCGTTTTTATTTGTTATAACGTTTTCGGCTAATTCTGACATGTCTCGACGACGAAAGTTAGACTTAGGGCGTAGCTCTATCAGAGCACGAGCTGCTAAAGTTAGCAGGGCTCAAGAAACTGATGACAATGCTGAGGCAAGAATGCGTGAGCAAGCTGAAAGACAAGCTACCTGCAGACTATTAGAGACTCCTGAACAAACTCGCGTTCGCCGCTCTTTAGATGCTGAGCGACACGCGTCACAGAGGGCTGCTGAAATTCAGGAGCAGACCTAAGTTCGCCGGACCCTAGATGCTCAACGATATGGGCCTCGACTAATCGCCGAAACATCAGACCAAGCTCAAGCTCGCCGACTTTTAAATGCTGAGCGTCACGCGTCTCAGAGAGCTTCTGAAACTCAAGAGCAGACCCAAGCCCGCCAGAGCTTAGATGCTCAACAACATGCGCTTCGAATAGCTGCAGAAACATTACAGGAAACTGAAACTCGCCGGACCTTAGACGTTGAGCGACACGCATCTCGGTTAACTGCAGAGACGTTAGAAGAGTCCCAAAGGCGTCGAATTCTAAATGCTGAACAACAGTTCGAAAGAAGACGAACATTTGAACGCAATACGTGGCAGGCATTTAATTATGCTGCTTTTGAATATGATCCATTGATTGATTATGGTAATCATCAATTAGTAATTATAGAAAGAATGGACCAAACATGTAGTCATTGTGAAGCACTAAAATGGAAGGAGGAAACTGCAGGTATGTGTTGCTCCGGAGGGAAAGTTTCACTTACACTACTAGGAGAGCCAGATGAACCGCTAAAAACACTTCTATTAAACGACGCTAATGAATCACGACGTTTTTTAAACAAAATAAGGAAATACAATTCGTGTTTTCAAATGACTTCATTTGGTGTAGACAGGGAAGTCCTAATGCCTGGCTTTTCGCCTACTTTTAAAATTCAAGGTCAAGTTTACCACAGAATTGGCTCTTTGCTCCCTTTAAACAGCGAACAGCATAAGTTCTTACAGATTTATTTTATGGGGGATGAAGATACCGAAGCAGACCGCAGGTGTCAAAATATTGAAGGCGTTGAAAGAGAAACTGTAGTGAAAATACAAAGAATGTTGCACAGGGAAAATCGTCTTATCAACACATTTAAAACTGCTTTAGAGAGAATGCCGAGTGAAAATTATAAAGTAGTGATGCACCCCGATCGTACACCAAGTGGGGAACACGAAAGGCGATTTAATACGCCACTGATAAATGAAGTCGCAGCCGTGGTCGCAGGCGAACAGTTTGGATCGCGTGATATTGTTTTACATAACCGTGATAATAGGTTAACCAGGGTGCCTGATACGCATAAATATTACAACGCATTACAATATCCGTTAATATTTAGCAAAGGGCAGGGAGGTTATCACTTTGAAATACCACACGTCAACCCGGTGACAGGCCTCCCCCTGCCAAACAAAAAGGTATCCTGTATGGACTATTACGCCTTCTCCATGATGATACGTATCAATGATTTTAATATAATACCACGATGTAGACAATTAGCCAGTCAGTTTTATGTCGATATGTTTGTGAAAGTTGAAAGTGAACGACTGCGATTTATAGCATTAAATCAAAGTAAGCTCAGGGCGGAAAACTACATTCATCTGCGAGATGCTGTAGCAAATGACGCAAACGTAAACCCTAATGATTTAGGTAAAATGGTTATTTTACCGTCGGTCGTTTGTGAATAGCCCAAGATACCTGCAGGAATATACTCAAGACGCCTTCACTTACGTGCGTACGTATGGTCGTCCTAACTTATTTATTACTTTCACATGCAACCCAGCATGGAAAGAAATAATCAACGAATTAATGCCGGGACACAAACCTATCGATAGACATGATATAACAGCGAGGGTATTTAGATTGAAAGTAAAAAAATGAATGTCAGTAATAGCTAAAGGGAAAACATATGGTGAAGTATTATGCTTTATGTACTCCATAGAGTGGCAAATGCGAGGTTTACCTCATGTACACATTTTGCTCTGGTTGAAAAACAAATTGAGACCTAATCAAATTGATAATATTATTTGTGTTGAAATTCCAGATCCAAGCAGTGACAAGGAACTTCATGATGTCATAGTTAAAAATATGATTCACGGCCCATGTGGTTCTTTGAATCCCCAATCACCATGCATGAAAGAAGGGAAATGTACTAAGAAATTTCCACGTCAACTGCACACAGAGACGATTCACAATGAAAACGGATACCCATTGTATCGACGAAGGTCGCCAGCAAACGGAGGTCGAACGACATCGGTGAAAATTCGAAATGGTACTGACGTTACGGTCGATAATAGCTGGGTGGTCCCTTATTCCCCAATTTTGTCAAAAACGTTCAGTGCTCACATAAACGTAGAGGCTTGCAGTTCAGTACGTGCAATAAAATACATTTGTAAATATATTAATAAAGGTACCGACCAAGCTACTTTTAACTTTAGAAACACGGAGCACACAAATCTGTTAAATGAAATACACACATATCAGTCTGGCCGCTATGTCAGTAGCAATGAAGCTGTATGGAGGCTGTTGTCATTTCCGTTACATGAAAGGCATCCCGCTGTAATACATCTCAGTGTACATTTAGAGAATGGTCAACGGATGTTTTTTACAGAAGATAATTTTCGTGAGCGGCTCTCCACTCCGCAAAATACCACACTCACCGCATTTTTCAAACTCTGCTCTACGGATGACTTTGCTAAAACTCTTCTCTATGTTGAAGTACCCAGGTATTACACCTGGAATAAAACCAGAAAGGAGTGGAAACGTAGAGTTCAGGGAACTTCGGTAGACAACTGGCATGGTGTCAAAATGAGCACTACATTAGGAAGAGTATATACAGTACCTGTCACCAGCATGGAATGTTTTTGTGTAAGAATACTGCTACACCACTTGCGGGGTCCAACCTCCTTCGACGATCTTAAAAAACATAATGGGCAGGTAATGTCTACTTTCAGAGAGGCATGCGAAGCCAAAGCATTATTAGAAAACGACAACCACTGGAAAGAAACTCTAGAAGAGGCTATACAATGCAGATCGGCTACTAAAGTGAGAGAGCTTTTTGCTATATTAATAGCAACCTGTGGGCTATCAAATCCACTACAAATATGGGAAATATACAAGAACGATATGGCGGATGATATTTTGCACAGATTGCAAGAAGTAAATGCAAATATCGAATACAACGATTTGGTTTACAACGAAGCACTAACCAAAGTGGAAGACCATGTAATGAATATGACTGGAAAAGATTTATCCAGTTTCGGGATGGATAAACCACATCGAACTGGGGAGATAAGCAGTAATTTAACACGAGAGCTGAATTATGATGCCGTCGTACTGCAACAGCAACTAAGAAACAATATTCCACTTTTGACCCCAGAACAGAAAAAAGTCTTCAGTAAAATTTTGGTGCAGATCGAAAGTGGAGAAGGCGGATTGTTTTTTTTGGACGCTCCGGGAGGAACAGGGAAAACTTTTCTTCTTAATCTGCTCTTAGCCCAAATACGATATGCCAAAGAGGTTGCAATTGCAGTAGCGTCCTCTGGCATTGCCGCCACGTTGCTCGATGGTGGACGAACAGCTCATTCAGTTCTTAAGCTTCCATTGAACTTAGCTCATGAAGATACACCAATCTGTAATACAAGCAAAAATAGCGACCGTGCACGAATGCTACAACAATGTAAGTTATTAGTTTGGGACGAATGCACGATGTCGCATAAAAGAGCTATTGAAGCTCTTAATAGATCAATGAAAGATTTAAAAGGTAACCAACGAATTATGGGTGGGATGGTACTGTTGCTAGCTGGCGACTTTAGACAAATATTATCTGTCATACCAAAAGATACGCCAGCAGATGAAATTAAAGCATCTTTAAAGACTTCCACATTGTGGCAGTTTGTAAAAAAAGTCAGTCTGACTATAAATATGAGAGTGCCATTACACAACGATGCAGAGGCAGGAAACTATGCAGCTGAGCTTCTCAAAATCGGGGAAGGTCAAATTGCAACTGACACAAATGGTCTGATAACATTAGGTAGCAATTTGTGTAATATTGTTCATACAGCAGATGATCTTATAAATCGAGTTTATTCAGGGCTACTAACTAATGTGGAGGACAAAGATTGGTTATGTGAAAGAGCAATTTTAGCGCCATCGAATGAAATCGTTAGGCAGATAAATCAAAAAATTATGTCTCGAGTGGAAGGAGACTTTGTGGAATACCTTTCGGTAGATAGTGTAATGGACACAGAGCAAGTCACCATATATCCCATAGAGTTTCTAAACTCCTTCGAACTCTCTGGAGTGCCATCTTATAGGTTAAAGTTAAAAGTTGGTGTTCCGGTGCTGCTGATGAGAAACCTTGATGCACCGAGACTTTGCAATGGCACCAGGCTTCAGGTGACTCAACTGGGACGAAACATCATTAGCGCAGTCATAATGACTGGAATGGCAAAGGAAGAAACTGTTATGATTCCCCGAACCCCAATTATTCCAACAGAACTGCCCTTCCAGTTTAAAAGGCTACAATTTCCACTCAAAGTAGCCTTTGCTTTGACTATTAATAAGGCGCAGGGGCAGACCCTTAAAGTAGCAGGTGTCCATTTGGAAAAGGCGTGCTTCTCACATGGACAACTGTACGTAGCTTGCTCTCGAGTCTCCAGCGCGCAAAACTTACATATTTTGGCAAAGGATGGCAAAACCTAAAACGTGGTATACAAAACGGTTTTGGTATAAGTTTATTGTGGGATGTGTGGTAACTTTACAAGACCTAACATGACATGTCCATGCGAACGAAGTCGCGGGTAACAGCTAGTTTTTAAATAAAACTACTTTTTTTACGGATTTTATCGCGTTTAATTTTGAACTATTTTTACCCGACGTTTCGGACGCTTTACAGCACCCATGGTCACGGGGGGACTGAGGTGACAGTTGTCCCGATGTCATAGTTAACCCGGAGTACCTTCAGCTTTTAATTATTATTTGTAGTCCGATCTACGCAGAAAGAACTTACTGTGTCTTGAAGCCTTGCAGTGGTATGCTTGGTTTTTGATTTAATTTTATTAATAATAGGATCCCAAGCCGATGGTAATACCCAACCATCTTCCCTATTGAAATTAGGATGTTTTTTAATTTCAATAGCCTCGCGAATCATCCTTGGTAGGAATCGGTGTTCTTTTGCAAGGATTTGTGGTCTATCAAATCTGATGTAATGGTTGGGATGATCCAGAACATGGTCGCAGACTGCAGACTTCCTAGAGCGTCGATGCTTCACATCAGCTATGTGTTCTTTAACGCGGGTTTTAATGGATCTTTTAGTTTGCCGTATGTAAGAGAGACCACATTCACAATCCAGCTTGTATACTCCTGCATCTTGTAGAGGGATGTTACACTTGACAGGTGGTAAAAACTGACTTATCTTCTTCGGCGGCTTGAAAAATGTTCTTATAGAAGCTCGCTTCAAGATATAGCCAATCTTTTCCGCGAAACCCGACGTTTTAAAAATAGTTCAAAATTAAACGCGATAAAATCCGTAAAAAAAGTAGTTTTATTTAAATGTGTAATATTCGCGTAAATAAAAGAAAACATTATATTTAATATTATTAAAAAATCACAATGTGGCAGATGATATTGCCAAGGAAAAGGGTAGCTACCCACCAGCTCGGGTGGTCTGATTTGGGGAGGACGTCTCCTCCTACTAGTAATATATAGACGTTGTATATATAGTTCGCATCTCAGAAACTTTGATAGCTTATTAAATATTTCTTGATCTTCTCATGTGGCGACATAGATGTCGCTACAAGTATAACAATGACTACGGTCAGCAGCACAAATGATTAAAGAAGACATCATACAAATATTATACTCTGTTATTGTGAAATTGTTGTCAAATGCATTAAATCAACGTGTTACAAAATAATTAAATGTTAAGCCTTAGTAACAGTGTGTAATGCAGCTATACTGGTAGCTACATTACCCAATATTATTAAACGCAATAGGATGTGATAGCATCTCTCTTGACATGATAAGTCTCACCTTAACTCCGTACCCTTGGAGTTTTATGCTCCTTTCTATGTTTAGATCGGCTAAAACTTGAAATTCTTTTCTTAGTAGATGTATAAAATTTTATAGTAAAATTCCTAAAAATGTAACACAAAAATCGGACAAGGATTTAAAAAAAAATTATCAAGAAGACATTATTAGATAAAAAGTATTATTAAATAGAAAACTATATAGAGGACAAAGATGTGTGGAAATAACTCATACTCTGCACTTGCAACCCCCTGGCTACTAAATTTTTGATTGTAATTTTTATTGTAATTTATAAATATGTAATATGACATTGAAAAATGAAAGACCCCAGAGTTTCTTACCGGTTCTTCTCTGAGAAGGTCATTTTTTGAACCGGTGTAGATATTGACGCTCATAAGAGCTTTAGTTCATAAGAAATTTTGACTTAGACTTTGTAACTGGGATCATCATTAGGTCTTTAGTGACGAGCACATTCCCGCATTCAAGGAAAACGACAATCGTACACCCTATTCCTAAAAAAGCAGATCCCTCTGACTTAAAAGACTTAAGACCTATCAGCTATCTTCCTTTATTATAGAAGATTCTAGAAATGGTTAGTTTGTAACCAGCTGACATCTTATCTTGAAAGCGATAATTTGCTTCTCGTTAATCTGGTTTCCGGATGCATTGGTTTTCAACATAGCACTTCTTCTGCAGTAATTGATGCATCGAGTGATATAGGCGATGCTACAATACTTACTCTTTTGGACTTTTCCGGCGCTCTTGATACGTTGAATACATCGTTGCTTCTTTCGAAGATTCACTTATCACGGCTTTGATATAACAACCGAAAAGTGGTTTGCCATCTTTCCCGCAGGTAGCTTCCAATTTGTTGAAATTCGTGGTGCAAATGGCTCAGTTTCTAGATCTTCACCTGTCACTGTAGGAAGAGGTTTTCATAGGATTCAATGCTAGAACCGATTTTGTTTATTTTATACACGGTTTTAATAATTACGGGATTAATAATTATTGATTACATCTGCCGTGTATATAATTGAAAAAATTGTAAATTGCACATTTACGCTGATGATCTGCAAGTTTATATTTGTTCAAAAGCAGAGAACGTGGATGAAGCCGTTAAAACTAAACGAAGACGTAAATCGTATTTTGGATTGGTCCGCTAAGAATAGGCTGGCTATAAATCCTTCTGGTTACGCCAACTATTCTACCTTCTAAATCCAAATTTATGGTATGTGGCACAATGGTCCAAATTGCTTAAATTCTGGCATCATGATCATCATCGTCATTATCATCATTTTAGACTATCATAGTCCACTGTTGAACCTAGGCCTCACCCATAGATTGCCACAAAACACGGTCTTGAGCCACCAGTACCCATCGACTTCCCGCAAAACCGTGCAGGTCGTCGTTCCATCTAGTGGGGAGTCCACTCAAGAACCTTTTTTTTTATTGCATAAAGGTATGAAACGAGCAAAACGTCCACCTGATGGTAAGTGCAACGTCTGCCCATGACAAATGCTGTGTCACCCAGAAAATTTCTGTGTGACACCACACTGTGCCCATCACTCTGAGACATAGGTTCTTAAGACTCATATGCACAGAGATTACGCTAGCTCACAGTGCCCTTCAAACCGAAACACAGTAATGTTTGCACCCTACTGCTTCATGGTAGCATAACTGGCCCTGGGCTGGTACTTACATAGACGGACACCTGCATAGGAATCCTACCACCAGTAAAAACACACAGTTCTTCCACAACGGTTAACGGCTCTCCGAGCTATATGGCCGGCTCATTGCCACTTCAGCTTGCTAATTCTTAGGGCTATGTCGGTTACTCTCGGATTGCAGTGAAGGACCACGTCTCGGTTCCATATGTTATCACTGGCAACACGCACTGGTTGTACACTTTTGTTTTGAGGGATTGCGGTATACTCGACGAGAAGATGTGACGCAGTTTCCCGAACGCTGCCAGCTGAGTTGGATCCGTCGATTGACCTCTTGGTCGAAGTTGGATCTACCTAGTCGGACAATCTGTCCTAGTCATACTCGTCGACAACTTCGATCGTAGTGTTCCCATCAATAACCGATATAGGTGTGACATGGACGTTAGACATGATCTTCGTCTTGTCCATGTTCATCTTAAGACCTACCCGTTGAGAGACACTATTAAGGTCATTGAGCATAGCGCTAAGGTCCTCCAGCCTTTCTGCCATTATGACTATGTCGTCGGCAAATCGAAGGTGAGTGATGTATTCGCCATTGATGTTGATACCGTATCCTTTCCAGTCCAGTAACTTTAAAACATCTTCCAATGCAGCGGTGAAGAGTTTCGGGGATATTACATCACCCTGTCTTACACCTTTCTGCAATTAGATCGGTTTCGTCATCTGGTTCTGTACTCGGATAGCCATCGTAGCATTGGTATACAAGCATTGCAACACATCGATATACCGACAGTCAATTCGGTACCGCTGAAGCGACTGTAGCACCGCCCAAATTTCGACGGAATCGAAGGCTTTCTCATAGTGCACATACGCCAGACATAGCGGGAGATGGTACTCTTCGGTCTTTTGTACAATCTGGCGAAGGGTATGTATGTGGTCTATAGTACTATAGCCTTTTCGGAATCCGGCTTGTCGCCGCGACGATTCGTAATGACTCTCGCAAACAGCACGTAGACGTGGCTTAGAATGAATATCGGTTGATAGTTCCTTCCCCTGTCTTCGGACTTCAGATAATCCTATAATATCCCAATGTAACTAGCTCACCTCCTCTTCCAGCTCCAAGACCTTCTTGTCAGTTCTCAGCGTGCGTGCGTTGAATGTTGCCAGGTCAAGTCGTCGGTGGTTGTAGCAAGATCTCCTCCTCCGGAGATTCATTGCACCCCCTGCCCCGCCGTTACCATGACCGTTACCGTAGCCAGGACTAGCGAGGCCGCCGGAGACTAGGGGTTGTTATGTTTTTGCACCTTTAATTTTGGGGAGATTTGCCATAGTTGCCACGCTTGGCCAGCTGCCCACCTCTTGGTTATCATTTCCCTCTGTTGACTTTTACGGCACCCACGGGTGAGATAGGGTGGTAGATTCTCTTATGCCGCTACCACACGCATACGAACCGCAAATTAAAATAGGTAATAGTCCTATCGAAGTGGTTATAGAAGAGCGCAATCTGGGATTAAAAATGGACGCCTATCTGCACTTTATGAACCATGTGCTCGATTTAGTACGTAATTGTTTGTACATGCTTTTTACAAGCTTTGTTCAAGTTTTTGTATCGGATACGTGACTATTAACGTGGTAACCTTCACATAAAACTCTGTTACGTTCTTGTCCTGTCTCTGCTTAAATTTAACATCTACGGCCCTCGAATATTAGCCAGAAAAGATTGTCTAATCTAACACGTCCAAAATGTTTGCGCACGCTTCTGCTTTAAATACCACTTCACACACGCAACCCTATTTTTTAACGACGCCAACTTACTCAAAATGGCATTTCGTAGAGAATCCATCTAGCTACTTTACTTTTTGGCGTTATTAAAAATAGGCGATGTAAATGTAACTGGTGGTAGGATTCCTATGCAGGAGTCCGTCTAGGTAGGTACCACCTCAGGGCCAGTTATTCTGCCGTGAAGCAGTAGTGTGCAAACATTACTGTGTTTCGGTTTGAAGGGCACTGTGTGCTAGCGTAATCACTGGGCATATGAGACTTAAGAACCTATGTCTCAGGGTGATGGGCACAGTGTAGTGTCACACAGAAATTTTCTGGGTGGCACAGCATTTGTTATGGGCAGACGTTGCACTTACCATCAGGTGAACGTTTTGCTCGTTTCATCACTTTATGCAATAAAAAAAAATGTACGAAAAAGTAGAATGGCTAGAATGAATGGACGGTTCTGCCTCGTTCTGTGAGAGTTTTACGTATGTTGCCCCGCGTTGCTGAAACAATATTCCATCATCACTACGGATTTTAAAGAACACATACCTACACCTTTAAATCGAAATATAAACAATATCTTTTGAACCATCAAAAACGCAATGCAAAGCCTTTTGCGAAACGCAACCTACCTATCTATCATGTACTCTTAATTATATATTAATTGTATATATTTTTCCCATACTTTCCCATTCTTCCTATGAATGTATAGGGCAAGACGTTAATTATATTTTAACATGATATGTTTGCCCTGTGGTGGCGGCTTAAGAGAATCTAGCACCCCATCTCATCTGTGGGTGTTGTAGAAGTCGTCAAAGGGAAAATTAAAACCAGATGATGGGCAGCAGCATTTTCCGGGAACATCTCAATAAATAAACTGTAGTTTCCAACCCGCTAGCCAAGCGTGGTAATTACGACAATATCTCCCTTAAATGAGATCTAGAAATATTTGTGGCAATCTTTGGGGACGCCCATTTTCAGCATTGTACTAGTGATAGGCTGAAATTATGATGATAATAATGATGGTGATATGTTTTATTGTTTTTATCGTTTTATTTTGGATTTTACTATTTTCCCTGTCTTTTTCTGATTCATCGTTGTTCTATATTATTATTTATTCATTTTATGTTACTGTTTATATATTTTTCCTCTTGTATTTGCTACCCGCAGACACGTACGTGCATTTTTTTTATTGCAGGAAAGGCTCCACTGAAAAGCAGCTCTGCGGTCTACCCGTAGCATTCTTTGCTGAGAGGAGTCCATTTTGACTTCACAATACAGCGACATTTTTTTCTTCAATGTTTGACACTTTTTTTTTATTTCACACATCTTTTTATTGTACTATTTTTTTTCTTTATTTTGTTTTCGTTCTCTATGTGGTTTTTAAATTGTGTATGTCGAATAAAGTCAGTCTATGTCTATTTTAATTTTAAACGTTTTATAGTTTTTTCAATTATAGTTATAGGCATAAATATCGTACTATCTAACATTAATTAAGTTATGTATGTTTTCAAAGTATAATTTCGTGACCGAAAATTGTTCCGTTCCATTATTTCCTATAAGCTTAAACTTTTACGATTTAAACTTTTCGATCTAAAAGTATGTATTCAATAAAAATATAAGTGCGTATTTGAAAACTCCCCGATATGCTTTAACGTAATGAATATTCGCCCGGTTCATTTACTCCGTGAAATGTAAAAAAGATAAATTTATCCCATCGCACCCGAAACTCAATAATCGAAAGCTGTTGTTGATACTCCCACACGAATTACGAATTGTTGTAACGATCACAATGTCAAACCCAAAACAAATCAAACTGCTTTTAATAATTCAATTCTGTTTTGTTGCTACAAAAAAAGTCTTAAAATGTAAAGTCACAGCCTTGAAATGTTCCACTGCCGTGTAAGGGCTCCCCTTTTTTTTACTAGTCCTGTAATCAAAATATTTGTTTTTTTTACTAGCCGCTGGGCACTTGCTCAATCAGCATGTTTACCAGGTGCTCACTAACAATCTGAGTTGTGCCGCCTGAGCGCCTGGTCACAGAGCTAGTCTTCATTATCATCATTTCCACCTATCTAGTCCATAAGCTAGTCTTTTTGAAATATTTGTAACTCTTATTATAACTATTTGCATGTCCAAAGAAACAAGCCGAAGTTCAGGTACAGATACACATAGAAGTAGTATAAAAATACTTGTCTGATTCAATTCCATTGGCTTCCGGTCCTTAATTTCACTTTTCACATACTAATCTAGCTCGTGCAATTGAATACATTTGTGAGACTCTGAGTGAGCATGTGAAAAAAACGTTCTAACAGCTTGGCTTAGCTCTGTACTCGTTAGAGTCTTAACAAATAGTTTTGACAATAGACAAAATCAAGGCAACTTTTCCCAACATTAGCAACTGTGAAAATAACCAAACACTCCAAAAATTTCTAAAAACTAGATTGTTCGTTAAATAATTGAAGTATTTTTTGTTCTTTTTTTGAATTAAGTTGGAACATTCGAGTTATATTTATTTCATTAGAAACCTATTAGAAAGCATAGGGAAGGAATTTCTAGGAAATGGAACCGAATACTCCTTAATGGATTCTTCATTCTAACTTTGCGGCACTAAGCGTGGTATTTCAATAGTCGACTACAATTGTTTGAATTACTCCATGAGTTCTATTTTAGTCAAAACTATTTCAATAAATTTTGTATGTTATTTAATTACAATGAAAAGGAATACATGATGTGTTGGAAGGATGCAAATAACAAGAATAGCTTGTTTGTAATGTGTAACATATTTTTAATATTACTTTTAATAATGTCACAGACTTACGGTCTTATTCATTCAAATATAGAAGGTTTATAGCCTTGTTACAAAGACATTGCTCATTTTTGACTGAAGCTTGCAGCCAGATATTAATTATTTTACAGATGTTTCATATATTTCACATGCACAACACAACCAGACCCGAAACGAACAATTTATGTTTTTGCACATATGTTGGCTCCGGCTGTGATTTTAACCCCGGACCCGCGGCGTAGAAGACAAGTACGCTAACCACTTAGCCACGCGGTCGTCAAGTATATACCAAAGCGGAATTTTATAATACGTTTAATAGGCCTAATTAGCTTTATAATTATTCTGTGTTATAAATCTATGATAAGTATTTTATTATAAATATACTAAAATAATGGTCTTTATCTTGTTTTAACATAATGTCATTGACTGATATACGTCTTCCGACAAGGCTTTTGTTTAGCAATGTGTGAGCTAAGTGATTGTTTACGAAATCTAGTTTGTAGCATGTCGAATAAAAATGGATGAAGTTTTTTTTTATTTACGGTGGACACTTATCGCATTAAAACTCTATAAAGTAATATAACAAGAAGATCATAAACCAAGGAAGCTTTTAAATTAACGACCTAACATAAAACTTTGTTTTACACATCGAAGGCCCTAAGTAAACTCTCATATGCGCCACATAAGTGATTTACACTTTTTGAGTAATGGACCATGATGGAAGAGCTCTTTTGACGGGAATAGACAAACGAGTCGGTTAGCGCAGTGGCTGAGCGAATGACTTCTGGCCTCTGTATCGTGGGCTCGATTTCCGCTCGGAACAAAAATTTGTATGGCCTACAGATAGCTAGAAGCTGTTTCTGATTTGGATGTTAGTTTATTCGTAATTTAGCTGTGGTAGCTCAGGGGCTAAGCGCTCGCTATAAATTTCATAGTACGCGAGTGACCTGGGTTCGGTTCCCGGTGCCGGCACCACTAAAATTGTTAATTGCAATTTTAAGTGCTGTTTTACCACGTGCTCGGCGGTGAAGGAGAACATCGAGAGGAAACCTGCATGTCTGTGAAATAAAAAAATATTTCGAAGACATGTGCAGTCCGCCAACGCGCATTGTAGCAGCGTGGCGGATTCTTCCTAGCTCCAAAACCCTTTAAGAAATGAGAGGAGGCCTGTGCTCAGCAGTAGGACGTTTATAGGCTGAAACTTAACTTTACTTTTTTATTCATAATTTATATCATCAGTGACATATTCAAATCACTAAAATCCGTCTACTACACATAATCTATGTTATTTTTAATTAAAACGGATGTCCTTTACTAGGATTTGTCCGTTTTACATAACTTTAGTGACACCTGTAACTGTGACACTATAAAATCTGACGATAAATAGATAAGCAACACGTAAGAGTGAAATATCTCGATCATACCACAATCGATAAGTGTCTTTATGAGATATCTGTACTGGTGGTAGGATTCCTATGCAGGAATCCGTCTAGGTAGGTACCACCCCAGGGCCAGTTATTCTGCCGTGAAGCAGTAGTGTGCAAACATTAGTGTGTTTCGGTTTGAAGGGCACTGAGAGCTAGCGTAATCACTGGGCATATGAGACTTAAGAACTAATCAGGGTGACGGGCGCATTGTAGTGTCACACTGTTCTGGGTGACACAGCATTTGTTATGGGCAGACGTTGCACTTACCATCAGGTGAACGTTTTGCTCGTTCCGTCACTTTTATGAAATAAAAAAATAAAAAACTTTACCGAATAACTGTGTAATGTCAAAAAGTAATTTATGGTACATATAATTTACTAGTGGCCGTTTCAACAAAACGACGAAGGAGGAGGCCTAATGCTGGATACAGTATAAAACCAACTCCCAATCCCATTACTGGGCACCAGTCCTTTTTTTATATGGTAATGAAATAAATTCTAGGTACTGATCCGGTAGTAGCCGTGGTAGCTCAGGGGCCTGGTGCTCGCCTTTAATTTCATAGTAAGCGAGTAACCTGGGTTCGATCCCCGGTGCCAGCACCTCTAAAATTGTTCTACAATTTTAAGTGCTGATTTACCACGTGCTTAGCGGTGAAGGAAAACATCGTGAGGAAACCTGCATGTCTGAGGAATAGAAATATTTCGAGGACATGTGAAGTCCGCCAACCCGCATTGGAGCAGCGTGGCGGATTCTTCCTAGCTCCAAGACCCTCTCAGAAATGGGAGGAGGCCTGTGCTCAGCAGTGGGACATTTATAGGCTGAAACTTTACTTTTTACTTTACTTTACTGATCCGGTTCTTTATGTGCAAATTTTCTTTGTTCTTGAAATATTTTCTCAGATATATATAAATTTAATAATGACATTTTACGTCACGCTTAGCACGTGATTCTCTTTTATCTTTTTATATTTTGTAAGTACTTTATCTAATTTTACTGAAAGTCAAACCTTATCACGTCCTTTCCTTTCAGCCTATCACAAGTCCACTGCTGAACATAGGCCTCCCCCATAGATAGCCTCAAAGGTTTGTAGCTCTCTTATTGGAGTGATTTTGCCATAGTTGCCACGATTGGCAGGCGGGTTGGCAACCGCAGTTTATTTATTCAGATGTTCCAGGAAGAGGCTGCTGCCCATCTCCTGGTTTAATTTCCCTCTGTCGCCTTTTACGACACCCACGGGATGGGATGGGGTGGTAGATTCTCTAAGGCCCCTACCACACGGCACACACCTTATCACATGCTTAGCGTAAAGTAAAATATACTTAGTAAATTTATGTCTGAGAAAAAAGTTCAAGGACAAGTCAAAGCGATAATGAATTATCCCTTTAAAAATTAAAGGATGTTTGTAATGTTGGGCACCGGCCTCCTTTCACTTCCAAAATTATTGTATTCATAAGTATCAAAAAATTAAACAGCTTGTGAGCTAACCGCTTAATAGCGTTCGTTGTTTTGTTGAGACAGTTACTAGTAAATTATATTACGTCCCAGAAATTATTTTTGACGATACCAATTTAGCAGGCCTTCATATAAGATTTCTCATAAAGACAATTGACAGTTGTGCCATCGTCGAGATATTTCACTGTAAGGTGTTGCTTACGTATTTGTAGAGGTAGGAGTATCATTAAAGTTATATATACATACTATTTAAAAATGTCACTTAGCTGCATTTAATATATTTTAACACAAACCCTTTATTAATTACTAAGTTTTTTTTTATTATTTAACATTAGTGACGGAACGAGCTAAACGTTCACTTGATGATAAGTGCAATGTCTGCCCATAACAAATGCTGAACAAACCCAGAACAGTGTGACACCACAATGCGCCCGTCACCCTGAGGCATCAGTTCTTAAGTCTCATATGCCCATTTATTAGATGACGCTAGCTCTCAGTGCCCTTCAAATCGAAACACAGTAATGTCTGCACACTACTGCTTCACCGCAGAATAACTGGCCCTGGGGTGGTACCTACCTAGACGGATTCCTGCGTAGGAATCCTACCACCAGTAAATTGGTTTACATGTTTGTTTTACACTAATAAATTTAGGAATATTTGTGAATTATTACTTAATTAAACTACGACTATGTATTGAATATATTGTTTTTATATTGTTAGTTCTACTTTAATTCAAGAAATGGTAATCCATTTCTTGAATTAAAGTCATCTTTTCAAAAATAATTTTAAACTCTTCACCTCTTTCTTACAAATATTTGTAAAGTTTTTGATACAATGCAACCAGTGCTATCACTGTACCGAGAAACCGAGAGAGTTCATTTTATCGGAAAACGGTTATCGTGATTTATTGCGGCCTCTGTTTGCCGACCGCTCTTACTCAAGTACTACAAATGCCAGGAAGAGAATTATTGTACCGAAGAAACCATCGCCTTTACCAGATTAGTTATATCGTAATACAATAACATTGAAATTTAGTTTTTAAAGGCAATACAAAAGAAATAGATAAATAAATACAAAAATTTTACTCAAAGGGTCAGGGGCCATCAAATGTAATATTGACATTTTCAAATTTTTGCAATTTCTAAATTACATTTCATAATCATCACCTCAGCCAATCACCAGTCCACTGCTGAACTTAGGCCACCCAATAGATTACCACAAAAGTTTGTAGCTCTCATTTTGGGGGAGATTTTGCCATAGTTGCCACGCTTGGCTGGCGGGTTGTCAGCTGCAGTTTATTTAGATGTACACATCTCCTGGTTTTTATTTTCCCTTTGTCGACTTTGACGGGACGACACTGACGGTATGGGATGGGGTGGTAGATTCTCATAAGCCGCTACCACACGCCATTTGCATTTACTTGTTAATATTTAAATTGAAAAGCGCCGTAGTCGATCGAGTGCTTCGCCTGATGGTCAGTACGACGTCTGTTCATAACAATTGCTGTGTTACCTAGAAAAATTCTGTATAGCGGCACTACACTGCGCTCGTCAGCCATAGATCACAGTTTTAGTCTCATATGCGCATTAATTACACTAGCTATCAGTGTCCTTGTAACCGAAACAGTGTAGGCAAAACATAGTAGGGAGCAGTGTGTCGAACACGTCCCGGATGGAAAACTCTTGCAGAAATCCGTATGAGGACTTTTTTTTTTTACTTATTTGAGTGACATAATATAGCCTATAATAAATAATAGTTTGAAAAAACTAAAAAATACGCTTTATATAGAAAATCAAACTAAAAAATAGAAAATAAATTTTAATAAATTTGAATTAAGAATAGTGTAAAAAATTCTAATAAATATAAATGAATTATAGTGAAAATAAGAATAAAACATTTTTTTATTTTTTTCTAACTATTATTTATTTTAAAATTTAAAAAACTATTATTATTTACTTTGGTTAATTTATAAAAGCGTGTTTTTTTTAATCTATTATTTATTTTGTTACAAACTAATTTAAGACGATGGCCTCTATAATACATACATAATACATATTAGCGCCATGAGCAATTTAGTTGGATTTTCTATTAAAGCATGTTTTTTTAGTTTTTTATATTATTAATTTTTTTTAGATGGATTTTCTATAAAAGCGTGCTTTTTTAGTTTTTTTAAACTATTATTTATTTTGTTACAAACTAATTTAAAACGATGGCCTCTATAATACGAATATATTAACGCCATCTATTGAGTAATTTAGTTGGATCTTCTATAAAAGCGTGTTTTTTAAGTTTTCTAAAACTATTATTTTTTATTTTTTAGTCGAATTATTTCATTTTCATCCGTCTTTGACAGGTGTGCAAAATTTGTATTAGATCGGATCGTTCAAAGTAGGAGAAAATCGAGCCCTAAGGAGTCGGTTACAAACATGCAAGTGAAGCTAATTTAGAGCGTATAAAAACTACGTAGATGTTATGAACAAAATAATTTGTAGGCGTGCATCGAAACCGCGCGAAACACGTGTCCGAACTAGGGTGGGCTGTGGGCGGAATGGTGAATGAAGAGTTGCGTAACCTAAAATACGAATCGGTGGGAAGATTCAAAAATCGCGTAACTCGCGGAAGTCGGGGTAGCGTAAGTGACGTATTATTATTTTTTTTCTACACTTTTTATCAAGTCACCATTTTACACACGACCTTATAAAACAGAATGGCAAACGCATTAAATAATCGCGTATTTTTTATGACAACTGTTATATTAAATAATTTTTATCAGTTTATAACCTCTAACTTTAAGCTACGTATACTTCTACGTTATTAAGCATATGCTTAAGCATACGTAATTGAATATCCTAAATATTGCTCATTGACATAACATACTAAAGTAAAAACCAATATACAAAAGATAAAAAAACAAAAGTTAAACAAATCACATACATTAGAAATCAAAGAAACTGATATTTATCTCTGATGATTATCCAGTAAAACAGTTTTACGTTAACCTTTTCTAACAAAAACAGCTTTGAGATCCTTGTTATCGATAGTAAAGCCCCAATGCCTGTGTGCACTTGATAAGTGTGAAAGCGATAACTCCCGCTGATGTTTGCGAAAATAATACAAAAACGTTTTTCAAGCTAGCTTCTGTCTGATACTGTTCACTTCGGGGACTAAAAAAAATTTGTTATGGATATATCAGAGTTATTATTGAAGCTATTTACGCACATGACAGCAGACAATCGCTCAAATACATTGTATACGTATGTAATTCCGAATTATAGATAAAACTACCTATAAAACTACCTATAAAATTCTATAAAAGTGATTCACCACTGACTGATCACGATATCTCCGAAACGACAAGACCACTGGTGGTTGGATTCCTATACAGGAATCCGTCTTAGTAGGTAATTCTGCCGTTAAGCAGTAATAACTTTATTGTGTTTCGTCCCAAAGGGCACTGCGAGCTAGTGTAATCACCTGGTATATGAGACTTAAAGAACTGATGTCTTAGGGTGATGGGCGCAGTGTGGGGTCACAACATTTGTTATAGGCAGACGTTGCCTTTATCATCAGGTAACCATTTTTTATTGCTTAAAGTGACAAGACGAACAACACTTGTAGTTGATGGTAAGTGTAACGTCACACAGAACGTTTCTGGTTAGCACCACACTGCGCCCGTCACCCTGAGACATCAGTTCTTAAGTCTCACATGCCCAGTGATTACAGAGCTAGCAGTGCCCTTCAGACCGAAACACAATAAGGTTTGTTTTGCTCGTTTCGTCACTTTATCCGATAAAAAAAAAACCTACACGTAAAATACACATACCTTTTCCAACACAGAACCCCTACTTTTACATACCAATATTTTCCTCGTTTTGTCCAATATTTAATGTCTCAATTGACATTAAGGTAAATTGTACTGTATGACAATTATATAATTTATGGTAGAATATGGATTGCAGGAAGTTATTTATGAGTTGAGCAAAACGGTGTTCAAGCTTTTGGAATTGGGTTGCTGAAATTGCAATTGTATTACTTAGGATTTAAGATAAGTTTATATTTAAAAGTAAAGTAACAGCCTATAAATGTCCCACTGCTGAGCACAGGCTTCTTCTCATTTCTGAGAGAGTTTTAGGAGCGGGGAATAGTCCGCCACGCTGCTCCAATGCGGGTTGGCGGACTTCACATGTCCTTCGAAATATTTCTATTCCTCGGATATGCAGGTTTCCTCACGATGTTTTCCTTCACCGATGAGCACGTGGTAAATCAGCTCTTAAAATTTTAGAACAATTTTAGAGGTGCTAGCACCGGGGATCGAACCCAGGTTACTCGCGTATTATGAAATTAAAGGCGAGCACCCAGCCCTTGAGCTACCACGGCTCTCCAAATTTTGATCACCTTCAAAGTATTCTCCCTTGACCACAATGCACTTCTGCAAACGATCCTTCCACTGTTCGAAACATTTTTTTAAACCCCTTCTTTCTTTCTTTTAAGGCCTTCCAGTGATTATTGTTTTACCCTAACCGACATCTAGTCGAACAATGAGTTTCCCCACCCTTCCTCCCCGCCGCAGCCCAATTCCCGTTACTTTTGGGTCCTCTCTCGTACACGTGCGACCACCGGAAGATTTTCAGAAACTTTTTGGCCTTTTCCTTCGGTTTTAGGCCCTTCTGAACGTTTACACCACATTTTAAGTGTTGATTTATCATGTGCTTGGCGATTAACAAAAAATTCGGGAATAAATCGGCGCAATAAAAATATTTCAAGAACACGTGAAATCCGCCAAACCGCATCGAAATAACGTAGCGGGGTATATCCGGCTCCAAACCTCTATACACTCGTACATCTCAGAATACGACTGTAATCAGCAGTGGAACGTAGGATGTTTTTAGGTTTTAATTAACCCTAAAGAGTACATCTTATTTATTTAATGGGAATTTACTCATTATTCTTAGAGATACTTTCAATCAGAAAGAAAACACAAGCAATTTACACTCTATATGCATGTTACTGGAGTAGCAGTTAAAAACTAAAATTAATGTACGTGTTACTGCAACTTTGATAATGACGGCAAGATTTTTTCTTGGAGCTCTGCTAAGCGGGTATATTCGCTATAAACGGGTTCGTTCGACTGGGCCAGAACCACGCTTCCACTGAAGACAAGCGTAAAATATCAAGATAACGCAGCTGTATATTATGCGGTGAATGAGTAAAATTAAAGCCTAAATTAGTGGCAGAGGTAGAACTTAATGTTCGCACTTTCATCTTAATTGTTAAATAAGAGTGGATGTTTAAGATACTAATGCTAATGTGATAGAGTTCAAACGCCGTAACAGGGGTAAGGATATACATACATACAAACATACATACATACTACGTGCCCACATTCATTCACGCCTCTCACATTCATCAGTAGCCCACCATTCGCCCTCTCGGAAGACAACAACTTGCTTAGTGGTCATATTATCTGACTACTGCGAAGCGAGTCATGGGTTCAAATTCCCATCGGAGCCGATATTGGTGAAAAACAATTTAAAAAAAAAACATTTATTTTTGAGAAATAAATCAAGGCCTTTTTGTGCCGTTTTCAGTGTATGCTTGATACAAGTTATCACAGTAGAAATAAGTTATTTGAAGACTAATACTAGAGATGTTTTTTGGAGTTAAGTAAAGATTTCTTGTGAATTTCAAGAAAACCGAACCAAAGGTTCGTAAATTAACGTCGTCTATAGATGAATATGAAAACTACTACTACTGGAGGTCAAAGTTGTCCTATATCTACACTAGAGAGAATTATTATGTACAACAAAAAATGGCTTGTAAACATAATACTTCTACAAAAATTGGCATACAACCTAAAGGAAAGACCGATTTCAACGGTGTTTATCCAAACACCGTTGAAATCGGTATACCAAGGCAACAAGTAAATGTTAATATAAAGAAAGGAGCAAAAGTAATCAAACCAACTGTTAGTATCTCAATACTGACTGAGAAAAGATGAACCATAATTAATAGAAACAGTCGTTACTCTGCGGAAACTACTCTTTTTTTACCCAGTAATACTTAAATCAATGTGGTGGCTGCTTAAGAGAATCTGCCATCTCCTCCCATGGGTAGTCGTAATGGTCGACAGAGTTAAAATGAAAATTAGGAGATGGACAGCAGCATCTTCCTGGATTATTTGAAAAAAAATGCGGTTGTCAACCCACCTGCCACGTAACGTGCCTGGTAATTATAGCAAAATCCCCCCAAAATGATAGCTACAAAATTTTGTAGCAATCTATGGTGGAGGCCTATGTTCTGCAATGAAGTGGGCTGAATTAATGATGATGATGACTTAATCAAAAAGTAAGCTCAGTTTTAGTCAGGGGGATGCAACTGTCATATAAAAATGATTTACACAAAAAATCAAATAAGCTATCGCCATCTAGCGTTAGTGGAATTCCATTTTCTTTTAAAATTGTATAAACTTTTAACTAGACGGCAGCACTAGACTCGATGATTAAAAAATCAAATTATATATGAAAACAAGAAGACGATAGTATTGCATTATTAACTTTAACTTATCAACAAAATTTAGGACCTTTGGCGAACAACTATGATCGTTTCGTTCTTGCCAACTTTTGCCAACAATTGCGCTACTTCTTGTAGTACTTGTGATTTACATATCTACAAATTATAATTTCCAACTAAATTAGTAGCGCAATCGCTGTAAATATCACTACAATGGCCACGTCTATAAACAAATCGGCGAAAGGCGGCCAAAAAGTCAGAACACGTTCGATCAGTTACTAACTCACGGTACAATGTCTTTGTAACTAGGCATACAAACAGATATATGTATGCTTTTGCAAACTCTTTTACATCTACCGGGATACAATTCAAGCGTTACGGGACCAGCATAATCTACGCCGCAGTGGGTTAAGGACTCTGCAAGGTGGTACACGAGCAGAAGGTAACAATCCCATTAATTGGTTAATAGATGCAACTGAATTGTGAATTGATTAAATTTCTTGCACCGATTATCCAATATCTATTTCTTACAATGTTTAAAGTTAATTGAGGACCGCCGTTTTAGTGCAAACAAATATATGTTGTCAAATAAATGTCAAATTATAATTGTCAACGGAATTCCAAATTTATTAAACGTTTATTCGAATTGTGAAATTATTATAATATGGTTTGCGTATATAAAACATTTTTCGTACTGTTTACGGACTAAGCAATTTCGTTCCTAAACCATTTTTTCTGGCCAATATTTGAACTCTGAGGTTTCATGCACCTAGGACTTACCTGAATTTTTAATGAAACAGGAGATAGGAAAGGCATGATTAAAATATTACATTACATTACTCATCAAGCAATTTTGTGATGCCACAGTTACATGCCACAGTTACATGAATTTAAAGTATAAAACAGCAGGACTTGGATGCAACAAGATGGAGGCAACATACCACACGTCAAACGTAGTGCCGGTAGTTTTTTTATTCTATAAAGTGGCTCGCAGAGATTATATTCTATGGCCTCCGAAGAGCCCGGACTTTACATCTGCGATGTTTTCTTGTAGGAATACCTGAAATGTCGTAGGTTCCCTAATTAACCCAACGACAATATCCGAATTAAAGCAGAACATCTACGAGGAGATAGCCGCGGCATGTGTCAACGAGTTTTTCAAAATTTGCGAAGTCATTTGCTGGAGTGCCAACGACGAGGACAGAGCACATGTCGACGATATCATTTTTAAAAAATATTTTGTATTAGATGGTTGTTACGTTGAATAAATGATCATCAAAATACTCGTATCATTTCCAGTTTTATTTCTATTCATGTTCTACATCAATGTGCAAAGATTTTTGCTCCCAACCTATATATGTTTTTAATCACAATTATGATTATACAGTAATCATTATATTTTGATATTCAGTATTTTCTAAAATGGCGTATGGTAACGTTATGTAATACACGATATGTATGCTGTATAGAAAGAAGATGTATAATAAAGATGTTTCTCCCAACTACAAAGCCTCGAAGTATTCACGCGCTTGTGACAAGTACTCTCATGAAATAGTCGACCTAGGGTCAAGTATCCTTCTCGGGATAATGTCCTCACTCAGCATCGCTATTTATATGAAAGTCAATCTGTTCGTCTTCTATCGTTATTTAAGGTTGTGTGAAATAAGGATAAATGTGTGAATACAGAGAATTTTGTTATGAAATATAGTTCAACACACACTTGTTATGGGCATCAGTGAACTAAATAAATATAACTAACTAAATATAACTGATAATAGATTTATTTATATTCTGCGGGATATTTTTTTTATTTTTTTATGGTCACAGTTAGCCCAAAGGCTTTCACAGCTTCGCCGGATTGTTTGATTAATTCTGCGGGAGTGACCTTTTTTGTACTTTATTTAACCAGTAGTACATTAAATATAAAATAGTATAATCTATATTAAACATAGATTAGAAGTGGTAACGCCAAAAAAAATTTTTTTTTATACTGTAACCGCAACTTTCTCGTCCTTCGTCTTCGTCATTCGTAATGTCTTAAACCGGGATGTTTAAGATATTACAGGCTAGGCTTAGGGACGATGTGTATATGCCCCAAAATATATAATGAGCCTCGTAGCGTGATACCTGTAGGAGATATTTCGACTTAAATATTGCTTAATACTCATAGGTGACTTTGTGACCCTGTTATATAGCTGATCGAGGCAATGAACTCATAAATTTTTAATTGGGCGTTTTTCCATTGAGCTGCCATCGAAAGAACTCGCAAATACAAGGATAACATGAAGCTTAGGGAAATCTGTTGGGTAAGTTAATCTGTTAGTATGACGCCGTAGTAGGGTAACATAAATTAAATGGAGAAGAAAACGTATTTTGAATTTGTCTGGTTCGGGGTAACGGCTTTTTGAGTTAGGGTCGCGTAAAGTTTTACAAAACAAATAATTTTAAAGTTCTGTATGGACATTTTTAATATTCAATTTTGTCATTAAAGCTTCACTTTGTGTTTATCAGATCAAATTAGCATGGGTAGGTGCCGGACTGTTATACCAATTATGAATAACGTTGTATAGCTGGACTTGTCAAACCGACCGTCACTTTTTTATATTGAGATTTTAATACAAAAATACCATCCAAAAATTTTCTTAATTACAAACCTTGTCCTTAAAAAATTAAGAACACAACAAAAAAAATCTGCCTAATTGGTCTTGCTGTTCTAAAGCGATAATCTTTCGTACATGCGGCAATTGATTTTTATTTAGAAGAAGAAAATCGAAGAAGAAGATGGAAGATTATATCTATAAAGATGTTATACATACATAAATAGGATCCCAAGCTTTCCTAAAGTTTAGATGCTAAAAGTCTACAGTGTGTGTCTATCATCTCAATTATCCCAACCATTATATCAGATTTGATAGACCACAAATCCTTGCATTAAACATCGAGTCATACCAAGGATGATTTGCGAGGCTATAGATATTAAAAAACACCTTAATTTTAATATAGGACATGGTTGGGTACTACCACCGGCTTGAGATCGTAAAAAAGTAAAGTAAAGTTTCAGTCCCCTATATGTCTCACTTCTGAGCACAGGCCTCCTCTCATTTCTGAGACGGTTTTGGAGCTAGGCAGAATCCGCCACGCATGCTCTAATTAAATCAAAAACGAAGCATACCACTAAAGGAATGACAACTATGGTATGAGAACCTCAATCACTTCGTGACTATGGGTGCTGTAAAGTGCTGGAAACACCAGATTATTCTGATCATACTACATACTAAAAGAATGACTGTTTTTTAACGATAAATTCATTACATGATATTTTAATTTTCCAACCAACATAGTTAATGATTACTGTTCTTAACCTCAAAAATTATGGAATTCAATAAAAAATAACTGCAACACCAAGTGAAGCGAAGTGGAGTAAGTTAAGTGTTAGTTGAGAAGGGAGCGTGAGCTCGAAGCGAATTGTTATTTTTAAAATGTTTATAATTAATATTAATTTCTATTTTATTTGTATTTTTTTACAAATGAATACTTGCAATATTGCTGTATCTATATAATATACTAGCGATCCGCCCCGGCTGCGCACGGGTAGATAGATATAAGAAAGATAAATTAGTACTTTATTTGGACAAATAAAACCATCACAATTCCGTACACTAACATGTTTTGTAGCGACTATTCTCATCGGCGGCTCTGCAGCTGGTCAGATAAGATTACGTTTTTTTACCAAAATAATGTTTTATTTATGGGAACATAAGCCAATATTTGATGTCGTGGATGTTGCTACCATGAGGTAGCAAAATAAAACGACCGCTCTCGACCGCTGCGCAAAGGGAGCCGCACCCCGATGATCCCCAAGTTATATGAAGCCGGGCGGCGTCGCGGCGTTCGAGAGACACCGCGGCCGCTGTATTTTTATAGAGCGTTTCAAACTTTTAATTAAAAAAAATATATAATTAAAATACGAACCACTATTACAATTGTTTCTAGTTTACAAAAAATTATATGAGTTGGTAAGTAATTAATAAATCTTAGTCTATTCGCGAGTATCGCGGGCGAGCGTGGTATTTCGCTCACACCGCGGCATTTTTCTTACTTTTAGCATTTTTATACTTATCGTAACTTTTTAACGATATGTCCGATTCGAATAATTTAAAGAGGACTTTACATATACATAATCAACCTTGACTATTAAACTATTTTGTAGGATAAGGATTAATATCATGATACGAACGTCATCATCATTCGATTCTCCTCGTGTTTTTGATAGACTAATTTGAACAAAAAGCGGTTATTGTGACATAACTATAATAGGTAGACATATAGCCTACAGGACTTTTTTGTGAGTAATGATGAGTACTATGAAAATGTAGTACATTATTTTCCTTATCATGAATAGTTTTTGCAGCGCACGCCAAATAATGCCTTTAATCAGTAAATTTTTGATACCTTGAGTTACATCATAGCAATTTTCATAGGGATCTCGGATTTTTTTAAAATTAAACTCATGTTAGTAGGTGATAATGTAGTTGTAGACAGGTGAAATAATTTTTAAAATCGGTTTAGCAGTTTTTGAGTTTATTCATTACAACCAAACATACAAAAAAATCACAAATCGATTCCTCTTTATAATATAAGTTTAGATAAAATTACGTTTCTTTGTTTTTCCGGTGTGACGCAATCCTTTACTATTCATCCGCAATGAAAATTGTGAGTTGTTGAGCGCACGCCCATAAAGGTTTCTGAATTAGTACAACTATTTTACTACAGTTGACGCGCGAGTCGTATCGGATAATTGTTTGTCTCCTATGCCTTCGCGCATCGTTCATTCTATTAAGGTTTAAACTTTGCACAGTTGTTCATTTAGTTAGTTAGTACTTGCGTGAACTAAATGAACACGAATAAAAAAATCTAAATCGTTGTTTTTTATTTATTTTGTACATATAAATGTAGGATTCCTATGCAGAAATCCATCTAGGTAGGTACCACCCCAGGACAGTTATTCTGCCGTGAAGCAGTAGTGTGCAAACATTACTGTGTTTCAGTTTGATGGGCACTGAGGGCTAGCGTAATCACTGGGCGTATAAGACTAAACAACTGATGTCTCAGGGAGACGGGCGCAGTGTGGTGTCACTCAGAAACTTTCTGGGTGATACAGCATTTGTTATGGACAGACGTTGCTCTTACCATCAGGTGAACGTTTTGCTCGTTTCGTCACTTTATCAAATCTACTTCAAACAAATTACAAAGAAATTTAAAAGATGCATTGCAACGCATAGAGGCCGTTGCTAGTTTAGAATAAAACCTTCATTTTTACTTTTTTCATTATATTCGTGATTATCTGTTATTTTTTTATACTAATACGAGTAGATTTATCTATTTGGACATATAAAGCAGGAAATGCATATACTGCACTACAACCGAGTTGAATTCAAACCTACATTAATAGCAGGTCAGCAGTGCCGCGCGATCGTAAAAAAATATTTTTGTGTCCTACCATAACTTGGACCCTTATGATACATATTTTGATATCTTTTAGGAAATATTTGACGCCCATTTAATAAATAATTATGTATCCCTTCTCAGAATTTCCCTGCAGTGGATTAGACATTTAGGACGTAAATATGTTCTCGTATCTTATCTATAAAGCGTCGATGAAGCATTATCGGGAAATACTTTCATATTCCTAAAACAGCCTCTAACACATATGCGAGTACGTATGGAAACTAAAAATATAATAATGAAGAGAACATAATTTTTTGCAGAAAAATATCGTTATAACTATTAAATAATGTTTGCAGTTATTAAAATTCCTGTATAAGTTATACAGTTAACACTATTTTTAATAATAATTTACTCATGATAGTTGGCGAATGGTAGGCACAAACATACTTAATTAACAGCAGTAAGTCATCATCATCATCATCATTTCAGCCCGTCAACAGTCAACAAGTCCACTGCTGAACATAAATCTGCCACAAATCACGGTCCTGAGCTACTTGTACCCAAGGACTCCATCTGATGGTTCACCCTACACTGCGGTTACCGGTTCGAGAACCTGTCTTCCCCGACTGCTATCGGTTCTACGAGCTATATGGTTTAGGTTTATAGTAGAGGGGGCAAACGAGCAAACGGCTCATCTGATGTTAAGTGGTCACCGCTTCCCACGTACATCCGCAACACCAAAGGAATCGCGGGTGTGTTGCCGGCCTTTCAGAAAGAAAAGGCTCTTTTCTTGAAGATCCCTATGTCGTATCGGTCCGGAAAAGAAGCTGGCGGCAGCAAGTTTATCAGAGTGGTCGTGCGTAGCAGAAAATTTCGCCAATGGGCCGACCATTGGCACTTCGGCTTGCTGTTCCTTAGGGCTACGAATTATATCTCGCACAGAAACACCGAGCATAGCTCGTGTGCGTAGTGACGTGTTAATTTCTTTACGTGGCTTGGAGTGAGGGAGCACGTGCACGATCGTCGTATATAATTTATTATGTAGTATATTAGGATTTAAGAAAGGTGAAAGATGCTGTTATTCACCTTTCCTAATCCTAAGCAGACCAGACATGTTAGTACTCGTAATACTAACATGTAATTTCTTTAAGTAATATTTACTGGTTCTTCCTATCACTGAAGCGTTATTTTATTATTTATATATTTTATTCTGTTCTTTTGTTTCCGTTATATTAGGTCGGGGAAAAAACATTTTCACATACTTGTAATAAAATCTCTTTGGCTGTACTATTTGTATCTGAATGGTTTTATTGACTTTAAAAATGTTACATTTCAAAAAAAGAAACAAATTAGTAAAATGTTGTTTCCAACTACTTTTTCGTTACGTTTACGTTTACGTTTTCTTTCTGTAAAAATTAGTGAATCTAATGAAGAAATTCGATTCATTTTAAAACTTTATTGCAAAAAAGGAAAAAAAGCAACGCAAGCTGCGAAAAAGATTTGAACCTTGTACTCATTTGCGATTCATTATTGAGACGTAATGAAACCGAACACTTTTTGAAGAGATTGATAACTGTTGATGAAAAGTGGATCACGTACGACAAGAACGTGCGAAAAAAATCGTAGTCAAGGGTTGGCTCAGGCTTCACAGACTGTTCCACAACCCGGGTTAAAACAATAAGGTGATGCTGTGTGTATGGTGGGATTGGAAGGGCGTTATTCATTATCAGCTTTTACCACCGGGCTCTCGGCTCGGTCTCTTCAGAATTCTTTAGGTAGTGTCAGGTTAACATCAAGAGAGGACTGCCAAAACTACTTGTTGCATTTTTTTGCTCAGAAATCCCAAAATTTCTACAACAACGGGATCATGTCACTACCTTCAAGATGGCAAAAAGTCATCGAACAAAATGGCACATACTTTGAATAAAAAATGTCTTGAGTTTTAATTATTTATTTAAACTTTATTTGCACACATAAAAAAATTGGATGTACAAAATGGCGGACTTAATGCTACAAGGCATTCTCTACCAGTCTAAATAACAGTACACCCAGCTTTCGTCCTGATGGTAATATATCTTAAATCGTGATATCAAGACATCGTAACATTTTACCACACCAGTCTATACGCTTTCGTTTTTAAACTTTTGTTAACTCCTCTCGTACAAAGTTTTCCAAAGTTCCGGCGTATATTGGAAACATTTCGCACTTGACACATGCCAATACCTTATTTTGAACGAATTTACTGGCATGTAATATTATTATCTGATTGAATTATTTGCTATGCAGTAATAATTTTACTTTCTTTTCCTGCAGACACCTCCCGGCCGTCACGGGATTGTCATGATAATCTTCATCGTCCCTATAGATGAATTTAGATTCACTTTACCAGAAGTACAGTGCTACAAGGAATGGCATCATCAACAAAAGACAAGTTTCCGTCAACTTTGTTGATGATTTAAATTATAGAAAATAACTTAAAAATTAAACTGAATAAACAAATATTTTTTTAAAAATAAAACAGATTTTTACGGTATTTATCGCGTTCAATTCTGACCTATTAAAACCCGACGTTTCGAGCGCCTTTACAGCACCCATGGTCACAGGAGGACTGATGTGAAACCGGCCACAGTCGAGCATGTAAATAATTCAAAATTAAACGCGATAAAATTCGTTAAAATTAGTTTTATTTAAATGTGTAGTATTGGTGTAAATATAAAAATCAGTTCCAAAAACTTTTAGTCATGCGCCTCAGATAATAATTATACTTCTAAAAAAAATGTATAATTTCAACTATTATAAAGTATATACAATATTTCGGCTCTAGTCCTAATACAGGCTATTATTATAAGGATAAAGTCGCATTTATATGCTAGAGTTGTATATGGTTCCCATCTACGATGGCAAGTAAAATAATAAACAACAACAGCCATTATATACTCGTAGCAAGCCTTCCAGCTTTTCTTTTCCAATAAAAATTACAAGAATCCATTACATATTGTTTTCAATAATCTCACTACTGTTGTTTTAGTTTTAAATTTCACTAGTATAAAGAAATATAGTGTGATATCACTTTCAGGAATTGCAATTTCTCTAGAACATACTAAAACATTTTTACATAAGTTATCCATCCACTTTACTCCACATTTTTTGTTATATCAACCTATTTACTATCGCAACTAGGTTTACTGAACATTACATTTTGAGTACCGAATGAAAATTACACGAGATAGTTACGAACTAGTGTATTCGTAGTAAAAGTTTTTAAGGATATCAACCACAATGCATCAATTAGTTCATTTTTTATGGAATTCATTTGTTTTACTTCTTTATGCACCGAGAAAAACACGAACTCGCAGTAGAAAAGGTATTCATGCAAAAGCACTTGCAAGCCCTGAGGCATAAAGTCAACAAGTCTTACGACACTCGGATTAAGAGTCTGTAGGATGTCTGTACCGTCACCAATCTGCAGTTACATTCGTGAGTTTTTATATTATTGTTTTCTTTAATAAAAAAATACAATAGAAGATATAATATTCCGCAACAAACAAAAACAATTAATTTACGATTGTGTACCTTTAAAATCTTACAATACTTTTCTGTAATTATAATTCGGTTCAAGTAGTAAAATTGATGATGATGATCATGATGATGAATTTCTTATTTCCAATGACTCTTTAATGACATTCATAGGTGACTACTTTTATTACATTGTGCTTATTGCAAAGAAAATAGATACGTATTGGTTTGTATGTCTTAAGATTGTAATTCCTGACAACGCATTATTATTACATTCCGTTTTGCCTCTTCAATGTGGAGGCCATCTAAAGACTTTACTGTCCTCAAGGCAACATGCGCCTGTCCAGCAGCGAAAAGATTTGGTCCTAAATAAACCACAGCACGGTCGACAGTAGGGCTCTGCATCTTATGCACAGTGGACGCCAAAGTGTCATGGGTAACGTTCTTGGTACGGCCGTGTTATAACTGTATTTAGCAAGAATCTGAATTTATTTAGATTGAACAATGTGAACTCTGCCGTTACCGAAATCTATCTTTACCGGTATGCCCGAATCAGAAATTTGTGCTCCCTCAAAGAAAGGCCAGATGATTTGCAGTCATGAACCGCTTTTGACATTCATATCTCAGTGCTTCCAGTCATCAGACTCTGAACACCGTCTCATCCAATGAGTGCAACGACGGAATAATCATGAGTATTTGAGGAGTTCCTATGACTACTTCCCAACTCCGTCATTCCGGTTACATATGTCATCATTATCATCATCACTTCAGCCTATCACTAATCCAATGCTGTACATAAGCCTCCCCCATAGATTACCACAAAATTTGTAGCTCTCATTTCGGGGAGATTTTGCCATAGTTGCCATGCTTACCGGGCGGATTGGCAACCGCCGTTTATTTATTCAGATGTTCCAGGAAGATGTTACTGCCCATTTCTCAGATTTGATTTTCCCTCTGTCGACTTTTACGACACCCACGCGATGAGATGGGGTGGTAGATTCTCTCAAGCTGCAGGAAGCTGCAGGAATCCGTCTAGGTAGGTACCACCCCAGAGCCAGTTATTCTGCCGTGAAGCAGTAGTGTGCAAACATTACTGTTCGGTCTGAATGGCACTGAGAGCTAGCGTAATCACTGAGCATATGAGACTTAAGAACTTATGTCTTAGGGTGACGGGCGTAGTGTGGTGCTACACAGAAATATTCTGAGCAACACAGCATCTGTTATGGACAAATATTGCACTTACCATCAGGTGAACGTTTTGCTCGTCTCGACACTTTATCAAATAAAAAAAAATCAGTTGAAGGTATCTTTTCTAAAATTCAGTTGCAAGATTTGAACTTCGGATACATTGCAAGTTAAAGAGTTTGACGTCGGTTGTTCTCTGAGTAGGTTTTATTTTTCGAACAGGTGTAAATTGTAACATTAATAAAACCTTAAAGGCTTAAGAGAATCTACCACCCCATCCCATCCCGTGGGTGTCGTAAAAGTCGACAGAGTGAAAATGAAAACTAGGAGATGAGCAGCAGCATTTTCCTGATACATCTAAATAAATAAACTGCGGTTGCCAACCCGCCTGCCAAGCGTGGCAACTATGGCAAAATCCCCCCAAAATGGGAGCTACAAACTTTTGTGGCGATCTATGGGGGCCTATGTTCAGCAGTAGACTTATGATAGGCTGAAATGACGACGACGACGAAGCAAACCAAAACTTTATAGTGATATTTTGTCTTTGATCTAGTGGGACACATTTTTTTATTATAAATACGTATACTTACAAATAAAACAATCATCATCATTTTAATCGTCTCTAAAAATCTAAACTACCTATGTATTATGCAATTTAGTATCAATAATACTCTATCAGACTGAAAGTCCATTTCCACGTGCTGTTTCTCCAAACGTTAAATGATATATATAGTATAAAAACAGATGATACTTAAAGGCACATTTAATACGGAGATGGTTTTCAATTAACGATGTAATATAAAACGTTGTTCTCCGCGTATGCTTGTTGCTTATAAGTATCGCAATAAAAGATATTGCGATACTCGTGAGGTTATATCGAAGAAGACATGAAAACCGTGCCCGCTCGATTAACTACTAGCCCAATAAACCCTTATCTAAGAATGTGCTAGATACTGAAAAGTCAGACAACTGTTCTTATTGCTTTGTAAACATTGTTCTTCTACGAGTGTAACATACATAATTGAATTTTTTTAAGCGTTATTTTTTCGAGGCTGTGTGTGTACATGAGGAACATCATAATCTTCACACAATACCCGATGTAAAGGAAATCTAACGATATTGAAAAATCCGCTGTAAAACATTCATTTACTACTGGTCAGAGTAACTAACATATACACCGGATTTCAGCCGGAGACAAAATTTGTACAAGACCACAAATTGGTGATTTTAATTCTTAATTCAGATCTTTGTGTTGTACATGTGAAATTAAACGCACTCGTCATACAAAAACAATCCAGGGCATTGTTTTTTGAAATTATACTTCCAGAGAATTTAAGCGCACAGAAAACGGCTCGTCAGTATGAATTTGGCCGTCTTAGAAAATTAAATGTTGTAATAACCATATCAAAACATTTCATTCATATTTATGATTCGTTGTGAATATTTATATATTTTTAAATTAATTAATAATATATTTTAAAATACATTAACATTTTAAAATATTAAGATTTTATAAATAATAATGTAAAATGCAAATTTGCATGCTTAAAAACTTATAAATTGTATTTATAATATTATCGATCTTCGATCATTGTATTATTTTTTACTAACACAAGTTGACGTATGCGAAATATGTTTTTTTAGCTACGGCAAAGAAGTATAACTTCTAAGGCGTGTGAATAAGTACACGTACCGTTTTACATTACAAACACCTCATTTATTATTAATTTATTTTTACATTATTAGTCATTGTCGCCACATATTATTTTTGAATTAGTTGTTTACTTTGTCCGGAAAATGGTTATAAGACTACCGATTTTTTTTTCATACAGGTGACGAGACGAGCGAAACGCTCATTTGATGGTTAGGGCAACGTCTTCCCATAACAAATGCTGTGTCACCCAGAACAATTCTGTGTGGCACCACACTGCACCTGTCACCCTGAGACATCAGGTCTAAGTATCGTATGCCCAGTAATTACATTAGCTCTCGAACCTTTGCCTTTGCCTTTCAAACCGAAACATAGTAACGTTTGCACACTGCTTCACGGCAGAGTAACTGGTCCTGCGTAGACGGATTCCTGCATAGGAATCACAGCAACAGTAACGTCGTCATTTTTATTTATAATTTATTTTATTTTATTAGCATTACACACTGTACACTAAATCAATATACTTGTTATTACAGTCACTTCTTTCGAATTTAATGATCAAAAACATAAATAACATCGTTAAATATTTCCGGATTTTCGGAATTCCTGTTGTAAATAAATCTTGTCCCTTAGATATGATGAAGAAAACAGAGATAATGAATAAACTATAAGACGGGCAGCTGCATCCTCTTGAGCTAAGCACTATATTGAACTTAATACTGCGGTCACCAATCCGCCTACGAAACGTGATAATTATGAAAAATACTTTCCATACGTGTTCAGCAGTGAATTTAACTGATTGAAATATCGATGACAATGACAAAAACTTAATAAATTGACTTTTTTATTCTTTATTAATGCTTATCAATAAATTATATATATATCAAGCAATTAATAATTGTTCATATATAGAGCAACGTCCATAAAATAACAGTGTCATACAAAATTTTAAATTGCGAATATTCGAATTATTGAGAATTCCTACAACTAGTATTACCATTGAACACTATTGAAATTTTCCTATTATATGAAGATTTGATTGTAAAAAGTTGGAACGTTGTTGTAACTTATAATTTGTAACTTTAAATATTTTTTTACCTTAATAAAAATAAATATAAAAGGGAATATCGTAAAAAAAATATAACAATAAATTTAAATTACAAAATTAATATTATATTATTACTTAAAGTAACACGATTTCATAATAAAATAAATCGAATTAAAGTCCTAATAAACAAATTTTAAAATGAACACTGTATTTATTAAAGCTAAGCTTACAATTGGAAACACTCTACACACATATCTCTGGTATCATCAGTCACCACATGCGCACATGCGCACCACCTTAACTTCCTAACGCTTTTACCTCCCTTAGCTGCCTATTTTATAGAGATTGAAGTTTAATCTCTTTTAAGTGAGTTTTTAATGTACTTAACCCCATACTGGAGTTCAAGGTTACCCCATCTATACATTATGGTACTTATAGATCCACTGCTATGTGACCCGTGACGTCGCCGAAGTCATTTATATAACCGGCGTCTTTTCAGTGCTGGCAATCCTTTTTGGCCGACATCCTCCGAGCAACGCAGATTCCCAGGGGACAACGGACTGCGCCAATATTTATTTTTAAAAAAAATCGTGCTTACTAAAGGCCGGATCGTTTCTTTTTTTAAAACAAGCACGAGAGGGTCACAACGTCGAGTACATGATAATATTAAATCAACCATTATTTTACTTATTTGCACTTTCCACATCTTATATCCTCACTAAGTACAGGATATCTGATCGCCTTTTTGTGCTTCATTTTGTACAAATGCAGTTAAAATAAACAATTATAGAATTATTAACTACTAGATTGCAATAAGTTTAATAAAATATGGAAACTTAAAATCGCATGGCCGTCGTTCAATTTTCTATTAAAAAAGCGCGAAAAATGTTTGCTCCAAATTTTAAATAAAAAGCTACGTTAACGAGATATTTAAATAAAAAATGATCATGTCAAGAAAACTGTAGCAGCAAAATTAAAGTATGCAAATATTGCAAACAATTTGCAAAGTTATAATTGAAATAACCTTTAGTACGGACTAGAGTGGATTCAATTATTATTAGTCACAGTATTTAATGGCAGCTTATGCTATCACTTCTCGCAGCAGTCGCTGTTACTAGAATAATATTATTTTATTTGTGTGTAATTATTGGAAAGTAATTCAATATTGAACGGTATATATTCGACTGTACACTCTTTCTATTGTATACTCTATGTGACCTTCCTCGCACTTCAGGGAATCTTATGAAAAGTAGTAAACAGTATTTGTACTCCTATTTCCATAATATTATTTTCAGTGATCGATATTATCAGTGACTTGATTGTAACGATCTTTATAATATTCTGCCAGGAGGAGGGCCAAATGATAATCTTGGTTTTGAGATTTTAATGAATGTAAATCGCTTCTTCAATCTTTGGTTATTAATACTCTTTTAGAACCAAAATTTACTTTTAAAATATTTTTAACATTACTAGTCACAAGTCCTAGACTAGATCACTTAAAACATATAATTCGCAGTTTACAGACAGTGTTATTTTAAACTCGGATATGGATCAGTTCAAGGAAAGGCTAAACTAAAAGATTTTTAATTCGCAAGTAAACAACTGAGCACTTATGTGGGGCGATGATATAACTATACACTTAGACTATGATTATATGCACATGCAGAGGCACGCGCACACACATGCATACACACACAACAGACGTACGCACGCACTTACGCACTCTACACACACACGTTAAATTTATATACACTATGTCATTGTATTTTAATTTGTAGTACGTCAATAGCTGCTATTGGCCTAGCGTGGTTAAGTAATTCTTTTTAGTTTTTAACTGTTGCTGTCCCAAATAAGTAAAATAACTAATTAAATAAAATTGTTTCTTTATCCATTTCAAAAAAATTAAAAAAATGTTTAACTTGCTCACTCAGAGTCGTTTAACGGTATTGATTACATAGTATTCATTTGTTACAATAAATTAATTTACAATAGTTGTTTAAGTAACCGTTAAAAGTCGCTAATTGAAACAGTTAGTCATATATTGTAATTAATGCACGGATTAAATAACACGTCTGTGACAGATATTAAACAGAGGTACTTTTAAATTAACGATGTGACATAAAACGTTGTTTTCATCAAGTCTTCGTTGCTGGATGCTTCGTTACATAATTAACCTTATTTATTTTGCGAGAATTTCACTTAACCGGCAAATGTTCTTCTTTCGTGTATACGAACGATACGACATAGATTCAAATAATGCCTTTAGTTTAACTGACTGCCATGAATGTACAAATGATAGAATTTGAGAAAAATTCGAATAAAATATTTGAGTTATAGAAGAATGTTACAAATGAATTGGAACGGTGCAAAACGAAAAATTCTCGAAGACAAATCAATTACTTTCAATTACATTAACATGTTACAATAATGATGTGTTCCTGATAGAATTTGATCTCTGTGACGTCTTTTGTTTACTACGAGAAGGTATATTGCGATTTCGTAAGATTTATTTCAAAGAACGCGTAAAAACGATTGTTTGCCCGATTAGCTACAAGCCCAATAAACCCTTTTCTGAAAATGTACTGATTTTATTTGTAGGTCGTAGAAGTCTGACAGCGATCCATATTATTTTTTGTTATATATTGTTAATTTACTTCTTTTTTTCTCCAAATATTTTTCTCGGTGTCTCAAATATTTGAATGTAAATATTAATATTAATAATTTGAAATTTATCCTATCTGAGATTATTTCAAAAGTTCGCATAAATATTTTAAATATAGATACATAAATGTGATAGACCACTTAAATATGATGAATGAACATAAATGGTTAAGGGCGGAATTCATAATACACGATTCTGAGTTTGATCCCCGATGACGGCCTCTGAATTGTTCCGCAATTTCAAGGTGATATATGCACGTTCGCCAACCCGCATGTCCTATGCGGGTAGACTTTGCCGTAGCGTACTCTTCCCGGCTCCAAAACCCTCTCATAAATTAAAGTAGGCATGTGCTCAGCAGTGGGACATTTACTCGTATAGGCTGATACTTTACGATTTTAACCTTAAATGTTAAACAGAATAACTTTGTTACAAAGAATAACTATATCAGTTACACTAGAAAATATAAAATAAACAAATATTTTTCCTTAAAGAAGAAATGATCTTTACATAATAAATTGTTATACAAATCGAAAAAATTAACTACTATGTATCTGTTCTAAAAATAATTCAATATACTTTACTTTTTTACTCTTAGTTTTATACGCTCGCAACTTCTGTGACTTCAGTATCGTTTTTACCTACTTAAAGCTATTAATAGAGTATTGGAAATTTCCAATTAATTAAATTTCTCTTTTTCATTTTAGCTCTAAGTTCAAGTCAACGCTTTTATTTAAAGAATACCTTTATATATTTAAGTAATTAATAAGTAAAATTTTGAGCTTCTACTTACCAATTTTCCCTTTCAACTTTATCCAATTTTTTATTATTATGTAAAGTTAAATAAAAAAGTCATTGATTTTCATATCTGGTTGTGAGGTGTATATGTAATGTATGTCTTTATAGACAATTTTATAGAAAATCTTATGACGCACTCACGATGCAGGCAAAGTCCTAGTGCGGGAAACAATTTTTTTAACGAAAAAAAATAATCCTCGTCTAAATAACATAGTTATTTTTACGTACGTACTACGTGAAATAAATGCGGATAATGATAAGTAAATACTTGAAAAAACATGTTATGTATTATAAGTATTTCGTTACACGTAAAGAGCAGTAAAACTAATATATTATTATCCGTTGCCGTTTTTTTTCTCGCTGGCTTATGGCGAGAACAACTTTAACATTTTGTTTGTAATATTATTACCTAATCATGATGGAAATTTATTATTTTGTTTTACAGAAGAGGAGCCAAAAGAACAAGCGACGCGCCGGATACTAAATGATCACCGCCACCATTGAACACCTACAATACCAGACGAATAGCGGATCAGTTGCTGGCCTTTAAGAAAGGAATAGGTTTTTTTTCTCTCAAAGGTCCCTAAGTCGTATCAGAAAAGCCGCTGGCGGCATTAGATTCTCTAAAGTGGTCGTGCCTTGTTGAAAATTTTGCGAAAAATGCACTGTGGTGGAATGCCAACCATCAAGACAAAACTCAGCGGCTGGAATTAAGCCGAACTATTTTTCGGGACACCTGTGAATTTCTTACCTTTCCTTAAATTCTTGCCGTAAAAACTTTAGAATATTTACCGTTTATTTACGAAATACCAGAATATTCCATACATCATTTAAAATTATTTATTCAGAAAAATAAAATATTATTAAAATAAAACTATTTTTACGAATTTTATCGCATTTAATTTAAACTATTTATAACTCGACGTTTCGGGCGCTTTACAGCACCCATGGTCACGGGGGGACTGAGGTGACGGATGTCCTAATTTCAATAGGAAAGATGGTTGGGTACTACCACCGGCTTGGGATCCTATTCTCAATAAAATTAAATCAAAAACCAAGGAAACCACTGCAAGGCTTCAAGACACAGTAAGCTCTTTCTGCGTAGATCGGACTAAAATAATAATTAAAAGCTGAAGGTACCCCGGGTTAACTATGACATCAGAACATCTGTCATCTCGGTCCCCCGGGACCATGGGTGCTGTAAAGCGGCCGAAATGTCGGGTTATAAATAGTTTAAATTAAACGCGATAAAATCCTTGAAAATAGTTTTATTTAAATGTGTAGTATTGGCGTAAATATACGACACCATTAAATACATTATTAGCTATTACTACTAGTCATTTATTTTTCAATCAATAATATTACATAAATATTATATGTGTGTCACGTGTTACGACGGCGTAAGAGAATGTATTACCCTATCTCATCCCGTACGTGTCGTAAAAGTCGACTAAGGAAAAACCAGAAAAATCTCGTGACGTTCTACGCCGTACCTAAAATACTTAAGCCGGACCCCATTTATAATTATCTTTTTCTTAGATAAAACTAATGTTTTACCTAAGATTCACTTGCATTCAGTGCCCTCCAGACCGAAACACAGTAATGTTTGCACCATACTGCTTCACGGCAGAATATCTGGCTCTACATTGTCTACCTAGACGGATTCCTGCATTGGAATCTTACCACCAGTAAACGGTTAGTGTTGTTCCAACATTTCAAGAAGCAGTCTCTAATACAACAATTGTTTTATTTTATTTTATTAATTACTGTAATGCAAGTCACTAAATTTTTAAATAACAGTAATAACTATTTTCATTTTTGGCAAAAGATGTGCCAAAAGAAAGGGGTAGCTACCCGGCCAGATCAAATGGTCTGACCTTTGGAGGATGTATAAATAGTTAGCATCGATGAACTTCAATAACGCGATGAAGGACGTAAGGAGCAATTTCTTAAGCTTACCATGTGGTGACGTGAGAGAGACCCCAGAGACTGAAAGTCATGGTGAGCATGGCCCTTGTAACGTCAAGCAATGAAGTGCAGTCTGCTGATGCGGTGAATCCACGTTCAGGTCATCAGAGCGAGACTGGAGACGGCGTTGAAGCCGTAAGTTAGCCTGAGGTTGGAGGCGACGGGCCCCCTGCTCGTCTCTTCTTACCGATAACCTTTACATTATGTATATATTAATATCAATGAAACTGAAATAGCGCGGTGTAGGACGTATGACCTATTTTTTTACCTTCTCATACTGTGACACAAATATCGCTACACATTATTCAAGACATACACATTACAATTACTAGACAGTTATTCTCGAATTTATATATTTAGCGCAATTGCTCTTGTGTGTGATGTGATCTGGCCTATTTATAGGCACTATATATGTATATATTCACTTCAGTTTATTTCATTTTATTTCTTATATTAAAATACTACTATAACGACCTTATAAATTTCATTACGGTTTTTTTCGTGACGCAGCTTCCAGAACACAGCTCGGCCGAGAACACAATTCGACGTTTGCCTTTCTATATTTTCAATAAAAATATTGTTTCAGAGAATAGTGGATAAAATAATTCCTTTGCTCTTGACTTATTGCTCACACTAATGTATGATTCCAATGACAGTCGGTATAGTTGTCTATAAAATTTCTCAATGTTACTATTATATTCTAGCTCAGTGAAATAGTTCAGTCTTCAACGTGGTTACTTGACTCCCTTAACAGACTATTTCCGCACTATTACTCCAACATGGAGTATCAATACACCCTGATACCATAACAGATTTTATTCATTGATGAAATAGTGTGATACTTATGCGACGAAACTTGCATAACTTATGTGCGTGTATCACAATTATCTAAGCAATTCATTATTTTTAAATAATATTTATAACAAGTTTTCCGATGAGGAAATAACAATAACAAGTTTAGTTATTTAGCTCTAGTACTAAGCTAATGTTTCCAACAATCGTATCAGCAAGAGTACTCATAAACCGCCACACATTAAACCAGAAGAAGGAAAGTTTTATGTTATGTCTTTAAATTGAAGTACATTTTATGTGTTCAGACACACGTTATGTGAGCAGATAATAAACGCCATGTTATGATTAATATCCACTTAATACGAAGCTCGAGATAATTTTATTATTTTAACTACTGCTCTGGTCCCGTTTAAGTTATAGGTTAATTTCGTGTTATTTAAGTTTTTTTTGCAATGACCTGGCCTATTGAGTTGTCCGTTTGATGTAACGCTTACACGATCGGAGGGAGGATCGAATGCAGAAAGGAACAGGTCGCCAATCCAAGAACCAAGAGTAACTACGAGTATTTTAGAATTAGTGATTATAGCAATTCTGAGAGATCTTAGAAGATTTCCCGCAGGTTTTTTTTTATCAGTGAATAAGAAAAATTTTAACGATTCTAATAATTGTATAAAAAAAGCTAATAACGAAGTCAACATTGTTCATCTGATTTACAATTAATTAATTCATTTGTAGATCGTCTAATACCTAGTTCTTGAAATCTGTGGAATGGGGCTGAGCCCTTATTAAGTCTCCTATAATCTCTATCTAATGAGAATGTGGAGGGAGCTACAAGCTTACGATTTGTAATATCGTTCATTTATATTACCTACTATATGCGTAATAAATCTGAGAGCTGCATACATTTGTCGCACCAGACTGGCAGAACTTTTGTTTTAGTTAGGAATTTATTTATTTATTGGATTGCGTCAGCAACTTACGTTTACAGTTACTATCACTTTTAAACTAAGACCATTTTTAAGAACATTTAAACTAAAAAGTGACGAATTGGTTTGGGAGTTTCACTGGAGGTAGGATTCCTATGCAGGAATCCGTGTAGTTAGGTACCATCGCAGGGCCAGTCATTCTGCCGAGAAGCAGTAGTCTGAAGAGCACTGGAGCATATGGGACTTAAGAACTGATGTTTCAAGGTGATAGGCGCAGTTTGGTGTCACTCAGAAGTGTTCTGGGTGATACAGCATTTGTTATAGTCAGAAGTTGCACTAACCATCAGGTGAACATTTTGTTCGTCTCGTCACTTGATGTCGAAAAAGACTTGAATTAAAATAGAACTGTCAGCGTAGGATATCAAAATGTTAACATTTTAGTGAATTAAAGAACATTCTTACTAAAATTCATCCTGACTCAATAATGGGCTCAAGCAAACTAATACCACCACAGGTAACCGACACTGGTTTGCAATGATCATTGCATACTGGTGGTGGTAGGATTCCTATGCAGGAATCCGTCTAGGTAGGTACCACCCCAGGGCCAGTTATTCTGCTGTGAAGTAGTAGTGTGCAATCATTACTGCGTTTCGGTTTGAAGGGCACTGTTAGCTAGCGTAATGACCCTGAGACATAAGTTCTTAAGTCTCGTATGCCCCACTGGGCTGACGGGCGCAGTGTGGTGCTACACAGAAATATTCTGAGCAACACAGCATCTCTTATGGACAAACATTGCACTTACCATCAGGTGAATGTTTTGCTCGTCTCGACACTTTATCAAATAAAAAAAAATCTGTTGAAGGAATCTTTTCTAAAATTCAGTTGCAATTTGAAACTTAAGAACTGATGTCTCAAGGTGACGGTCGCAGTGTGGTGTCACACAGAAATATTCTGGGTGATACAGCATTTGTTGTGGGCGGACGTAGCACTTACCATCAGGTTCACGTTTTGCTCGTTTCGACACTTTATACAATAAAAAAAAAATCCAAGACCATAATTTAGAGATATCATATGTAAAATTTTCTTAGGTACTTATTGTCCTGATACTACTTTAGTGTTACTTATAGGGAGAAGAGCAAAATTATAAAGTCAATTGCTTGACATTCATAATTTTTATTCATCGTTTTTGATGGACGATAGGTATAACCTATCCAAATATACCTACTCGTTTATTAAGAATGGTAGCAAATCTGCTATCTAATTGTTTTTGTTTTAACTCTGCCAAAAACTTGGCTACACAGACATCTGCTATTATTGAGCTGTCTAATACTTTAACATTTAATTTGGACTCAGTTCCAAGTCATTTAAATTAAATTATGGGACAATAGAGGTAATCTCTAGCAATTCTTCATCATCATTTTAGCCGATCACCAGTCCACTGCTAAACATAGGCCTCCTCCATATATTGCCACAAAGGTTTGTAGCTTTTGATTTTGTGGGGGGATTTTGCCATAGTTGGCACGCTTGACGCGGGTTGGCAACCGCAGTTTATTTATTCAGATGTTCCAGGAAGATGCTGCTGCCCATCTCCTGGTTTTTATTTTCCCTCTGTCTGACTTTTACGACACCAACGGGATGAAATGGTGTCGTGGATTATCTTAAACCCCTACCACATGGCGCGCTCTAGCAATTATGATAATATAAATGAATTAAGAAAGACACATTAAGAGAATGGTGTGTTTTCACAATATGTTAATAATAAAGATTGTATACTCCTGGTGCATCAAAATATACAAGGCTTTTTAGGAAGACTCAGATGTTTTTTTTATTTTTAAATAGCAATAAAAAGAATATTTTGTGAGTTACTGAACATTGATTGAAATATTGTAATTCTATGTTTAAATTGAATTATTACCAGGTGGTTAGTTTTTCGGTAGATAAAAAGCTGTAAGCGATGGTTAATTATAAACTGCACGTGTCTGTACATTTTAAAATTTTGTAAAATAAATTATAGAGGGGGCTAAAAATAAGTAACTAAATACATTTCTATCATTTTCTGTCTGTCAGTCTGTTTGTTTGAAATTTTGTTAGTTTGTGATAATATTAATTACCTCTTGATCGTCGCGTCAGATCTTTACGCATTTTCCGCCGTCGAAGATCAACAATAGTTATTTAGCATTATCAATAGATAGCATTGTGCAAATGACGTCCTTTTCTAAATTGCGATTCTCCGCCGTTGCATGACTTCGAGACACGATTTCTTCAAATATTTGGACCTGGCCCGCTAGCACAGCTATTCGATTAAGTTGTAAAAGCCAAAAAGACTAACAGCAAAAACATCTCAATGTATCAAATTATATTTGTCGTCAGGAACTTACGTAAAGAGTTTGTAATTTAGTTAAGTTAGTTAGTTAGCTATTTATGTACAAGTTTCGCTTAAACCCAACCTGGCTCGGCCCGCGAGCACAGCTATCCAAATCCGATGAAGCTGTTTAAGCCACAACGGCTAACAGCAAAAAAAACTCCGAAATTATATGAAATATTTGTCCTAAGGTCTGTGGGTGGTGTGTGCTACATAATATATCGTCTTAAAACTCTATGTTTTGGGTCGAATGGTCTGGATGAATGTTCTATAGAACTCAGCAATTTTCACTTTGCGTCTTCGTTAATCTTTGGGAATTTATCGTTAATATTTTTATGTTTTTTATTTATTTCATTAATTGCAGGGTTATTAATTATCATTATAGCTAAATACTTACTAAAAATTGTGTTGTAAATCTATACAAATAAACAAAATTGGAGTATCTGTCTGTGATTTTGCAATAAAGTTTCAAACAATCATACACACTTTAAAAATAAAAATCTTTCTGTCTGTTTGTCGGAGATAATCTTCAAACGGCTGAATCGATTTTTAACGGACCTTTATTAGCAGATACTCGTAGCACTTTTCAGACTTAGCTATCAATCTTCGCTACTTTTTATTTTTTTGGAACAATTTAGGGTACCGGCGTAAAATCTGAAAAACTGTAAGAAAATAATAATGCGAAATAATATTACGCATTATTTTGCATTTTGGTCATCATTATTTTCATTTAAATATTTCTGTTTAATATACCAAAGTAGTTCCCTCGGTCCTTCTGTCTGTTTGTTACCTTTTCACAGTTCAACTGCTGAACTGATCTTGACGAAATTCAGCACAGAGATAGCTTTCATCCTGGAGACGGACGTAGCATATTTTATCATAGTATTATTAGTATTATGATAGTTTCCACGGGATATTCAAAAAAACTATGTCCTCGCTAACGAAGTCGCGGGCATCGGCTGTACATAAATTGCTACAATTTACCGAACGTAAAGATATTGTGAGCCTCTCTGTTGAAAGAACTATAGAGATTACCTGTGTTCAGCTTGAGCTCTAGGTTTGTACTAGTGTTTTGAAAAAAATATCATCATCATCGTCATTTCAGCCTGTTTTAGTTTTTAGTCCACTGTTGTACATAGACCTCCCCCATAGATTGCCACAAAACACGTTCCTTAGCCACCTGCATCCATCGACTTCCCGCAAAACCGTGCAGGTCGTGGCTCCATCTACTGGGGGGCGCCCTGCACCGCGTTTGTCAGTACGAGGTTGCCACTCGAGAACCTTTCTTCCCCAACGGTTATCGGTTCTACGAGCTATATGGCCAGCCCATTGCCACTTCAGCTTGCTAATCCTTAAAAAAATACGGATTAAATATCAATATCCTAGAAACTTCTGCGTCATTTAAATCGTACAATCTTATTAACATATTTTTAGAACCAACACGAATTACTGGGTATAGTGCAACTTGTAAAGACAATATTTTTACTGATGTTAAACCATGGCACAAATCTGTTATTAACAAAGTAAGCTCTTATAACTTTGGGCACTTGGCCTCATTACCGTATTGCCACTAAAACAGAGTAATTGGAAAGCTGTGTTTGTTCCTTTAAACACATATCGCTTGGAGAAATTTAGAGGTTATAGTAAAAAAAAACTCGCTCTTCTTCCTTACAACGATGACACTAACTTTTTATATGGATAGTTATTTAATATTTTAATGAATGAATTAAATACCATATTTACTTTTAAAACTTTGTCCTTGAACCTGTCAGAAAGCATTTAATGATTAGGCGACAGTAGGAATTCTTAAAAGTAGACAAAGGTTGTATGAATCTTTACACCGAATAACCATAGCGAAACATTTATAAATATCTTAAAAATTATTCAAAAACATTTTAAAGAGTATGTTCCATAGCCATGTAATTATATTTATGTAATAATATAAAGAAAGCGACTGATAAAATAAAAATTACTTGGAGTATTACTAATAGTGAAACGGGCATATGGGCTTCCCAAGAAATTTTGCAATTGGGTCACTAGTTTTCTCACAGACCGGAGCATCAAGGTCGTAGTTGACGCAGCATGCTCGGACTCCAAGTCAGTAGACGCTGGTGTCCCACAAGGCTGTGTACTATCGCCAAACCTGATTCTTCTACATATCAATGATATGTTACAAATTAGTAACATTCATTGCTATGATGATGAGAGTACTGGTAATGCCTTATACACCGGCGGTGCCAATATTTCTCGTGAACACGTCGACGAGCACCGGGAATAAACATTTGTTTGATGTCGAGATTTTGTTAGACAAAATCTCGGACTTGGGCCGACTAAATTTAATCGAGTTCAACCCTAACAAGACACAAGTTGGAGCGTTTACCGCAAAAAAAGAAACCCTTTATTCGTATCACTTCATTTTGAGAGCACTCCCCTCGTTGCCTCAGCCAGTATTGGAATCCTTGGCGTCGACATATTGAGCAACGTTCAATTTCGCGATCACTTGGAAGGGAAGGCCAAATTGGCCTCCAAAAAGCATGGCGTGCTCAGTAGAGCGCAACAGTACTTCATGCCGGCCCACCGCTTGCAATTTCATAAGGCGCAGGTTCGGCCGCCCATGGAGTACTGTTCTCATCTCTGGGCGGGGGCACCGCAGTGTCAACTACTTTCATTTGACGGCATTCAACGAAGAGCGGCTCGAATCATCGACGACCTATGTCCTGTGTCTGATTGGCTTAATCCACTGGCTTTGCGAAGAGTAGAAGAGAAAATTCAAAGAGATGCAACTTGCATCTCTTTGAATTTTTTATAACCTCAAATTCCATCGTAACCATCTTGATGGTTGGCATTCTACCACAGTGCGTTTTTCGCGGAATTTTCTGCCACGCACTTGCACTTTACGGAATGTGCCGCCGTACCTTCAAGTGTACCTTCAAGAAAAGAGCCTATTCCTTTCTCAAAAGCCAGCCAACGCATCTGCTATTCCTCTGGTATTGTAGGTGTTCATGGGCGGCGGTGATCACTTACCATCACGTAAGCCACCTGCTCGTTTGCCCCTATTCTATAACAAAAAGAGCGAAATCCAGGGCTCGTATCTCTGACTACCTATTAAACATAAACAATAAATTTACAAAGACTGGTTATGAGGTTGCAGAGCTTTGAGAGTAATTTTACTGATATTCCTTTTTTAACTACAAAATCTTAAGTTTCTTCCACTACTGTCATTGAGTCTCTACTCAAAGAAAATGTTAGTGTATGTAATAATATTTTAAAAAATTATTATTTTATATATTAACGCTAAAAACCCTCTGATCTATGGGGGATGTCCGTTCAAGTAACTGCGTCTATAACAGATATAATAGCACCCATTTAGCTATTATCTTCAATAACAGTTTAAAATCTAGTGTGTTTCCTGACTTAATGAAATATAGTAAAGTCATTTAAATCTAGTAGTACATTGGACCCCGCTAACTTTTGACCCATTTCTGTGCAACCAACGATTAGTAAAAACATTCTAGATCAAATGTTACGCCATTTTAATTTAAATAAATTGGTCCACAGTAATCAGTTTGTTTTTAGATATGTTCGCTCTATGACCGATGCAGGTGTTGAGCTAATTAAGCACATTGTTGATGCCTGGGAGAATTCACAGGATGCCTTTGTTGTCTTTTGTGATCTTTCTAAGGCTTTTAACCGTGTTATTCGCATACAGTGCGTATGCGAACAAAGTCGAAAGTACTAATCTTTTAAAATACGTGCAACGAAACAATCGTAGTGTTCAAAGGTGACTGTAGTGATCTGTTTCTTGATTGAGGGATCTAGGTGTCTGTGGGTCTCGGGAACTACTTACCATAAACTGAACTGTGCTCGTCTGACACCGTCACTAAGTTAAAATATACCTAGGCATTATAATCGAGGATATATATTAAATAGGATCATAAATCTACTCAATTTAATATATAATATATATATATAGTTATATGATAAACTGACTTGACGGTTACATGCTCGATTTAACATCCGCTTTATTCCAATAATTTTTCATTTAAACTTTAGATGTTATATGAAAATACAGTTAAACGGCGATGTCATTTAGCTCTGGAAACGACGACGTTACACTTAAAGCTACATAAAAATCCATCATCTACAGTAATGGAGCAGCAAGCAACGAGCACATACGACGAACAGAGTTTTATGCTATGTCGTTAATTTAAAAGCATCTTTGTTTTATATCTGACTGAATCGCGTTATTTAATATAGGCTGTTACAATTTACGACTTATGTTTACATTAAACTGAACATACTCACATATTCTTTTCAAGCATTTGAAATATCAAATGACACATGCGTATTTTTTTTATTTGTAAGTCATGTTTGCAGCATTTTACTGCAATAAAGTACGCAATACATGGTACGTCAAAAAACAAGTAGTAATTGAAAAAAAGTAACTGCTGTTAGTAATGAATGATGAAAAGGTTCATCATAAAACGCATTCATCTCGTTCTTCATTTGTTTATTTAACACATATTTATTTATTGTTGCTAATTAATAAACCGATAATTCTTATTGATGGATCTCACGTTTAATTTTGGTAATAAATAATTCTGTGAACTAAAATTTCATAAAACAAATTTATCTTATATTTAATGATGATGATAAAGATGATGACATCATCGTTGCCGATTTCATCCACGTCAACATCTTCTCGTTAATAAACGTTCGATGTTATCTACGTAGGAAACATTATCGGATATAATACAATATTATATTATATAGGAAACATTATCGGATATTCCCTATATAAATGTTATGCCATTAAAACATTTGAATGACGATCACCATACATTTTTTCTGGTGGTAGGATTCCTATGCAGGAATCCGTCTAGGTAGGTACCGCCCCAGGGCCAGTTATTCTGCCGTGAAGCAGTAGTGTGCAAACATTACTGTGTTTCGGTCTGAAGGGCACTGTGAGCTAGCGTAATCACTGGGCATATGAGACTTAAGACCATAAGTCTCAGGGTGGTGGGCACAGTGTGGTGTCACACAGAAATTTCCTGGGTGACATTGCATTTGTTATGGGCAGACGTTGCACTTACCATCAGGTGAACGTTTTCCTCGTTTCATCACTTTATCCAATTAAAAAAAATACATAACAAATAATATGTATATAGCAGAACTATCGGCTTCGATTGAGTTTCGTTCTATAGTGCCGCTAACAGTAACTATAATTTACTTTTCATAAATTAGCTTTATGTACATGATGCATTCATCTGACTGCTATAATAGAAATTTCGCAACATAAACTTAATTTAAAAGTATATTTCGTTGTATATTTATGAAAATATAATGTAGGTGTACGGAAACATATTGTATTTATTTAATAAAAACGTTACTGTATCCTGTAGAATGGGCCGAGGCGACACGCTAATAGTTTCTGTGTTTCGGTTGGTCAAAACTAGAAAATCTTTTCTTAGTAGATCCATAAAATTTTGTAACAAAACTCCTAAAAGTGTGACTTAAAATACTGAAATAGAATTTAACAAACTTGTCAAGAAGATGTAATTAGAAAAAGCACATTATTTTATGGACATTATTTTAAACTAGATCATTACATAGAGGACAGAGATCTATGGAAATAACTGTTACACTGCACTTGCAAACCTCCTGGCTATTTTTATTACCGGTGTAGATTTTGACATTCATAGGAGCTTTATACAAGCCTAAAGTAACTAAATAAAATTTTGACTTTGACTTTAATAAAAAAAAGAAAATGCCGCTGAATCCTTTATCAGTAATCGTAGTTAATGTTGAACTGAAGCTGTATACGATTTTTAGTAAAACACTTTTGCTCGACTTCTACCCGCCCTCCCTCTAATACTGTCATCCTTCCTGTACACCAATCGCCTCATAAAGATAAGGAAAATGACGTGTCAGTTCATTATCCTCATTGTAATTACATAACGTGTGCCAGAGACAACGCTATCGCTTGTAGATTACCAACGTTGCAATTTGCCTATTTTCAGAGGACGAAATAAAACAATCCAGTTGCAGCCCTGTACACTATCTACTCCGAATACGAGAGGTTGACACAGATCTTCTACGTCCCGGAGAGTCGGTGAAATAATTATATTTTCATTATTCTACGTTACCGTAGAATGAACTACTGGAGCGATTGTTTCACTATTACGTATTCGTCCATTCCAACATAATAGCATTCAGAACTTGAAATAGTTCAGACAAGAATAGAACCTTTGGAGACATCAGAACAATGGTAGTAGGATATTGAAATACCTCACTTAGAGCGGCTAAGTTAGAAAGAAGAATTGTTTAAAAAAATATTCATTTTCATTCACTCAAGAATTGCATAGTATGGTCTTTCAATAACAGCGGACTCATTGAAAATACGAGACTTTCAAAGAAAAAGTTTTAACAAAAGTATAATTATTAGCTTACTTTCAACAACTAGTTTATCCTACATTATAAAACTTAGATATTAATTTATTTTATGCAAATAAATTATTATATATACGGCAAATCAAACAGAAGGCTCTGGTAGACTGTTGCCGTCCCTTAAGACTTTAAGCAATATTAACGTTTCCTTTTAATACTTTAATTGTTTTTTTTCCTCTTATTTATTTCTATCTTTATGGAATGCAATTCATTTTTAAGTTTTAATTAATTTATTAAGATGCTTACATCCTGCATATATATCCCCTTAAAATTTGTTTAAGAAATGTATTATTCTATTATATTAATTCTATATATAAAGTATTTTCATTGATGATGAAGTAACTTTATTAATATAAACTTTATTAAATTTACTTTAATATACATATCATATTAATAATTTCAATAATAAGGATGAAAATCGACTTTGGATGCATGGAAAATCTGTCGACTTCCTACAGAAGGCGGAATAAACTTCTCGAAAATTGTCAGAAAATTCTCGAAAATACACAGATCAGTGACGAGGAACAACATCTAAGGCTTATGTAGTCTGACATTGTGATGAGTATATCAGCCGATAGATGTCCGGCAGATTAGAATAACACCTATTTTGTTATTTTTTTTATTTGAAGTGCTATCGAAACGAGCAAGACCTATTAGACTCTTACCTAACCTACCTTTTGTTTTTTATGCATACTTTGTTGTAACTTATTTTATTAAAACCCTTCTATATTTCAAACATTATTATGTACCCCATTATATAAAACTGGCTCGGTCTGCCTGCCTTACTTGCGTCCGCGCGTTACTCTGATCTGGGGCACTGCTAAAAACCAGCGCTACAATGTAGTATCGCTAAGTTGTAGCATTTAATGCTAAGCAGTGCACCTTTGGATGAGACACTGTTGCAACGCAATGCGACTAATTTTTGGTAGGCATATATACTCGTACATATATTTTAAATGCTTTCGTGTGTTGTGCAGTGTTATTGTTGAATAAATGTATTTCTTTCTTTCTTTTTTACCTCTTTGCTATCGAGGTATCGTAAGAGGTGACTAAGGACAGCCTTTATTCGTGCAGAATAACACCATATTATGCATTACTGCCACTATACTGCTCGTAGGAACGCAATGGAAATAAGATTTTTTTGACTCGTACCAAAATGGTGCCTCTGCCTACCCCTTATATGCGAAAATCTGCCTGATATGCGTAGCGGTGACGGCGAATTGTTCAATAGATAGAAGCGGTTATATACAATACTTGACTACGTGTTTACGACAATACTACTATCAGCTACAGATTGGTGGCAGTATTAGTCTCACCGTACCTAAGACTCTCTTACCTATCACCAGGCTATATAATTTGTCTGGCATACACGAGATAGTTGCTCCACATTCTTTTCTCGTAGAAAGCCACCATACTTTCCTGGCATTGCTTTTAATCGACTTCTACGACGCCATACTTTTACTTGTACCACAAGTAAAAGTATGGCACCACTGTGCTCGCGGGCCCGGGGCACGCGTGCCAGGTTTGGTTTGTCCCAAACATAAATACATAAATATTACTCCTACAAAAACATCGAAATTCGGACTGTCGCGTTCGCTGCGTGCTTGCGCTACTATGATTATCTCCAAAAAAATATTTTAAGTCATCTAATGACCGTCCGAGGGAGGCTACGGGCCTCCGTTCGGACTGTCGACTTGTGTGTCAGTAACTCTGGACGGTGACAACCGCCCTGGAACACGGGTGTGTCTTGTGTACGCGGTGAGATTTTCTACGGCGGTCGCGCGACGTTGTGCGTGTTATGTTAAATGCGCGACGTTGTGTTATGTTGTGTGTGTACAGTGTTGCTTGGATCATGGCTGACCGTATCGTGGTCAGGGAGTGCTGAGACGTCCATGTCGTCTAGCAGGTTTCGCGGGCGACGTTTGCGTTCGGTCGCGTTTTTATCCGATCGGTAATTCGCTGCTTTAACCACCAGCGGGTTTGGATGAACAGCGGCTTTTTCGAAAAGCCGCCGTGATACTTCTCTGAAGTGTTCAGAGATTAAGGGCATTTCACAGTCGCTGTGAAGGTCTACGTTGCGTTGGTACCAGCCGGCTCCGGTGGTACCTCGCAAGAATCTATTTTGTACGCTCTGTAGTTTCTTTAAACGATTGCCCGTCGCATGAGCGAAAGCGACGTATGCGTAGGCCATTACGGGTCTAATGCAAGTCTTGTAGAGGCGAAGTTTGTGTCTAAGGCACATTTTGCTTGAGGAGCAAGTTAACGGATATAGACGGCTTGAGATAAAAGCCGCCCTGTTACGCACGTTCTTAATGTGTTCAGCGAACGACATCGCTGCGTCTAAAGTGAATCCGAGGCATTTGACCCTCTTTTCCCAGGGCTACTTTTCATAGGGCATCCGAACAGGGTGATGGAGCCTAGCTGATTATTGCCGATTGTGTGACAATGTCTAGCGGGCTTAGGCGTGCCCCTCGAGAAGTATATCGCTACACTTTCCTCAGGATTTACCTCTATTCTCTACTTCCGGAACCATTCGCCTAAGCGATCGGCTGCGGCTTGGAGTTGAATCGTTATGCGGCCCTTGTGCTTATCGAAATAGTACAGGGCCGTGTCAACTGCGAAAAGCGCAAGATTGACTTTTGGTTCTCTGGGTATATCGCTAGTGTATAGCGAGAAAAGAAGTGGGGATAGGCAGGAGCCCTGAGGGACACCCGCACGGAGAGGGCGGCTTGAGGAGCGCGTTCCCTCTACCCGGAAGCGAAATAGGCGGTTGGACAAGAAGGCTCGTATGATGTTCACGAGTCTGTCCGGCACTTTAGAGTGATACAACTAGACATAGTCTTTTAATGGACTGAGAATTATTCGCTCATAAATCTTAGCCATTGAGTTGAGGAGACTTATTGGGCGATAATTGGCTGGAATGTTCTTCGGCTTATAAGGCTTCGTTATACCTATAACATCGGATTCCTTCCAGTCGTCCGGGAAGGAGCAGCTGGAGAGGAGCGCGTTAAAAATACTAACTAACAGACACAATAGCGGCGTAGTTAGACATTTCATCACCCTGTTGTTTATGCCATCGAGGCCGGGCGCAGATCGGTTTTTGAGATTTTTAACTATCTTAGTGACTGCGTCAAGAGTCACTGGAGGCAGTGGTTCGCCCACTGGTGGTATGACAGCCCTGCCTTCGTGTTCCGCGGCCACCTGCTGCAGGTGGTCGGGATCCGCAGGCGCGAATGACGGAGTGCATTGGCTCTCTTGACTGTCTGCGAGGCATTCGGCTTTTTCGCTGTCGTCGAAGGCGAGCGAGTTATCCTTCGATCTAATAAGTGGCGGAATGGGTGAGACCGGCTCTGATTTGAGAGATCGCTAGCCCAGTTGGCTGGTATCATCATTAGATTCGCCCTTTGTTACCTTTTTTATCTAAGGTTAGTAATAAAGGTTAAATTAAAAAAAAGTTTAATTAAATGAATGATTTCATCAAAACTTTGCAACTGTTTTTATTAGTTTCTTAATAAATTAAAAATATATATTACAATTCTTTTTATTTTATGTTGCTGATCTAAATAATCAACTTATAAGTATATTTTATATGTTCCTTACTTTCGATACACATATTGTAGGAACTAGAATATGTCTCGGCCGTTTGCTAAACTTTAGAAATGGTATCAAATGCCCGGGGGTGTTGGCCTACTGTAGCTGGAATCGTCCCTAAACAAAAATAAACAAAGCTCACTCCGTTCGTCTCTTCGTTCTACCAAGGGCAGGCAGCTTCATCTGAGATTTTTGCACAGTAACCAGCATGTGGTTAAAGCATGGACACCAATTACAGTGTAAACAACAATAACGGCACAAGAATGCAGGAACAAACAGTTCATGATGCACAATAATTCGTTAATTTTAAAAGAAAACTAAATTATATGCTTGCCGGCATTTTTTCTAATGAATATTGGCGGCACTAATTGCCTATATTTTTTTAATTACTTTTATTTTATTAGTGGCCAATCTTATTACATATCGCTGCCCGTACTAATGGCGTGTGACCAAACATAATACTGATGTTTTGAATTAATGAGGGATTATCATATTACTATTATATTCAAATGGCCAAAATAGAATAATTAGACGTTTTAAAACGGCCATCTAACTTGACGGACATCTCAATTTTCTACATTGAAATCGACAAAAAATTTATTAGTTAGGTTCAAAATATCTTTTAATGGTATATTTAAAAAACACGTTGCCAACAGCCAGGATTTCTCTTGTATCGTGGGTGCGTTTTATAGTCATAAATTGAAAATACACTAACACCAAGACCAGGTATTTTTTATAGAAGAAAGAGTCGAGACGAGTAAAATGTTCAACTGGTAAGTTCAACGTCTGCCCATAACAAATACTGTGTCACCCCGATCATTTATGCGTGGCACCATACTATGACCGTCACCCTGAGACATTAGTTTTTTAAATCTATTCCAGTAATTATACTAGCTCTGGTGAAGTTTGCAGACTACTGCTTCACGGAAGAATAACTCGCCCTGCGATGGGAACTACTTAGACAGATTTCTGCATAGGAATCCTATCACAAGTAAAAGTATCTGTAGGACATACAAATATTTGTACCGTGCGAAAGTCAAGCCCGCGACCCATAGTGCAGAAGTCAATCGCATAGCTATAGCGCCAATCGAGCCGACGACGATCTTTTATGATTCTGACAAACTGAAAAATGGGATCATTAACTTTGATCTTTGCTCGCGACCATAGTATTAATCTTACTTATACACTTTACCTTGGGTTACTTTTATTTTACCTCGTCCCTTATCTTCAAATACTTTCTAATTGTATTGTTTGATATCGAACCAATTTATATTGTGTATTCAAATTCAAAAAACAAGTCATATACTTAGCAAACGAAACATGACATTATTTTCGTTACCAGATACATTTTAATTAAAAAAAAGTATGAAATTGAAATAATGTGAAAATGAGTTTTTATATGAGGATTTGTAATGTAGACTTATTCAAAAGTTTGATAATTTATTAACGTTATTAAATGTAGTAAATGACCTATTTGTTACAAGTTTCAAATTAAAATTTCAATCAAAAATTCTGATTTTAAGAAATTTCTTAACCTTACTGACGAATCTTAATTTTATATTGTTGGATTTTAAACAGAAGTTTAAGAGACAATGTTGTCGTAATAGTCAAAGTTTAAAGATACATTTTACAGAAGCGCATTTATTTTTTGATGAATTGCGACTTTACAGTGGCAACCTTCCGGACAGTAACTTTTTGAGTTTAATGGCAACCTTGTGCCCTATAAATATGTTCTTCATAAAACTTTCTTTAAAATGAACTTAAAAGTTCATGTTCATCGTTCCTAGTGTATAATAAATTCTGGTTTACGTGAGAATATAATATGCTAACTTTGACCCCCGGCTTCGCCACCGTGGTTCTTAAAAAGTTATAGTTTCTGGCAATAAAGTACCAATCCTTTATAAACTATAATGTTGAAGCGATAGGTTAAAGCAAACAACAGAAACAATGTAAAATATCTACAATAACATAACATACAAATGTATATACATTTTAAAAAGTGTACTATATAATAAACGTATTACACAGTATATTTATTTATTGATATAAAAATAATTTTTACGTTCGACGGAATGCAATATACAATTATTTATGTATCTGTAGCTTTTTACCGTTTACGCGTTTTTACGATTATATTAGGACGCTGGTGTATACAATGTTGTATATACTTCCGTTAGGCGCTCACGCGTACAAATTTTTGAGCATTGGAAGACACACGCGAACACGTTACCAAGTACACACCTGCTCCCTGTAATGTTTATCCTTACGCTTTAATAAAATATCAATTAGGATATATGAATTGTGAGTTAAATTACGAACAATGAGCTATGAGCCATGACTATGAGCTATGTGCTATGAGATATGGAGTATTAATTATTAGTTAATATGTTATAACTTATAATTAATACCAATAGTATTAATTATAAGTTATAACGCATGATTTATATGTACATACATATAGACGCATAATTTACAATGCTTATAAGTACTTAAAACTGTGTGATTTAAATGCGACTGTGGAGAGCAAATTCATAATGTAACTGGAGAATTGTCTTAAAATTACTTAAATCTCTAATCCGTATCGCTTTTGATTATTTATAAAAAAATTTGAAAAAATTGTGAGGATTGAGCTAATCGTTCACCTGATGTTAAGTGCAACAACACACCCCTAACATATGCTGTGTCACCCAGAAGATTTGGCATACACCCAAAACTGTTGCGGACGTAACGAGCGCAATGTGATGCCACATAGAAAGATATCTTAAAGTTACAGTTCTTATGTCCCATGTGCCCAGCAAATTACACTATCTATCAGAGCACTTCAAACCGAAACACATTAATGTTTGCACACTACTGCTTGACGGTAGAATAACTGGCAATGCGGTGGTACCTAACTATACGGATCATTCATCTCCTGGCCTCAGGCCACCTCTCGTTTCAGAAAGAGTCGACAAGAATCTGTCACCCCGTTTCAGTGCGGATAGGCGAACTTCAGATGGCATGCGGTATTCTTATTTATGGTAGTATCTGGTAAATTACCACCTTAATTGTAATTGAAAACCTAACACGGGTTACTCGCGTACTATGATGTTTTAAACGAGCGCCCGGCCTCACACTAACACTAACACAGTTCAAAAATAATTTATTTTAAGTTTATAACAGTTTGGTTTAATATAAAAAATAATTCCTGCTCCTTTAGACTTACGTTTTCGATAAAAAGAGTTTTTATTCTACGATCTTATAAATGTCACATAAAAGGCGAGCGCTATAAATGTATTCATAATACATTCTCGAGAATTATCGCTTTCGTAGACATCAGGTTTGCGAAGAAATTGGAGATTTCCTTATCGGTAGTAGCAATCTTGAAGTTCTTTTTGTAGGAGATTTTTATGTAACAATGAAATGTAAGTACTAGAACGTACTTAAATTTCATTTCTTTGATACTTATCAAGTTTCATTTAATTTGTAATTTATTCAATTTACAAAAAATTGATCTGGGGACTCAGTCAGTGGCTAAGCTATAAGCTTATTAAGATATATAATAAGAATAATAGTGTCGGACACACAGTTTGAGTTTAGTGCCAGTCAACAGAAATTGACATTATTCTGCCGTGCAGCAGCAGTCTCCAAGCATTTGTATATTTTGGTCTGAGGGGGGTGATGTCTCAGGGTGACGGGCGCAGTGTGGTGTCCCAGAGAAATGTCCTGTTATTGTTAAGGCCGGACGTTGCACTTCCCACCAGGTGATATGATTGACGGTACAGGCAGAGGTCTCCTCTCGGGGGCCCTTGCGCAAGTCATGCATAAATAAAGGTTTCGACTAATCGCCCCAGCGCTCGGCCACCTTTCAATCCGGCGAAGCTGTGAAAGCTTTCGGCCTAACAGTGACCAGCAGTCATAAAAAAAGGGTGTTATGATAACAAAGATCAATGACTCTTTTACAATTATTTATATTTATCATACTAAGTTTTGTAAGTTAACTATCGGTTTTGAAGTCTCTAGCAACTAAGCTATTGGAGCGGAACACGGTTAATAAAATCAAATCCGTTTATTTTTTTTTCACTAAAGCTTTTACTTTGCTACAAAATGTAACAAATTTTAATTATAAAAAAGAGAATTCAGTGTCGATTGTGTTTGCCTTTCCAAAACAATAGGAAACCGTGTTCTTATTCGCTTTGGGCTACTTAAATTTATTAAACTAAAGTTTAAAATAATCGAGATTTACAGAATGTGTTCTGCGCGAAAAGGAAATCCGGAGGCACAAGAACGATATTACTCAGCGGCATGTCAAATCCGCTAACCTGAAAGACACATGGCAAATTACTTATCGCTATACTTAATAAGTCTCTCCCTGGATGGAACATATAAAAGATCTTTTTCCTTATCATTGACCTCACCTGGTCTCTCTGGCCGTGGGGTGTCGTAAAAGTCAACAGAGGGAAAATGAAAACCAGGAGATGGGCAGCAGCATCTTCCTGGAACATCTGAATAAAAAATCTGCGGCTGCCAACCCGCCGGCCAAGCGTGGCTATTATGGTAAAATCTCCCCAAAATGAGATCCACAAACTTACGTGTTTTGTGGCAATCTATGGGGGATGCCCATGTTTAGCAGTAGACTATTGATAGGCTGAAATGATGATGATGATAATGACGATGAACCTCATCTGCCCGTTTAGCTTAGTTTAGAAATAGTTATTTTTGAAGCGGAGAATTTACCATTATCACCACAGCGGGCAGGCGAATTGGCGATCACAATACCAGATGCCTTGTATCCTAAATGCTGTGGCCCGTCACTGATGTGACATTTTGGGACAAGCATGTTTTTTTTTTCAAAAAGAATATAGTAACTAGTTGATGTTTTAATTTACTTACTATTATAGTGATCTTATAAAGGTATCCGTAACTTTAAAAAAACAAACATAAATAAATAACTTGTGGTAGAAAATTAGTTATAAATAGTTAAAAAAATCTTTGCGAGATCCAGAAATAATCAGTCTACTCTGATCAACAGATTAAAATAGTATTTCGTTACTAGAAGTAATTTTCTACTACTATTTTAATCCTTCGAAAACTAAACTTATAAATAGCAGGTACACTTTATTTTGATAAACTAGCAAGCAAACTTAGCCCTACATCAATATTTTTTAGTCTGGGTTTAAGCCAATGTAAAGCACAAGCACCGCCATAGCTCTCCTTAAAGTTACGGAGAACTTGCATAGTGGTATGATGAAATTGATAAATAGATTAAAGTAACGCTTGTCGATCGCTAAATTTTCTTTACGATATATTTCACTTTCTGGTCTTCGTTTATTTTCTCATTTACAGTTCGTGTATTTTACTATTTCAGTCGGCTGGGATTCGAATCCAAGACCCGCGGCGCAGTAGCCAGAATCTTTCACCACGAGGTCGTCTGAACTATAAACTAACAGTCAATAAACTAAGGGACTCAATTGCTATCTTATTCGTAAATTATTTATTAGAAGAGTTCTTCGTTTGAAATAGCAGAGGGAGCTCCATCCATATCATTATCATTTAAAACCTAATTCAACGCTGCAGCCATAAAAGCTCCAAACATAATAACATAAGGTTCATGAATTTCTCATGGATCCCATCATCTAAACTTGACCAAACCAAATTTGTATGGGACCAACCTCGAGCATAAGCATTTCCACATACAAAATGATCATTAAAATCGGTTCACAATTCGCGAAAATATCTCGTAACACACACAAAAAAATATTCAGAAGAATTTTTCATTAACAGCCTTTTTTTAAAGTCCGTTAACAAATATCTTGTAACTTACATGATCATCATCATTTCAGCCTATCATTAGCCCACTGCAGAACATAGGCTCCCCAAAGATTGCTACAAAAGCTTGTAGCTCTCATTTTGGGGGATTTTGCCATAGTTGCCAAGCGAGGTTGGCGGGTTGGCAACAGAAGCCTATTTATTCGGATATTTCTGAAAGATGCTGCTGCCCATATCCTGAAATATCTGAATAAATAACCTTTCATCACAACCTATTAAATTTTCTATTCTATTCCAAAGTTGTGACAAAGAAGCCGACAGCTTATCGACTGAAATGAAGAAACGCAACTGTGAATTTAATAAAAACTTTTTAGTCCCTTCTTATCACGACATCCATATAATAAAAATACCTACATCATCTGTTTAAGATTAATGTATTTTGACCCATTACTATAAAAATTGCCACATAAATATAGTTTTCATGGAGAATTTTTCATTTTGTCTACTTTATTATAACTCGCCACTAGATGGCGCTATGTATAAATCAGCATCTGTACCGTTCAACCCGTCGCCATAAAAATTGGTATACATAAGTATTTGAGCATGGAGAATATTTTCGCGCTATCCACTTTGTTATGACTCGCTACTAGATAGCGCTGCAGCATATACACTTCTATTAAATATACACAAGCAGGGCAACTTCTGCCGAGTTTTGCTAGTACTACACAAATCTTAACCCGAATTTATTACACTTTTTTTTTTACACTGATAGGCCGATAGGTGTCCGGCAGAGTTAAATAGCACCTACCTCCGTCACTTCTTTCCTACCTAGGTGTCGTAAGAGGCGACTAAGGTATTATATACGGCCAGCCTTTAATATTCGTACAGAACCCATGGTACCTATACTTATACACTTATTCATAGTAATGTTATAAATGCGAAAGTAACTCTCTCTGTCCCTCTGCCTGTTCGTTACATTTTCACAGCTCAACCGAAAATCAATCTTGACGAAATTAATGACAGTGATAGCTTGCATTCTGTAGACGGACACAGGGTACTTTTTATCCCTGATTTTTTTTATTTATAGAAAAGGGTCCGATACGAGCAGTGATAGTAAGTGATCACCGCCGCCCATGAATACCTACAATAACAGAGGAATAGCTTTTTCAAAGGCCGACAAGATGCGTTGCCGGCCTTTGAGAAAAGAATAGGCTCTTTTCTTGAAGGTCCCTAAGTCGCATCGGTCCGGAAAAACCGCTGACGGCAGCACATTCCATAAAGTTCTTGTGCGTGGCAGAAAATTCCGCGAAAAACGTACTGTGGTGAAATGCCAACCATCAAGGTGGTGACCTTGGAAGTTTAAGTTGTGCCGTAAGATGCAATGGTGAAATTCAGCGGCTGGAATGAATCCGAACAATTCTTCGGAACACTCCCCGTGGAAGATCCTGTAAAAAATGCAAAGAGATGCATCATCTCTTCGTCAAGCCAGGGGATCAAGCCGATCAGATAGGACATGGTCGTCGACGATTCGAGACGCTCTTCATTGAATGCGGTCAAATAGGAGGAGCTGACACATGGGTGCCCCCGCCAAAGATGGGAACAGTACTCCATGTGCGGCCGAACCTGCGCCTTATAAAGTTTGTAACATATCATTGATATGCAGAAGAAACAGGGTTGGCGATAGCACACAGCATTGTGGGACACCACCGTTCTCAGACTTGGAGTCCGAGCATGCACCGTCAACTACGACCTTACTTGCTTGACCGGAGCATGGCCAACAACCAATCGATCAACACTGAGCTCTGGAAAAACAGGATGTCCGGCATAGAGCACTCACTGTACGGGATGGTCGGCGGTGAGTTCCCCCTGTCATCGAGAGTCGAGTTGAACGCAAAAAGAGAACCTAGAAGCCTTCTCCAACCAACTCGCTGGCCCATAACGCAAAGCTTATGGGCCAGCGAGTTGTCCTCCCTGTGCAGAGATGGTAGTGATGGCTGACAGAAATTTCCTTGGACAGCCTTGGCAAAAGACCAGAACGCACGGATTCCCGAAGAAAGACGAACTAGTTTCTCACCAATTCTGCCAATGTGCTCAGACTTTGCCGCAGTAATGACTCTTTTGAAGAATCTGGAGGCAGAGTTGTGCTTCTTCTCAAAATCGCTAGATTTTGAATCCCGAGACGCCGATGCATTAGCCTAGGCCTGGTGACACTGCTGCTTTTGGCGAGATGCCATTCTGCAGGTGCCACCAAATCAAGGCCTAGATCTACCACCGATGGGTACCACAGAGGATGGAACGAGGAGTTCCATTCCCTGAAGCACCACATTAGCGACAAAATTAGCAAAGACGTCGGGACTATCCAGTGAGAAACAAACCTGCCTCCATGGGTAGGATGCATAGAAAGACCACAACCCTTCCCAATCCGCCAACCTGAAGGGCCACACACGGCGGCAGCCTGCAAATCGCGAACGCAATGGGCACATGATAGGCACTTTACTCCGGAACAGGCAGTGGTCCAAATAGTTCCCATGGAATATTTAAAAAACCTGTATCCACGCGGATGAAGTCGCGGGCATTAGCTATACTTTCGGGCAATATTCAATACTTTCACTATACTTCTCGTGGGAACGCAATGAGGAGTAAGAATTTTTTGTCTTGTACCAAAATGGCGGTGACGTGGTTTGCCACCCGTCACATCCCGTTTACCACGAGGGGAATAGTGGGCTACGGGTGTGATTGATTATATATCTATTACACAACAAATCCCTCATCGACGGCTATCCAAGCAGAGGTTTCAACCTATTTAAGAGGGGCCCTTAAATCTCTGCAAACCTCCTCGTTAGTCGAGTATCATATTAATCGTTAACAGAGGTGAGAGTGCAGCGGAGCAACAGGCGGCGTCGGAAAGCAGTGCGCCGAATCATCGCCAACAGCGCCAATTGTACTCCTTACTCGCGAACCTTCTGCCCGCGAGTCTCTTCCGTCAAAGTAAAGCCGCCGGGCTAACAACGTGCTGCACAATTCGAAAAATAAAAATTATTTCAAATCGTATCAATATGAAAATAGAAGATTATATAAGTAATAAAAGACTATGGCACATTCATTATTGAATAGTATTCTGCCGGTGAATGGAAACTTAAGGCAAGTTTTCTGCTAAGCGCGTCGCCTCGTCGAATAAAATATGCACGTTTCGACACTTTGAGCGCTACTTTCCTATGCTTAGTGAAACTGGAAAACCTGTTGAACATTTCAAACTGCCAATAAATTACCTCCGGCATTTGTTATCCAACACTTTATTTTAAACATCTCAATAAAAATATGTAGTGGTAATAGTAGTAAAAACACACACACCATTTATCAAAGATACTCGTATATTAAAGATGTTATCCTATTTTTAGAAATTTTTAAGCAGCTTTATTGGTTTTGATGTTCTCCTATTTTTAGACATTTTTATTGGTTTTTCTATAATAATAAGCCCAGATAAGAAAGTATCCGTATGACACTTAGATTTTTGGATTTAGAGTAGCTTTCTCTGAAATGATTTTCGAATAATTATTTTCAAAGAGGCCGCATATAAAAGAAAAAACTTATCATCAATTAATATACTGGGTGACTTTTTTCAGCGTCACCGAAAAGATAGATGTAATTTAATAGAAGACAATGGCATTGTTACTTCATATTTTTTGGAGTTTAATAACCCAAAATAATGTTTATTCTGTCAATATATACTACTGATGTATAAAAATGTTATCATAACAAAACATTAAAAATAGGTCATAAACGAAAACAACTAAATTATTGAAATAGTAAATCAAAGTCACCCCAAAATACTAGTGGCTGTCACAATTAATTCGACTAACACCGCCCCGCCCTAACACTTGCTGCTCACTGCCCCACAGGTCAGTTGGTCAAGGACTCGATATTCACGACCGTGTGACGTCGTGTTGCTTATTTGCCGCGCCAAGGAAACTTCCACATATGATGGTAGGATAGGAATGCAGAAATCCGTCTAAGTAGGTACCACCCCAGGGCCAGTTATTCTATCGTAAAGCAGAAATGTGCAAACATTACTGTGATTCGATTCGAATGGCACTGTGAACTAATGTTGATTACATTAGCATGTGGCTGGGCATATGTGACTTATTAACTGATGTCTCAGGATGATGGGCGCAGTGTGGTGTCACACAGAAATGTTCTGGGTGATACTGCATTTGCTATGGGCAGACGTTGCACTTACCATCAGGTGAATGTTTTGCTCGTTTCATCACTTTACCAAAAAAATAATAAAAAAATGACGTACGAATATTGTAATTCGTAGAAGTATTTATCGTTGGTGCGACTTTACATCTAAAAAGTAAAAAAAAAAGACTACAACGTATCTGGCGATAGATATGATAAAGATTAGATAGTGCGGGACGAATGTTTACAGATCCAAGTCCTTTGCAATGATTGTGTAGGAATGGTATCTCAACTTCACAAGTTTCAAGCACGGCATTTAGATTTAGAATATACCAAAGGTTGGACCTTCGGTCTGGTCGACGACATCGCCAGACCTAACATCTCGCTATATTTTTTGTGGGCAGAACTGAAAAGACTGGTGTTCACGGAAGAAGCTCGTAGTGTTACTGAGTTAAAGCAGCGCATAATAGACGCTTTTAATACTTTAAAAAGTAAACATAGACCCACTTCGTCATTTAGGGAATAAGTTACAAAGAAATGCTATATTGTGCTTGGAGAGAAACGGTGGATATTTTGAACAATTATAACGATATCATTAGAGATTTATGGCAATCTATGGGGGAAGCCTATGTTGAACAGTGAAACATCGTGAGGACCTGCATGTTTGAGGAATAAATAAAATATTTCAAGGACATGTGAAGTTCGCCAACCCGTATTGGAGCAGCGTGGTTGTCTCTTCCCGGCTCCAAAACCTTCTCATAAATGGAAGGAGGCCTGTAGTCAGTAGTGGAACATTTATAGACTGTCACTATACATTAACTTTTAAGTACTTTTTTTATCTTTTTAAGTACTTTATCTTATATCTTTGTAAATAATTTAGCATTTGGCAACTGGATTGGCAGAAAAACTTGTTTTACAGTTTATACTCGTATGTGCTGCGTTCACGTGTTGTACTGAACCCACTCCACTATAGTATAATAGTCGGTCGTAAATCAAAATTGTCAAAATAATAATTTGGAGTGCAGTGCTCCCGTAAATGGCTGAGTGAGTGAGTTCCTCTCACTCACTAAGCCACTTACGGGAAGCGTACTTATTTTAATTTTCATTCATTTACCGCGGCCGGATAGTGTTTTACATTATTTTCTTTAGATAAGCTGGACTATAGTAAAACCAAAGATATCAAATAATTACTACTGTATATATCAACTTATATTCCACTTACATAATATAGTATACATTTTTGCAGACTTTGAGAATAGTCACCCAGTACAGTATTAACATTTTATGTAATGTTCCCTATTTTCTTTTAACTTAAGTATAATTTGAACAACCAAACAGGTATCTTTTTTGAGTAATTTGATGGATTTATTTACTTACCAAGCTTTTATCCAATCATTAACAACTTATGGTATGTGATACGATCAAAGACAGCGTACTGTGTAAGTTATTTGTAAAATTATTGATTTATTACATATATTGTACTCGTATGTATAGTTACTAAATACGAAAATGGATAATTTTTGTATGGCACAAATATTGGCTACCACCGAGGTTCTAGGTGAGGACAATGCTTCTTGGTTGGTTCGCTGATCAATCGGCAATAGCGGTTGTTCATTTGTATGAAAAATGGGTTGAAAGGTAAATACCTAATGTCAATGTACTTTAACTATGCTGAGATAGGAGATGGATCTGGTGATCGAGTGAAATCCATTTAAAATGTGCTGCATCTTAATTCTTTAAATAGGTCGTGGGAAGCCGCAATAATACTACATATTTAAAAAAAAAAACTATGCTCAGACTGTGCTCCTGCATCACGGTGAATTTTACAGACGAGACAGAGATAAATTCACAACCGGCACAACTTTCTGTAGGTCATACAAATATGTGTCCTCACAACCCCCAGCGCACATTCGTTTAGCCACAGCGCTAATTATTTTCAAGGCGCATTCTTCGTAAAGTATGTTTAGCAGTGAATTTGAAAAGGCAAATAAGTTATGAATTATCCTCAAGAGTGTTTAAGCAATAGTTGAACATGTTACATTCTAAGGACGCTAAAGATACTCCCTTTATACCACAAACACGGACATAAATAAACAGAGACAATAACGATTGAGTGTAATTTATTGGTATTGGTTCAGAGGAAACGATGTTATAACAACGGTAATGGCGTTCTAAGGGTTTTTTTATGTGCTAAGGAAAGGATAATTAACTTTATAACCAAGAATTCAAATGATTTTGTTTTTTTTACTGTAGTATATGTGTGTACACAATAATTTATAAATATATTAGATGTTTTTCAGACATAAGTTGTTTTATTTCTTTGTTATATATTTATTGAACAGTCTTAAAATAATATAAAGATAAAACATACTTGTCGGTGTGGATATAGGTTTCTTATATATCCCGTGGAAACTATTTTATTTTCCGGCATTAAATATATCCTGTCTGTCTTCAGGATGCAAACTATCTCTGTTCCGTGTAATTTTGTTAAGTTCGGTTCAGTGGTTAAGCTGTGAAAAGGTAAGAAACAGACAGAGAAGTTACTTTCGCGTTCAAACATAAATAGGTTTTTAAACAAGGACCAAGTGTCTAAAAATGAAAACTAAAAAAATTTGATCGAAATCTATCCAGTACTTTTTGCATGAAGCGCGCACAACGGCCGACCTTTCTATTTTTACTTATATAGATATACATCCTGTATTATGTAATACTCGTATAATACAACTCGAAAGAAACCCGACGACCCTACAAGACTTATTTTTTTTATTTCTCCTTTAGAGTTATTCGTTCAAACTTTTACTTGTGTTCTACTGTATTAATTTCGCCATATTGAAATACTTGTATCCGTTTACATCTAAAAGATCATTCTAGAGTGATCGCTTTTGCATTAATATATCATCATAAAAACTTTTTAAGAACTTGGTAACTTGCACAGCAAAGTGCAACGTAGACTAAATTATGCACGTGTCGACATTTTGAGAAACGCTTTTCGAATTTCCAGGAGAAGAGAACTTTCGAAAACTTATAAAGTACGAGCAATCTTGCATTTAAAATAGTTTTATTGCTGTTAATTTTCATGTATTTTTTTTATTACAGAAAGAGACGAGATGAAAAATTATTCACGTGACGATAACTGCAACCTCTGCCTATAACAAATGCTATGACACCCAGTCAATTTCTGTATGCCACCTCTTCAAAATAAACTTTTATAAGAAACTCTAAAGGCTTACCGGAGCAGTCTCAGGTTGTTATATGATGTGTAGTTTCTACAAACGTAGAGGTAAAATGTTTTGGTCGAACATGAGAATAAAAGTTAAGTGATCCTAAAAGATCGTCATCATTTCAGCCCACAACTAGTTCACTGCTGGACATAGGCATCCCCAATAGATTGCAACAAAAGTGTTTATATAATTTCGGTGATGTTGTTGCTGTTAGCCTTTTGGCTTTTTCAACTTTATCGTATACTGTGATCACGGGCCAGGGGCCCGCGTGCCAGGTTTGGTTTGACCCAAACATAAATTCTTAAATATACTCCTACAAAAACCTCGAAATTCGGACTGTGTCGCGTTCGCTGCGTGCTTGCGCTATTTAGAATATCTCAAATGAACCAAAAGTGTGCAACTCTCGATTAAGCAGGAGCCATAGTTGCCACGCTTGGCAAGCGAGTTGGCAAATGTGGTTCCAAGAAGATGCTGCTGCCCATGCCTGGTTATTATTATCCCTCTGTCGACTTTTAGGACACGCACGGGATGAGATGGGGTGGTAGATTCTCTTAAGCCGCTACCACACGGCATTGGGTGAATCAATTTGTGTAAATATAGCAAGTTTTGTAGATTGCGACGGTAATGTAGAAGTTGTGAATAAATTTGGTTAATCTTTATTTGTAATTTGTAAGCAAACGCCCAAATCCATACGAGTATAACTGAAAATTTTGAGACATTTGTTTTAGACACTGTCTAGGTAATCCGAGTTTATTGTGAGAAATATTGAATATTGAAAAAAAATACTTACAATAAGTAATTATTGTATTCCATTAGAAATGCCCAAAATTTTTGGGCGACTTTGTTCACATTCGGTTTTGGATTTGTTTAGACAGGTAAGTAAAAAATTATAGCGAAGTATTAACGTATATAATTGTTAGAGAATCAACGAAAACAGTGCTCCACAAAATCATTTTTCAAAAGCAACCTTACGGGGATGATTTTTGTTCTGCTACTATACTATTGGCGTTTTTAATTGCATTTTTGTGGAATTTTATCGAAAAAATGTTCATAACTCCGGAACCAGTGGAAAAAAACACTATAAAACGTCTAAAGTCTAAGTTAGTTCCAGAGTCATTATTTATAATTTATGTATAATTCATGACTTACCTTTAGTAATTCTCGAGTCAAATCAGTTCATACAGACAGACAGACAGACAGAAAAAAGGATACTACTACTTTATATAATTTTTTTACTACATAAAGTGTCGAAACGAATAAAACGATCACCGCATGGTAAGTGCAACACGTCTGCCCATAACAAATGCTGAGAACATTTCTTTGGGACACTACAGTGCGCCCATCACCCTGATACATCAGTTCTTAAGTCTCATATGTCCAGTGATCGCACTAGCAGTCAGTGCCCTTCAAACCGAAACACAGTAATGTTTGAACACTACTGCTTCACGGCAGAATATCTGGCCCTGGGATTCGGTACCTATATGTACGATATTTGTATTTATGTTTGTAATTTAGACTACGATTTAAGTCTAGTGGGAGAAGCGACAATATTTGCCCAAACAGGAGGCATTCACTTGTCCTCTTCTGTTGCCTATGATAATAACTTAATGTATCAAGCGTTAGGATAAAGTCATCGTCATAAGAAATAGTAATTGTTCGTTTTGAAGTATAGCATATATCAAACTATTATAAAAAAAAACCATTACCGCTATTAGTTGCATTTTTTTTATATTAATTTAGTTATTTTAGTCTAACTTATGTATATATCCCTAGCCGTAGTGACAGCCGAAAATGGAAATTGTAACAGGCAATTCATTACTCTCAAAGGACAGGCTTTGCCTAGTGAGTAAAAAAAGGAAAAAAAAAAATACAAACTATTGCCGCAATGCAATGTGCTGTGTGGGAAACCTTTATTTAGCAATTTACTAAAGATAGACTGCAATGATAATGCAACAAAATTTACATTATCCTTATATTAATATGGCACTTAGTTCATAATTTTTTTTTTGTCATATTTCCAATCTTACTTAGCCTTGAGCACCTCTAGTTTTGAGAAACTAGCATAGTTAAATGAGTTTCCTTAAAAACTATTGGTTATGTCATACGAGTCAGAAAAATATACACTGAGGTGCTTTTACATTAAAGACGCGACACATAAAACTTTCTCGCATTTCACGTGCGCTTCGTTGCTTACTTCTCCATTACTGCTGATGGTGATTTTTATACGAACCGGTAAAAATAAATGCATCTTTTCTACGAAAGTGAAATGACAACATCGTTTTAGGTTGTGCTATAATTATTACAAGAACTTTAGTAAATATGAGTAGAAAAGAAGAAAATAAACCAGACTCTGAATGGTTGAAAATAGTATGTCTTGAAAATTAAATATTAGAATAGAATAGAATGAGAAAAGACATTTATTCGGCGCAATTACTATTAACACATTTTAATATAAAAAGTAACTAGAAAGGAAATTGTTCTGTGCCAAAAAGGAATTGGCTCAGCATATGCTGTGTAAGACCACACACAGCGCTGATTTTCAGCAAAAAAACCTTTGTATTGGCAAACGGACTAGAACCGGCTTTGAAATAATAAATATTTCGTACGTATTTTAATATTTTATTAATTATATAATAATACGTTAAAGAAAATAATAATGTGATATTGAAGAATATCGGATATTTTTCCTTAAATTAAAAGATAGAATAGAATAGAATATTTTTTATTCAATGTAGATCATTTACATAATACTCATTGAACGTCATTTTTTTAAGCTACAATGGTTCGCAAAGAAATGCCTCTGTCCTGGGAAGACTACCCAGCGAAGAGACCCAGCGGGATTTTCTTTTCCAGTCATTTTAAATATACAATTACAGCAGTTTTATAAAGATGAAGAAATAGGCAGCGATCACCTCATTCCCAGGGGTTATCATCATCCATAATAATAATATAATATATTGTATGCTATTAGTAATATATCTATGTTTTATTTTTTACTTTACTGATGTATTTTATACGCGCGAGTCTGAATGGCTAATTGCTCTGAGTACTGCCTTCTAGTACAGCGCCGGTTGTCCGTAACTATAGACAGATTCTCGTGTAGATATGACGGCTTTTAATAGTTGATTATTAATTACAAGACACGCTAGATTCAATTTACGCCTTGATTTCATTTTCAACACATAATACTTTATTTATTTTATTATTTTTTTATGGAAAAAGTACGGCTTTTATTTTTCCAGTGTCAAGTTACATATTATCCAAGTATACAATCTTCAAGTACAGTGAATTCTACACTTTCATCGACAGTAAAATGATAGTTAACTTTTACTAGTGATCTGCTGGACTGATGGAGACAAAACGAAAAGTACAATTTTGGTCTTGAATTGAAGTTTCCAATCACTGTACTGTGTTCACGAGTACTTGCTGCATAATAAACTATCAACGTTGAACATCAAACCTCAATATATACAGGTATGACAAAATTCAAATAAAAACAGTACTCAACTTCACTTTTCGAGTTGGCGCCACATAATACTTGTTAGAAATGGTGTTATGTTGGGGAAACAAAGTAGCAAAACCTAGCGTAAGCGTTCTAAATCCTTTGTACTAAACGTTATATACGAACCTGGGTCCATAAACAGTCCGCATATACATACATTCTTTTACATTTTAGTTAACTCCACCAGTAATAACACTAGCTTCAGTGCCATTCAGATCGAACCATAGTAACATTTCCTTATTACACAATTAAAGTCGTATGGTAACGTATAATTACATTGCAATAAAGAAGAAACCGTATTATTTTCTCTATAATAAATTACCATTCGGTTGATGATTAGTTACTTTTTGTATTATATCCGCAAATTATAAGCCTGACTCAAACAATTATTCCCGCTATCGTGGTTAAAGCCTCTGAGAATTTTCAGAAATCTCTCAGTTTAAGTTTTCAGCTTACCTTAGTACAGAGCAACTAATTTGTAAGTAAACTGCAAGTAGCCTAAAAGTTTTAGAAACTTTAATAAAATCATGATCTTTCATGTTTATTCAACGTTGCAATTTCGAGTGGAACGAGTTTCAAGTTCTTAACGAACCATGATGTTCCACATATGACGATTTTATTAGCTACATTTTTTCGCGCTATAATCATCAACATTTCAGCCTATCACTAGTTTACTGCTGAACATTAGGCCTCCCACAAAAGTTTGTAGCTCTCAGTTTGAGGGATTTTACCATAGTTGACGCGCTTGGCAAACGGGTTGGCAACCTCAGTTTATTTATTCAGATGTTCCAGGAAGATGCTGATGACCATCTTCTGGCTTTAACATTCCCTCTGTCGACTTTAACGACACTCGCGAGATGAGATGGGGTGGCCACCAAACGAGCCAAAGCTAATTATAAAATCTGTTTTTATATTCATATTTTGGAGCAAGTTACTGCTTCAATTGTTGTTTTTCTCTAAATATGTACACGCATTTTCTTTATAGCAACTGATGCCCATTTTAATCCCTCACTCATGTTATAAAGAATACTACCTAATAAATGTTGTTGTTTGTTTTTTATTATTACCTAACTAATGCTTATTCACTTCACTAATATTTCTGTTAACCACTGTAACTAAGTCGTGAACCATACAAGATTTTATGTTTAGTAGTATTAGTAGTCACGACAATAGTGGAGTGGAGGGCTCGATCCTGCGACGTCAAGTTTAGCAGTACTTTTCTCAGAATCTTTCGTTCTTTCTTCAAAGTTTCGTCTCGGAGAGATTAAAATATACTAGTAAAGCCGTAGGCCATGCTTGAATACTACAAGTACCTCATAATAACTTAATACAAATCCAATATTGCGAAACACACACCTCACGGTTGAGATATAAGTCGTATAATAATCACATGTTACGGTGACAATCTCCTAATAAGTAAGTCCTAATAAATAAGTCCTAATAATAACCGCCGCCAATGTCTGCCTGTCAACTGACTTTCACCCGCAAGAAATCCACCAACCATTGTAACAATGCATAATTTTTTTTTTTAATTAGTTATCCGCCATCGGGCAGGGTATTACACATGGTGACTGATATTGAGTTTGTGTATTGTTTTGTACATTATATAATTTAATAAATTAATATAAATTTCGACATGCACAAACACCCAAACCAGGAACAACTATCTATAGGCCATACAAATATTTATCCCGTACGTGCGGAAAGTTTTCCCATGTAAAAGGGTAGGCAGAGGCCAAGGGGCGTCCATTAATTCCGTGAGGCGATTTTTCGACCCCCTCCCCTCCCTCTGGTGTGATGTCGTAAGATTTTGCTCGATCCCCCCTCCCCCTCCCTCTAAACTCACGTGAGGTTATTCAAAATGCGTATTTATAGTGTAAATATGTTAATCTGGGCTTTGTTACGAGTACTTTGGATTTATTTAAAAAAAACATAATTTGATTAATTATTTTTATTTAAGGCTAGTCAGACTAGTATTTATGACTACTAAGAACGTCTACGAAACTCAAATATACCAAGAAAAAGGATTTATAAATTTGAATTTGGAATTCTTAACCAAAGACGATCAAGGTGGCTAGTACGACAAAACGCCAATTTCATATGTAAGGACCCAATATTATAGTGTGTGTTGAGACTTAAGGACTGATATCTCATGGGGACGGGTGCAGTTTGGTGCCACACAGAAATGTCTGGGTGGACACAGCATTTGTTAATGGGCGGACGTTGCACTTTTCATCAACGAACCTTTTCACTTGTCTCGTCTGTATTTCCAATATTTTGTTTTAAAGATCATGAACAGTCGTGAACAGTCGTGTACTCTGAAACATTACTACGGTACTGAAGTCGTGATCTACGTACTACTCCTCTACTCCGATATAGCCTTTTCGTATATAGTATGTATAAACTTGTGATAAAATCTCTTTGGCTGTACTATATTTATCTGGCTGGTTTGATGACATTAAAAAGGTTACATTTCAAAAAAAGAAACAAATTAGTAAAATGTTGTTCCCTGCTATTTTTTATTTGTTTTTCTTTCTGTCGAAATAATTGAATCTAATGAAGAAATTTGATACATTTTAAAATATTGTTACAAAAACGGAAAAAACTACGCAAGCCGATGTTCTTTTGCAAGAATTTGTGGTTTATAAAATCTGATGTAATGGTTGGGATGATCCAGAACATGGTCACAGACTGCAGACTTCCTTGAACGACGATGCTTTACATCAGCTATATGTTCTTTTACGCGGGTTTTTATCGATCTTTTTGTTTGGCCTATGTAAGAGAGATATCAGTAGTTACGACATAACTGAAGAACTGGGAATTGACCACAGAACAGTTTTGACCCATTTGAAAAAACCAGGGTACACAAAAAAACCACGATATTTGAATGAAACACGAGCTCACTGAAAGAAATAGGTTTCTTTAAACCGTGTGCACATTTGCGATTCTTTATTGAGACGTAATGAAACCGAACCGTTTTTGAAGAGATTGATAACTGGTGATGAAATGTGGATTACGTACGCCAAGAACGTGCGAAAAAGGTCGTGGTCAAAGGTCGGTCAGGCTTGACAGACTGTGCCAAAATCCCAGGTTAACACGCAATAAGGTGGTGCTGTGTGTATGGTGGGATTGGAAGAGGCTTTGTTCATTATGAACTTTTACTGCCGAGCAGAACCATCGATTCGGATCTTTACTGCCAACGACTGATGAAAATAAAGCAAGAAGTTGAGAGAAAGCGACCAGAATTGATCAATAGAAAAGGTATTTCATCACGCCATCTCTAGACCTACACACATCTTTAGCCACTCAGCAAAAAATAAGAGAGTTTGGCCTGGAGCTGTTAATGCATCCGCCATATAGCCCTGACCCTACACCTTCGGATTTCCACCTGTTTCAGAATTCTTTAGGTAGTGTCGGGTTAACATCAAGAGAAAACTTCTTGTACGCGTTTTTTTGCTCAGAAGTCCCAAAATTTCAACAGCAACGGGTTCATATCACTACCTTCAAGATGGCACAAAGTCATCGAACAAAATATGTAATAGACAGTAATTAAATTGAAATAAACTTTGAAAAAAAATGACTGGTGGCAGTCTAGGTATGTACCACCCCAGGGCCCGTTATTCTGCCGTGAAGCAGTAGTGTGTAAACATTACTGTGATTCATCACTGGGCATATGAGACTTAAGAATTTATGTCTCAGGGTGACGGGCGCAGTGTGGTGTCACACAGAAATGTTCTGCGTGACACAGCATTTGTTATGGGCAGATGTTGCACTTATCATCAGGTGAACGTATTGCTCGTTTCGTCACTTTGTACAATAAAAAAAAATCTTGAGTTTCCATATAAAATTCGAAGAAACTTTTTCCCGAACCTATTATGTATGTATGAAACTGTATATATGTACTCGTATCTCCGTATGATGGGTCTGTGGTAAAATTAATAATAAAAGTTTATTGTAAAAATGAGTTACAATCTAATTCAATACAGCCCTGGTACCTGAAATAGCGTAAGCCGTGTGCCAGGAACATGTTTCTTCCCCATTGTTTGGAGTATTTCTTGTACATTATAGAATAAACATTCTTCGGCGTGTGTGTGTACGTGTGAGTAATGTGTAATTGATTATGCCTATTTGAAAGATTTTTCGTACTATTATTTTAATTATATATCTATAGATTTGTAGTATTATTATCTGTTATTAGCTTCTTAATTAATTATTAATTTCATTAGCCTACTCGAAATTTGTTAAACATTATATGCTCGCCTTTAATTTGATAGTAAGCGAGTAACCTGTGTTCGATCCCCGGTGCCAGCACCTCTGTAATTGTTCTACAATTTTAAGTGCTGATTTACCACGTGCTTGGCGGTGAAGGAAAACATCGTGAGGAAATGCATTTCCGAGGAATAGAAATATTTCGAGGACATGTGAAGTCCGACAACCCGCATTGGAGCAGAGTGGCGGACTATTCCCAGCTCGAAACCCCTCTTAGAAATGAGAGAAGGCATGCGCTCAGCAGTGGGACATCTTTAGGCTGTTACTTTACTTTTTACTTTTTCTACTCGTTAATCTATTGTACATATTTAAGGTAATGGAGCTGGTATTGTGTATTTCTGCGAAATATTGTAAAGTAAATATGATTTATTTACTTGTGTAATAAGTAAATAAATATTTATGTAGTAAATAAATTACATCTGGCCCTGACTGGAAGCATCGATCGAGAGTGTGTTTTATTTATAGAAGTTGAAAACCTAAACTTATCTCCAACACTCAAGTAATTCCCGAAGGAAGATAATAGATATTGATGGCTCCGTAAGTCTGAATTCAATCACAAAGATTAAACCAACAATTACCGCCGTCATTTTAAAAAAGGAACATTGGCATACATCTGATGATAACAACAATCTGTTAGCAAAATAAAAAGAAAAATGCTCCACTCATATCGTAGTTAATACAAGATAACAGCATAACACTTTCCAAAATAAATCTCCAGAAATACTATTAGAGTAAGGTTTCGTGGTAACCTGTAAAAAACTGAAGTCTGTAAGAGCAACGTTATTTTTTACTTCTATTCTTTGCCAATTAATATTTTCTTTTATTTAAAGTGTATTTATTAGGTTATGTGATTCGAGAGTTTAATAGGCAATACTAGCAACTATACTTTTCTGCAACGCCCAAGCGATAAATATCTCGTTGACAAAAAGTGTAATTAGTATAAAATTTGTTATGTGACCTATACATTAAATAAATTCATAAATTTCAATCTCAACTATTTAATAACGTCCCAAATAATATAAAAGATTGACACTCTTAGAATATTCAAGAGAAAACTTATGTTACACATGAAAAAAGAACATACTTAAATAAATATATATACGTAGCCTACCACATTGTCTTCTCCAATCGATTCATGTGTAAAACCACGGGAGCACCGTTGTTCGTGCGTAATGCTAATCTCCATATCGATTTAGGGCTTCCTACCATAGCCCAATATCTAAAGTTGACCTCTCGCCGATACTTCGACTCTGCCGCCACGCACCCCAACCCGCTGGTTATAAGTGCCGCCACATACAACCCCCTCGCGATACACCAAACTTCGACTCGCGGAAAAAGGAGACCGAGGCACAAAGTCGGAACTGATCACTGCAAACAAATCCCTGAAATAGCCCGCACGCAGTTTATCCAGTCGCCTTCGTTGAAAATGTGTTACGGCGCAAGCTTGACCTGCAATCAGTAGGTCACCGCAAAATTCTGTTGAGAGAGACACCTCTGACGGACGACGAACGCACAGTACCCTTCTACGATTTACACACAGAGTGGCACAAATTCAAATTTATCTATTTTTAATCATTTGTAAAATTAGTGTTGCTATACTTTAGTACTTGGGTTAGTTTACTTTTTTTTGTATTTTAGTAACATATGTGGGAAGACCACTAATATCTGAAATACAGGTGTTATCCACCAAGTTCGGATGCAGATACCTTTACACGAATTTTGCAAAATAAAGTAAGCCTAAGATTGTTTATATAATATTGTAACAACTAATGCTAAATTTGATAATATAACTAAATTAAAAAAATATTTATTAAAAAATAACCATTCTAGTAAAAAATATTGCTTAATTTTGACCAGAACTATTCAATAAAAAATAAAGCCCGATAAATAACTGCAAGTAATAATAATCGACACGTTCCGAACTAACAAGTTCGCGGCATCAGTCAATCCCATATGACATAAAAAATTTATAGGTTCATGTTGTTTATAAAGTACATGGTTTGTTAATAAAATATTTCAATAACATGAAATCAGCTTGATAGAGCCGCGCTGAAGTCTGTGTATGTCCGCGGCATATGAATGGGTTCCTCAGCTTGACTGAGGAAGTGCCGCTCCCACACAACACTTGTACTAAAACAGTAATAACATAACGCTTCTGATCTGATTGTCTTCCTGCCGTATTTTGGACCACGGGGATAACTGTCAACGACTGTCGAGAGCTATCAAATACGGTTAGAGTGCCACATGTGTACAAGCAAACACAGAGGGACTCACTCGTTCTTACGTACCCATGCCCGATATAACACGCATGCGTGTAGATCGGAGGTAGCCCATGATGCAGAGTTAGAGAAACTAGTACCAGAATAACGACAATTACAAATCGGAACTCCTACCGCACCCCTTTTTCACAGCTCTCTAAGCGGTTTAGTGCTTAAGCTACTAGAACCACCACCGTGACCACGTTTCGGATCTGTTGACAATCACTGGCAACACGCACTGATTAGAGACTTTTGTCATAAGAGTTTGAAGTATTGTGGTCGAAAAGATGTAATGCTGTTTTTAAAACGCAGATTACCTGGATTCGCCTTACCGGACTATTTGTTCTAGGTGTATACAGTATCTGTGATCGACGTATTATATCGACGTCTCTTAACTACCCGTCAATTCACCGTCTCAAGGAATATTCCGAGTATTTAAAAATATAAATGTGGAAAGTATCAGAAAAAGCCCCATAGGAAGTTAACCTGGCGAAGTTCCGACCACGTGACGAATATGAGATTGTCTTCAATATGACGGACAAAAGGTATAAATTCAGAGATGTCCTTAGTAATTAACAGTTTTAATACCGAAAACGATCACCGACTAGTCCAAGGCACTCTGATTATTGATTTTAAGCTTAAGAGACTCCATCTAATGAAGTCCCTGCTCCGATCGAATACGCCTCAAACCGTAGCAGGCGCCCAAAGTTTCCAATTCGAACTAAAAAATCGATTCGATGCTCTGGAACCCACTGTGGACATTGACGAGTACCTTAACAGCGTGGTTAATATCTTGAGGGATGAGTAAATCAGAATTTGTGAAAGGCAGCAGGAGACGGCAGGAGACGTGAGGCAACAACATATTTGCTATCAGAACAGATGGCACTCACCATGCATCGTAAGGAAATCTATGGACGGGACCTACGGTGCTCGAATGCGCTTCGTATTCAGGTGGCAATAGAGTGACACAAGGCGCCTAAGTTTTCACACAGCAGATTGCGAGAAGCCACCTTATTAAGTTGAATGCCAATAATGGCAAGATCCTCACGTCAAACTGCAAAATTCTCACAGAGATTAAAGACTACTACGGTAGACTATATGCCCCACACAAGCAATGTCCTGTCTCATAATGCGGCGAAAACATTTAAAATACAATTTTTACATAATAGTAGTACGATAGCTACCCACTTGAAGATGTTTACGTAGTTTTCTTATTCTTATTTAAGTGACATTTACGATAGGTTACTAAAGACGTTAAAAGGCTTTTCATTATTATTAAGCATAGGGAGAGTAAACTCAGACATTAACAGTGAGGTCTCTTATTTATAACGATTGGTTCAAGGATAATATTGTTAAATGACTGTTTTACAGCTTTCACAGACTGTATGTATAATCTCATAAAGCAAAAAAATATATTTTACAAAAAAATGTATAAAAAAAACTAATTAATAGATTTTTCACCAAATAATTCTATTGAGGACATAATCGTACATAGATGTCGACGATTCTTTGAAACTATATATATTAGAATACTGTAAAGTATGTATTATGTGGTGTATTATGGGTCGTATTCCCATTTGTATATGAAAATAATAAGTTTTAGTAATCAATAAACATTTCATTTTGAATAACTATTTCTTTCTGTGTGTATACAAATGAAATAAATAAACCAGAAACTAGAATATCTATTTATACAAACCAATATATTACTATAACTAAGCCCCTTCCCAAGCGTGACCGCTATAACATTTACCCCTATAACCTACATTAAAAGATTTTCGCCGTTCACATTTCTCTGCCAAATAAAAATCAGTCACAGTTTTCTTTTTCTAAACAAAAAAAAAGACAAACGTAAACATTAAAACTCGAATATAGAATATTATGACTTGTATAAATTGTATGAATTACGAAATTCAAATCATGAGATTAATAATAAGAAGAAATTACGAATTTAAATGCGTAATACAATAATTTCGAGAAAAAAGTATAAATGTCTAACTGCTGAGCAGACCTCTCATTTCTGAGAGGGTTTTGGAGCCGGGGAGAGTCCGCTTGGCCGACTTCACATGACCTCAATATATTTTCATTTCTCAGACATACAGGTTTCCTCACGATGTTTTCTATTCTAGAAACTCTTAAATTTAAGGCAATCGCCCGGTCCCTGAGCTACCAAGGCTAGAACAACTGAAACGTCAATTGTTTATTTATTTATTTATCCTTTATTGCATTCACATTATCGAAAATAATTCCAAATGGCGGACTTAATGTTTAATGTAAAGGCATTCTCCAGTCAACCACGGCAAAGAGAAATAATCTAATAGGTTCTTTAGAAAATACTTTAAATACCTATGTACTTTTAAAAAAATTTGACAAATAGAACTAAAATATCTTACGTTATTATATATTTTTTTTATTGTATAAAGTGATGAAACGAGCAAAACGTATTCATATCATATTACACATAGAGTCACGCATCTTTCCCAATTGAGTAGGCAGAAACCAAATCTTTCCATTTGCTACGATCCTGACACACATCTTTCGCTTCTACTTTCATTAGAGTATTCATACAAGCTCCTCGTTAAAAATACCCTGCAAGTATTTTTGACGAGGCCTTTCCTTAAAACGACTTTGATCCGATCGTGATACGTTCGCCTACCTAGGTTGACCCTTCCGCTTACACATACATCACGCATTTTTTATTTATAATTTATTACACAGACGCATTTATTAATGAAATGTCTCCATTTTTTTTTTCGAAATATTAAATTTTTTAGACATGCAGGTTTCCTCACGATGTTTTCCTTCACCGCCGAGCACGTAAATCAGCACTTAAAATTGCAATTAACAATTTTAGTGGTGCCGGCACCGGGATTCCAACCCAAGTCACTCGCGTACTATGAAATTTAAAGCAAGCGCCTAGCCCCTGAGCTACCATAATATTTTATCTATTTATTAATAATTGTTTATAATATTAAATATTGCGTTTGTTATTTCAAGTTTATTTATTGAAGTGAAACTTCTCTGCACGTGATGAGAGTAAAATTTCACTGTTGAATTTGAGTGCAACGTTTTTGTTGTTCTTAATTAATATTTATTGATTAATTAAGTTTATACACTGAGCAGTTATTTTACAGTGACCTATGAGAGAGGCCTTTGTTATATGTGAACTGCACGCGCTTTAACTTGTCAACTTGCAAAGAAACCGGGAAGCTATTACATAATCCACAATACACTCCCAACACAAAACGTACGAAATCGATAGATAACTCAGCACTTTACTCTCAACAAAGACAAGTGAGTAGCTGTAATATACAACCTATTTTTGTCCATCTTCAGTTTTATTTATTACTTTTAATACCAAATTTTCATATAAATTGTAACACGATGTTTCCAATACATCTCTCCACTTTCTCTGCATCATGCTAAGCATTTTCTTGGTACGATATGTATCCCATTATCAGTCACGCACCATTGGATTTATTTTGAATTAAATTATTATAGCATGTGTGTGATATTTATTATCTTAGCGAATGTGTGAATGAGCGCGTCTGTCGTTATCATAGTCTTAATAAATTGAATTGTAAGATATAAATTGTATTTACCATTATATCTCAATGTAGCTACAGAACTCATATTAACTCAATGGAGTTATAGTGTACTACGTACAAGAGCAGACACATCAGCTTGATAATTTGTAACACGAGCTGGAGTGCATGCGCTCGAACTCATTTAGTCTGTTCTGAACGCTTGCAGCAACGTAACATGTTTGAGTGATAAGTTTTACTGTGAATAAAATGCCTTTATGTGTACTGAGGTATAGTTTAAACAACTCGAGAAATACAAGTGAAAACTGAGGAATTATTTTTCACCTTTATCGCCTCTGTATTATCAACAAAACACACATAATTTAATTACATTTTATCAATCGCCGTGGGCAACCATGTGCCGACGAAAACCATCACGCAGCCGTGACACTATCGACGTGTTATGTTAAATAATTAACAGTAAATGAATAAATATCATGTTAAATAATACAGACAATAACGTCACTAATAAATTCACGATAAGAGTTAATAAGAGTTAATGATAATTATTAAGATTTTTTAGAATGATTAAGAATTATTGCATTTCAATGCAATAACAATTCTTAATGATTCCCGAATATGTTCCCGACTACGCAATGCAAAAATATATTGAGGTCATGTGAAGTAGGTGTTTGAATATTTTCGTATCATTTATTATTTAGATTTAAAGTTTTCCTCGGCTGTAAAAAAGCGCCATGGATTAAAATTTTTTCAAAAAAATACGCAGCTAAGTATTTTATTTCAGATTATTCATGCATATATTTTAAAGCAGACATTACATCATGAGCAAAACTTTAACAAACTATAGATCACAATACTAAATGGCAGAAACTAACTAAACTTATATTATTTTAAAGGAAATTAAAATACTTTGTTGCCGTTTAAACCGTCATTTTTATTTATTTCTTATGTACACTAAGTACAAAATAGACAGAATATACAGTATGTCGCATCTGCTCGCACTGAAAATAATCTATGAGAATATAAAGCCTCGTACGCCTTGCACATGCACCACAGGATTCGCCCGCTGTGCCTCGGTGTAACAACATCGCAGCTGTTACACACCGTTCGGACCGCCTTTAGTTGGTACCCGGTGCCCTGAAACGTCGCCGCCTGTTTCCTACGCCCCGTAACAAGGGTGTAGACGTAGGGGCTGGTGCGTTCAGCAGCCACCATACCGGTCACGGAGCTCAGTGTATCAAAACATGAAGCCTCGCCAACAGCTGAGGAGCAACCCTGGACAGGGCTCTGCAACTGCTTCAACATCTGCATCCTCAAGAACAACATCAGAAGCCTCGATCACCTCGCTATCAAGCATGATGTCGCCGCCCGCAACAACTGGGAGGCGGCACCGAAGATGTGTCCGCCAGTGGATTCCGTCTGGAGGATCTGTCTCACAGATCTCGGTACGAACATGAGCGGGCACACTACAGGAAGCTAAAACGCCTGGGACTACTACAGCAAAAGACAGCTGATTACACAGTGAAGTACCTCTGTAAACAAGCTCCAAAACTAGACGCAGCCGGCCAAAACATCTCGACCGAAGAAGCCAGCTTAGTTCAGCTAAATGCTGAACAATTGCTGCAAACCGAAAAACCCAGTAGACCCCCGATGACCCCGGAACAGACGGAAAGCGCCTGTGCGATACAGCAGCCCGCGCACCTTCTACGCCGACACAAGTAGCGATGGCACCCCGCCACGCGCTAAAACAGCAAAGCACCGAGATAGCAGGACCACGCATACAGTGGCCGCTACCGGTAGCGCTTGCGCTTCGCGATCCACGCACTCCTCCGATAGCGTGCGCACCTCAAGATCCACGCACCTATTCAGACGTGATTACCCCGCAGAAGCCATACCTTCCTCCGGCAGTGAACGCACCCTGCAAAACGTGCCCACCCCAGGTGGCGACCGCGTCTGGTGAGCCATTTCAGCCTATCACTTGTGCGCTGTTGAACCTATGTTCAATATAGGCCTCCCCCATAGATTGCCACAAAAGTTTATAGTTATCATTTTGGAGGGTCTTGCCATAGTTGCAACGATGTTCCAGGAAGATGCTGCTGCCCATCTCCTGGTTTTTATTTTCCCTCTGTCGACTTTTAGGACATCCACGGGATGAGATGGAGTGGTAGATTCTCTTAAGCCACCACTACACGGCACCGATTTATATTGACATTTTTAATTTTAACTTTAACTTGCAGCTATGTAAATCTAGTCTTGAAATGCCATTGTTCCTTGTAGATATTCGTCGTGTAACAGAAGTGTTTATGAACCTAATGTCAACTTAACTAAATGGTCGCAAAGCTAAAGTTGCAATGAAATTATTAACTATGATACTTCAACCGCAAAGCACCGTAACTCATGCCGTAATACCACAAAAATTACATAATAATTATATTAATATAATCACGTTAAAATATTGAATTGTCATTAATCCTTTTTGAAACACTGCGGTTTAGATAATGACCGACATGTACTCTATGATTTCCACCGTATTAAATTATATTTTGTTACATTACGTTTCAATGATTTATTTAAATATTTGTGGTTTCCATTATTTTGAATTAAAATAAATAGAACACATCTTTCAACAAAGTCAGAAAATATAAAACCAATAAATTTATTTACCTATTATCTAAATGGCATAATTCAACGATCTGTGTTCCTAGTTCACGCTTTCTATTTTTGAATTTTTTGCGAACATTGTTATTAAAAATAAACACAATTAACTGCTTTTACACCATTTACTGCATGCTAACTTTCCATTTGATTGATTCTGGATGTTTTCGGACAATGGAAGGAGAATTAATTAATTTATCTGTATTTGCCAGAATACTAACGACACTTTTGAATGGTTCTCCCAAACGGCAGAAACGAACAAACTCGTACTAGCAAATACAGTTTAGAAGCTTACTTCCTGCACCACTGAATGGGCGATAAATAGCCAAGTGTTCAGGAAATCAAAGGATATAGCTTAGCAACGTCCTTTGTGGCTTTTTTTGTTAGAGGCTTGCGTGGACTTGCGATGGGCTGCAGTAATTATGGCGAATGTGATTACAAATCTATTTGCAATTATCGGTATCATCAAACCCTGCGATATTTCTTTATTCCACGTTGGTTCTCCTCGTAGCTTAATACTCAAGATACGACTGTTAAGTATAGTAGCTAGAAAAACTCTCCGCCCTCCTTAATTAAACGTGAAGACAATAAACACGGGCAATAACAATTAAGTCCAATATAAGGAAAAACGGCTGTTAAAGGACTGTTCAGCGGCATTCACTAACTTTTATTTTGTTACTTCCTGAAGACGAATGTCTTAACGAAATAGAATCATAGTTAAAAGATTACGTTACACGTCTGTTAAAAACATGAAACTTTAGCTTAAATAAAGTAAATTTTCTGTTTCATCATTCTTATCAATTATATTAATTCTAATTAATAATTACGTACGTTATTATGTATTTACAGTTAAAATTTACTGTCCTAATTTTTTATTGTTAATTTATATTTATAATACAATGTTCGCCGCGTGTTAGAGGCCTAAAAGAAACCGCCATTTTATCTGGTTTGATGGATGTTTGAATCGTTGAATAAGGGAAATGCCAGAAAAATCTCGTTACCCACGGTCTATACACAATAACCGCCGCAAATATGAAAGACTCAAAACAGAGCAGAGCAGAGCAGTGACACACATAAACATCTACAAGTGTATAGTGCAACGAGAGCCAGTACTACAATTACAAATCCGCCTGTCAATTGTGTTGATTATAGAAAATCATCCCACCGTCAAGAGGCCTTACAGAGGTTTTTGTAGAGGCTGATAATGATCATGCAGTGTCGATACTGATATCTCGATCCGTACTGGGAATATGACATAAGAACTGATGTCCCGCACACAGTGGAGCACAGTGTGGAGCTACACAAAAATGTTTTGAATGACACAACATTTGCAATAGGCAGACGTTACAGTTACCATCAGGTGGACAATTTTCTCGTGTCATTGATTTGGGTGTTTTTTTTAAATACCGTAGTATGTATTACATTGTAGTAATATTTTATAGTATCCTATGTCAGTCTCCAAAATTCAAGTTATGAAATCGGTTCAACAGTTGATATTTCGAAACATCGATATTATTTTGTAGAAATATCAATACTTATAACTGAAACTATGACTGATTTTTTGAAACGATATATCAATAGGTCGATATTAAATTCTAGATATCGACGGACAATATTTTTTAAAATAAGTTTTAAAGTAAAAACTTTTTAGGGTACATCGCATGCATCGGTTTCTTTACGCATATACGCAAATACATTGATTTGAGTGCCGATAGATGTGACACCAGACTAATGTTAAATTTTAATTTACAACCTAATAATAATATAAAATAAAAATAAATAATTAAAAAGCCTTTAAATTTCCCGCAAAAGCAACAAACTACTCGTAAGTAAACTTATTTCTGCACGAGCCCACTGTAGGTGAAGGCCTCCTCCAAAGAATCCCATGTTTTTCTATTTTTGGCTGCTTGCATCCAGGGTGGACCAGCCGTTTTGCTAATAACATCCCGCCCATCTCGTAAGCGGTCTACCTCTTTGGCGTATCCCACTTGGTCCTCTCCACAAAGTCACTCTTATGGTCCATCGCTCGTCTGTGAGTCTCGCTACATGTCCCGCCCATTTCCAATTTAGTTTTTCATTGGCGACTTCAATTGCCTTATCCTTGCTGTTTGTCATTAACATTACTGGTGGTTTTAACCGGTGGTAGGATTCCTATGCAGGAATCCGTCTGGGTAGGTACCACCCCAGGGCCAGTTATTCTGCCGTGAAGCAGTAGTGTGCAAACATTACTGTGTTTCGGTTTCAAGGGCAGTGAGATAGCGTAATCACTGGGCATATGAGAAGAACTTATGTCTCAGGGTGATGGACACAGCATTTGTTATGGGCAGACGTTGCAATTACCATCAGGTGAACGTTTTGCTCGTTTCATCACTTCATCCAATAAAAAAAAACATTGTTTTAATGAGGTTCATCTCTAAGGGCACCTCCTTACTAGCCACATTTAGCGATTGGATCATGAATTATAATTGCGAGCTCGATTCCGATAAAAGCACCAAGTCGTCAGCAAATCGGAGGTGGCTCAGATACGAGTATTTTCCGTCTAAGTACAATTTTTCCTATTCTTATTATCGACTCTAGGACGTCAATGAACAAATAATTAAATTTGAATTATTGATACTACAATTAATTTGAACATCTAAAAAACACTGTTATTTCATAGTATTAAGTTTTTACTTCTGTCGGCATTCCTTAATGAATGCCTATTTTTTTAATTCCGTTTATTCGTAAAATATTTAAACTTCATTATCATAACTTATTTACTGTTATATATATTACTATATTATCTTTTTCCACTCATTTATTCATCATGTATTCTTTCAAAACGATATTTTATTTCTTTATCCATGGTGATGTGTGTGCGTGTATTACTATTACCCACAGAGCACAGTAATCTATTACCGAAGTTGAGACGAGAGGTTACGTTAATGCTATTGTTGGAAAAAACAGATCCTAATTCCGTTTAATTCAATTGATGTAACTAGTTAAAATAGCGAAGTCTCACAATACGTCGTCTGCAGGAAATGCTTGAAAAAAGATAAATTTAATTTGTTTAACAAATACACTTGATTAAAAAACTATAGTATAAGTTATTTTTGGACTGAATTATTTTTTAAACAAATAAATCGAAATATCAATATTTTGTGTTCGATATATTGAATACCGATGTTGATACATTTAAACATATCGATGTATCGAAAATCCGATATTTTTAAACATATCAACAGACCTAGTCTGAAGGACACAGAGCTAGTATAATTGCTGAACAAATGAGACTTAAGAACTGATGTCAAGGGGGACGCGGACGGGGTCAGTGTGTCACACAGAAATGTTCTGGATGATACAGCATTAGTTATTGGCAGACGTTGCAATTGCCATCAGGTGAACTTTTATCGCCTCATAAATAAAAAATATATCAATCATAGTATCATAGTCTGTCTATATCTAATTAACATCATAGGAAGCGATTTCGATCCTTGAACATTTTTATTTTAAAATAACCGTTTTTCACTTATTTTATAGGCAGGCCAATAAAATAAGTAATTTTTTAAATATCGAAACATTTAGTTATTATTAAAAAATAATAAAGAAACATTTGTTTTTGTCTGCGGGGCGTGTTTAAATGTAATTATATGAAATCCTTCATTGATTATGACCAGCTCAAATGCATAAAAATTAGTTCTTTTTCCCGCATACAACAAAGTCCTATAAATAACTGTAACAAATAATAATCTACCCATTCCGTAGCAAAAAGTTCGCGCCATCAATCAATCCAATATGACGTAAAACTGATAAGTTCTTGTTATTTATAAAGTACGGGAAAAATTTATAAATAAAGTATGGATAATCGGATAAAACCCTTCCATGTGTTAATGTGGTACTAAATATCACGAAGTGTGTTTCTTTTAATTATAATTTCAAATTAAAATATTGACGGAAGAAGAAAGGTGGCACTAGCTTGCTTTCAGAATCTTACACCGTATACTTAGAGTTTGTATGAGTATAAAAAGGAATGTTAACTTAATAAAATAATTGGTAAGACTATGAAGTAGGTAGTATTATTATAAATTAAATAAATCGAAAGCATGTAGCATTCGACTTTATTAGTAATTTTTAAGGCACCCGATAATTAACAACATGAGTGTTAACTTCCTAAAACTGTCAGAAGTTATCAACTGCTGGATGGATATAACTTAAACACTACTAAAGAAATGAAAACAAAATCCGCGAACAATGTAACAAAGTGACACAGCTAGAAGCTGATAAGGCATAATAAAATATATTAAAAATTAATTTTATTTTGGTACAACACTCGTCAAGTCCCACTAATATATTAATTTGGCAAAATATACTATGTACCTGATATACATTTTTGGACATGAGCGTTATGTTAGAATATTATATTACACGAGATGTGTAAATTTGCGGACGTACATTAAAAGGAAATGCTTTATGTAATAATTATGCTGAGTTTTACGTGTGCTTCTTTGTTCCATTACCCTTATAGCTATTTTTATATCTATAATTAAATATAATTACTTCTCTCATATTAAACTAAATGGTTACATCGTTTTATATTATTTTAAAAATTTCAAATATCCTTTGAAAATTAAAATATGAAAGCAAATAGTTACACCATTTGCTACGTTTTATACTTCAAATTATTTTTCATATTTAAATTTATATTAAAACATCTATTAATTTCCTAATTTTTAATTTAATTATTTATGTAGTAAGCATTAAAAATTTTCATATTACTCGTATCAGTTATTTTAGCCACACAAAGTACTCCTAAATCTCTAATGCTTTAAAACATTGAAATTGTCTATGACCATTTTTAGTGTTTCGGAGGAGGTACCTATCGATAAATGCAGCAATTAATTTATGGGATGACTCCTTATGCGCGCCGTAGTGAAAACTGTCAGTGTAATTTATCACAGTTAAAGTTTTTCAAGTTACAGAGGCAGATTATGCGTCAATAGAACTATGGAAACCTATCCCACGCGTGGCCAGCCGACGAACTAGGTCGGTTATTTTCGTTTAAATTTGGAAACTTATTTATGATAGTAACTAAACTAATATTACAGAACATAAGCATCTTAACCTAATCGAATTTAAATGAAAAGCGTATGTATTATTTAATCTCGTACACGTACAACATTTTCGTCCCTAAACAGTCTGCTAATTTCGCTTGAAGGCGTATTTTTTTTTTTCATTCTCATTTAAGTGACATTTACGACAGCTCACTAACGACGTTAAGAGGTTCTTCATTATTATTAAATGAATAGAGAGTAAACTCAGACATTCACAATAGGATCTCTAATTTATTACTGACGGTCGAGGGGAACAGATCGTTAAATTACTGCTTTAATGCTTTTATTTTTATTTTCGAAAGCTGTACGAAAGAATTTCACAAAAATAAACTAATACAAAAAATACAGAAAGAATTTCACAAAAATAAACCAGTACCAATATTACAAATGGGTATCATATGTTGCAAATTAAAAATAATAACAGTTTTCCGCCCAAATATTTTTACACAGAAAAAAAAGGTTAATTTGTAACCTGAGATTGGTTTTAACTTTTACAACTAAACGATAGTTCATCGATTATTTTATAATACGAGTATCTTAGCGCGCAAAACGGTATTAAAAAGAAAGTGGTGCACGTATCAGTTTTTATTTTATTGTATAAAGCGACGAAACGAGCAAAACGTTCAACTGATGGTAAGTGCAACATCTGCCCATAACAAATCCTGTGTCACGCAGAACATTTCTGTGTGCACACCACACGGCGCCTGTCACCCTGTGACATTAGTTCTTAAGTCTCACATGTGTCCAGCGATTACGCTAGCTCTCAGTGCCCTTCAAACCGAAACACAGTAATGTTTGCATACTACTGCTTCACGGCAGAATAACTGACCCTGGGGTGGAACGTACCTAGACGGATTGAAATTTCTATAGGTTTTAAACACATTTTTTCCATTTATTCCCGGAGAAACGCGCAGCTGTTTCATACAAGCTTGTCGGTTGCGACTACTTTTGAAGTGTCCTTTCCTTAAAACGTCTTCGATGTGATCGTGATACGTTCGCCGATGTCGACCCTTACCGGCTTGCCCATTCACACTCGCCTCATAAATCTGTTTCGTCAATCTTCTTTCATTCATTCCCTCTTCTTGTTCAAACCATCTACTCTTTTTCTATCTTTGTCACTACATCGTCTACCACACCGCAACGTTCATTTCTATGCTGTTTCTCACTTTGTCCATCCAAGTCACTCCAGCTCTACTTCTCAAACTTTTCATTTCCACAGCATTAATCTCACGTTCATGCTTCTACAAAACTAAAGCTATCATTCATAGCTATTATGATAATTATGCATTGCATGTTGCATGCAATGCACGCATATTGTAAATTTGAGTCTGAGGTTCCATTTTTACGAGATAAGAAAGAATTAACACTTGAAATGGCGGTGTCATACAGGGCAATGTTATATCCCCGAATATCTTCACCTCTGCATTGAAAGATGCCTTCCACTTACTGGACTGAAAAAAATACGTTTTTAACACCAATGGCGAATATATCACTCTCCCCTTGATGACATAGTCATTTCCCAACAGGGTAAGTTTTAAGATAAAACACAGAAATGACGAAGATCATGTCTAACGTCCATCTCACACCTATACTGGCAATCGGATGTCTCTGCAGGAATCCGTCTATATAGGCACATCCGTAAGACCAGTTATTCTGTCGTGAACATTACTACGTTTCCATCTAAAGGGCCCTGAGAGCTAGTGTAATTACTAGGCGTATGAGACTTATAAACTGATGTCTCAGGGAACGAGTGCAGTGTGGTGCGACATGTAAATGCGCTGGGTGACATCGTTATGGATAGATGTTGCTTTTAACAACAAAACGTAAACGTTTTGCCCGTCTCGTCACTTTCTCCTAAAAAATAATGATTGTTGTAGGGAAAACTACGCTCGTAGTAGTTTTAGATGTATATTATACCAAGGACAGATTGTCAGACTAAGTAAATCCAACTTCGATTAAGAGGTCGATCGACGGATCCAAATCGGCTGGGAATCGATTGGGAAACTGCGTCACATCTTTTCGTCGAATATATCTCAATGTCTCAAAAAAAAGTATTTAACGTAAGTGTAAGTGTAGTTTGTAAGTGAAAATGCTGTTGTATGGTCTCTTAAAGTAAATTAGTACATAACGTTTTGTTTTCGATTCGGATGTTTTTTCATTTTCTGAGGATTTGAAAAGAAAGAAAATTATAGCCTACAAATTTTTTAATTACTTTGTATTAAAAATGCACTGTTTTTAGCTTTGAAAGCCATTTTAAGATTCCTCATATTTACGGGAAAACACTTTATGGATTTAACTTGGCTTTACAGCACCCATAGCCACGGGAGGCGTGGCAGACGTCCACGTCATACCTATGCCACCAGAACATCTGTCCTTCAGTCCTCCGGCGTGAAAATCTAGTTTTATTGAGTCATTTATAATACCATTTTACGTTATTCTCATTACCTTTACTAATGCCTAACTCTTAATTGCATTTCTCTCTACCATTCTTACAAAAAACGTGTACCTATTTCACAAAATATAAATAACAAATCAATGTACCCTGTACATAAATACAAAGTTAACAATCCAAATAGTAAGATAATGTATAAAGAACAATAGTTGAAACATATATTTATACCTAACTATGCACATTTTCAAATAATCCCCCCATTTGATCTATTATTAAAGCGGCCCATTCTCTTTTCATCAATAAACTTTTTTGATTAATTATGCGATCCCAATTAATTGACAGACTTCAAGGTTATTTCAATGATATAAGAAAACTTTCTCGGAATATCTTATAACTCTGTTCGAGGTAATTGTGTATAATTTATGAAGTTAGAAACTAAGAAAAATACATTGTATGGGTTCAAAAAACAATTATCTAAGAACTAATTTGCCTTTTTTATGTTAACGGTTTGTATAAAACACTATAATAAAATGATCTCTAATTCATCACATTATAAAAGTATTAAAAATAACAAATAACATTAATTTGTCATTACCTAAACGAGCACTGTTGATTGGTAATCTCAGATTATACATACTCTTTTGATGTCAACACTGAACTGTTTGGTTTATGTGTTATGTTTGAATTACTTTAAATTTGGAATGTCAATTTTATTTGTTCAGATTGAATTGTGTTATATTTTAATAATTCCGCTTGAAGAAGTAATAATGTACTTGAATGTCTAGTTATCTGACATAACTTTTGTATTTTATATAAATTTCATATTGATTACGGTTCATCAAAAATAAATTCAAAATGTTTAAGTTAAAATAAATAGTTTTCTAATCAGTCCTTAAATGTCTTTTTGGTTTGAAAGTGATCCCATTAGCCACATCTACCATTCAATAAGCACATAGCTCAGCGATCAGCGCATGAAGTTCAAAACATAACTTAAATAATGTATTACTTTTGTTCAAATTTCATTTATCAAGTATCGCTTTTTGGACAATCTACCTTATCTACCAATCAATCTTTCTTAGTGAGGTCACCCTATCCGGATAAGAAACATACGAATGAAAATCCGCAGGTATCCTTTTTTTAAAATACATACATACATACATAGACACGCCTCTTTCCTATTAGGTAGGCAAGGACCACATCTTTCCACTTGCTACAATCCTGACACACATCTTTCGCTTCTTCTACTTTCATACAAGCGCGTTGGTTGCGGGTACTTTTGACGTGGCCTTTTCTTACGTCGACCCTTACCGTTTAGCCTATTCAATCTCGCTTCATAAATCTCAATGATTTATTATTTACTCATTAACTTTTAAATTATTATAATATTACGATATAAAATACAGTATTATTAAAAATTCCTGTATATTATAATAACACATATATTACAACAACATATATAATAATATAATACATTTTTAGAGCGTTTTGAAGGCGGACAGAGAACATTACGCTGCTGCAATGCTGGTTTAATATTTGGTTTCTCAAACATACTGATATTCTTACGACGTTTTCCTTCATCGTCGAGTATGTGGGAAATTAGCACTTAAAGTTGCAATTGCACGGCTCATAACGCAAATGCGTTAAGCTTGCTCTATTATCGCTGAAAAACTTTCCTCCAATCCATTCACTTAAAATCTCTGTTAAAACTCTAATCAATACGATAAAATGAATCATATACCACGTAGATAATTTAGTAGACTTTAATTATTTATTCCTATAGCCTATTCCAATTTTAAGTCTACTCATCCATTCAATATTTTAGACCACGAACCCCTTTCCGTCAATTTCATTTTTTCCTGTCAAAATCCCCGTAAACACGATCACTTTCACAAACATTATTTTTTAGAATACCTACGTTTTTTTTAATAGCAAGAATTTAATTTTTTCACTAATTCACTACCTAAATTTTTTCCGTTTAATTATAATAAATAAAACTTAAAACCTACGATTCCACAACTTAAAACCCTGTTTAATGTCCCATTTCCATGTTTTATTTTAAAACTGATGCAATATGTTTCATATTAAAAATTGAATGAGCGTTATGAGGTGTGCACTTTGTGCTTTACAAACTTAACAATTTTAATGATGCATACTGCGGGAATTGGCGTCACACGTTTCTATTAAATGTAAGGCTGGCGCCCACAGAATAAGAAGCCGTTATCAGAACTAACTATTATTATTCTTCTCTCCTTTGTATATTAGGAACTTTAAATTTTTTATCAACTCAGAATAAAAAATGTATAAACCTACTCGCTGAAAAGTATTGTGGAAAAGCAAACTTCGCTTATTTCCTTTATAAATTCCCAATAGTTCCGTCAGTATTTTAGACAGTCGTAACGACCACATAGTCAGTAGGCTATGTATATTATAGATACTGACTTGAAATCCCGGCTAGAACCAACACCTGTATTAAGTAAATGTGATGATATCGACCTAGCCGATTTCGACCACGGCGACAACTACCGACTGCTGTCGAGAGCCATCAACTGCGCAGGAGATATTATAGTGCCACAAGTGTTCGCGCAAACACAGAGGCACTTACTCGTCCCAACCTACCCGCGCCCGATGTAACGCTGATGCGATAAGATCGGAGGTAGGCTAGGATGCAGTGTCAGAAACACAATCACAACACAATCAGACCCGAAAACCAACAAAACATAAAGTTTTAGCACAAATGTTGGCTCCGGCTGGGATTCGAACCCAGGACCCGCGGCTTAGAAGTCAGGTACTCTGACCACTAGGCCACGCGGTCGTCAAAGTAAACTAAGTATGTAACAGCTACAAATAATGTCCAACTGCTGAGTACAGACCTCTTCACTATTTTGAGAGGACTTTGGTACTACGAAGCGTTCGCCACGCTGCTGCAATTCTGGGTTACTAGCGCGGTTCACATCACATTTTTTTATGAGAGTACAGGCTCACCGCTGCCCAGAAAATCCGCAATACCAGAGGAATTATGGGTGCGTTGGCGGACTTTGAGAAAGGAGTGGGCTCTTTTCTTGAAGGCCCCTAAGTAGTATCGTTCCGTGGTCGTGGTCGAAGGTCGAGTGGTCATGAGTGACAGAAAATTCCGTGGAAAACGCACAGTGGTGAAATGCCAACCATTGAGGCGATGCTGTACGCCCGTACGCTGTGCCGCAATGTTTGATAGTGAAACAAAGCGTCTGGAAATTAATCCGAACAATACCTTGGAGCACTCCCCGACAAAACGTCATACCCCTCCTCCTTTCAATCGTTGTGTCACACAGAAGAATTATGTGTGCCACCACATTGCACCCTTCACCCTGAGACATCTGTTACATAACAATACCAGAGACATAACTTACTTTGCGATGGTACCTACCTAAACAGATATCTCCATATGAATCCTACCACCAGTAAAGTGTTGAACCATACTGCCCTCGTCACCATGAGACATCAGTTTTTACAATCTCATATGCCCAGTAAATACACTAGCAAACAGTGTCTTTCAGGCTGAATCATAATAATTTTTGCACACATAATGTTTGGTACCTATTTAGACGGTTTCCTGCAAAGGAATCCTACCGCCAATCAAAACAATGTTATCATATTTAAAAGCACCATATTTATATGACATTACAAGGAGCTAGCCGTGGTAGCTCAGGGGCTAAGCGCTTTAAATTTCATAGTACGCGAGTGACCTGCGTTCGATTCCCGGTGCCGGCACCACTAAAATTGGTCATTGCAATTTTAAGTGCTGATTTACCACGTGCTCGGCGGTGAAGGAAAACATCGTGAGGAAACCTGCATGTCTGAGAAATAAAAAATATTTCGAAGACAAGTGAAGTCCGCCAACCCGCATTGGAGCAGCGTGGCGGATTCTTCCTAGCTCCAAAACCCTCTCATAAATGAAAGGAGGCCTGTGCTCAGCAGTGGGACATTTATAGGCTGAAACTTTACTTTACTTTTTTTACAAGGACCTCTTAACTTAGTGGTAAAATAGCTGCTAAAAGCGATATTTATCGAAGAAGAAAGATTTTCGAGCAGTATTCATCATCCCAAATTGAATTCGATGAACGTTGTAAATAGGGATGTAATTATATGGAGCTCCGTAGCCAAAACTATCGGATGTCTGAAATAAAAAACTACCCGAAACCGTAACCGAATCGGAAATAAAAGTTAGAATAATTTCGAATAGGGCGAAGTCTAAATGAGACGCTATGGCTGGTTTTCGCCTGAACGAGCAGACACACTAGCCTCATCGCTTGCACTGTCCATCATCATGTTTTATGTGAAAGGAATAAATTTTTATTAGTGACATGTACACAGTTTACAGAAAGACTTCAAATATTGAATGAAAATAAGAAGATGGTAGGATTCCTATGCAGGAATCCGTCTAGGTAGGTACCATCCCAGGGCTAGTTATTCTGCCGTGAAGCAGTAGTGTGCAAACATAACTGTGTTTCGGTTTGAAGGGCACTGTGAGCTAGCGTAATCACTGGACATATGAGACTTATGAACTTTTGTCTCAGGGTGATGGGCACAGTGTGGCGTCGCATAGAAATTTTCTGGATGACAGCATTTGTTATGGGCAGACATTGCACTTACCGTCAGGGGAACGTTTTGCTCGTTTCATCACTGTAACCAAAAAAGAATGAACCACGTGACCATAATTTTCCCTCTGTCGACTTTTACGACACCCACGGGCCGGGAGGGGGTGGTAGATTATCTTAGGCCGCCGCCACACCGCACCATGCTCTTATTTTGGAGGGATTTTTCCATAGTAGCCACGCTAGGCAGGCGGGTTGACAATCGCGGTTTATTTATTCAGATGTTTTTGGAATATGCTGCTGCTCATCTCTTGGTTTTCATTTACCCTGTACTTTCTTTTACAACACTCACAGGCAAGAGGGGGTTCTATTGCATAGCCATATTAGTCAGTCATCCATTATGTGCTGTGTTAAAGGCTAATTGTTTTTTTTTTATATGATTATAGTACCAAATGATAACCTAGAAATGAATTCATACCGGCACCTTGTAATTCCTTTTACGATTCCTAAAAAATCTAATATCCGTAACTGAAACTATCCCAAACTATCGGATAATCCAAAATAATGAAAAGAATATCCGTAACCGTGTCTGAAACTATAATATTATTTATATATCCGTATCCGTATCCTGATCCAAAACATCCATAACATCCCTGGTTGTGGATGACAGTACCGTGTTATATGAAAAAAGGTCTACTTAGCACTAGAATTGCTTTGTAATGATGATGATGGGGTATTTCTATAGTTTTCTTGTCTGTTTGGGTAAAATATATAATGCAGATAAATAAAATAGATATAAATATATAAACGATTATTTAATTATAATTAAATTTAACTAGTACCTAAAGTAGCTTTCTTCTCATAACATAATTGAAAAGTACGAACTAATAACAAAAGAATTGGACTGCTTACAATAGAAACTAGAAAAACTCTCCGCTATTCTTAATTAAACACTGGCAATAACAATTAACTCTAATTTACAAGAATTGGTTCAGTAAAAACGGTTGTCAATAGACTGTTTAGTCGTATTCACTAACTTTTATATAGTTTCTTCCAGAAGATGAATGTTTAACGAAAGAGTATAAAAGTTTTAACAATTTTATACGTCTGTAAATAAGTTAATCTAAAAAGACAGATTAATTTATAACTTTTATTTATTACTGTTACTCTTTTCTTAGTTTTTATTTATTCAACTTTACATACATTAATGAAAATATGTATTTAGGCAAATTTATTAATAACTATTTCAATTAAAAAAAATAGGTGTAGTGTATGAAAAGTGATGTGTATATATATATATATATATATATATATATATAAATATTAAGCGTGTGGTAGTGACGTAAGAGTCCTTAACCAAATCTCGTTCTAAAGGTATATTCTGTATCCCATAAAAATTGTGAGGCAAATTAAGTTGCATTACACAGATTATAAAAGTCCCTCTGCTTTTTTGTTGCGATTTTCGAAGTCGTGAATGTTGATTAACTAATTCATTTTACACTGCTATATAAATGGAAGCAACATGCAAACATGTTTACGCGTACAAATTCGCTGCCACAGCTTGTTATTTATGTGTAATATGCAGACACAATTATTCGATTTAAATGAATAACCAATATTAAAATTTGTGACTATGATTTCTCACATTATGTAATACATCTTTTTCTAGTTCTTTTTATGTGAGACCATCTTAGTAGAATATATAAGTTCTCCAATGTCAAGTTAGTAATGTACTACTGTATAATTTGATGCGAAATTACGAATGATATTTAATAGACCTTATCCTACTATTATTATGAACACAAAAGTTCATAATTTTGTTATTCAATCATACCGTAACGGTGGAGTCGATCCTATCCGCCAAAACACGACATACGAGTACCAAACGATTAACCAAAAAAACTTTCACTAATGATTATGAACTTCGTAACAACTTATTAATGGCTCCCCAGAAGCCTCGTCTCAAGTTTAGGAGAGCTTTAAATCAAAAGAAAAGCCGGATTTTTCCTATTTTATCGAAATATTTTGTTATTTTTAGACGAGCGGGTTTCCTCACCACGAGCTAATACAAAAAAAGCATATAGAAATTCAGCTCTTAAAACTACAACTGTCAATTTTATTGCTACCGGTCCCAGGGATTGCACCCAGATTACTACTACTCTACGTACAATGAAAATTATGGGGGACCTTCGGCCTCTGATCTACCTCAGCCCTTCCTTAGAAAGTTATGAAAATAATTAACTACAAATAAAAATGATTTAATTCCTAATTATGTCTATTACTCCCACTAAACTCCCCCTCACCATCTCCCTATAAGGAACGATACCACACTAGAAAATAAAGTGATCGTTTGTGTTTAAGAATATCCCATTTTTATCTCCACAAACGTTTTGCTCGTTTTGCGTGTTTTGTTCTTTGCTCGTTTTACTCTAGAACTTATTAATAAGGGTTATATTTTGGAGCTAAGTGGTATATACTAATAACTATTTAAGGTACTACGGACTTCGAGATATTATAACTCGTATATCATCATCATCATCATTTCATCCTATCACTCCACTGCTGAACAAAGGCCTCCCTCATAGATTGCGACAAAAGTTTGTAGCTCTCATTTTAGGGGTTTTGCCATAGTTGCCACGCTTGGCAGACGGGTTGGCAACCGCTGTTTACTTATTGAGAAGTTCCAGGAAGATGCTGCTGCCCAACTCCTGGTTTTCATTTTCATACTCCTGATTTGTGGAGGACGCCTAAGTTCAGCAGTGGACTAGTGATAGGCTAAAAGGATGATGATGTCGATGATGAATTCTGCTATTCGGCTCGTTATTTCTTAAAATACAAACTGTTATATAATTGTAGGCAATTTTAATTTTGTCGTGCCTATAATTACCCGCTTCTTATCTTTTTCTTTTTCACGGACGAATATGATATGAGCATATCGTCCACCTGTTGATAAGTGATATCTGATAAGTCTATGTCTTCTCCATTACAAATGCTGTCTCACCCAGAAAATTTATGTTTGTCACCACACCTCCTGTGCGCTCCTCACCCGAGGCATTAATTCTAAAGTCCCTAATACACAGTAATAAATTACACTAGCTATCAGTGCCCTTCAAACCTTAATACAGTAATATTCGCACACTAGTGCTTCACGCAGAATAACTGGCCTAAACGGATCACTGCAGAGGAATCCCACCACCAGTAATATATCACATAGTGTTATCGTTACATAGAGTACAAACAGTTGAACATTAGCTTTCTTTATGATTGCGATAGTACTTATGGCGCTACATATCCTGCACAAATGACAACTTCTAGTTGTTAACTGTAAGTGCTGGTTGTGAAACACTGTGGTACTTATCTAAAATCCTAAAGCAAATTACAGGGAACAGAAGACCAAGTTGCTACTTAATACTTCTCACCGTTGAGAGCATTCGTGGTAGGAAGCATGCTCGCCTAAAAGTTTTGATAGATACAGTAAAAAGCCACTGGAGGACTTAATATTAATCAGGATCACACTGCACAATTTTTAAGGACATTTTTACATATTTAATGTTATTCTTTGTAGCACATTCAAATGACGTAAAATACATTATTTACTTACTCCAATGTCGCAGCGACGCCGTAGTGGATGTTGGCGTCCGACACTTTTTTTTGTTTCTATCCCATGCGATTTCTCGCCCGTTTGACCCTTATGTATGCTCTCCTTACACTCCGTTATGCTTATATTTTTCCATTGACGTTTGGTTGATCATGAAATCTTCAAATATTTACAGTATTTCGGCATTTTTCCGGACACTTCAGCTGCAATCTCCTCTCCTAACTGGACCGAACATCATCCCGAGAACGTACAAATACATTACATAAAGTAAGTTTTGTTTGCTTTTCAGTTACAAACTTTTACATAAGAGCTACTTAAGTAGCGCTGTATAGAATAAATTATGCACACAACATTTAGAGTTCGGTGAAAGTTCGTGTTTCAAAGCTTAGCTAGAGTTGTAGACTTAGACACCTGTTACGTCTTACAAGACTTCTGTTCACTAGCCTTTTCATCTAACATCAGCTCTGTTTTATCAATCTTCCATTAACAGTGTATTATTTAATACAATCAGCCTATTTGCTAGTAGTTAGGTAGTAAAATTTTCTAAAAAACATTATAATTTTCCATAACTTATTTTAATCTTATTTATGTCAACGACAAAGAAACAATTTCCTTTGAAGCGTTTTTTTTAATTAATTATTTTAACTTTAACATACTGCTCGGCGGTGAAAGAAAACATCGTTAAGAAACCTGCATGACTGAGAAATAATAAATATTTCGAGGACGTGTGAAATCCGCCATTTGACCAGTGTGGCGGTCTCTACCTCTCTGAAATGAGAGGAGCCCTTTCCACAGCAGTGGGACATTTATAGGCTGTGACAAAAAAAAACACGAAAATAATTAAAATGAACGCGTTTATGGTCTATTTAAGAAATTGAACAACGAAGTTCTTTAAAACATATTTTTGAAGGACCTGTTTTGCTTTTTAAAAATAATCATGACTCTCGTGCATTATTCTGATATTTCTTTAATGTTTATTCCTATCTAATAATTATGTTATTATACTACTGTTTAAATAGATAAGACAAAACTATAAGTTAATTTTAATAGTTCTTATGCGATTCAACTATGCATAGTCATAAAATAATATCTTTGCCTGTAACTGATATCCAAAATACGAGTCGTAACCAGTGTACGTTATTTCAAAGGTAAGACAACTCGGCACTTTCTCTAACAAAGGCAAGCGCTTAGCTAAGATGCAGCACTCTATTGTATTAACTTAATTATCATTTATCACTTTCAGCACCACACTTCTACATTGTTGTTAATAGGATAAATGTATATATGCTGTATAAATATATGGATATTTGCAAATAAACGTCGTCGACGACCATGTCCTATCTGATCGGCTTGATCCCCTGGCTTTGCGAAGAGATGTTGCATCTCTTTGCATTTTTTAGAAGATCTACCACGGGGAGTGTTCCGAGGAATTGTTCGGATTAATTCCAGCCGCTGAATTTCAACATCGCACCTTACGGCATAACCTCAAATTCCATCGTCACCACCTTGATGGTTGGCATTCTACCACAGTGCGTTTTTCGCGGAATTTTCTGCCACGCACTTGCACTTTATGGAATGTGCTGCCGTCAGCGGTTTTTCCGGACCGATACGACTTAGGGACCTTCAAGAAAAGAGCCTATTCCTGTCTCAAAGGCCATCATGTGAGCCACGTGCTCGTTTGCCTCCTATTCTATAAAAAAAATACCCTAGTCAAATTATGTAGAGTTATTGTTGTTAATTTGTATAGCGACATTTTCTTCCGGGGTTTTGTCGTGCTGAAAACGAAAGTCAGCTCTAAATCGCTTTCGTAATTGAATAACCACTTATTACCATTTAACAGTAAATTAAAAGGAAAAGCGTTTTTCCGCCGAATTATATCCCCAAAAAATCTTATTATACAAATGAATTCGGGTTTTAAATCGAACGGAGCTTGACATCTTGAACGTTTCCACAGGAACTGCCGTCTCGAATCTGGGCGCATTATATGTCTGATTAGTCGGTAAAACAAACAACAGATGCGGAGTACCGTCGAAGTTGTGAAACTTTAAGAGGCCTTCGGGCACCAAAGTTAGCTTCATGCAAATTATTTCTAATAGTTTGATCGCTTAGCAGTAGAATCTGAGTAGAGTAAAGTATGCTTCCTAATGTAGAGGCAATCACAAAGGGTTCTGTTTCTGCAGAAACTTGGAGCCATCATTCTTGCCTTGCTATTATTTAGCTGTGGAGTCAACGAGCGCATTACAGACATATACATACATACATACACTCACGTCTTCTTCCCATACAACGGGTAGGCAGAGGTAACACACGTTCTTCCCCCTTGCGTGAAACGAGACGACGGGTAGCGAACCACGTCGCCGCCGTAAACGGCGCATGAGTCAAATTTTTTTAAATTATTTTTCCCTATTGCGTTTCCACGAGCATTATGGTGACAGCATTGCGTATTATGGTATTATTCTTCACGAATAAAGGCCTAAAAATAAAATACCTTAGGCCGAAGGCAAAAAGGCCCTAGTTGCCTTTTACGACACCTCGGTATGAAAGAGGTAGATGCTATACTACTCTGTCGGACATTATAGACTCGCGTCTTATAGTCTAGCTATCCTCGCTGGTCTGGGTATTTGATTTCTGGAACATACAGAAGAATATATATAGATTTCAAGTATTTAGCAATTTGTATTGCTATGCTCTTTTTTAAAATATAAGATAAAATGTATGAATATGATATAAAATGAGGTAAATTGTAGATATTATCTACAATTCACCTATATATCATTTTTAAAAGGTCTAAATGGCATATCGAATTACACAATCTTTATATCATTTACTGCAACTTACACAGTTATCCTGACTCGGTGGCTGACTGTTGTAGAGTCAATATCACTTGATAATGCCTCGTTTTGAGGCACGTGTCGTGTTTTCGACTTCAGTGGTGTGTATAACTAGTGGTTGTGTTGTAGTGATGGAGGGTATCTGGTGGAGGCACCCGGTGGCGGTATAAGTTTGCTTATGCACGCTGTTGAGGGAGGACGGGCGGTGCTCTTCAAAACTAGGTAATAAACACAATTTTACATTAAGCATACGGATCTTAGCAAATTAACTTTCTTTCCTTTATTATTATGGATTTCCGCAAAGTAACTCCTGATTCTATTAACTAAATTTATTGGCTTATCACTCATAAAGTTAGAAAGATTGAAATATACACCAATTCAACTACTTTGAATTACCAAAACATTTTGTTAGTTGTTGATAGCCGTGGTAGCTCAGGGGCTAGGCGCTCGCTTTAAATTTCATAGTACGCGAGTGACCTGGGTTCGATTCCCGGTGCCGGCACCACTAAAATTGTTAATTGCAATTTTAAGTGCTGATTTACCACGTGCTCGGCGGTGAAGGAAAACATCGTGAGGAAACCTGCATGTCTGAGGAATAAAAAATATTTCGAAGACATGTGAAGTCCGCCAACCCGCATTGGAGCAAGCGTAGCGGATTCTTCCTAGCTCCAAAACCCTCTCAGAAATGAGAGGAGGCCTGTGCTCAGTAGTGGGACATTTATAGGCTGAAACTTTACTTTTTTTTTCTTTTTTTTTGTTGTTGAGAAAGCCATGTTGAATCGTGATATTGCATCACCAAAATTACCTATATACATGTACTACATATTTCTGCAGTCCAGATTAACACGTTGCGCATTCACACTGTCAGACCGTCGTGTAATTACGAACATCCATACGCACGAAATTAAACGTTTACACGTCCTTTAATTACAGTGTCAGGGATGCCGCGTTGTGAAACAACTAACGTAGACATTTCAGTTGTAGCATATTCTGTATTTTTTTTAATTCATTATATGTATACGTAAAAAAATAATAAAAAAGAGTTTCTATTTAAATAAGAATTATTAAACTAGAGTTCTAAAATACTAATTCGTTAAGGCAATCATAAATTGTTATTTAACACATTCTACACAAGATAACATGAATTTGTTACGTAACAACGTAAGTATAATTATAAGCATAAATTCACTCATTCGGAATAATATAACGCATAAGCGTAGAATGAGGAAGGATCAGACTGTCGGAGAGAGAGAGAGAACCCTCCGGCTCAATATTCCATTTCTTATTTTAAAGTATATATATTATGCGGCAAAAAGTTAGAAAATACGGTTTAATTGGCATCTCAGATACTCTCTAACCAATACGCTAGGCTAGACCAACCCACGGTGACTTTTCGATTTTAACATTAAGATTCTCTTACATTAGTAGAGTATATATGTGCGTACTTAATAGCCTATCAATGTCCCTGGCTAGGATAGCTAGGCCTCCACTCATTTCTGAGAGCGTTTTGGAGCCGGAAAGAGTCCGCCACGCTGTTCCAATGCGGTTTGGCGGACCTAACATGTCGTCGAAATATTTTTATCCCTAAAACATGCAGGTTTCCTCACGATGTTTTCCTTCCTCTCTGAGCTCGTGGTAAATCAGCACTTAAAATTCCAGAACAATTTTAGTGGTGCCGGCACCGGGATCGAACTGAGTTCAACCGCATAATATGAAATTTTAAGGCGTGCGCCCGGCCCCTGTGCTGAATACTCACTAGTTCAAACCATAATTTTACATTGTAGATATTACACAGTATGTATGCTATGCAGTATTTATACACAGCATAGTAACAACACTTGTTTTTATTTGTGATACAGCAAAAAGTGAACATAACGTTTCACTGCTTTGTTTTGTAAAGAAGTTTGCTTAGGCAAATCAGGTTTTAAATGCTCTCCTGTAATAAAAATCGAACATGCAATTGTGTGTAAATACACAATCCAGTTTTGTTTTTCCTTTTTCTTTCCCAACGCTTGCAACTTTATAAGGCGCAGGTTCGGCCGCACATGGAGTACTGTTCTCATCTCTGGGCGGGGGCGCCCCAGTGTCCGCATTCAACGGAGAGCGGCTCGAATCATCGACGACCATGTTCTATCTGATCGGCTTGATCCACTGGTTTTGCGAAGAGATGTTGCATCCCTTTGCATTTTTATAAGATCTACCATGGAGAGTGTTCCGAAGAATTGTTCGGATTAATTCCAGCCGCTGATTTTCAACATCGCACATTGCGGCACAGCGCGAAATTCCATCGTCACCACCTTGATGGTTGGCATTCCAGCACAGTGCGTTTTTCGCGCAATTTTCTGCCCCGCACAAGCACCATATGGAATCTGCTGCCGCCAGCGGTTTTTCCGGACCGATACGACTTAGGGACCTTCAAGAAAAGAGCCTATTCCTTCCTCAAAGGCCGGCAACGCATCTGCTATTCCTCTGGTATTGTAGATGTTCATGCGGCGGTGATCACTTACCATCAGGTAAGCGGCTCTTACTCGTTTGCCTCCTCTAACATAAAAAAAAAAAAACTCGACTCAAAGACAAAGCCTAATGAGGCGTTACGGGTTATGGCTATGGTGGCACTTCGTTTTAAAGTTCTTTTTGCAGCGATGAATGCAGAAAAGCTAATGATAAAATTTGATGTTGCAAAAATAATATTTAAAATAGAGGTTGTGAAAAATATATTGTCAAGTGCGAGTTACACCTATGTCTTCGTGTATTGTAAGTAGTATTTAAAACGTTTTAATAAAAACAATTACTTTGCCGGAGGCACTAGTGAGGGACCGACAAAGGACACTGCTCAGCTCCGAGCTTATTCTAAATAGCGTTGCTGTTCGATTTAAGGTTTATTTCAAATATCAGCTGTTATAATCCGGTCGTCGCAAAGGAAGAAAAAACTACTCAGAACACCTAACAAACAAACGCAAAGATTGCCAAAATTACTTTTAAAAACAAAATCAAATTAAAAAATGCCGCTTGCGTGCGATTGCAAACGTTTGCTGATTCTTAGGCAAATTTGGGCAATGTCCTCACGTTGTACTGGCTAGCGATCTTTTATGTAACGATTATAAAATATAATATTTTACTTTTAATAGTTTCGAATTCATTGGCGCAAAACATAAGGTATTATGTAGTGTAATACATAATAATATCAATAATATACATTAACATAAATTATGCTAAAAAACAAAAGAATTAAATGGTAAATAAACATTTTGTCATAAGATTATAGATTCGATAAATTATAATTATACGACGTCGACGTCGTTACTATTGACAATTACAGCAATTGTTCCTTCAAACGTATTTGTCAATTTTTACAAAACTTCATGAGTGGACACAAACGTCAAAGCGGCCATCAGAGCGTGCCTCTAATTCAGTTCCATAGTCGCCTTCTAGATTATGTTTTTAAATAGGATTATTTTTAAGATTCGACATTAATATATTTCTACGTAACAGTGACAATGGCGGCCTTCAATGGTTAGTCTATAATGGGTAGCTAACATTTTAACAGTTAACACAACAGTGTCGGCTATACTGCCACTTGAAAGGGCTCGGTTTGGAAAGCACTGTATCTATAGTCCGGCCGCTAGAGAATGTTTTCCTAGCAGGTCTTGATATAATAGATGACGTAACTTTGAAGTGGCGAAGAATTTAGGATAAAATATTATTTTCGTTTACTTTTCTTATTAACGAATGGTATCACTAAAATTATATCAACTTTTTGTGGCGGTAGGATTCCTATGCAGGAATCTGTCTAGGTAGGTATCATCGCAGGGCCACTTATTCTGCCGTGAAGCAGTAGTGTGCATGCGTTACTGTGTCTCGGTTTTCGTAATCACTGGGCATATGAGACCAAAAAACTGATGTCTCAAAGTGACTTGTGCAGTGTTCTGTCACACAGATATGTATGGATGACAGCATTTGTTATGGGCAGACATTGCACTATCAGTTGAACGTTTTGCCCGTTTCGTCACATCATCTAATAAAAAAAACTGTAAAAATCAATAATTATTGTAATTTTGCGCTAAATTATAAATAATAAATAATTAAGAAAACAATATTTTTTTGAAACCATACTGCGTTGTTATATGTGAATGTTAACTGTTTATTTTTGTAGCGATGTCGCAAAAGGAATAGGCTATTTTAACGTTATCCGTCTATATACTTTAAAATTATATTCATTAAAATTATAATACATAAAGCACATACCCAAGCCTATGGCATAGAAAATTTGGTGGTTGGCTACGAAGAAAAGCCTTTGACGCAAATATGCAGATGCTAAAAGCATAGCTGATGAAACTAGTTAAAGACAATAAGCTCGCAAATGTGCGATATGAAATACATGTACTGATACTGAATTCCTCCATTTCATTACTAATATAATGTGATTGAGGTAACCTGGGCTCCATATATATATTTTCGGTGATGTAATTGCTGTTAGCCTTCTCGGCTTTTACAGCTTCATCCGATATTGTGCTCGCGTGTCTCGTGTCGCGTTCGCTGTGTGCTTTCGCAATTTCGAAAATCTCATCGCAATCGACATCGCTGCGTCTAAAGTGACCCCGAGGTATTTGACGCTCTTTTCCCAGGGAATAGGGCGTTCGAACAGGGTGATCGTGCCTAGCTGATTGTTGCCGATTGGGTGACATATTCTAGCGAGCTTTGGTGTGCCCCTCGAGAAGTATATCGCTACACTTTTCTCAGTGTTTACCTCTATTCTCCATTTCCGGAACCATTCACCTAGGCGATCGGCTGCGGCTTGGAGTTGAATCGTTATGCGGCCCTTGTACTTGTCGGAATAGTACAGAGCCGTGTCATCTGCGAAAAGCCGCCAGAGACTGACTTTCGGGTCTTTAGGAATCTCGCTAGGTGAATATCGAGGAAAAGGGTGGGGAGAGGCATGGCCCGAGGGACTCCGCACGAAGAGGCGGCTTGAGGAGCGCGTTCCCTCCACCCGGAGGCTCCATAGAAGGGTACATAGCCGCGAAATACTCTACGCCATTTTATAATTGTTTATTTTATCTATACATTTAAACTGGACATTAGTGTACTTTAAATTTTGCGGTACGATAGGAGACTAAAATAAGTAACTAAATATATTTCATATTTTAGACATTTTTGTCTGCGTCTGTTGTTGTGTCGTATCACGTCTAAAGACTAATTTTTAATCTCCTATCATAAGCGTATTTTCCAGATTTAGTTTTTTTTTTATAATCTGTCCTATAAAATTATATAAATAATAGAAGTTACGAATAGTATATATATATATTTATGTGCATTATAAACATACATACATACAAAGATCAACTGTATCCTAGGGTATCAGGCTGGGCAACCGCAAAACAATGACGCCACAACATCACCAAAACAATAATGCACTGGTGTGATAGGTGTAGCCCCTCGCCCATGCGCTGTGGGTCAGTGCAATTCCTTTGCCTTTTCGAGACCTTGGATGAGATGATGGTAGTATTCTTTTAACGAGCCGCCACCACACGGCAATTTTAAGTAGGTAGTAATTAAAAATTGTGTCAGTCGAAAGGGGCATTTAGCTTTTATTGTATTATTTCAAAAAAAGGTTAAGAATGGCAGCAGAACCGTATATAAGAAGGTAAACAGGTGATAACCTAAAATATTTCTATTGTAAGAATATCGCTAATTTTACGTAGAGTGCAACGTTAAATTATTATATTGGTAATTATCACTTTATTTTTCATAAATATTTTTAAATTGAATAAGAAAAAAGATTTAGATGTTCATGTAATAAACGGTAATTTGTACCACAATTATTGAGAATTAAATCGTCACAACGGAATATCAATGGAAATAATCTGTAAATAAATACTACCCTAAATGAAAAAGTAAACACATTATGTATTATACGCCTAATTCAATTTGCTTATAAAAACGGACAGTCCCCAAAACCACGCCTCTTTCACAAACGACAAAACGAATACGACTTTCGTATTTACGTATTATACAAAACTTACGAGAGAATATCTTTACATTAAGTGGAATTTGATCACAGTTTATTGTCAACAAAACACAAACACACACACATTAAAGTCAGTATTTAGGAAACTTCCAGAAGCCGTGTTCATATAGTCACATGTACGGAAGGTTGGTCGGGTTCCTCGCTTCAATAGTAAAGTCTGCTTCGCTGCGCACTGCGTCCCAAGTGTCGTAGGATTTGACAGTGTGATGCATTAGCGGCTTTTTCACTTTCTTTATGGGGCTATTGCTCGCTCCTGGAACATACGGTAAGGAAAAGTCAGGTGGAGGGTTCTTGTTCGGCTTCTTCGTGACGACACGCCCCCGTAGGAGATCTTCGTCCATCACCAGTTTATTATTTACTTTCTTGATATATGGTGTACGAGGATATGTGCACTGGGAAAGTTTGAAATACGTCATTGATAGCGCGAGACAAAGAGCGCGGCACGGCGGGTCGCGGCGACGGTAGCGCAGCGGTCGCCTCTTCAGTATCCGGCGCCGACGTTGCAATAACAATCGACGATTTTTTCACTGCTGACGCAACTACTATATGGTTCGCCGTATTCGGTGTGTAGTTGTAATCTATAATGGTAATAAAATATGTCAAAAAAGGTTCTATAGTATTAAACTAATATCTAAAACACAGCAAATAAAAAAATAATATTATATTTTCTTACAAAGAAAATAATTTATGCAAAGTAAAATAGTTAAACAGTAACACCAAAAGATGACGTCATTTTATGAAACACCGCAATTTTCGGCCGTTTCATGACATAGAGTCACGATTTCTTCAAATATTTGCACCTAGCACATGTAACAGCACAGCTATCCGTTGAAACTGTAGAAGCCAAAAAAGCTACGAGTAACAGCAAAAAATTATTGAAATTATGTATCAAATATTTGTCGACTAGAATTTAGATGGCAAAGTTAGGAAGCTAATTATGTACATTAGTTTCGTTTAAGCCAAACGGCTGGGCCCGCTATCCGAATCCGATGAAGCTGTTGTTACGTTGTAACAAATTCTAAAATATAAAATAAAAACATAAATTCGTTACATACAAACAAACAAAATAACTAGTTGTTACAACGAATGGAAACCGCGCGCTTTAACTAGTGATAGCATCGTAATGTCCATATAAGGTATTCTTTGGTACCGGAAGTCGGATTCTTTCTAGAACATCTAATAACAAACGCCCACAACATGGAAAGAACTAGAAGAAATACAATAGCGAACAACGGGTAAACTACTCGAAAAGGATTCCATTTCGCTCGGTTCGATTATTGCTATCTCAGTAGCACAAGAAAGTTCTAGAATATAAACAATAGTTTAGGGCGTGACTTCCTTCGGTTGAACCGTTCCTTCCATATTTCCATCTCAGTCTCATTCGAAGGTTCTAGAAATCTGAGAGTACCTATTTGCGCCTCAGGGAGGAGGTAGGCCGTCCCGATATAAAAACGAATTCGCGCAGGTAGAAACACTTTTTCGACGCCAGAGAGTTCGCACGACAACTGTACGTAATCCATATTCGTAATTATTTGTTCTCATTTTGAAAAGCAGCAAAATCAATGCTATACTAAAACAAGAAGAAAATATAAAGCAGATAGCATCAATTTTCAACCCCCTTGGTAAGTTTAATATAATTAATTTCAATAGGTTTGGTTGCTGTTAATTGCTTTTTCGTGTCTGGGTTAATTCGATTTCTTCAACCTCTTAATAGAATAAAAATTGCTATGGCTATATATATTCATAATAGTGGTTAACAACGTGGCGAAATGTGACGGGAGTATCTTGAATTTAGTAAAATATAACCTTAACTTTTTATAATTCCGATAAGTTTTAAATATGTTCATGCACAATAAAGTTTGAGTACTTTCAGTAATATGGTTATGTTTCTTCTAAATAAATATCCGTGCAAACGCACATTGATGTTAAATTGTCATTATGTATATAATGGACAAAATATACCTTGGCTTAAATTGTGATACAAAGCCAGTTCCATCCACAAACATGCTTGCTGTCCACTGCCAATTTATATGATGTGATAATGTAATTGTTGTTGTATTAACAGCTAATACACATACCACATCATAGTGCTCCAAACTTTGTATCTGTTGAATATATCATTCAGCGTTTCAGTTATTATTTAAAACATTGTTCGTTAGGTTGTAAAAAAAAACATAATTTCACATTGTCACTGCTGCAATTATTATATTTGCACTAAAATATTAGTATTGAATAGTATCAGACCAATTTAATGTAATACTGTATATTACAATTGTGGATATAATTTAAATTAATAATCTGTTATAGACATAAGTTTAAATTATGATTCCCTTGTAATGTTAATGTTTTGCTAATATTAACCAGATAAAAATAACAAGCTAAAGATAGCCATTTATTACTTTCCCATTATTAATAGAATGACGGTAGTTGCGTATAAGTAAAATGTTGTCCTTCTTTTGTACCTCATAGCGTAGTGGAATGGTGATTGTCCGACATGTAAACAGTTTGGGATTTGATTCTGGGTTGGGTAAATATATTTCCTTTATTTGATTTCATTAAATTATTTTTTAACTGGACCTAAATGTCACCATTCCATTCCGGATATTTTTTTAATTGCTTCGCGAAAGATGCCGACGCCCACTCCTGGTCTCACCTAGTGCCTGGGTATCGGATCTTTCGCGCTTCAAGTGTGATTTCGACGCGTTCCAGGAGACTGGGGGTCCACCGTACGGATAGCAAACTACAGGCTGCTCGCCCACCGTACGGATTGAGAACTACGGGTTGGCCGGATAGTGACCTACAAGTTGCGCGTTCACTGTACGGATTGTAAACTACGGGTTGCATGTCCACCACACAGATTGTGAACTACGAGCTGCACAGATCGGACAGTCCTAAGATAAGTTCCCAGCGCACATAGGTTGTTAAAGACAGAAGACTCCCCTGTGCTTAGAATCCACACCCCGGTGTAGTTATATCAAGAAACTTAGAGATCATTTTAATTATTTAATTTAATTTTTTTATTTGAGATTTTTATTTCTCTATTATATAATAAATAATTGTAACATTTTTTTGTTGTGTTTAATTGTACCCGCCGTCAGGCGGACGTAACAAGTGGCGCCCACGTTGAAAAGGCAAAGCACAGGGAAGTTTTTTTGTACTCTCGTGGTGTCGGTATCTTTCAGCTCCAGGTGGTAAGCCTTTGCGGACGAGGCTGAACGGGGTGGTACTACCGACCCGTTTCTCCTAAAAGAGGAACTGGTAGCCGATTATTGTCATCTGGCTCCGCCGGGTAATCAAATAACATCTCTGATTACCCAAATACGAGTGAACTGTACAGTGGGCAAAAACATTTTTTATTGTAGTTTTGCATTCTGATTTTGTGAATTTACATTTCATGTGTTTTTTGCATTTGTATTTTGCATTTGTGTTTAATACGTAATTGACATTTCTTTTCAGAGATATTATTTTTTGTTGGTGCATTATTGCATTAATTTTTTTTTATTTTTATTTTTTGCTCTGAAAGGATAATAGCGGTTACGTACATTATTTTAAATCGTTCTTAATAATTTTTTTAACATTGCCCACAATCGTGTCACATTTCGTCACGTGTTGTTTTAAAATATTTCTGTTCACTATTTTTATTTCGATTAATTGTCTCACACAATATTAAAGCCATTTTCAATTTAGGTGTTTAATAAAAATATTTATTTCAAATTAGCTTGCACTTAGCCAATTTCTTTAAATAATTCTGCTTAAAAATGGACCGTACCATTAAATATTTACATTTAACTAAACCGGAGCTCACGTATGAAGTAGCCATACGCGGTTTAGAACATAATAAGGAAAGGGTTGAGGATCTTAGAGTGCAAATATATAAAATTGTTTCGGAATATCCTGCGGACGCGATTTTAATATTTTTTTTAGAGTAGTATGTTGTCACACTTTCATAGGGCTCTGATCCTCATATCAAGTTACTTATTATGTTATTCGTTTCGTTCAGTAATTAATTATGTTGTCTTTAGCGGATTAAAACAAGCCTACACGAATTTTGATGTTTTGATTGGGAGTTTTGTTTTAGTGTTGAATGACTTCTTTATAGGTCTACACACGTTTTGTTTATTTGCATTTTGCAAATTTTTAGCGGAGTTTTTTTTTTTTCGGTGAAGTGATCGCTGTTAGCCTTTTGGCTTTTACAGCTTCATCGGATGCTGTGCTCGCGGGCCCGGGGCCCGCGTGCCAGGTTTGGTTTGACCCAAACATAAATACATAAATAGAAAGACTCCTACTAAACATCTAAATTCGGTCCGTTGCGTTCGCTAGCGTGCTTGCGCTACAGTGAATATCTCCATAAATTTATTGTATAAAGTCATCTAATGACCGTCCGAGGGAGACTGCGGGCCTCCGTTCGGACTGTCGACTTGTGTGTCGGAAACTCTGGGCGGTGAGAACCGCCCTGGAACACGGGTGTATCTGGTGTACGCGGTGTTATGAACGATAGCTGCGCGCCGCTCTCTACGGCGGTCGCGCGACGTTGTGCGTGTGATGTTGGAAACTATTAACTGTGTGTACAGTGTTGTTCGGATCGTGGCTGACCGTATCGTGGTCAGGGAGTGCTGAGACGTCCGTATCGTCTAGCACATTTCGCGGTCGACGTTTGCGTTCGGTCGCGTTTTTATTAGATCGATAATTAGCTGCTTTAACCACCAGCGGGTTTGGATGAACCGCGGCTTTTTCGAAAAACCGCCGTGATACTTCTCTGAAGTGTTCAGAGAGTACGGGCATTTCACAGTCGCTGTGAAGGTCGACATTGCGTTGGTACCAGCCGGCTCCGGTGGCACTTCGCAAGAATCTATTTTGCACCGTCTGCAATTTCTTTATATGATTGCCCGTCGCGTGTGCGAACGCGACGCATGCATAGGACATTACGGGTCTAATGCATGTCTTGTAGAGGCGAAGTTTGTGTCTTAAGCACATTTTGCTTGAAGAGCAAGTTAACGGATATAGACGGCTTGCGATAAAAGCCGCCCTGTTACGCACGTTCTTAATGTGATCAGCGAACGACATCGCTGCGTCTAACGTGACCCCGAGGTATTTGACGCTCTTTTCCCAGGGAATAGGGTGTCCGAACAGGGTGATCGAGCCTAGCTGATTGTTGCCGATTGTGTGGTAACGTCTAGCTGGCTTAGGCGTGCCCCTCGAGAAGTATATTGCTACACTTTTCTCGGGGTTAACCTCTGTTCTCCATTTCCGGAACCATTCGCCTAGGCGATCGGCTGCGGCTTGGAGCTGAACCGTTATGCGGCCCTTGTGCTTATCGGAATAATACAGGGACGTGTCATCTGCGAAAAGCGCAAGATTGACTTTAGGGTCTTTTGGTATATCGCTAGTGTATAGCGAGAAAAGGAGTGGAGAGAGGCAGGAGCCCTGAGGGACACCCGCACGGAGAGGGCGGCTTGAGGAGCGCGTTCCCTCTACCCGGAAGCGAAATAGGCGATTGGACAAGAAGGCTCGTATGATGTTCACGAGTCTGTCCGGCACTTTTGTGTGATACAGCTTGTAATACAAGCCGTCGTGCCAGACTTTGTCGAATGCCTTTGCGACATCGAAAAATAAGGCCCCTGTGCCTACTGGCTTAGGGCGGTCGTGAAAGTTTTCTAATATGTGCTCCGTTAGGCGGTGCACTTGATGGGTACACGAGTGTTCGGGGCGAAAGCCGAACTGCTCGTCTGGAAGGATGTTATTATTAAGGACGTAGTCTTTTAATCGACTAAGGATTATTCGCTCATAAATCTTGGCCATCGAGTTGAGGAGACTTATTGGGCGATAATTGGACGGGATGTTCTTCGGCTTGTGAGGCTTCGGAATACCTATAACGTCCGCTTCCTTCCAGTCGTCCGGGAAGGAGCAGCTGGAGAGGAGCGCGTTGAAAATACTGACTAACAGACACAATAGCGGCGTAGTTAGACATTTGATCACTCTGTTGTTTATGCCATCGAGGCCGGGCGCGGATCGGTTTTTAAGATTTTTAACAATCTTCGTGACTTCGTCGAGAGTCACTGGAGTCAGTGGTTCGCCCACTGGTGGTATGGCAGCCCTGCGTTCGAGTTCCGCGGCCACCTGCTGCAGGTGGTCGGGATCCGCAGGCGCGAGAGACGGAGTGCATTGGCTCTCTAGACTGTCTGCAAGGCATTCGGCTTTTTCGCTGTCGTCGAAGGCGAGCGAGTTGTCGTTCGATCTAATAAGTGGCGGCATGGGTGAGACCGGCTCTGCTTTGAGAGATCGTGCCAACTGCCAGTAGGCAGTGTGCGACGGCTCGATTTCTCCAAGCATAGTGTCCCAGCTATCTTTAGTGTACTCAGATAAGCGCTCTTTAACATCCCTTTGTAGGAGGCGCAGTCTGAGTCTATTCGCGTCTGTTCTATATCTGTCGTGCGCTTTGGCCGCACGGTTCTTTTCTCTAATCAGGCGTCGGAGGTCCGCCGGTAGATTGCAGCGTCGATCGCTCGACACCGTAACCGTCCGGGAGGATTCTCCGACGACTGTTTTGAGATGACTTGAGAATGATTTTATCGCTCGACAGGCTACCTCTGGCGAGTCGATAATATCTGGTATTTCATCCAAGTGCTGGGAGCTCGTAGCCTCGAGTTTGACCCCGAGGGTACGCCAGTCCACAATGGTTTTGGTCTGTGTGACCTCACCATTTGGCCGGCCCAGCTTAAAAATGACCGGACGGTGGTCCGACTCAAGTTCGTGAAGCGTAACTAAAGAGTCTATTTCTAAGTTCACGTCCTTAATAATGGCTACATCGAGAGTGTCCGGCTGCTGATTTAACTGCGTCGGAACTCTGGTTGGTGTTTCGGGAGCTATAACGTTTACGTTATGGCTCTCCGCTAATCTGTACAGTATATTACCGTTTGTGTTATTTGCGTTGGAATTCCAACTGCCGTGCTTGCTGTTCAAGTCTCCGGCGAGAATAACAGAACGGCCTAAATCTAGTAGGGATTTTAGGTCTGATTCTAATAATTGTTTGGATGGCGAGAGGTAGACTGATGCTAGTACAAGCGGCCTATGGCCGGTCATTGCTAACCTACACGCGGAAGTTTCTATATTAACTAAGTCGGGTGTATCGAGCGCGATACAGTGCAAGGACTTTTTATAGTAGATCAGAGTGCCGCCTTTCGCGGTCGCTCTGTCATTTCGGATGCATTTGTAATTGGCAATCTTTGGATCGCGCATACTAGGTTTTAAGAAAGTCTCTTGCACTAGCATAACGTCGATGTCGTGGTCACGAAGGAAATTCGCGACTTCAACTAACTGCGTCTTAAGACCGTTTGCGTTAAAATACGAGACAGTCAGAGAGCGTGGTTTAATCCTACCTATATGGGACGCCATTGGTAACAATTAAAAATTTTATTTTCGACGCGGCGCGTGATGTTTAGGCGCATTGATACGTCCAAATCGCGTCGATGACGTTCATGTGCTCTACGGTAGCCATGAGTCGGTCTTGAGGAGACTTTGCTTCGCGGATTTTGCGTGCTAAAGTCGAAAGTTCGGCATCATTTATGCTGCGCATGAAGCCGCAAATTAGCGAGAAATCTGCGGCGAAATTTGACGAGCCCTGTATTTTGGGCGTTGCGATTTGAGGCGCGGGCCGTGAGGCGGCTGCGCTCTTTTGCGTCATGGGCAACGGTTTTGTCCATGCGTTCGTCGCCGGCGCGGCGCTCTGGCTTTTGCTCTGCCCGGTAGTCCCGTCAGCGGGACCGGGTTTCGCTGCGGCCGGAGCGGGCGCGGGCGTTTGTTTAGGCGCGGGTTTAGTCGCGGGCTTAGGTGTTTGTTTAGGAGCGGGTGTTTGAGGCTGTGTGGCCCCGGGGCCCTTCCTACGGCCGTTCTTCTTGCCTCCCCTGCGCTTTGTACTCCTCGGCGCTCTGTTACACCCGCAGTAATTCGCAGGGTGTCCCAGCTCACCGCAGAGTATGCAGCTTGGGGGCTCTTGCGCTTCTGGCGTGCGAGCGCAATCCTGGGTGCCGTGATCCCCGAGGCATTTTACGCAACGAGGGCGGGCGAAACAAATTCGGGCAGAGTGTCCGTACAGTTGGCATCTGTCAATGATGCCCCTGTTGCGGGGTGCCTCAATAGAAAGGCCTGAAAGGCCGCAAATTGATTTAACATTGAAGACCTGCTTGCCTTCTGGAGTTAATTCCAGTATGGCAAGGATCAGGTCGTACGACTTCTTATTGTGTGGGTGATGCATCCGATGCACCTCCAACACAGGTATGTTCTGTGACTTAAGGTCACTAAGTATGTGGCTAGTCTCCAATTCCTTGGGCAGGCCCCTGATGACTACGCGGAGCCTACGTTCTTCCGCGAGCGAGTAAGTGTGGAAACTTATATTGTTTCCACGCAAATGGCTGGTGACGGCCCTGAAGTCGCTGACTGTGCTTAGGTATACGCGGATACCTTGCACTGCCGTCTGCGCCTTCGGGCACACAATTTTCTTGCTTGTCATCCACAAGGACAAGTCGTTCCATTTCGCCTTATCCTGTAGGATTATCGGCGGAGGAGCTTTATTTAGTTGGGCTGCGGGATGCGCGGGCAGAGACTGTGCTCACGACGACGGTGAAGCCGTCGTCGTGAGCACTTCGGGATTCTTCGCAATCCATGACGGATCCCTCGTCCGAAAGGGCCGCGGGCCCAACAATGGATTGCGATTCCCGGAAGGGAAGCGCAGGTGTGTCTGTAGTTTTATTGCACCCCTTGGCGGGCGTTTTATTGCCCACAGGTGCGTTTTTATCTGACGGTGCCGACACGGTCGGCGCGGTCTTTTTATGGCAGGTGATTACTCCTACCATTGTCTCGCACACAGGTGCGGATGCGTCATCGTGCGCAGGTGTCGGTACGACGGATTCTAAGGCCGGCGATGCCGGGCCTTCGGAGTCGAAAGCTGGTTCGTGACTCCTTGGCTGGATTATTGCGTTCGGACGGACCGCTGCTACGTCGTCAGACTCCAGTAGGTATGACCTAAACTGGGCCCAAATTTCGGGGTGCGCGAGGCGCAGAAATTCGTCAAGACGCGCTAAAACAATGTCGCTCTTGGTCGCCATTTCACTCGGGTGATTTGGCGGTGTGTACACAAATGCAAAAAGTTCTCCCTACGTGAGCAGGGAGGTGTGTGCTATATCTACGTCACCTAATGCCTTACGCCTTAGGTGCGCGAGGGTGTGTACCTGGCTGTTGCCTAGTGCAACAAGCGGACACAAAAATACAAAGCCGCCTCTGAGTCGAGATGTGTGTATGCACTCTACTTACGGTTTTCACCAGCAAGCCGACGCAATACAGGAACGCTCTCACGTAACTTTCACGTTCGCACAACACCACGAAGCACAACACTTCCACTTCGAGGGACACGATCGGCGAAGGCACGTACGAAGTTTATACTTCGGTTATCCAAACACACCGCTACGGGAGCGGGTGTTGGCCACTATCCACAACTGTGACAACGGGCGTTTACAGACAACTGTCCATAACGAGTATGATTTTTCAGCTTGTTTGCGCATGGAGCGCGGTCAGAAATAGGTCCGTTCTGCACCAGAGCGCGAGAACGAATATTTTTGTTTTTTGTTTAGCGGAGTATGACAGTTTCTTGGTATAGGTCTACTTGTCTGCTGCTTTCTTTTCGTTGCAGCGGGTCGTGACTGTAACAAATTCGCTAAAGACTAGACGTACTCGCAATGCCGCTGAGTTTATTTAATTTTGTTTTAATCAATTATTCGTATATTTATCATAGTCGTCACTATTAACGGTTCGATTCTTGTTTTCCTGGATACTTAGTGTTTCGGAATATCGGTTTAATTTTTTTTTCTCTTTCTTTCGGCTACAATAATTTTTAATTAAAAGTTGTTACGCTTCGGTCTCTGTCTACGTTGTCTTTGATGAATTAAAATAAGCCAACACGAAAGTTGACGTTTAGTTGGGAGATTTTTTTTTGGGTTTTGCGCTTTATATTAGGTTATGAGCCTTGTATGGGCCTAATTCGCTTATTGTTTTGCGTTTTGCGCATTTATGGCGGGTTGCGACCTCTTGTATGGGTCGGATTCGTCTCGTTGTTTTGCGTTCTGCGCGTATAGAGCGGGTAGTGACTCTTTAAATAAGCCTACACTAATTCTCTCGTAGAGCGGGTAGTGACTCTTTAAATAAGCTTACACTAATTCTCCCGTAGAGCGGGTAGTGACTCTTTAAATAAGCCTACACTAATTTTCTCGTTACAGCGGGTCGTGACTGTAACAAATTCATCAAAGAACAATGTATTTCACAGTGCCGATTCGTCAGATTGTTTCACGTTACAGTATTCTTCCTTTTAGACGCTCTTTGTCAGGCAGTGCTGTTCTCGAGTCCAATCTTTTAATAGAGTTGTACTCTAGTTGTATGGTAGTCTGTTGATCATAAATTTCCTCAGACAACTTTGACAGGTCGTATGCTAGGTCGCATGGTAGGTATTTGTTAGGGGAGGTATGAAAGTGAGACAGTTACTGGGCGGTTCTGTCCTTCTTAGGCGCTTACCGCAGCGGATTTTATTACGTAAAATCCTTTCTCTGGGAGAGGGGGTATTGTTACGTTGTAACAAGGTTCTAAAATATAAAATATAAACATAAATTCATTACATACAAACAAACAAAATAACTAGTTGTTACAACGAATGGAAACCGCGCGCTTTAACTAGTGATAGCATCGTAATGTCCATATAAGGTATTCTTTGGTACCGGAAGTCGGATTCTTTCTAGAACATCTAATAACAAACGCCCACAACATGGAAAGAACTAGAAGAAATACAATAGCGAACAACGGGTAAACTACTCGAAAAGGATTCCATTTCGCTCGGTTCGATTATTGCTATCTCAGTAGCACAAGAAAGTTCTAGAATATAAACAATAGTTTAGGGCGTGACTTCCTTCGGTTGAACCGTTCCTTCCATATTTCCATCTCAGTCTCATTCGAAGGTTCTAGAAATCTGAGAGTACCTATTTGCGCCTCAGGGAGGAGGTAGGCCGTCCCGATATAAAAACGAATTCGCGCAGGTAGAAACACTTTTTCGACGCCAGAGAGTTCGCACGACAACTGTACGTAATCCATATTCGTAATTATTTGTTCTCATTTTGAAAAGCAGCAAAATCAATGCTATACTAAAACAAGAAGAAAATATAAAGCAGATAGCATCAATTTTCAACCCCCTTGGTAAGTTTAATATAATTAATTTCAATAGGTTTGGTTGCTGTTAATTGCTTTTTCGTGTCTGGGTTAATTCGATTTCTTCAACCTCTTAATAGAATAAAAATTGCTATGGCTATATATATTCATAATAGTGGTTAACAACGTGGCGAAATGTGACGGGAGTATCTTGAATTTAGTAAAATATAACCTTAACTTTTTATAATTCCGATAAGTTTTAAATATGTTCATGCACAATAAAGTTTGAGTACTTTCAGTAATATGGTTATGTTTCTTCTAAATAAATATCCGTGCAAACGCACATTGATGTTAAATTGTCATTATGTATATAATGGACAAAATATACCTTGGCTTAAATTGTGATACAAAGCCAGTTCCATCCACAAACATGCTTGCTGTCCACTGCCAATTTATATGATGTGATAATGTAATTGTTGTTGTATTAACAGCTAATACACATACCACATCATAGTGCTCCAAACTTTGTATCTGTTGAATATATCATTCAGCGTTTCAGTTATTATTTAAAACATTGTTCGTTAGGTTGTAAAAAAAAACATAATTTCACATTGTCACTGCTGCAATTATTATATTTGCACTAAAATATTAGTATTGAATATTATCAGACCAATTTAATGTAATACTGTATATTACAATTGTGGATATAATTTAAATTAATAATCTGTTATAGACATAAGTTTAAATTATGATTCCCTTGTAATGTTAATGTTTTGCTAATATTAACCAGATAAAAATAACAAGCTAAAGATAGCCATTTATTACTTTCCCATTATTAATAGAATGACGGTAGTTGCGTATAAGTAAAATGTTGTCCTTCTTTTGTACCTCATAGCGTAGTGGAATGGTGATTGTCCGACATGTAAACAGTTTGGGATTTGATTCTGGGTTGGGTAAATATATTTCCTTTATTTGATTTCATTAAATTATTTTTTAACTGGACCTAAATGTCACCATTCCATTCCGGATATTTTTTTAATTGCTTCGCGAAAGATGCCGACGCCCACTCCTGGTCTCACCTAGTGCCTGGGTATCGGATCTTTCGCGCTTCAAGTGTGATTTCGACGCGTTCCAGGAGACTGGGGGTCCACCGTACGGATAGCAAACTACAGGCTGCTCGCCCACCGTACGGATTGAGAACTACGGGTTGGCCGGATAGTGAACTACAAGTTGCGCGTTCACTGTACGGATTGTAAACTACGGGTTGCATGTCCACCACACAGATTGTGAACTACGAGCTGCACAGATCGGACAGTCCTAAGATAAGTTCCCAGCGCACATAGGTTGTTAAAGACAGAAGACTCCCCTGTGCTTAGAATCCACACCCCGGTGTAGTTATATCAAGAAACTTAGAGATCATTTTAATTATTTAATTTAATTTTTTTATTTGAGATTTTTATTTCTCTATTATATAATAAATAATTGTAACATTTTTTTGTTGTGTTTAATTGTACCCGCCGTCAGGCGGACGTGTAACACTGTATAAACCACAACGGTCGTTAAGTCTGTGGGTGCTATCTTGAAACTCTTGTGTGTTGTTAATCGAATGGTCTGGATGAATGTTGTATTGAAATCATAGCAATTGTCACAACTTAGGGAATTTATCGTAATTTTTTTTATTTGTTTATTTCATTAATTTTAGAGTTGATTAATTAATTCATATTTTAGGTATTTGTTGTAAATACTTAATTTTAAATAGTACTGTCAATCTAAACAACTTAATACTCGTAAAATTGGAGTGATTACGCAATAAAGGTTTTGCCTAATATGTATTGTATGAGTTTAAGAAAAAAATATAATTTGCAGGATACCAAAACTCAAACACGCGTTATTAAAATTTCTGTTTGTATGTTTGTCTTAGCTAATCTCCGAAACAGCTAAATAGACTTCTTTGGGACAGCAATCTAAGCTACTTTTTATTTCTGAAATATTTAAGATTCCTGCGTCAAATCTAAAAACCTGTAGAAATTTGGTGCTACTCGGGCGACTTTAATTTGCATTCGGTGTTGCGGTCATCATTATTTTTGTTCATGGCAGTTTAAATATTTCTCTTAATTCTACTTAATATTATAAATGCGAAAGTAATTCGCTTTGTCCCTCTGTCTATGTTTACCTTTTGTCGGTTCAACTGCTGAACCGGTCTTGACTTGGTTGGACGGGGATATGATACTTTTTATCCCAAAAAATCAATTAATTTCCACGGGATATTTAAAAAAACCTATATCCACGCGTACGAAGTCGCGGGTATCAGCTAGTATTAAATATTTCCAAATATTATTATTGCACTTTTTATTTCTATACGCTAGTTACATTCAGAAACTAGAACCCACACAAACAAAACCAGAAAAAACTATTGAAACTTAGTTAATGTTTTCTTGGGTCGGTTGATAAAAGCAAATAATAGTGATACGTATTGCCCATCACCAGTCCTGAGCAACTGATAGACGTCAGGAACGCATTCCGTTAGCGGCCCGAATTTAGAGACATATAATGTAGAACAGATATCTTAGGATGGTGAGCGCAGTGCGGTGCCGCACAGAACTTCTCTAACAGAGATCTGGGTTAGAAAGCAACTGTCATTAACTGTTCTGGGTGAAACCACAACAGGCGCCGCACTTACTAACAGACTCTTATTTCCATTAAAAAAGTAATAATAACTGTATGGGTCGCATTTCGTCCTGTCCGTCTGTCCGTTTGTCCAGCCATTTAACTTAGCCACTATGAAATAACGAAAAAAATTGGATTGGCACACCATTAATGTAACTGAGGGATTTAAAAATAAATCCGTGCACATACCCTTGTAAGGTAATCGAAATACAGCTCTTGAAAAATGATAAAGTACTTACAAAATAACTATTTTATTTAAGCAAAACGTTAGTAATATTTGAGCCTCTAAAGTTGTAAAAAGTGTAATATTCTTTTCTTATTTGATTCGTGACTTGTAAACTTCAGCCAGCGAATGTCTAATTACACTAACACTATTTATATTAACAGGCCATTCATATCACTCGCTCCTTAGCTTGCTATGCTTTCTTCGTATAAGCATGTTTTATGATGCCTCTCAAATTCGTCCACAAAAAACACCATGACTGCCAGATTTAAAAAAAAAGCTCCTTTCTCGCCACTTGCAACTTTTGTATTACTATCGTAAGTAATGATATTGGAAATAATACAAAAAAGGGAATAGAAATATAAAGTTCGCATTTCGAAGGATTACCAAAATTCCTTCTGGGACTCCGGGATAAAAAGTATGTATTTTATGTTCATAAATTCGAAAATACAGTTTACATTTGTATCATTTTTTATGGCGATTGGTGTATGAATAGTGCATCAACAAAAATAAATTGTGTTTTAGTTAGGTAATATCCTATAAATGTCGCAATGCTGAGCACAGGCCTACTGTCGATTTTTATGAGCGTTTTAAAGAAGGGAAAAGTCGGCCACGCTGCTCCAGTACTGGTCCTCGAAATACTTCTCACAGTCATTCAGATTTCCTCATGATGATTTGCTTTACCGCTTAAAACGTAGGTAACTATTTATATTAACTATTTCTTTCTCAAAGGCCTTCAACGCATTCGCTATTCATCTGGTATTGTAGATCTTCATAGGCGATGGTGATCACTTACCATCTGGTGAGCCACTTGCTGTTTAGCCCCTCTCCTATAAGAAAAAATCAGCACATAAAATTGCAAAAACAATTTCCAAGGTGCCGTCATCAGCTTCGAACCGAGGTCACCTCCAATCTACCATGACTTATTAATAAGGATTCCCTAAATTCCTTCGACCTTCCTTCCTGCCGGAACCAAAAGTTCTTGGAATGTTGCAGTCTAGTCTGTTCCTTAAAGCCGTTAAAAAAGAATAAACCACCAAACAAACAAACTCATTTTGGGATTTGTGATATTATTACGAGTAGTACGGATTAGTACGACGCAACAACGACGTCTGGCCAATTACTTTTATTTCGAGATATTCTAGTTAATATCAGAACAGTGGGCAAAATATATGTGCCATGGACATAATGAATACTACATGAGGATGCTTAATACATAAGAACCGATAACTTATTAGTTACACAAAGAACAGTTGTTTCAGTACTAAATATTGAAAACAATTAATTATTTATTTTAATTTAAAGAATTACAAAACTTCCACTGAAAACTTATAAAACTTTTGACATTAAAGGAGTACAAGTGGAGGTTATTTCTTGTATTATGGTAATTCTAGGGATCAAATGCGATAATTGCATAAAAGATGAACGCCTCGCTTCTCCCTAATGACATTCATCGAATTCCAGAGGAGGCAACAGTCGAGTCGTCAATTAAGCGACCGCGATCGTAGCTCGCACACGTTCAGAGAACCGCCATTTCGCTGAAGTAGGGTTGATGTTAACTTCTATATACATGTTTATAATCCGTGACGGATAACACAACGTACAAACGAGTGTATAACTGACGGGTTTTGTTTGATATTGGTAAATATTCGACCACTCTTCAAGGCACGAACATTAACCGATGTGTCCACGACTCCACACAAGAGTTAATGTGGAATGATTTTTGTTTTGAATAGGCAACGTTTGACCAAGATCCTATTTGGAATAAAGCTGTGTTATGGTTTAAGACGACACGTTAGCTTAGTAAATGACTATTCACTCTTTGCCATGAAGAGTCCCATGTATATATAGTGACCAGGGAAGGGAGAGGCCGAGGAAGAGTTCCTCTCTCTCATTTAGCGCATCAGAAACTAAAACTCAAAACCCTTCATACGAGTCCGGGTAACGTACCGGGACCTCGTAAAGGTGAAATCATTCGTCGGTTCGTTCGACATGAAAATGAAGGAGGAATTAATGAATGTATGTAAGTTGTGTATCTTGAGAAATGTGTACTATAGAAGATCGACAGACTGGCTACTTTACCCAGCAATGAAGAATCACCCGTAAGTACCTACTCTTAGAATGTTTATATCAACTATTTCAATTAAATGAAATTTAATGAACTAAAAATTCTTTATTTTTTAACGTAAGAAATACAAATTTCGTTTGTAATACGTAATTTTTTTCGCTCTCCTCTGCCATATGAAAAGGTAGGGGCCGACCTGTCACTCGATCCCGTTGTTATTATTATCTTCATTTTAACCCTTTTATAACCTAACCTGACTCCTTTTTGACGTTATTTGTATCCACAGATAATATTTACTATACACACATTTACATATTTGTGAAGCTAATTGCAATAGTTACTACATTATTTAATCAGTTGTTACTTTACAGTGCGCGCGGCGCTTAGCAATTTAAATGTGTTTCTCTTCTTTATAGTTACGCCATGAAAAACGTGTTTATTATCTTAAGAAAATTTTATTCTTTTTTACATGTCGTACTGTTATATTTCATCTCGTACAACATTATGTTAAGCTATCATTGAGATTATTGTTAACCTTAGAAAACTGTTACTGGTGGTTGGATTTCTATGCAGGAATCCGTCTAGGTAGGTATCACCACAGGGCTAAGCAGTAGTGTTTTAAAACATTACTTTTTTTCGGTTTGAAGGGCACTGTGAGCTAGTGTAATCACTGGGCATATGAGACTTGAGAACTGACGTCTCAGGGTGACGGGTGCGGTGTGGTGTCAATACAAAAAAAAAATATTGCCGATCCCCGTATCAGACACCACGCACTTCAGACGGTTCTATTTCACATTCATCGGGGTATTTAAATCTTGCATATTTCAAGTGGTTATTGCGCCATCTGTCGGAAACTGCGTGGTTTCTGGAATTTCTATTATCGACTTTCACGACACCCATGGTACGAGAGAGGGTGATGGATTCTCTTACGCAGCTACTACGAGGAGTACTTCAAATAGATAATTTGTTTTTTTAATTTTTTTACGACGATTTTACTGTAAAGTGATCGTTTTCTTCTCCTTGTGTGTTTGAAAGACATTGCTTAACAGCCCTAGTTTGTTATGACGCTTTCAGCGCAAAATGGCGTCGCAAGTTAGATGCTAGTAAACTAATTGGCACGATGCAGTGTTGCAACTCAGCACTCGCGATCTCGAACGAATGAATTCAATTACATAATTAGATTTCGGCAGAACCTGATTCGTCGTTTTCGATGGCACCTGCGAGTTGATTGCTTTGCGCAAATAGTTCCCATTTTCACGGTTCCATGAATAAATAGCTGCCGGATATAAAATGCGTACCCTTATCGTATATTCGATATCATCATTCATTAAAATAATAATTAGCTGTCTTTCGGTTACTTAGTTTGATAATACTGAGAATTTTGTCTCACAATTTTTGTGAATATATCGCTATATTGACAAAATTGAGCCCAAATTATTAGGATTATCGACCAAACGCCGCAAATAATAAAGCCGTAAAGCTTTACTTTATGTTCACCAAGATGACATTTAGACAATTGTTACGAAAGTTACGAAATGCTTAAAACTTGCGAATAACCTTTAACCTAAACTTGGACTTAAGTTTCTACTAATATTCTGTAGGGAATAGAGTTAATAATTATACATGTCTTAAAGCTATGTTTGTACGTCAGAGAAGTAAATTAGAGTATCTATTGTAGACGGACATAGATAAAAAAAGCATTCGCTCTGGGATTTTTTGAGAAAATAATTCAAAATCACCTTATTTTCATGATAAAGTTTCACAAGGTTAATAATTTTTTTTTTGAAATCACTTTTACATTTAGTCTATCATATCATATTTTGTGTGACACTGCATTTACTAGTCTAAATAATCTTTATTACTCTTATACATGATAGTTATACCTGGAAGAATGTCACAATAACAACTGGAAATGACATTTCTTGTCATTCTTCATCATCATTATCAGTTCAGCCTATCACTAGTCCACTGCTGAATATAGGTATCTCCAATAGATTGCCACAAAATCTTGTAGCTCACATTTTGGGGGATTTTGCCATAATTGCCACGCTTGGCAGGCGGGTTGGCAACCGCAGTTTATTTATTCAGATGTCCCAGGAATATGCTGCTGCCCATTTCCTGTTTTTATTAGCCCTCTGTCGACTTTTCTGACTGTCAACACCCACGGGATGTGATGTAGTAGTAGTAACCCGCTCATAAGATTATGTTATATTATGGATGTCATCATCATTTCAGCCTATCACTAGTCCACTGCTGAACATGAGCATCCCCCATAGATTGTCTCAAATGCTTGTAGCTCTCATTTTGGAGACCGTTGTTGGCAACCGCAGTTTATTTATTCAGATGTTTCAGGAAGATTCTGCTGCCCACCTTCTGGAATTATGGATGTAGCAGGGGAAATTTATTTTAATCATCTTTTCAGCCTTTCACTAGTCCACTGCTGACCGTGACAGGAAGATGCTGCCGCCCATCTCCTGGGTTTCATTTTCCCTCTGTCGACTTATACGTCTCCCACGGTTTGAGATGGGGTGGTAGATTCTCTTCAGCCGCTACCACACAGCCAATTTATTTTACGGATTGCTTATTCAATTGTTACCTCATGTTAATTTAAACTTAAACAGGAGTGTCTTTCTGTGATTAAAATTTGGGTTTTAAGATATTCTTCGTGCTGCATATACGCTTGTTTGGCAAATATATCCATACGACAGGGTTTATCTCAAAAGTGTTTATTTATTAAGTAGTATTATTTCAGATTATTGATGCTTGGACTTGAAATTTACAGGTATTATGGAGCTACTAACTCTGATATAAGTTAGTATTTCATCCTTCATCGTATTCTTTTATATGATAAATTAATTTACATGAATTTAAGTTAAAGTGGACGGGAGCAATTGTGCGGGCAATTTCTGACTAAGAAGAAAATATCCGCTCATTTATTTTCCTATTTTTCCGTTACTTGTTATTTGCATTTCGTGAGTTCGCGTTTTTAATTCAGAAATCTTAAAAGGGTCGGTGAATTCTCAAAAGCACTACACTCAAGAACTGAAAAAAAATTATTCCAATTTGTTCTGGCCCGAGACTGATGAATCATTTAATAACTCCATGTAAAATTTATTAGCTGTTATACTATATTTTAATTCACGGACTCTAGTACAATAAATTTTAAATTATTATAATAAAATTATTAACGAGTTTCCTAGTGGAAAATAACTATTTCATGAGCAATAGAAAACTTCGCCAAATTTATACGAGTGCGTCGCTAACTGTTTCCTGGCTACGTTCATATTAAATCCTATTAAAAACTTCAATTTTCTTCCATTAATCGTAGAAACTACTGTTTCAGTACTATGAAAAACAGCAAATGGTCGTAATAAAATTCACAATTAGTGCATTGTCAACCCTATGACTAAACAAATAACGCTCTCAGTAACATTCACTAAGAATAAAAGTCCTATACGTTTTGATTACAGTGTTAATGGAGTTGATTTAGATAGAATAAACGACGTACGTGAGTAAGGTATTTTGTTTGATTCAACTATGTCTTTTAGACAACATTATGACTATATTTACTGATGGTAGGATTCCTATGCAGGAATCCGTCTAGGTAGGTACCACCCTAAGGCCAGTTATTCTGCCGTGAAGCAGTAGTGTGCAAACATTACTGTGTTTCGGTTCTGAGGGCACTGTGCTGCTAGCGTAATCACTGGGCATATGAGACTTAAGAACTTATGTCTCAGGGTGATGGGCAGAGTGTGGTGTCACACAGAAGCTTTCTGGGTGACACCATCAGATGAACATTTTACTCGTTTCATCACTTTATCCAATAAAAAAGCACTAGCAAGGAAAGTATTCTACATGTCTTGCTAGTGCTTTTTTAGTAATATTTTTTTTGTGTGTTTTTTTACTTATATTAATTTTCTTTTATAACGTTAAATTCACAATAACCTACAGTATGATAAGAGCAATACAAACACGATTTGAATGTTGTACATATAAACTTATAATAATGTTGCATACACTTATAAATATAATTTAGATGATTAAAAGATTACTAGATTAAAGAACAGCTCATAAATGTTCTAATCTATAATCTGTTACTGTACCTATTTAAATAAATAAAAAAAGTAAATACATACATATAAAATAGCAGTACGTTTTCGGTTTTTTTGGTTGATAGGTGAAATACCAAAATATAAAATATACACAGAAATTACAAAATCCATTAAGTACACTACCTATTTCGAGTTGACACCAAAAGTCAAACGTCAGGGTACCAAAAGAAAACAATAGGAAATATAGATAATTACTTAACACATTATGTACCATCACTTTAATAAATCATTTATGAGAAATTCGAATCCCGAAATCCATTTAGTCAAAATCCCATCGTTTCCTTTTTCTTTGAAAAAAGTAAAATAGATAGTATTTTTAAGACGTTCTAATAAATATGTATATTGTGATACCAATATTTTTTAAGCTCTAAATTTATCTAATCAGCCACACATTTCATTTAATCCTAATGAATGCATAGTTATAAAGTAACCAAGTTTTTCGTAGAAATAAAGTAAAATTACTAGTAGTTTTGGTCAAAGTTGTGTTAAGTACTCTAGACAGATACAGACAGAAATAAGTTATATAACTTTCCAAATTAAACGCTATTAACTTAAGAAAATTAATTATGATACTTTTTACTGATTGAGACTTATTGATTCTATGATTACTGCATACAGATTACAGTTTTCACTAAAAATATTTATCGAATTTCGCAGATGGCGACAGTCGTGACGTCAATGACGCGACCGCGATTTTAGTATGCACATGTTCAAGAAACCACCGTTCCCAAAAGTAGGATTTACGGTACCTTATCCAATATTGCTACAATAATATCTTCACACTTATAATTCTTTACAGATAATATTTTACCAAAAAGTACAAAACATATATCGGGACTTTTAAATATATGGTATATGTAAATAATTATGTATATAAATATTGAGCAACGTCTAAGCTATCGGCTGCTATGAGTCGCAGGTTCGATAGTACCGTACAGGACAAATATTTGTATTGTCCTGATGAAATGTATGTCTATAAACTGCAACTTTGATACAGGACAATAAGTGATATTGTGTTGCACCAATGACATTGTCGTATAATATTCCTGAATTTATTTTATTAAGAACTAAAGTATGATTATTTAGCATACATTATTGGATTATAATTTCTTAACGTCCTTATCGACTTTTCGATCTTTCCTTAGCAACAAATAAAAATAAATATTCTATACATATTCCGTTTATTATGAATATATTTAATTAATTAACGAGTGAACAACATATTATTTAATGAATTTGCCTTGAAATGACTGTCTACTTCAGTCTTTATCATCATATCATATCAGTCATAGTTTTAGACATTTCTAGTCAACCTAAGTTTGTAATGACGTTTTCAACGCAAAATGGCGTCGCAAAAGTGATACTAGCGAATTAATTGGCATGACGCAGTGTATTGGGACTCTGCACTCGCGAACACGAACGAATGATTTCAATTGCCTAATTGGAAGTAGGCGGAACAAGTTCGGCAGTTCTATGGGTTGATTGCTTTGCGCAAATATTTCCTCTAGGCATGCCTTAATTATGAAAAATTACCAGGAATGAAATACGAAAACGAGAATAATTTTCGTGTTTAAATATAAAATTATAGGTTTACGGGATAATAGTCGCCGATATATGGTCCGGCAGAGTAGAATAACACCTACCTCTTTCCTACCGAGGTGTCGTAAAAGGCGACTGAGGTATTGTTTCGGACAGCCTTTATTCGTTCAAATAAACACCATATACAATTTAATATGCAATTCTGACTATGCTGCTCGTAGAACCGCAGTTTACTTTAAAACAGACGCAAGAGATGAGCTAAGAACGGGGATGGAACATGTCTCTGCCACCGAATGACCGTTTGTCGTATATCTCGCTTTCATTTATACGTGCTTCGCTTGTTTCGACCGAAGTACAGTCGTGTCCAATTGTTTTATTAACGCATGTTTTGTGTTAAATGTTATTACTTGAATAAGCGTTTGATTGGTTTTTTTTTAAGTTGTTGTTGTTGAATTATCTGTTTGTGTATTAAAGTTGGTTGTTTTTTTACTTTAAAGTAATGAGGAACAATAATACAATAAAATAAAAGAAACATTTATTTGACCGATAATAAAAAATACAATCGGGATTAATATATATTATTAATATGATGCAATGCAACCGAGAACAAGTATCTTGGAGTATAAATAAGTCTACAGCTTTTTTGACGCAACTGCACAATACTCGAACCAAATTCACAGCTAACTTCGAAACACAAAGATCCGTGGCGAGTATTATATCCTGCTGCACTATTTGTCATAGGTTATGAAAAAACATCACCACAAGGTGGTGGTAGAAGAGGGTCCATCGCTCCTAACCTTGAAGAGCTACACTGGTGACAGAGCGCAGATTCTAAGGCATGCCTCTGAACTACGACCGCCAATCTGCAAGCGTAACTACAGCAAATGGATAATGGAAACATATTAGAAAACAAAATACGAAAACTTTCCTGGTATTTGTAACTATATTGTTGAATGGATCCCACCCATTAAGAAAATAATATAATCAACACTATTCTTCAACACTACACGTATATATAAAAATATTAAAAGCAAAAAAATTTCTTCTTCATTTTCTGTATTCCGCTAATGTTACGCCTCAATACAGAGCTTACAAATAATAAGTTGGCAACCTTTAAAAGCGCGCGTTGAAGGTTTGATGCGATATTGAATTAATCTTTACTTCTATGAATTGGAACGATATTGTGAAATATCCGTTATATTTAACATAAATAGAAAAAACATATGAACAAGAGAAAACAAACAACTGACGCCTCACAGCAAGCCCCCGCTTTGCAGCATCCTATTTGTCAAAACGTCTGCCGTCTATTTTTTTATTCAGGCTAAAGATCAATGGCCGCAAGCTTCGGCGGCCTTTTCCAACAATATTCCCTTCAATACGACCTCTGTTACGGACGGTATCAAGTTCCAGCTTGAGACGTCTGACGCCCATCACAAAGTCGCAAGGTATTTACTACCACACTTATACACTGTCAGAAGAGCGCCAACTTCGGGTGGTTCTAAAGAACCTTCCCAAAGAAATTCCAGTCGGAGGAGGAGGTCGAGGATTTCTATCCGACATTGGATGTATAGCGGGCATACAAAGGTGCCCCACAAATGGCGCTCATAACTCTTCAGCGTTCTCCAGCTGGCAAACAGATCTTAAATCTGTAAACCTGCTTGCAATCTTTCGGGGCTTTTAGTAGAAGTCCCTCTTCGTCTTCCCTTAAAAACGCTCCTTCCCAATGCCATAATTGTCAACTCTATGGCCACTCATCAAGGAACTGTTATGCCCGGGCTAGGCGTGCCTAAGCGATCACGTCAACCTTGACTGTCCCAGACCAAGGGATAAAACCATTTGAAAGGGTTTTATCCCATGGTTCGGTTTGTTACTTCGGCCCACCCTCCTGTGTTTTATGTAATACAAAAGACGGCCAACTGCTTAGGATGCCCTAAGGCGTCTAGCCAGCATCAAATGTCGATAACAAAAACAAACATAGATCGAGCCGTGGTTCGGCCCCTCTCGGGCACCCTTGAGTCAGTTATTTACGTGCACAGGGTAACCATCCAAGCCGTGGTTCCCTCTCGAGGGCCCTTGCGCTGGGTACCCACAATAAAGGTTTCTTCTGAGCGGCTTCCACGCTCGGCCTTCTTTCAATCCGGGCGAAGCAGTAAAAGCCTTCAGTCTAACTGTCATAAAAAAAACAATAGAAAGCTTTGTTAAATTATTTGTCTGAAACACTATGGTGTTAAAATTTTTTATTCTTTTTACTTACTATCCAACGTAGGTACCTAACAACCGCAAGCAAAGGAAAGATTTGTATAATTAAAAAACTATTGTAATTAGATTTATTTGACGTAGCGCTAATTAAGGGAATAACAATGTCGTGTAGCAACATCATACAAACACAATGTAGGTGAGCCTCACTAAATCATAGCGACGATCAGTCCAATGCAATCATATAATAAAAAGCCTCACTAAATTTTCATGTAACGGTGGTGTTAAGCAGCGTCATTATTACGAAATACTGCCACTTTACCAATTGACTAAGAAACATTGTTTTCGGGATATAAAGAAAAGTAAATCAAAACCAGCCAAGTGCGTGTCGGAACACGCACAGTGCAGGGTTCTGTGGTGAGGAATAGCCGGTAAGCGAAAACATCCAATATTTTAAAAAATGACACGACATATTTTATTCTAACCAATTTTCCTTGAAAGTGTTTTCTAGGTTCTAACACCTTAAATAGAGACACCTTAGAAGGCCACATCTCACCCCAACTATTGGATTAAATAAAATAGTTATTTCAAACTTGTTATTATTTTTCATCAACTCTCAGTTCAGCTTCACCCTGATCTGTCCCCTTTTTTTTCAGTTGTATGGACGGTGTGTCACTACTTTTTTTTCTATTTTCACAACAGGATTGTATATCGGTTCATAAAAAACGCCTTCGTTCAAAATTTTATCTATATAGTGCTAATTGTTCCCAAGTAAAATGGCTGTAACATACGAACAAAAAGAAATTATAATGGTTCGGTCTTACTACGAAACCCTAGAAAATGACCCCCGTTAGCGTGTCATCTTATTAATTTACTTCGTACATAATAAGATATTATGTAAATTACCTTTCCTACGTACACTACGTAATAATTTACTTACCATACATTGGTTTACAATAAAATAAATCTTTTCTTTCTTTTTCTTTTGTTTAAAAAACGAAGCCCGAAGATTTTCTCCTGTATCGTGGGTGCGTTTTACAAACATACATTTCACATGCACAACACAACCAGACCCGAAAAGCAACTATTTGTGTTTTTTGCACAAATGTTGCCTCCGGCTGGGAATCGAACCCAGGACCGGTGGCGCAGAAGTCAGGTACGCTAACCACTACGCCACGCGGTCGACCATAAAATAAATAAATACAATTCAACGAATAATAGCCGCTTTAAACTGATTAAACACACACAAAACTTTTTAGTTACTGAGTTTAGTTCATCTATAGCCTTAGCAGAGCGCCAAAAGCGGAAACAACATATGGTACTACAATAGCACGATTGCTTCAGTGTAACTACATATCAGCCTCTGCAATATGCTCGGACAGTCCAAATTAACACGTTGCTTGCACATAGTCACAGCGTCGTGTCATTACACAAAACCTTACTCATGAAATTAAACGTTTCATACCTCTACCAATTACAGTGTCGGCGATGTAATTTACAAAACAACTAGCGTTGCAACTGCCATGTCTAGTTGCAACGTTCTCTGTCGTTTTCGTATTTCCTGCCTAAGCTTATTACTTTATTACATTTTAATGTATAATATTTTAACAAAAAAAATAGGGAAGTTATTTATTTGTGTTTAGTAATCCATACTAATATTGTAAATGCGAAAGTAACTCTTTCTGTCCCTCTGTCGGTTTTTTATCATCACAAGACTCAACCATAGAACCAATCTTGATGAAATTCAGCTCAGAGGTTGCTTGCATTCTGAACACGGTCTGACGGACATACGACGCTTTTTATCCCGGGAAATCAAATAGTTCACACGGGATATTTAAACCTAAATCCACGCGGATGAAGTCGCCAGCATCTGCTAGTAATTTATACGTACCGCTGCAGAGCACACATGGTTAATCATACTAAAAAATATGCCCCAAACTAGGATTTCTCCTGTATCGTGGGTGCGTTTCTGACATAAGTTCCGCGTGCAATAAGCACCCAAACTCGGGACAACTGTCTGTAGGCCATTGAATCCGTGGCTCATAGCGCAGAAGTCAATCGAATTAGCCTCTGCGGCAACCGAGCCGATATTCACATATTATGTTTTTTTTTTAAATCGTACGTTATTCTTGAACTAGGCGCTGCAACCTGACTAACCGGAGTTTGAACCGAAATCAACACGACTAAGATTTAAGATTAAGGTAAATTTATTCGTGAAAACATAGTCGCGGACATATTACAACCTGTGCATATGTGATACGAGTATTTTGGATAATATTAAAAAGGAACAACATGAAAAATTCCAAGCAATATAGTACGTATAACACATTAAGATTATTGTATCGACTTTTAATATGCATCTACGTCTCTTTCTCTCTTTCCTACCGAAGTGCCGTAAGCGGCGACTATGGTATTGCATGGACAGCTTTTATTCGTGCATAATAACCCCATAATATGCACTATAAGGCAATGGGGAGTAAGATCTTTTGACTCATACCAAAATAGCGGCGCCGTTGTTCACCACCCGTCACGTCTCGTATCCCATGGGGGCGGAAAGTGGGCTACGTGTGTGGCTTCTGCATACCCTTGATATGGGAAAAAGGCGTGACCATAAGTATGTATTAATATCAGATATAAAGCTCGAGCGGATTTGCGCCAATAGCCGAAATACAAACTCAGCCTAGTTCGGCTACAGTTGGTAATTCATTTGATTTGTTAAAAAAAAAACTAATCATTATTTTTAAAATTTGTTTATTTTGCTTCTTGAAATAAATGAATTTATTATTATATCATTGAATCCAATAGTGAAATAATAATTACATTAAAGTTCATAATCACAATACAATGTTTGTAAAGATTGTTGATAGTAATTTTAACCGGTACATTAGTACTGCAACTGCAACATCATTATCATCATCGGCTTAGTTACAATCTGTAGTAAATAACATGCGGCAGATCCTCCTAACATGGAGGAGTTTGCTACATGTTATTTACTACAATAAAAAACGTACTTATCTGAGAAACAATAAAAATAATTTCAAATAATATCTAGAAATTACAGGATACTCGTGGAAGGATTCCAATGCAGGAGTCCATCTAGGTATCACCGCCGCCAGCGAAAATTTCATATGCGCGTTATGACATGTATGTAGTAACATGTACTCGTATATAGTGACGCTAGAATAAGCGCAAATACGAATGGACTGTGTTGTCTTCACCACCTTGTATGTAATATAACGCTTATAACATAAGATCGAACATAATTAATGTATTTCTTCTTAAATATTAAATAACTCTTTTTAAATAATTTGTATGTTTCAAAAATTTTATTATTTGTGTCATGTAACCTACATAAATAACTTTATTTTAATTGAAATAGATAATAATAAAATATATACAGATAACACTAAAACTCATTTACAAAGACAAGCGTTGTTTACTTGAAAAATGTTGGGAGCGGGCGATAAATCTTCAAACATCATAACAAACACTTCAAACATTACAAAGTAAACTGCAGAAGATTTAAGTAATCCAACACATAGTCTCTGCTATAGTCAACTTTTAAGCATAATAGCCCTACTTTTGCGAGTGCCGTCAGTGACGGAATCATCGCGATTCTCTCATATTCTAACACACATACACACCTCCACAATCATTGTAGCATAAAAATAAATCATCGTTCGCATTCGAAGCGTCACTGGAGTTCGTTGCGCCATTTCTTCTCCAGCTTCTTCTCATTTCGAGTTGATGGGAAATTAGTTGTTTAAAAACGTTCTCCCGATAGAAGTAACTGATCGAGGCGTGGTTCCGTCCTCTAGAGCACCTTCGAGCACAGGGTAACAAACCAAACCGAGGTCCCTTCTCGAGGGCCCTTGCAATAAGAAATTATAATAGGTACCTAGACCTATTATAATTTCTTTCAATCCGGCTAAGCTGTAAAAGGCTTTAGTCTAACAGTGTCCATCAGTCCTAAAAACATATACATTTTCTACCAAATTAATTCATTTGTGAATTGATGTTAGACAAATCACAATATTTTAACTTAACGCAGCTATAAAAGCTATTTTAAAGTAAGAATTTAATAGGCATATAATTTCACATACTTGAAAATATATTATGTGCGAAATACTACTTCTTTTACAAAGTCTAGAGAACCTAATGAGAAGCGTTGGTCCCCGCTATTCACATTCTTTTAAAGACATTCTCAGCCTTTTCAGCTTTACAGCTAGATGCTAGATGCTTGCTAATTGGCACGACGTAGCGTTGTGACTCCGCTCACGCGAACAGGAATGAGCGACTTGAATTGCTTAATTAGATTTAGGCGAAACTAGTATGACAGTTTCCAGAGTAGGCACCCTACGAGTTGATTGCATTGCGAAAACGATTCCTGATTTTACGCATCCGTGATAAAATTGTTACAGTATCACGTAAACGATGGCCTCAGTTTCCAAAAGTGTAATATTTATGTTTAATATGCTGTAAATCTATCTATCTATCTATGAATAAGAATAATTGAATTATATTGAGTTGTCTTAAACTTTGTATATTATTTATCTACGAGTAAAAACAAGTCAATGATGATACAATAAAATTGTTGGACGTCATTTTGTTTTTAACAATTTTTTCTTTGTTTTTATGCTAACCGTACGCGCACGCACATAAATTATATATATACATCTATACATCTTTAACACAGTTCAGTGTCACGCACGATCGTGAACTGCAAGAACTGCAGCAACATAACGATGCTGTGTTATTTATGGATGTAAGGGTTTGCTGACTACGGCTACCACTAACTTTAAAGTGGACTTTCTGTTCTTCGATCGTTTTTATTAACGTAATAGTAGATAATATTCCTTATCAGTTAAAATTAATTCTGGCCGTTAAGGTACTGGGTTACATACATATTTTATGTATTGTTCTTTCAAAAAAAAGTATAAAAGTATGTAGTTTTTTGGTTTTAGCTGTGTTTTACTTGCAGATCCTCATAAAATCCATCCCTAATTATCGGACAATCGTCTAAAGAAATAATGAAAAAAAATATATCAAAAAATAATTTAGAATCAATATTTAGTATTCAAACATTATAAGTTATCAAAACATTGAACCTTTCCAGTTGTTGCGTTTTTTCAGTAATAGTATTATCACTCGGTTATTATTTTAAAGAAACCATGTTAAGAAGCCACGGCAATGGAACGGCAGACCTCTCGTCTTAAATGAGCGGCCATGAAGTTCATGCAAATAAATTTGGAGTAACTAAAATCAGGAGTACAAGAGTAAGGAAAGAAGTGGGACCGCCGCCGGAACGAACTTACTAGGCATTAATAAAACCAGGTGGTTGTTCACCTTTAGCTAAAGTCACTCAGACGCTTACTTATGGTAATTGTACTATTCGCGAACAAGCCCATTACGATCCCCATACATACAGAAATTATAAGGATTCTATAGGCTCTATGGAAGTCTATGGATGGTGCCCAGCAGTGGAGCAAACGAAAGCTGACAATTTTTCTTCTTGTTTATTTAATTGTTTATTTGTCTTAAAGATTGTTTTGATACGAGTTTATCTGGCGACTTTCGGAACAACATTAAGTTCTTCTGAAAGTCCATAAAAGCTGTCAGAGGTAGGAATACGACCTTACGTGCATACAATCACGCCTTTTTTGCATATAAGGCAGAGGCCACACACGTGGCCCACTTTTCGCCCCCGCGGGAAACGAGACGTGACGGGTGGTCTGTCGCCGCCATTTTGATAGGAGTCAATAAAAAAAATCTTTCTTCTCACTCTGTTCCCACGAGCAGTATAGCGACAGCATCGCATACAACGGTGTTATTCTGCACAAATAAGGGCTGTCCGAACAATACCTTAGTCGCCTCTTACGACACCTCGGTAGAAAAGAGGTAAGTGCTATTCTACTCTGCCAGACACCTATCGGCTAATAAGACCTTGCAACTATGCAAAATCATAAACCAGGATTTAAGTGTTGTAAGAGGAGAGGAATACGTTCTAAAGAAATGGGAGGAATATTCGAAAGTTTAGTTCAAAAAGAGGATAAACAAGTATAGAATCCGGAGACATGAATGAAGGTTGCGATGAAAGTGATATTAGGTTTGAAGAGATTGTGGAAGCGTTATATACGAGTAGTATGATAGAGATACAGTCGCAATGCTGAAAGCTGGACAGGGCCTGGTAGTAGGCAGCTGTACCTCTTTTTTAACTTTTGCTGGAGAAGCGGCAACGTACCAGGAGACTTGTGTAAGGCTGTAATCCTACCACTTTAGAACGTAAAAGGTTGGCCGGAAAACTACCGAGGCATTAGCTTGCTCAGTAGTGTCGGAAAACTGTATACAATGGTTTTGATTAAAAGAGTGATGAATGTAACTGAAGAGAGAATATGGGATGTACAAGCGCGATCCAGGAGAGAAATGGGATGCTTGTATCTAGTCTTTTCCCTACGAAGCAAAGCCGAAATTCATGACTTAAAGTCAAAAGGTATATTGCGCATTCGTAGACTTGGAAAAGGGTTATGACAGAGTAGTGAGGAATGAATTGGGGTCGACATTGTCTGTGTATAGAGTGAGCGGCAGCTTGATACAAGCTCTGAAATTACTCTATACGGATTCCAGTGCTTGTGTCGGGGTCAACGGGGCTTACACAGCCTGGCTTAGCATCAAAAATGAGCAAAATGTGGATGTGTGGCTTCGCCGGGTCTGTTTAATCTATTTATAAACAATTGCATGAAATATTTAAAACAGTGCGTATGGATTAAGAATGAATGAGCTGACCGTCAAATGCCTCTTATATGCTAATAATCAGGTTATATTAGCATCATCGGAGGAGGAGTTGCAGACGATTGTTAATATTATGCATGGTCCTTTGAAAATTTAAAGGGGGTGGGAAACAATTTATCATCTATACACAGTGCCAATAGTTTCAAAGTAAAATCTCTGTGACATACGGACAGACGGGCAGTACGAAACTGTAAGAGTTCTAAGTTACTACGGAACTCTAAAAATAATGTGCCACACTAAGATATCTGTATCGTGGATGCGTTTTTACAAACATAAATTGCACACGCACATACACCCAGACCCGGATCTATCTTTGAGACATTCAAAACTTTGTCCCGTGCGGGAATCGAACACGCATCCCATAGTACCGAATCCAATTGCTTAGACACTGTACCAACCGAGCCGACATTGATATGTTCTGGTCTAGGCATTTTTATAGAATTTAAGGATGCTTTAATATTCCTTTATAACTATATTTGATGATTATGTGGTTTATAACCCTAAACAAAGTACTTCTATTTTAAGTCATCTCCTTTTATATTCCTCGTTGTGTATTATGTTCAAAGTAAACAACATTGCAGCTTGTTTAAAATAATATGGTCCTTCACACTTGAAATTTTTAGGGGTCTATATCAAAGGCAAGGATTATAACGAGCAAGGGTCGAACTGTACTTGTGATATCGAATATTTTACGTGTTTTTGAAATTCTTTTTCCCCCTTGACTTCTATTACATTGGAGAAAGTTGATAGTGTTGTTAACAAAATAGTTTCAATGCCAATATGTATTAGTGCGGCAAAGCACTTTTAACTATGAATTCTCAAAATTATTTTAATTATGTGGACGGTCCATTGCCACTTCAGCTTTCTAATCCTTAGGACATGTACTTACTTAGGGTATGTCAGTTACTCTAGTTCTACTGTGGATATTATCTTTACGGATTTGACCACCTCTTTCCATAGCTCACTGAGCGACTTTCAACTTCCTCATGCAACCTGCAGTTAAGGACCACGTCTCCGTTCCGTATGTCACCAGTGACGACACGTACTGGTTAAACCCTTTAGTTTTAAGACTGTTATCGGTATATCGATATACCGATAACCGTTGGAGAAGTACGGTTCTTGAATAGCAGCCTCGTACCTGCAAGCGCAGTGTAGAAGGACTTGCCAGCCCCCCACTAGATGGAGCGATGACCTGCACGGTTTTGCGGGGAGTCGATGGATGTAGGTTGCTCAAGGCTGCGTTTTCGTGGCAATATATGGGGAAAGAATATGTTATATATATATTCATAATCAACTAACTTGTGAGAATTGGGAAGTCGCACGTAGACCTTTAAAATCAGTTATCACATCTTTCTGGATTTCAGTCTTCCATCACATCATCATTTTTCATCAAATAATCTAAGTTGTGAGGAAGTTAATAAAAAAATAAAATAACACATATTTTGTCATTTATTGGAGTTTTTTTTTCTTTACGAAACTCAACCGATTCGTTTTTGATTAAATATAATTTATCAGGAAAAATCATATTTATGAATTTCTGAAATAACAATTAAGAGTTCCAACAAATTTACGTTTTGCACCGTTCTTGTTCTCGTAGTAAAGCAACAGATGCAATATAGCCCACTTGACATAGTTGGCAATGCCAGCTTACACATTTTTCGTGCATTATTTTGTGAACTCATATGCTACATGGTGAAACGGTCAGTAAAGATGTAAGGGCAAAATAAACAAAGATTTTTAAACAAAACCAAACTAAAATAAAAGTCTCGGAAAATGAAGTCTAAAATACAAACATATGAACTCTAGTAGCTTAGAGGTCGGTCGCACGCCTTAAATTTCATAAAACGCAAGAGACCTGGGTTCGATTTCATCTCTTGTGCTAGCACCACTGAAATTGTTAAATGCGATTCTAAAATTATTAATTACAATTGACTTACCACGGCAGTGAAGGAAAAAATCGTGAGAAAGAGGTGAAGGAAAAAATAGAAAGGACGTTTTACGATTTCGATTAATTTATATTCTTGTTTATCTATCATGGAATAGACAATTCCCGACGAAAATCATCGAGAACTGTCCATTTATTAATACAATATAAGCCACATCTTCGGAACAATATTAATGAATTATCGAGTCTAGAGACTGATATGTAATACGTTTTTATTTGCAATATGTAATTTAATTAACCAGTAGTATGCTACATACGTATTAATTTCGTTTTGCTTTTATAGGAAAAAAGGAATTTTAATTAACATACATTTTTCAGAAAATTCACGCGAACGATCCCGCACGCAACAGTTAATCACTACATATGAAAAGCAGACTTGTAATATCAGTTAAATCTCTTTTTAATTAGAACCGAACAATTAAATGAATTAAAACTTTATTATTGATGAAATGATTAATGGGGCTACTAAAGGGAAAACGGTACTGTTTTATGAGCAGTAGAAAACTTTTCCAAACCTAATAGGTTGGTACGAAATTTCTACTTGTTTGTTTTTTAAAACATGTTTTTCTGATTGATAACCTGCGTGCACGAAATAATTCCTATATAGGAAAGTAGTAAACTCTTTGGAAAAGTAAATTTGGTACGTTACCAATTTGCTAATTTGGACCTTCAGTGGGGTGCATAACATGTTGACCGATTTAGAGCTTAATCTATCATATCTCTTTTTCAGTATTCATCTTCTCTTTTTCATTAGTCCTGTGTTTTGCGAAGCATTACAAAAAAATATAAATAACCCCTTTTCAAAAGTCACCTTCCCCATTTTGGATAAAAGACTTGACATACTACAAGTAAGTAGATGGTGTGGCGATGGGCTCCCCAGTATCTCCCATTGTCGCCGACATCTTCATGGAAGACTTTGAGGAGAGAGCCCTCCGTACTTCTCCAGTAAATCCTAGATTCTACAAGCGGTATGTAGATGATACTTTCACAATTTTACCATCAGATAAAGTAACTGCATTTCTAGACCACCTTAACTCCCTAAACTCTAAAATTCAATTTACAATGGAGTTAGAGGCAAATAACTCTTTAGCTTTTCTAGATGTTTTAGTAATTCGAAATCCTAATAACACCTTGTGTTCCTCCAATCCTAATACATCCTTGTTTCAGAGAGCACGAGGAATCTGTGACAGGAAACACCTGGCCGCCGAGCTTCAACATGTCAAGCAAGTTTTGCACGACAACAAGCTTCGGGTTCCGCGCCTACGTCGCAGTGACCGAGTGAAACCGGCCACAGTCGAGCGTGTGCCTGCTGTTCTACCTTATGTCAGAGGAGTCACGGACAAGATTGGCTATATCTTGAAGCGGGCTTCCATAAAAACATTCTTCAAGCCGCCGAAGAAGATAAGTCAGTTTTTACCATCTGTCAAGTCCCTCTACAGGACGCAGGAGTATACAAGCTAGATTGTGAATGTGGTCTCTCTTACATAGGCCAAACAAAAATATCGAATAAAACCCGCGTAAAAGAACACATAGCTGACGTGAAGCATCGTCGTTCTAGGAAGTCTGCAGTCTGTGACCATGTTCTGGATCATCCCAACCATTACATCAGATTTGATAAACCACAGATCCTTGCAAAAGAACACCGATTCCTACCAAGGATGATTCGCGAGGCTATTGAAATCAAAAAACATCCTAATTTCAATAGAGAAGATGGTTGGGTATTACCACCAGCTTGGGATCCAATAATAAATAAAATTAAATCAAAAACCAAGCATACCACTGCAAGACTTCAAGACACAGTTAGCTCTTTCTGCGTAGATCGGACCCAAAAATAATAATTAAAAGCTGAAGGTACCCCAGGTTAACTATGACATCAGGACATCTGTCACCTCAGTCCTCCCGTGACCATGGGTGCTATAAAGCACTCGAAACGTCGGGTTATAAATAGTATAAAATTAAACGCGATAAAATCCGTAAACTTAGTTTCATTTAAATTGACATAAAAGGTTAATTAATAATATCCTTACAGCCTGTGCCACCACTGAGCGAATGCCTCTTCTCATTTCTGAAACAGTTTTAGAGCCTAAAAGATTTATAAGCCGCATCTTCTTCTTCTTATACATTATTATACACATTGTTGTATACGTTTATATAAATAATTGTAGCCAAATCCCGAATATCCGTCGACGCTCATTCAATAACTGACTGTAGGAGCCGAAGTTGAACTTTGAAACTGTTTAAAACTTAGATCATTATCGTCAGGAAATAATGAAAGTTTCTATGTATATACTATTCTCGATTTTTTACTTCTACTGTATTTACTAGTACAAATATTACAGTAATATAAGTTTAATAGGCACTCTCTGTGTGGTAGCGGCCTAAGAGAATCTACCACCCCATCTCATCCCGTGGGTGTCGTAAAAGTCGACAGAGGGAAAATGAAAACCAAGAGATGGCAGCAGCATCTTGCTGGAACATCTGAATAAATAAACTGCGGTTACCAACCCGTCTGCCAAGCGTGGCAACTATGGCAAAATCCCCCCAAAACGAGAGCTACAAACTTTTGTGGTAATCTATGGGGGAGGCCTATGTTCAGCAGTGGACTATTGATAGGCTGAAACGACGACGAAACGACGAAGCACTCTTTATTAATTCAGCGTACGGATTAACGTCACACAGCGGAAATGATAATGTCGATGGCCTGAATTACAACAGTTCATGTAAGTGCTTTGCCGTTGACTTGCGCACAGAGTAAATAATATCTATTCAAGACAATCTAAGGCTTTAACTACATTTCGAATCCAGGTACCACGACTCTGTATTGAAGTATACCAGTGCAAAACATTGACGTGTTTTCTAAAAATCCTGGACAGCTCAAAGTTCAAAAGACGGATAACAGCATACAAGACCTGAGCTGATCCTAATTTTTCGATTTTTTATATATTATTTTTGTACATATTTTTAAAAAGTCTACATTATATTAAAATTAACGGTGTTTCGTTTGTAAGTAGCAAGTATTTGTATAAACTTTATTGGCATCTATGCTATTCTTATTTTTGTAATTTAATATTAGTTATTTTTTTAAAAACAGTGTTTCCCCTGGGATATCGCCTGTGCCATGAGTGCGTTTTAAAAACATAAATTTCACTGGCGCTAACCTCAGCTAACCCTAGTGACCCCAAGACCTGGAACAACTACAGATAGTTGTTAGATGATAGGCCATACAAATAAATGTCCCCTGCGGCAATTGAACCCGCAACCTAAGGGTTGCGGGCACCATTCAAGCTGACAGCTGTTTGTATGTTTCCCTTAAAAATAATAAAATTAAATAAAATTAAACAAACGCGGTTGCCGACTAAACTATGTTATGTTAAATTTAGTCTATGTTGAAGAAGATAAATATAAACGTGCACTTATGTAATGTTTTATGAACTCTTGTTTATGAATCGTCATCATTATCATCGTTAGTCTGTTAATAGTTCAATATTGTTTTTATAGGAGAAAATGACGAGACGAGCAAAACGTTCACCTAATGGCTTACCATATCATGGATTGCTGCATAGGAATCCTACCACCAGTATTTTGCGTATTTTTAGCCTAGCGTTTCGCTATGGTTATTTCGCCATCTTTCAGAGGCAATGAGATTTTTAGGCATTTCCTGTAATCGACGCTTACAATATACGTATGGATAAGAAGAGATCGCAGCTTCCTTACGCCGCCATTATACGGCGTGTTATGAATTAGCATAATATAAAAGCGGGAATTGGTTTAGAAAACCTTGAACAACGCTCCGTAAATTTATACAATGGAAAATCAGACGGTCGCTTTGCCTGATGTTACGTTATCCGATCTACATACTTCGTGTTGACAAACTTACATAGTTTGAGAGCTTCATGTATTATTCTAATTCAGTTAAATTAACGTCACTGTTATCAAGTTGTAACGTGACGTGGTAACTTAGTATGGCTAATTATTTATTAATATATTATTTAATTTTTAAAAATACAAACTTCCTTTAAATAAAGAAGTGAAAAGAAAACTAAAGCCAAGTAAATGAGTTCAGAATTTTGTTGGTGGCCAACAGGTCCATCGACGGGCCGATCTTCGACATGATCTGAGTCGATCGTGAGCTTATGTAAGTAAGTGAAGCTACGAGCAAGCCGTTCACCTACTTGCCACTGGTAAATTTCCATGAGATTCGTTTCGATTGATTCGCCTACTACTACGCTACTACTGCAGTACTCTTCAGTGCCATTCAAACCAAAACAGTAATGTTAACACACTACTGTTTCACAGCAGTATAACTGGCGTTGCAGTGGATAGGTTTTAGTTTGGACGGATTTCTACATAGGAATCCTACCCCCTGTGAAAGACAATATATCTTCGTTAATTAGTAGCGCACAGTAATCTCTCTACTTCTTACGTTATTGATTATTATCGGCGCTCTAAATATACAATTAATAAATAAAATTAATAAATAACAATATCCTTTACAAATGTAACAATATTTTTTACTTCTTAATAATTGAATTAAGCACCGTTATATAATACTAGAATCCAAGTGCTTAGATTACCAACATTCCACCAAAATATTATCGCAAGCCAGAGTTAATTTACTACATAAGAAGGGATGGTAGGCGGTGCTCTTCAAAACTGGGTAATACACACCATTTTACATTTTGCATGCGAATCTTAGCTAATTAACTTTCTCTCCTTTACTATATTGGTTTCCGCAAAGTAACGCCTGATTCAACGAACTATATATATATATATATATATATATATTGTAATACGCATATTATCAAAAACAAATTACAACTCTTTCGTTTTCAGCGAAGGCGAAAAGTGGGCTACGCGAATGGCCTCTGCCTTTTTTTGTTATTTCATAAAAGTGACGAAACGAGCAAAACATTCACCTGATGGTAAGTGCAACGTCTGCCCATAACAAATGCTGTGTCACCCAGAATTACTGTGTGACACTGCGCCCGTCGCCCTGAGACATCTTAAATCGTTCTTAAATCCCATATGCCCAGTGATTACGCTAGCTCACAGTGCCGTTCAAACCGAAACACAGTAATGTTTGCACACTACTGCTTCACGGCAGAATATCTGGCCCTGGGGTAGTACCTACCTAGACGGATACCGGCATAGGAATCCTACCACCGGTAAAGCCTACCCCTTATATGGGAAAAAGCATGTGTGTACGTGACTGTATGTGTGTACGTTAAAAAGTAACAGACATTTCCATGTTCTTAACAACCTGAAACCTATAAATAACTATAACTTCTGTCTATCAGCCTACACCCGCATTTATCTTTCTACACTATATATTTGGAAATGACAAAGGGGAAATTAAAACCAGGAGATGGGCAGCAGCATCTTTCTGGAATATCTGAATATAAACAGTCGTTGCCAACCCGCCTTCCAAGCGAGGCAACTATGGCAAAATGACCCCAATATGACAGATTCAAACTTTCTTGGTCAATGGGTGAGGCATACGTTCAGCAGTGGTCTAGTGATAGGCTGAAATTATAAAGATGATAGGCTACGCGATCAGACACTGACACATTTACAACCTTATTGACATCTGTTTAGCTCAGTGTTTCTCCTATTTGCCTTGCGTCCTTAACGTTGTTTAGTTTTAATTATGGCTGGGAAGCCAGTATTTATATAACACACATATTATTTACTTTCGTGTCTGGTATATTTTCTACGCTACGCGCGGCCGCTTTCGACACTAACGTATATGATATCTTCTAAAACAACTGAATGATGTCGACATGAAAATCAAGGAACAAGCATAAGACAAAACCTCCATAAGGTGCTGGATTTCGCAGTCAATAAAGTAGACGCCGAAGAACATACGGGCGATTCCAAGTATAACATATATTTCGTTCGATACTGAACGGAGAAGTGTTTGCTTTCATTCCTATATTTCGCTGTTTGTAGGTCGCGGTGTATAATCAACGTTGATTTCTCTGGACAACCCAAGTGCTGAAGTCTCACTGGAACAGCCATCGCCGGGGCGGACCAATACCTAAATAGCCCAGCTAGCAACGGGCGATAACTTGTCATGGCAAAATACGTTGGTTGGATCCTCTCACAGTCGAAGACGTCCCTGGTACCTAAAAAAGAGCTCATCCAGTTTTAATTTCGGACTTTTCCAGTTTTTCCATTTTAAAGAACCTTCCACTTTCACGGTACCTCCTTAATTTTGTAATATAAGCAAACAATAAATAATATTCACAGTATGATGTTAATAATATAAAAGCTGCGTCGTTTATTTTAATAAAGTGTGCGGAAAATTGTATGCTTAAATTAATCCCTCTCAATAAATGACGATGAACCAATTTGTCGTATTAAAAATAAATCGTACCGCGCTACAGTATAAATTAGACATGTGATTAAATGTATTGTGGGTTTTTAAACGGTCGCCGTAAAACTGAATAATTGCATTTAGTGTACAAACTTGCATCGCCACTGCTGCAAGGTACGGGATTTAACGCTTTCAGGACAAATTTTAATTTATTGCCGCATAATTTTTTGAAATGTGCACTTTGCGTTAACGCTCAAGCTGTGCCTGAGAGTTCAGTGTGATACACATGATTTTAATATTTAAATTTTCGCATAAATTTTAATACTTTTTAATATTCTCAGTGCTGCTATGAAACTTGCAAGAGATGCAGTCTCTTAATAAACTTTTCCTTGCATTAAACACTGAATATAAAAATGTGAATAAAACTTAAACGTATAATAAAATATATTTTTTTACAAAACGAACCCTGCGAATAAAAAAAATAACGAATTATATTGCAATAAATTTATTCTAGTTACATGCTTATTGTGATTCTGTATTGACAAATTATTGGTTATCTTTAACTGACTTCCTTTAACCAGTGTGAATTGCCACTGATGACACACTGATGATAACCGCGGCCTGATCCTTCACTGCCGGCCGCATGAGGATGCTAAAAGTCACATAGCACTTGCACATGGTCAGTGTTTCTCTGCGAGATAGAATATGTATAGACGATATCCTGGAATAATCGACGTAGCCCTAATAAGCACCAATGAAGTAGCAACGTAGTTACACTAATGACAATATCTTACCGGCAAACACAATGTAGGGCGACCCTCCACTAGATGGAGCGATGCCCTGCTTGCGAAAATTCGGTGATAGCTGGTGGCTTTGCGATAGACTAAACTGACTTTCACGTGGCGTAATGGTTAGCATACCTCCCTTCTAAGTCTTACAACGTAGTTGTTAGACACAGCATGCATCAGACACAGAAAATTAAGTACAAGTGAGTGCCTCTGTGCTTTCACTAATTCTTATTACACTATATAATATATAATATTGTCCAGAAATTAACCGAAATACGAAAAAGTTTCCGATAGACTGTATTCTTTATTCAAATAACGCTTATTCGTGCATACTTAACAAATACGTCAACCATAAAACATAATCACGGTACAACCTTCCTAGGAGAACATCCTCTCTCAAACTAACGACGTGTTAAATAGCTAAGACAAAGCACACGCTTCCTCCGTCGACGACAGGCGAGTAGATATCAGATGCACCGCGCTCCTTTGTCTACCGTGAGCTAACATAGATCACACTAAGTATCTCACTTACCATTCTGCTTCCTACACCGTAGAAAAAATTAAAACAGCATAAAATATTCACATACATATAAGTCATACCAAATAAACATAATTATTTATTTGATTTTACGCCTCTTGGAAATATTAATAATACATTCTTTAACAATATCTAGCTCATGTAAAAACAGTTTTAAATCATACTTTAATTATAACTTACAGATATCTTCACTTTATTAATATTTCAGTATAAGAAAAAGAGAACAAAAGCATCTGTAACAGCCAAACACTTTCAGTACTTTATTAAGAAGTTTATATACAACACACGATGATTTACAGTTGCATAATTAAGTACTTTATAAAGCGGCTTTGAATAAAATACGCAATTTTCCAGATTTTGAACGACGCTTTCCAAAGTTACGAAAAAGTTAGACGTTGAGTCCCGATTCAAACTTTCAAGTAATTTAAGTACTAATTAGTTGTTGAATTATTTTCTCGAGTCTAGACCAGTAATAATATAATAACTACTATGTTAATTAAAATCATCTACGGCTGAGATTTTGGCAGTTCATGTCTTCTTAATCATTATACTATATTAGTCTATTTAGATATGTCAGTCTAACTACATTGCCTTTGTCCTATGACAATTTTTTAAACAGCTGATCCAGATCAATATCAGATGCAATATGCGGGACAATCCAAGCTCAACACTGCTCGAGAGAAATGATTGTCCAATTGTGCGATACTGGCACTCGATACTTACGAAGTCCAGAGGCACCATATTTAATGTTAAATAACATTATTGTTTTTTTTCTTTTGTGTTTACTAACAAACTAGAGCCGTGGTAGCTCAGGGGCTAGGCACTCGCTTTAAATTTCATAGTACGCGAGTGACCTGGGTTCGATTCCCGGTGCCGGCACCACTAAAATTGTTAATTGCAATTTTAAGTGCTGACTTGCCACGTGCTCGGCGGTGAAGGAAAACATCGTGAGGAAACCTGCATGTCTGAGAAATTAAAAATATTTCGAAGACATGTGAAGTCCGCCAACCCGCATTGGAGCAGCGTGGCGGATTCTTCCTAGCTCCAAAACCCTCTCAGAAATGAGGGGAGGCCTGTGCTCAGTAGTGGGACATTTATAGGCTGAAACTTTACTTTTTTACTACTTTTACTAACAAAATATGCACGTATATTTTGCTTAAAAAAAATTATTATTAATAAATCCAGGATAATATTCTCACAAATACCACTCTAAAGGACAGGAAAAAATCGTCATATGTATGTCCCGTGGGTGGTGTGTGGCGTAATAGTCGACTAAGGGAAGTGCCTGGGAAACGTCATTTCGACTTTCGAAAGATAGCGGCATAACAGTCTCGAAAAAAGTCAAACCAAAAATACGAGTAACACTACTACATTTTGGTTACGGGCAACATTGAAGATGTGTCGCGTTTGATAATGCAATGGTAATGCTTCTTCATAGAGATCCACATCGAGCGGCAGATTTTTAACAGACTAGTGATGAACCGTTTTATGGGGTGACAGCTGGTCCCTAACGTCACTATTCTGTCGTAGTAATAGGCCGTCAAAAACTGTCACTCAAACAAGAGTAAATATATTTGTTTATGAAATGTCCTGCAATATGGAAATAAACGTCAAAATTATTTAACTGCTATTTATATATATTACAAATAAATTAAATATTTAAGCAAATTTCCAATTTATATATTGAGTGAATACATTTATTTTAATTTAAGCGAGCAGGTTAATCTCACCCCTTACAATACTTAATATTTAGTGATGCCATTATTATTAATGACCAAAGGGTCATTAGTAAAGCTTTAGAGTCCAGTATCTTATTTCTGAATCACATTTTTATTATTGCTTTATTAATTAAGTTAGTAACAGCATATAAATTTCCCACTGCTGAGCAGTCTTCGAAACATTGTTATTCCTCAGACATACAGCTTCTTCACGATGTTTTACTTCACCGCTGAGCACGTGGTAAATCAGGATTCACCAACTTGCAGAACTAATTTAGAGGTGCCGTCGCAGGGTATCGGACTCCGGTCTACTCATATGAAATTTAAGGCAAGTTCGGCAATTTAAGGCAAATTCGGCCCCTGAGCCACCACGGCTATTAAATTAGTTACTAAGTATTTTATCATTTCAGCCTATCATTAGTCCACAGCTGAACGGAGGCCTCTCCCATAGATTGCCACAAAAGTTTGTAGCTCTCATTCTGGAGGGATTTTGACATGGTTGCCACGCTTGACAAGCGTGTTGGTAAACGCTGCCCATCTCCTTGTTTTTATTTTCCCTCTGTCGACTTTTATGACACCCACGGGATTAGATGGAGTGGTAGATTCTGATAAGGCGCTACCACACTGCGGCTTAAGCCGCTACCACTCGGTGGTATTCTGCCGTGAAGCAGTAGTGTGCAAGCATTACTGTTTCGGTTTCAAGGGCACTGTGAGCTAGCGTAATCACTGGGCATTTGGGACTTAAGAACTGATGTCTCAGGGTGACGGGCGCAGTGTGGAGTCACACAGAAATATTCTGGGTGACAGACAATTTGTTGTGGGCGGACGTTGCACTTACCATCAGGTGAACGTTCTGCTCGTTTCGTCACTGTATACCATAAAAAAAATTAAAAAATAGTTAAAAAAAACTTAAAAAACACGCTTTTACAGAAGATCCAACTAAATTAATCAATAGATGGCGCTAATATATTACCTGTTATAGAGGTCATCGTCCTAAATTAGTTTGTAACAAAATAAATAATAGATTAAAAACCAAATTAATAACTGTTTAAAAAAAAATAAAAAACACGCTTTTATAAATAAACCAAACTAAAAAGTAGAAAATAAATAAAAGTTTGAAAAAACTAAAAAAACACGCTAAGAGAAATACAAACTAAAAAATAGAAAATAAATTTTAATAAATTTGAATTAAGAAAAGTGTAAAAAATTCTAATAAATATTAATGACTAATAGCGTAAATAAGAAAAAAAGTTTAATTTAAAAAAAGCGTGGGGTGGTTTTTAAGATGTCATCGAAATGATAATTCTTCTTCTCATATCTGTCAATGAAATATTTATAACTATAGTGTCACCATGCACCCGACGCTTTTTTAACATAAAACATTTTCTTATTTACACTATTATTCATTTATATTTATTAGAATTTTTTACACTATTCTTAATTCAAATTTATTAAAATTTGTTTTCAATTTTTTAGTTTGTATTTCTAAATAAAGCCTATTTTTTAGTTTTTTCAAACTATTATTTATTTTTAAAATCTCTACAGAATTCGAACCCTCTACCCATAGCGCAAAAGCCACAGCGACAACTTGTTCGATTTATTAAATAAACAATTTGTGAAAACAGTACAAGTGTCATAGAGAAAACTTTGTGCATATTGCGTGCACGGAGGAGTGTGAGATTTGGGATGGTGAAAGTTTACATGGAGAAGGAGTATAGATAGCCAAAATTTATACATAATTAAAGGTTACTGATACATAATTACAATAATGTTAATAAATTACGGTTAAATTTCTATGATTGGGCGACCACTAGTTCTTTATTTTATTTTATAAAGTGACGAAACGAGCAAAACGTTGATCTGATGGTAAGTGCACCGTCCGCCCACAACAAATGCTGTGTCACCCAGAATATTTCTGTGTGACACCACACTGCGCCCGTCACCCTGAGACATCAGTTCTTAAGTCTCAAGTGCCCAGTGATTACGCTAGCTCACAGACCGAACCGAAACACAGTAATGCTTGCACACTACTGCGTCACGGCAGAATAACTGGCCCTGGGGTGATACCTACCTAGACGGATTCCTGCATAGGAATCCTACCACCAGTAAAAAAAAGTTCATATAATTATTTAACAAATACATTGGAAATGGATCCATTTCAATTTTAATTTCTTGATGTTACACCTGTTACGGAATAAAAGTCCAATGCCAGACAGGACAGCCCAATCTGCAGTTTAACAAATTGCCACTTTGATATACTGACATTGTAATTGCTTGGCGAAATGTTTTGTTTTTCCATGTAGATCAATTACGTCTGCTTTTATTTTAGCGAAGGACTCAAACAACCCTGTAGTTCAGTCCGTTTTATAATAAACTATCTGTAGCCGCGACTTCGTTCGCGTGGGTTTTTGGATTTGTTTAGACAAGATTAAAACCAGTCTCAATCAAGTTTAAACATAATATTATAACTAGCTATGCCCTGCGGATTTACCTGCGTAATTATGATTGCGCCATACAGCACGGTACCCCGCTAATCTGAGCCCGGCTTCGGCCCTTCTCGGTGATGTTGCGGTGATGTTAGGTTAGGTAAGCTTGAAGGATTACGCTTAACTTGGAGCTTTTTTTAATCAAAGGACTATCTATTGCTGTTCTATATTTGTTTAAACTGTTCATAACTTCGGTACAAAATATAAAATATAAAGTATACCTATTCTTCTATTCTCCGCCGTACAATTGGAATAAAATTCTAATACGATTTTATTATTTACCGATCTCCTCTCCATTTAGCGGTTGTAAAGTCATTTCAGTGGCAAGGGGACATGTGAACGACGTGTAGCGGGCCACCCTCACTCTCGTAGAGCGGAAATGTTTTTCTAACGACAATGGCGTGTCTATCCCACTACTTACTACCTCCACTTCGGAAGTAATACGCCACTTATTACTCCCGTACTCACCGACGTATGGGTGTAGCCATAGGTAGAAATACTTTATTAAACAAAAACTTTATATAAAGGATTTGACGATCGCGTGACCTGGTGATTATAATACTTGACTTCTATGTCATCATCATCATCACCATTTTAGCCTATCTTAGTCCACTGTGGAACATAGGCCTCCCCCATTGATTGCCACAAAGCAAGGTCCTGAGCCACCAGCATCCGTCGACTTCCCGCGAAATCGCGTAGGTCGTCGCTCCATCTAGTGGGGAGCTCGCCCTACACTGCATTTGCTGGTACGAGGTTGCCACTCTAGAACCTTTCTTCCCCAACGGTTATCGGTTCTACGACATAAAGCCGTAGCTCGCTGGGCGAATCTGAGCTTCCTCAAGAGTTTTGAGACCTTGAGGTATACTCGACGAGAAGATGTGACGTAGTTTCCCGAACGCTGCCCTGAGTTGGATCCGTCGATTGACGTCTTGGTCGAAGGTGGACCTACCTAGTCTGACAATCTGTCCATGGCATACCTATTCGTCAACAACTTCGAGCGTAGGTAAATGGCGATGGATTGTCATTAGGTCTAACCTATCTACTGAAAATCTCATTTTAATTATGTGGAGCCAAATTATACCGCTACGAATAGCATATAAGAAACATTTTGTATTTAAAATAAAAACAATATTGGTTGATTTATGGACCTCGAATTTAATTGATCGATATTAAATTTAATAACGAAAAGATAAAATATTAAAACATCCGATGCCCATTGAAAAAAATGCATAAAACCAGAATAATAAGATCATTGCAATACTTGCAAAGGTCGTAGCGTTATCTTTTCTTCGGAAACGACGCTTCTTGCAAAATGCACACAATGATTGTAACTAACAAATAATCTAAAACATTAACATTATAATGCACCGTCTGTAGATACGGCCATTGTATTTTTTTATAAAGTGATGATAACAATAAAACATTCACCTGATGTTAAGCGCAACGTCTGTCCATAACAGATACCGTGTCACCCGGAATATTTCTGTGTGGCACCACACTGTGCCCATCACCCTGAGACAACAGTTCTTAAGTCTCATATGCGTAGTGATTACACTAGCTCTTAGCGCCCTTCAGACCGAAACACAGTAATGTTTGCACACTATTGCTTCACGGCAGAATAACTGGAATTGTACCACCCGTACCTACATAGACGGATTCCTGCAAAGGAATCCTACCACAAGTCCACAGAAACCTGGAAGATCGCCTTGATAGGAATCAGATTTGAGAAAGAGGTAAACGAGAAAGAGATAATCATTATCCTATCTTTATTGCATGACTCACTAGTCCACACTAAATCTAATGGTAAGTAGTTAGTGTGGCACATTAAAAACCTTCAACTATCCTTGGTAATGATTCAAAACGAAGGTTCGTCATTATGCCTGATATCTGTGATGGAATGCCTCTTAACTAGTAGCGTGTCCAGTTTTCTTCACATACGGTACGAAATAATTACTGCATTAAGCAGCTACCTTCTTTACCCCTTGATAACAGCAGTGTTAAGCTGTTACTGAATACTTGGTTGGCAATTTATTTGGCTTTTTAACGACAACGTGATTTACCACTTGAGCATAAAAAAATCAACCAGACGTCGTCACCCTGTATTTTATAAAATAGATCATCGCTTCTTTGTGATAAGCTTCGATAAATGATAAAGCTTCAGTAAGTTCAGTATTTAGTATGTAGTAAGTTTGCTAAAAAATATGCTGGTGTCATTGCCATTTCAAATCGAGATCCTTAAATCACTTACACCCGATATTTCACCAAACTTTCTTATGCTCGAGAATACCCGGAATTAATTCAACTCAGTATTTCTACTCTTGGATAACTTCGTTCATGTTTCACCACTACAACAGAATACATTTAGTCTCGAATAGTTATTCAGAGACAAAAGTTAAATCTGAATGAAAAAATTAACGAATATATAAGCCGCGTAAATGAAATTACTTACATCCTTCGTGTTACGTTACATGTACTATGCAAGTGTTCATTTTAGTAGGGCTTTTTTCACTTTTAATCTCTTTCCAAGCTAAAGTCACTACGCCAGTGCAACAAGACGTTTTCTGAGAGATGTCAAGTATAATTGCTACATTTTTAAGTTATCTAAAGAAATCGTGCGCTTGTTGATTTAAGGTTACGTCACTAACTTTTGAAATAATGGACATGACTATTGGAGCAGCATTATTTAAGTAAATGTTCGACATAATATGCCAATTTTCGAAATAAACTTTTACGCAGTAAGCTAATGTGTTCCATCTGACTTGTGGTATAATAATTGCATATCCACAACCTTCTTTGTGTGCGGACTTTATTCGTGCACAATAATACCAGAATACGCAACGCTGCCATTATACAGCTCATTTCTCGTTTCCCGCGGGGCGAAAGGTGAACTACGAGTGTTGTCTCTGTCTAACCCTTATATGGAAAAAAGCGAGGGTTTATGTATGTATGTTTATTGTATTTTGCAGGTGCAAAGTGTGTGGATTATAAATATCGCATTAAAGATTTTACTGGCTCAGCAATATCTTCTGCATTTAAGTCGTGTGCTCTTAGCACTAAACTAACACTAACTGTTTGTTTTATAAAATAAAAAATCTGTTTTTTATTCAACCCTGAGCCTGCAGCAGTGTTATTTTACCACGTAATGGTACACGATTTGTAACAAATTTTAACGATGTAAAAAGTTCTAATATTTATAAACTACAAAATCAATGTGCTGTTAATGTGTATATTTTCTTTAATTGTGAGAATTGCTAAGAATTATTAGCAAAATTGGCTTGGAAGTTGATTTACTTTTCGAGTACACATATAAACAAACACCATCGTAACACCCAAAATAGACTACTCGAAGGCGCAAATATTTTCTAACAATGTTGCAGTCCGAGCAAAGTCATCTCCTTCGTACAAATATAGCTAAGAAAATAATGGAATTATGGAAACTAGATGTACCTTTAATATCGGGGACGTAGGTTTTCAATTCTGAAACAACCTTACCCATTTTTGAAAAAATCATTATGTGACCTGGAGTTATCCTTAATCGAAAAGCGAAAAATTAAAATTAAAATTTTTGGAACAAATCCTAACAATCACTTCTGGTCTTGCTTTATTTCTATGAAAGCCCTATTGGCTATCTGGACATCTGTAGCCATTTCACACTGTTTACATTTCATCTCTCAGAGCAACAAACGCTGTAGTCAGAAGGGGAATGCGCGCGCAACGATCTCAAATGCGATAGCTTTGAGGACTTCTTATCGTGATCATACGCCTCACGCTTTGCTAGTGTAACTAAAGTCACTTGCATACGCTTTTACCTACGGCTTCTTAAGTTTACATGAAGAATTTAAATAGTTATTAATATAAATTTTACTTGCGAAACGTAGTAAATTATGTATTTTAATTAGTAAACAAAGTGTTAAAAATGGACTTACTTCTTTTGGAGAAAATTATAACGATTTTCAAGAAGGGAAAATTGTTATTACATACATACTTTAACTGTATAATCGTATTTATTTATATCTAGATACCGTTTAATTAAAAAGTGATTGTTTTTCTTTTGCAGGATCTATAATAGTTTTGTCTGCTTCAATATTTTCTGTCCCATCTAACACCACTGTTACCAGTTTTTTATCAAACGGCGACATAGAAACTAATTTGATTTGTTTATCTTGATCATTCCAATCAGATCGTCCTCTCAAATATACATGACGACCACATTTACAATCAGAATCGAGACGCAACCGGTTGTAAGAATCCTGATTAACATTTTTCATGATACAATCATGGCAATAGTGAATTCGATTAATATGATTATGAGTGGGCTTTTTTCTCTCCTCCAGCTTCCCTTCCAAAGTATTTTTCAAATATTGATCCCAACCCTGTTCATCGTCCGTGTTTTCATCAATAACTTTTGTACCAACAATATCATCGAAAACAAAAGTACTATCGCGTTCTTCTTGTTGGTTAGCTAATTCACTCTTGTAAAAAGTAAGCTGGGATTCATAAGGACGTGAATATTCTGTATTATATTTCTTTACTAGACGTTGTCTTAAATCCAAAGATATTTTTGAAATTGTATTGTGATTACGAACATATGGTGGCGCTTTTGAAACTTCAGACCTTCGACTTTCATTTTCCTGTACAACTGGTTTTATGTTTTCACCTCTATAATTTGGCCGCAATAGCGGCGCTTTTAATAGCTCCAAGAATTCGCGCTGGTCATTTGAAACTTTGCTTGCATCTTGAATTTTTGAATCTACTGTTTTATTTGATGTTTATATCGTCATTCTGTATTTTTACTTTATTGGTACATAAATGAGTTAAAAGAGTACCTTGGGTTTTATCAAGTACCTTATACATTTTGTCTGTTTCTGAGTTTCCTTTTGCAGGAGTGACAATGTTTAACGTCGAAAACCTTTGACTTAATTCTTCAAAATGAGCATTATCTGAGCTTGTCATAAGCGATTTGGGTAAATCATGAAGAATTTCATTGGGATTTTGCATCTGTGAATGAAACAGATTAAGCATTGGTGTTTTAAATTTTTGACGAATAAAGATAAACGATCTCTCATTTATTTTATTTGGCTTTGATGCTCCTTGACTTAATATTTCTGATTCATTAATGTTATTTTTTGCATTTTCAAGGTTAGCTTTACTAAGAGGATTTGGCAATTTGGTTTCAAAGGATATTAAATTTTCTCCTTCTGTTGTTGCTAAATCGATTTCTTCCAAATAATTTTCCGCTCTTTTTCGTTCTTTTAACTGCAAAACAAAAAAAAATCTAATGTATTATCGCATAATAACGATCTTGTAAATAATTAAATGAAAAGTTCATTATGTGCGTCATGTATTTTTGTTGCGTGTCTGACGCGAAAATATTTTATTTTATTATTGCATTCAGGCAGTTTACAGGTGTTAACGTGGAACAGATTAAATTTCACTTATCTTTAAAAAGAATAACTTAAACATTTTGTTGTTGTTGAACTAGAATCGAAACTAGGACGTTTCAAAAATATACCTAGTAAAAAAAGTTAAAATAAAATGGTTTTTTCAGGTCGTAGGATTTCTATGCAGGAATCCGTCTAGGTAGGTACCACTCCAGGACCAGTTGTTCTGCCGTGAAGCAGTAGTGTGCATACAATACTCTGTTTCGGTTTGAAGGGCTCTGAGAGCTGAGTGACTGATGTCTCAGTGTGACGAGCGCAGTGTGGCGTCACACAGACAGTGCAGACGTTGCACTTAACATCATGTGAATGTTTTGCTCGTTTCGTCACTTTAACCAATAAAAAAATGATATATTATGTAACTTGATGTCAAAGGACCGATTTATTTAAGTGTTTAAGGTTTTTATTTCGAATATGCGTTTAAAACACTCTTATCAAAATACACCTATTATAGCCATTAGCTATTATAGCCAGTATAAGCAATAGAATAAATATATTGAAAAAATATAATATGCAATAATTTTACAGATGAACAAAATGTGAAAACAATATTGTTATATTGAAATCATTATTTATTTTAAAATACTTCTTGCAGGACACTTATGTTTTTGTGAACGAAACCATGGTCCTCAATAATAATTCCAACTTACACATGCTCTAGAAATCCTATTAGAAAACCGCGTCAATAAATTTTATTTCGTTGTAGAAATTTGTAATAGCTCATTTACATATAAAGACTTAGCTCAAATAGGACTCACTGATGTCTACAGTAAGTTTTTTAATTTTGAAAAGCTATTACAGCATAGTCCGCTACGATTTCAACCTGTCAATCTAATAAACACATGAATCCCTTAAATACTGCCGCAGAGTGCGGTGTGTGACTGCATTGACTTTCCGCATTCTTTTTGTTTTTAAATGTTATCTGATAAAGCTAACCCCGGTCTCCTTGCCAAGAGGTGGCAATGTCTACTACCCTATCTCTTTTCGGGAGTGCTGGAAATCGGGTCGATTCATGCCAAACACAATAAATCTTACGACATATGGCTACATATGGCTGGATATCTCCGACAGATGGCGAAATGACACACTTATAATGACAGGTCATCTATAATGCGTGTCTGGTATTCCAATCACTAATATGCCGATCAAGTCCTCCTAAATTGCTTATATGCAGTAGTTTATTGTATTGGTGTAAGCATAAGAGAATCTACCACCCCATCTCAACCCGTGGGTGTCGTAAAAGTCGACAGAGGGAAAATAATATAAACCAGGAAATGGGCAGCAGCATATTCCTGGAACATCCTCAATAAATAAACCGCGGTTGCCAACCCGCCTGCCAAGCGTGGCAACTATGGCAAAATCCCCCCAAAATGAGAGCTACAATTTTTTGGGGCAATCTATGGTGGACGCTTAAGTTCAGCAGTGGACTAGTGATAGGCTGAAATGATGATCATGAATGATGAAACATAACTGTGATACTTCTCAGCGTTATACAGAGTGGTCAACCTCGGTTGCTATAAATACAGCGTACAATTTTCTTACTTTATTTTTGGTATCAATATTGTATTTGCTGTTTTTATATGTACATATAATTCTTATCGTTTATTTTTTTATTATATGTGAAATGTGGTGTCACACTGAAATGATCTGGGTGACAGCATTTGTTATGGCGAAACATTGCACTTACAATCAAGTGAACGATTTGTTCTTCTTGTCACTTACTCCAATAAAAAAATGAATAAATATACTAATTTATATAACTACTACGTTTAATATTAATGACTAGACAAACAATCATTACGTATAAATTTATTCGACACTAAAATATGAAACTAAAAAAAACAATAGAAAATACACTAGATAAATTATGACATCATATCCTCCATTTTTGGATTTTTTTTTAAAACGTACAATTCGAGAATAACTCACCTCCGTAATGCTCGAGGGAACTATATATCCGGAAGTAAGTCCGATACACAAGAAAAATGAAACTATAAGCTCATTTCTCATCTTCCAGTTGGTATCGTGAAATTGTTTAGAAATAGAAACTAAAAATATGTGTGCACCTTTTCAGAGCAGCTACTAAATGTTCTGAAGTTCTGAATGATTGTTTGCAAGAAGAGGCGACGGATAAATTAGAACTGAAAACAACATTACATCGACAATCATAAACATTACATTAGAACAATAGGAACAATAGATCTAATGAACTCACGGTACTATAATGGATGAAAAGAGAATATTTTTTAAAGATGAAATTCTGTTGGCAGAAAAATTGCAACTTTGGTGTATATTATAAACTTTTTCATGGTAAACTTTAGTAGATTAGGAAAGTTTGATTAGACTGTAGCTTGCTTTATATAAAATAAATTGCAACACTGATTGAGTTTTCCGTTGCAATCTTTGTAATAATCCTCTGTATTTACCAAACGAAATTTATTATATGTTACTTTTATATTACTATGGTACTTTAATTTCAGCAAAGATCAATTAAACGACAAACTATTGTAGAATTTTATGAAATATAATTTATTGTTACAGATAAATATTTCATATCATAAAAACTTTTTTTGATTTAGTACTGGCCAAAAATAGCTTTAAGTTCAATAAGGAGCACTTGAAGATCTATTCCATTATCTGAAAGGATCTTAGCTTCTTCGAGGAAAGTCTCATTCTCCCAAAGTGCGCTCCAAATTTGGTCCCATTCTTCACTCAGAAGGTTATCCATTGCGACTTTGAATTCTTCATCTTCAGCAACTTTTTGGTCATAGAGCGCAGTCAGTTTGGCTTTAGGGAAGACAGCGATACAATCGTTAACGTAAGCAGTCATGTCCTTGCCGCTGACTTCATTGCGGCTCTTTTTAAGGTCTTGAACATCATCTGTAAACAAACATTTTTATTATTTAAGCGAGAAGCATTACAAAAATTATATTATCATGATCAGTCTTTAACAGATCGCTGCTGAACATCGGATTTCCTGCAATCGCTATTAGTTGAAAATCGCAGTACCTGTGTCTTCTTATCTTAAACGTTATTGTCCGCCATAGGCCTGAGTTTTTAGGTTCGGCAACTTGAATATGGCTATTTTGACATTTTTCTGATGTTTCCCATGGTCTACTGTTACACCAACCAGAGGATGAGATGGGGTGATTGATTCTCTAACGCTCATATGAAGGCCATCACAGCACAAATTATTTGCATGCGATTTAACCAGTATTTTAATAGTAAAGTATAAAAAACAATTCAATAATGAAGAAGTAATACAATAACTGTACAGTAACTATATGTTTTTAATAATATTAATTAAAAAAAAATCAAATACGTACCAATTATTTCATTCAATCGATCGATGAAGTATAAGATATCGATATTATCGTTTTCTAAAAAGTCGATCACCTGTAATTTTCACAGCATATTATTTTTTAACAATAATTTATCGGTTTTCACTATATGATTAAGTCATTCAATCGGATAAAGTTAGGAGAGGATAAGTGAGTTTGTTCCGGGCCAATTTCGAATATAGCGGCGCTAAATCTTTAAAAAGTAACAACCGAAAATTGGTATTAGCGCGGGATATTATACGAGTAGTGTAGTAAGCATTACCGTGTCAACGCAGATGTACACAGTAATCATTACCCTCCCGTATCTTTGTATAATTCTAATGTGTTTGATTACAAGAAGGGTCAAATGCCAGCATTTGATTACGGCTCGGTAGGCGCTATGGCTAAGCCCTTGGCTTCTGCGACGCGGGTCACGGGTTCGATTCCCGCACGGGACAAATATTTGTATGGCCTACAGATAGTTGTTCCGGGTCTGGGTAGTTTGTGTATATGGAATTTATGTCTGTAAAACGTACCAACGACACAGGAGAAATCCTACTGTGGCACATAGTTCTATAAAAAAAAAACAAAAAAAAAATTGCCAGAGTTTGTAGGTTATAATTTTTTTCGTGTGTTATTGTTTACTTTTTTGCTTCGTTTGTACTTTTTTTGCTGGATTGATTAAATGTGTTCTTATTATTAAATACTGCGATAACAGAATTACAGGGTATAGTTTTGTTTTCATTCTCATTAGTTCTATGAATAATTAAATATCATATTTATATTAAAAACAAATTTCTTACTGCTTTAAATTCCGGCAAGGATTCCATTTCGTACACGAGGTCCTTGAACCTTGAAGTTGACGTGTAGTCAAGAGACTTCCTAAACTCTTCAAATTCGATGTAATGTTCGAATAGATGTTCAATTTCTTGGCCGGCTTCATCCATAATGAGGTCCAAAAAATCTTCAGCATGTTCGTGGAAAATTTTTCTCGCCTGAGGAGCCGAGAAACTCAAAGACAATATAGACAGAAGAATTGTAGCGACCTTCATGATTATAGCTGTACCTGATCAGAGTGATGTCGTAGAAGTAAAGCGCCATGGTTTTTATATCAACAAAATATCTGATATATGTAGATAAGATATAAACTTGTCATGTCAGATCACTGACTAAAGGATAAAACATACTTTTATCATCCTCGTGACAGGTTAGAATTTGCATTGATTTTGATACCGACATCTGCAAATGATTCACTTTTTAAATGGCAACGTAGTATACATAGCTAAGATTAAATCAGAAAATATTGCAATCATCATACGGTGATATCTTACTTAACCCTACTATTATCTAACACTGTCAAAGTTGTCACCTACGCAGGATAGAACAGAATAAAGTCCTATAAATGGCCCAGTGAGCACTGGCCTACTCTTATTTCTGAAAGTGTTTTAGACACGGGAGGAGTCCGCTACTCTGCTCCAATGCCGGTTGGCGGACCTAACATGTTCACATAATATTTTAATAAATTGGCTTCATTGGTTTACAAAAACTACTTACGCCCTGGGAAGAACCAGTAAAAAAAATTAGCGGGCAGTTTTATTTTGTTATTTTTATTTTAAACCTTTTAAAAAGAGTAGTAGTATAACACCTACGAGCACCTCTTTTCTTGTCGTAAGAGGCGACTACACGGGGTACTGTACGGACATCTTTTATTCGCGAAGAATAACACTATAATACGCAATGAGAAGTACCTTTCCACCTCCGATATAAGGCATATGCAATTATTATTCGATGCCAAATTCGAGACAATCAACATACATCAAATCCCAAAAACTAATTATTTGTGCGCCACATATATGATGATGTTAACATCTAGTTTAGCTGTGATTCGTTTCCAATACTCAGTCATAAGGTTTGTAGCTGACCTCTGACTGACACGGTCATCAAGTACTGTACTTCTAAGCCTACATTTAAAAATATAGGTATTCCTTTAAGCATCCCATAAAAATTTAATTCCGCCACATAAAAAAACCTCTCTCTGACAGTCTTCCACAAGCCACGATGGTTTGTGTACGCTATTTCTGCAGCAAAATAACTTTGTTTCTATCCTAGATGTTGCCGTATTTGAAGTATACTAAAAGGACTAAGACAGGCTGAAATGATGATGTAACTTGAAAAATGTTTTATCTTCATAATAGAACTCGAGAATTCGATAACAGCTATATGTACGAGTACTTACTTATATGTAAGACTAGCCCCCGTCTCCTTACCGAGAGATGGCGGTAGACACTTATCAATCATCTATCAATCTATTGCAGGACGGACATCTTGAAAGTTAGGATTATTTTCAAATACTCGAAAACTCCAAATACTGTCGCAAGCGCAGGAGATATTATAGTGTCACTAGTACTCATCTTCATCTACCCGCTAATATCGGAGGTATTTAACAAGTATTGTAATTACTTTACGCATCTAACAAAATACTCAGCTTATGAAAAATTATAACCCCTTGACAAAAAACAACATCGTAGCCTTAGTACACAATTACAAAATGTGAATGTTAAGCACTTTATAACATAAATATTTGTATCATCATCATCAATTCAGCCTATCACTAGTCCACTGCGGAACATAAGCCTCCCCCATAGATTGCCACAAAAGTTAGTAGCTCTCATTTTGAGGGGATTTTGCCATAGTTGCCACGCTTGGCAGCCGGGTTGGCAAACGCAGTTTATTTATTCTGATGTTCTACGAAGATGCTGCTGCCTATCTTCTGGTTTTAATTTCCCCTTTGTCGATTTTTACGACACCCACGGGATGAGATGGGGTGGTAGATTCTCTTAAGCCGCTACCACACGGCGAATATTTATATACTTAAATATATTTGAATTCTTGTTTAGATTTCTGTAGCGTATCGTTCCACGTAAATATTTGTAAGAAAATAATTTTGTTATGTTATAAATATCTGTACTTACAATATTTAACAGAATGAATTATTCGCAAATATGGTTTTTTTAAACACACTGAATTTATTTATATATATTTATATTTATTTATATTCTGGTCAACTAATTTCTTTTTTTTCTAGTTTACGGATATATTTAATCTGTATTCTTTTTTTGAAGAGAGGGTAGTACAACTTTTCAAAACTTGAACAGTTATTTAAATCAATAACGAATTAACTCACTCCCAAAGTTATATAATTAATGTTTCTTAACGTTTCTATTGTACAATGAGTCGCCAACACGACGAAATATTAGAAAAAAACACGACAACAGGATTATCGGATCAAGACAGCGCTGAGGGCTCTTTTATCGACGATTTTTCCCATCTCAGACTGTCGTATTATCAACAACGGAAGATATCTTTTGAGAGTATGTCTCAGTTTGATGAATTCTCTGAAGATTCCAAGTCTACAAGCAATTTCGATAAGTCTTGTGAAGAAAAAGCGTCTGACACAATTCTGACGGAGTTAAGCGACCTTAAAGAGGACGACGAGAGGCAAAAGTTTCGTAAGATGTATTTATCTCAAATCCCTGATCTGCCTCACCCATCGTTCACCGTTGCATCTATAATAGCATCAGCGTCGCACAAAATGGGTTCCCGGTAGCATTTATTTAAAATATGATAACAGAATAGAAGAAGGCGGAAAGTGTGATTCACAAAATATGGAACTCAACTTCAATCCAAAGCGCAGGTCGACTTTAAAGCCAAATGAATGTATTAATTAAATTGCTGTTTTTATTAATATTTTTAATTATTTTCGTCTAAGAGTTTTGTCTGTATATTATTTTGAAACAAACCTGGCAGAGAAATTATTTAAGTATAGTGAAATATTTTAAGTATAAAAACATGTTTATATATTCCCGGATATAATTTACAAGTATTTTCCGTGCTTAGTTATAACGTTAAAGGCCTATATAAATATCTATTAATAAATAAAAGTAATAAATGACAGAGATATTATTGTTTTAAATGTTGTACTATCTTAATCAATTACATACACGTATGTCTTGCAAGTATGTGAACGTGGATGTGTGTGTGTTTGAATATGAATGTGCATGTGTAAATACATGCGTCCGTATATATAATTTCGGTAGATGTAATTGCTGTTAGCCTTTTTGGACTTTTACAGCTTTATCGGATACTGTGCTCACGGGCCAGGGGCCCGCGTGCCAGGTTTGGTTTGACCCAATAATACTACATAAATATATATATATACATAAATATAATTCACAAATAATACTTTACATAAATAATACTCCTACAAAAACCTCGAAATTCGACATGCGTGTGTAAATGTGTAGTAGAGGTCTCTTTTTTTATATTACTACGCGCTGCATAAAGTTATAGCAACTAGGAAAAATGACATTGCACCTAATAAAAATATTTAAAGAATTCAACTCATCAGATATTACAACAGTTTTGAAATATCTTCCCGCTCAAGAGAATTTCTTTGTTGAGTAGTCACAGCGCATCAAAAAAAAAAAAACGCGGGAGAGACAAAAACACATAATTACTGAAGCTAGTGATTTCCCCCGGGAGGTGCCGCGTCGTCGCGCACAGCCTAGCTCTCTCTTTGAAAATATATTATTTAATATTTGTTACAAGCTCTTCGTATATTTTATTTAAAACTGAGTGATGTATTGGATTATTTTGTCCATAATTGTTAGTTATTGTATTCGATTTAGAAAGAGATGGGAATATAATCATAATATTCGTCTTATATTGTTTTTATATACACACACTAGATTGTTATGTATAGATTTTTTTAGATTTTATCTATACATGCACACGAACATAAAGACTGACAAACACGCGCACGTTCGCACCAAACCCCGCATGCACAGTATGCTTACAAGCACGCACGCACTCTAGCTCAATCGCTCACAATCGCACGCACTCACACTTAGACGCAAACTCACTAAAGATAAATTAAATTATTTTATCCCTCGTTACCTTTTATGTAATCTTTTATATAAATTATATCATCATCATCACCATCATTTCAGCTTATCTTAGTCCACTGTTGAACATAGGCCTCCCCCATAGACTGCCACAAAACATGGTCCAGAGCCTCCTGCATCCATCGACTTCCCGCAACATCGTGCAGCCGTTTTCCGGTGCGAGGTATCCACTCTAGAACCTTTCTTCCCCATCGGTTATCGGTTCTATGGGCTAAATGGCCGGTCCATTGTCACTTCAGCTTGCTAATCCTTAAGAAGACATCACTGTATTGAAATTATTTTTATTACCATAAAAAAAATTAAATATAAGGGAGGAATTCTGAGCAGTTTACCCTTGTATTGTAATATAGTTGAAATGGGTAAAAGTCCACGCACCTTTTACGGGAACTCGAAAATAGAATCCAATATTACGTATCTTTTAGATATCCAGAAGGGATGGATAACAACAAACAACGATCATGAAATGCCTACTTTTGACCTGTTACAATTCGCTCCTTAAGGACCTTTTACGATGCTGAAAAACACTCTGTAATGTTAAAAATTTCTTCCGCCGGGAACACTATTTATAAGGTTCTAACTTCAAGCGAACTGTCAAAGAAGTAACCCGGGGGACAGAAGTTCGGGATGGCGCTAAACTTTCCTAACGTGTCTTTATTTCTGATTGTAACAAGACGCCGTAGTCCGTAATGATTTTCCTTTGTACCGCCACAACGGAAATAAACTTCAATACGTAAATAAAATAACGACATCTTTAGCGGATAAAATGTCCTGCCTCCCGAGATAACATTACCTTTAAATATACTCGTATTATTTTTCTTTTAATTTTCTGTGTGTGGTTCTAAAAAGGATTAATATGTCATTTATATTAAAGAAAATATCAATATTCCTTTTCGAAGATCAGTTTAAATTTCAAGAAAAATTTAAGAACTATCCAATATTTTTATATTATTAGATTAACAAATTCATTTTGTTCTTTGTTTAGCATGTTTGAACACAGTGTAAGGCATTAACATAATGAATTTGCTAAACTTCCATGTATTTATTTAAACCATGTATGTATTAAAATTCCAGCGACACAAATTCCCGAGTTTTATCGAAGAACCTCTTGCATATGCCAAGTGTTATAAACCCACCAGACTTAAAATCCAAATTCGATGTGTCCAGCGATTGATCACAACAGGCGGCCAACTTAGAACTTAATGATATTTTTTCTTAGTATGTTTCGTTATGTGAAAGAAGTGTACGTGTTAAATTTATTAGCGTAACCAACAGTTACTCGTAAATCTATCAACATGTTTAAATATTACATAAAATAAAGTAACAAATGGTTGTGAAATCCAAAGGCAAATTAATCTCCAAAAGGATAAAACAGATGCTTTTAACTAAAGTTAAGCTTACACAACAAGTTTACAATAAAGAAATACAACAACAAAAAATATATTGCCTTAAATTTCCCGTTTCCAGTTATTTATAATTAAAGTTTTAAAACCTTGGCGCTTCTAAGAGAACGTAGTCTAATTTTTTTTATGAAAATTATATCACAGTTACCACGCGTGGTGGCGGCGCAAGAAAATATACCACCCTAGCTCATCCCATGGGTGTCGTAAGAATCACCTAAGGGAAATGACTAGAACTTGTGGTTTCCGACAGATGGTAGACTAACCATTTAGAATAATACAAGACCGAAACTACTAATCGTTGACGGGCAGCTTAGACGATAAGGGTTTCCCTTCCAAATCCAAAGATTTCGAAAAGATTTGGTTTCCGTTTGAAGGGCACTAGGAGCTAGCGTAATTACTTGGCATATGAGACTTTATAACAGATGTCTCAGGAGGACGAGCGCGGTGTAGTACTTACCATCAGGTGAATGTTTTGCCCGTCTCGTCACTTTCTCATAATATAAAATAAGAAAAAGTAGTCACGGCCGATTCCATTATAACTGTTATATTTACAATAGCAATATATACACTAACATAGCAGCGACTAAGTTTGCGTTAGTGAGTGAATATTATTTGCGCTATAATTATATATGCAGGAATCCGTCTAGGTAGGTACCACCCCAGGGCCAGTTATTCTGCCGTGAAGCGGTAGTGTGCAAGCATTACTGTGCTTCGGTTTGAAGGGCACTCTGCTAGCGTAATCACTGGGCATTTGAGACTTAAGAACTGATGTCTCACGGTGACGGGTGCAGTGTGGTGTCACACAGAAATACTCTGGGTGACACAGCATTTGTTGTGGGCGGACGTTGCACTAACCATCAGGTGAACGTTTTGCTAGTTTCGTCACTTTATACATTAAAAAAAAAGTAGTTAAATACCCAGTGTGGGTAACGGGTGAATTATTACAAATCTTGTATTGATGGTGTATATTTAATAACAAATGTTTGATTTTTGTACTAACTTCAGATCTTTAGAGATTTTTATAACAAAGAATGCTGTCATGTATGGCACTGGTTAATATTTCCAATCCACGCAATAGATTGCTAACTTTCATTATAATATTTCCAATGTTTAATCAAATAAAATGTAAAAAATAATATTTTCTAAAGCCATATAAGGATAAATCGACTGACGGTCAAATGGTCGGTTGTGGTTGATACTTTGATGCGGTACTTTTCCAGTGGAGATTTTCTTGTAGGCCAAAGATTCGACACGTAAACAATCGTACAATAAAACACGGTAACTTTTGCATACTTTATCTATAGATGATTCAAATGTTTCATTAATTGTAACTATGTGGCTGGTGGTAGGATCCCTATGCAAGGAATCCGTCTAGGTGGTGGACCTAGTGTCAGTTATTCTGCCATTATGTTAAACTTTCGGTTTCAACGGCACTGATAGTTAGTGTAATTACTGGGAATATGAGTCTTAAGAAGTGATGTCCCAGAGCGAGAAGCGCAATGTTGTAAAACACAGTAATGTTCTAGGTAATTTGCATCTGCATTTGTTATGCAGACATTAAACTTCACTTTCTTTCATTAATAAAAATATAGCACCCCATCTAGTACCACGTATGTCATTAAAATCAATTATAGAAACTTCTCGTGACTTTCGTTAGATGACGGAATCGCAATCGGAAGAACGCCAGACCGGTGACAAGAAGCAGCACGGCGATTACTTTAATTAGGACTAATTTGCTGAAAGGTACAACAGGAACCCTATAATAAAGTCTAAAAGATTTCATTACAGTTCTATTCAAATTAGTATATAGTAATTGTACGATAATAAAATTTGTTGGCTATCGATCCAACGTGTTAATACGCTTCGTAACGTTGAGCCGATGAACCTTCGACCTTATGAATAGAGCATAATTCGCCTTTCATACATATTGCTGCTAATCTAATTAATGCGGCTCTCGAATATTAAGGCAAGTAGTTGAATTCCCAATTTATTTTCTTAGTAAAGACTTCATAATTTTTAAATACTTTATTAAAGTACATAAATAAACCCTTTATCCAAAATAATTTTAAGGCAAGCCACAAGTTAGGTAATATTATTTATCTAAAAGAAAACCGCATCATTACCAGTCATAATAGTTCAACCAATTCTCCCTTCCCCTTTCCATCATCGGACAACAAGACCCATAGGCGAATTTCCATCCTTTTGCTGTGGACATACCTTGCATAAATAGTACAGCAAAGGACTGAAATAATTTGCCTGCATCAGTGTTCCCGTCCGATTACAATGTGGATGTCTTCAAGCGAAGAGTGAATAGGCTTTTTCTAAGTAGATTTTACTAGCCAAAGCTACATCGCTACTTACCATCAGGTGGGATCGTAAATAAGCGTTAGCTTATAAATTAAAAAAAAAACTTTTGATTTATTGCTTCCTGTACAGAAATAGCTTTAGCAACTTCTAATTTATTAAAGTATGTATCAACCAATATCTCATTTAAAAGTCTCATCGTCAACCCAAAAACAGCCCACTAGACATAGACCTCTTCTTAGTTTTCTTCTTACTCCCCATTGCGTTCCCACTAGCAGTATAGTGACAACATTGCATATTAGGGTGTTATTCTGCACGAGTAAAGGCTGTCCGTAATACCTTAGTCGCCTCATACGACACCTCGGTAGGAAAGAGATAGGTGCAATTCTACTCTACCTATAGTCTCATTTTAATTTTTATCGTATTTTTTATAAGGAATTTTATTTGGCGTTTCATAGCACCATAAGAAAGTCCGCCACTACTTCTCAACCACTTGGTGTAGTGGTCGAAGCGTGGAAATATCACAGCTGCCGAGATGTGGCGGAATAACCATCACGAAAAATGCTAGACCGAAAATATACAGACAGATGATGGCTTCCTATAATGTAAAAAAAACTTATGAGCGTGAAAATACGCTAGTATTCATTTTACTTTCCGGAAAAATACCGTAATAATATAGAAATAAGAACGTTTTATTCCTTTACCGTACCTCAGCTACGCAAACATTTTTACGGAAATAGAACACTCCTTGAGAAGCCAAATTATTCTTCTCGTACCGCTTAAATAAATCGCCTTACAAGCGGTAAGTCGAAAAATCGATATTCCTATCCCCAATAAAGGTGGAACAATCTCAACAATATCGACATAGTCCGATTACGGATTAGGCAACTCACCCGTACACCCAGATTTACATAATAAGGATACGGCCTTTAAAAAAGATCGGGCTTCCGTATCTTATTAGCATATAGATTGTTTGCTATAAGACAACACAATCAATCAAGCGAATTTAGACGGTAAATTAAGCAATTTTAATGTTTATAATCCTCTGCGGTACTGGTTTCTTTAAACGCTTTATTATTTGTTATTACACTGTTGTTATACTAGAATGAATCAAAATTATGATACTATAATAGTTAATAGAATCAGGCGTTACTTTGCGGAAATCCATTATAATGAAAGAAAGAAAGTCCGCTTCAAAACTAGGTAATATACACCGTTTTACATTTTTTGCATGCGGATCTTAGCAAATTAACTTTCTTTCCTTCATTATGATCACGTTAAAACGTATATTTGATATTAAATATCGCATGCCATGATAGTTAAGGGACCGAACGTTTGCCTTGAACTAAATAGTACGGGAGTGACCTGTGATTAATTGCCGGTGCCGGTTAACACAAAAAATGTTAATTGCAATTAAACATACTAATTCACCAATTGCTCGGCGGTAACATCATGATGAATCCTGCGTGCCTAAGGAATTAAAAATATTTTGACCCGAGTCTTATTTCTAAAAGTTTTCGAGCCAGGCAGAATCCGCCACGCTGGTTGCGGGTTGACTGTTTAGACATGTCGTCGACCTGCTTTCTTCATTTCTAAGACATTACTTTTGTCCGTTTCCTTGAGCGTGCAGGTGCTTGGCGTACTATAAAATTTAAGGAAAGCGCCCAGCCCCTTAACTACTAATTATCACCCGGAGTCGGTATTTGATATTAGCTATTTAGTATAAAAATCCCTGTTTTTGACTGTGCATCCGAACCTATCTTTCACCGTGTGTTTTTATGACGATCAAATCGTTCACAAAAAAGTAAAGTTCAACGTCTGCCCATAACAGATGCTGTGTCATCCAGAACATTTTTTTTATTTGAAAAAAGTGACGGAACGAGCAAAACGTTCACCTGATGGTAAATGCAACGACTGCCCATAACAAATGCTGTGACAAAACCCAGAACATTTCTGTGCCCACCAAACTGCGCCTGCTCGCCTAAGACATCAGTTCTTAAGTCTCATATGTTCAGTTATTACGCTGTCAGTGCTCTCAGACCGAAACAAAGTAATGTATACACACTACTGTTTCACGGCAGAATAACTGGCCCTGCGGTGGTACCTACCTAGACGGATTCCTGCATAGAAATTCTACCACTAGTAGACGTTTCACCCGATAATGTGGCAGCAAATAAATGTCTTTGTATTTAAAAGGGTAACTGCAAAGGTAACAACTTTTGATTACACTAGGGGAAATCGTTGTGGTAAAATAATGAGATCTGAAATATATATTAACTCGCATACGCATAAGGCTTCATGATCTAGTCCACAATCTATGGACATAGACAGTCATTTACTCTTTGTAGACAAAAACATAAATCAAAAATAAATTTAATAGTATAAGCTTCTTGTACCAAAGTATCAAAAATATTTGAAGTAAACCTTGTAGTTACTGAAATTTAAAATAAGATTGTATACGCGTAAAAACGAGGTAAATGTATGCAGTTGTACCAGATTACGTAATTTCCGCTGCTAGGAGTTGTAACTGACTTCCCCGATTCTCTTATAAAAGTTTTCGCGTAATAAAAAAAACCTAATATAAACTTTGACTTGGCAAGCAACAAACAAAAGTCAAACTACACAGTAGACAATTTTTCGGGAGTACAAAGGACTAAATGTACGGGGCAAAAGAATAATAACAGATAAAATATCAAAATTTACTTACCATACAATTTTAGAATTCGAAAGTTTATAATATGTACACGTTGGTTGACTATAATTTAATAAAAAAAAAAATTAGTAAAAGTAACATGGAAGATAGTAGGTTTTCTATACGTTACCTGTCAAGAAATTAATTTAAATTAAAAAACATCTGTTTAAAAATTGTAATAATTTCATTTATTATCAAAAAACGATGTGTGCTTCAGTATGTATATTTTAATTCGAACATTATTATTTGATATCAAATTACAAGTTGTTACTTAAACTTTTCATTTTTAATAGTTATAATACTGTTTAAGCGTAGTCACCTGTAAACGTTTTATCAGATACGAGTAGTAAAGAAAAAAGTCAAATAACAGTCCAAAATGTCCCACTATTGAGCACAAGCCTCCTCGCACTTTTGAGAGGGTTTGGTAGCCGAGACGATTTCGCAACGCTGCTCCAATGCGGTTCGCGAGCTTCACATATTCTTGAAATATTTTTATCCCTCGGTCATGCAGGTTTCCTCACAATGTTCACCGCTGAGTATGTGGCAAATCAGCAGTTAAAATTGCAGAACGATTTGGAGACCGGCACCGACGATCGAACTCTGGCCACTTGCGTACTATGAAATTTAAGGCTACCACCCGGCCCCTTAACTACCACGAATACGTCAACGAGAAAGATAGCAAGAAAAACAAAAGAAGCTGTTATAAGTGTCTTGTATCATTGTATCATAAAAGAAATGCCTGGAAAGTCTCATGGTTTTCTATGCGTTGGAATAATCATCTCAAACAATGCCGGACCGGTGACCGGCATTTAAGATCATCATCGACAGACATCTTTTTTATAGGAGAAAGAACGAGACGAGCAAAACGTTCACCTGATGGTAAGTGGAACATTTGCTCGTAACAAATGCTGTGTCACCCAGAACAATTTTGTGTAGCACCACACTGCGAACGTCACCCTGAGAGACATCAGTTCTTAAGTCTCATATGATCAGTCTTTACACCAGCTCTTAGTGGCCTTCTGACCGAAACACAATAATGTTTGTACACTACTGCTTGACGGCAAAATTGCTAGCTCTGCGGTGGTACCTACCTAGACGGATTCCTGCATATGAATCCTATCACCAGTGACATCTGGTAATATCTGGTAATATAATATACTTGCCAAGTGATATCGGCATCCCTTCTTATTAGGTTAATGTCCAGCAGTGGACATTTAACAGGCCGATGATGATAATGATGACATCTATATAGATTTGTTATTTTAAAAATTATATTAGACATTTATTTAAACATAATATACCTATAATACTTTAGAAACGTGAAAATATAAACCGCTTTTCTAATATATCTGTGAACAGTAGTTGCCCAGCCAGCTTCGCCAGAAAATAAGTAGAGTAATAAAAGCAAACCTAATATAAACTTTTGCTTGCCAAGCGGTAAAGATATTTAGTTCCGAGAAGGCACTTCGTAAAGAAAAAGTAATTCTTACAAAATAAGTCTAATTTTTTACCAAATCTTCGAAATCCTTTTTTGAAACTATGCCGTTTATCTAACATAATCTCAGGGACTATTCACGTGAAACTCATGAAGTAAGCGTGTCAACTTCAACTATATAGATAAGATAACATATGTAAGAAAAGACGGGAAAATTGAAATTTTTAGTACATATATTTATCAGATCTTGATAATACACATTACACTCTTGCAAGATGTTATTCATCGTTACTTTACATCATTTCAGAAAATAAAATTAGGAATTTATAAAATCATGTATAACTATGATGTAATGCTCTCCTGGCCGATTATCAATCGCAGCGACATCTTCCGAATAATGTCGAAAGATATCAAGTATTACACCCTAACACAGCTCAGGAGCCTGGCGCTCGCCCTAAATTTCATAGTACGCGAGTGACCTGAGTTCGATCCCCGGTTTCGCCGCCACTAATATTGTTTTATAATTTTAAGTGCTGATTTACCACGTACTCAGCGGTGAAGGAAAACATCGTGAGGAAACCTGCATATCGGAGAAATAAATATATTTCGACGACATGTGAAGTTCGCGAACCCGAATTGGAGAAGCCCGGCGTGACTCTTCTCCGCTACAAAACCCTCTCAAAAAGAAATGAGAGAAAGCCTGTGGTCAGTCCTCTCTAAGAAATGGCGGTAAATTGAAAAAACGTTTGACAAAAAAACCTTACTTTGAAAAATAAAGTATTTCGTCGTTTCAGCCTATCAATAGTCCACTGCTGAACATAGGCCTCCCCCATAGATTGCCACAAAAGTTTGTAGCTCTCGTTTTGGGGGGATTTTGCCATAGTTGCCACGCTTGGCAGACGGGTTGGCAACCGCAGTTTATTTATTCAGTTGTTCCAGGAAGGTGCTGCTGCCCATCTCCTGGTTTTCATTTTCCCTCTGTCGACTTTTACGACACCCACGGGATGAGATGGGGTGGTAGATTCTCTTAGGCCGCTACCACACGGTTAAATAAAGTAATTAATACATTTAATTTCATTCAAAGTTTATGTTTCCATATTTTGTGTATTTTTAATATTGATTTCTGTTGCTTACTAAGATACATTATACTAAGCCTGTATTCGGCCAATCATGACTAACGCAAGCCCCGTATTTGCGCATTCGCATCTCAGGCCGGTGTTCCCCTAGTAATATCATAAATAGAAGCGTGGCTGGAGTTTCTTACGCCATTTCTTTTCCAGCGGAAACGAATGCAGTAACTGACCCAGCCAAGGCCGGACCCCTTGGACACCCTTGAGACAATTACTCAGGATACCAAGACGAGGTCGCCTCTCAGGGGCCCTTGCGCTGGTGATCCACAAATAAAGGATTCGGCTAAGCGCCCTCAGTGCTCGGCCACCTTTCAATCAGGTGAAGCTGTAAAAGCGTTAAATTAACTAGACCCAGAAACCATTAATTTGGAGTGCTGTGCAAAAATTGACTTCAGCTAGTATTCGAACCCAGAAACCTGTCCTTCATGGAACTAGTAGATCTACTGGTATTAGACCGCAATACTATTGTCATAATGCGTATAAAGCTTAAATTACTAATACTATTGCAAATACCTATTAATAGGAGATAACACAGTGTTTCTTTTTTCTACATTTTTGGTATGGATTTTATTATAAAATTAAATAATCACAGACAAACTTTTTACTATTTAAAAAAATTGCCCTGTACTAGGATGTATTCTGGTATCGTAGATACGTTTCACAAATATAATTTCCCCTTCCTTGCTCTCATATATTTATTCCTCCATAGATTGCCACAAAACTCGGTGTCAACCACAAGCACCTTTCCTTCCTTGACTTCCTACAAAACAGTAACAGGTCGTCGCTCCAGCTAGTAGGGTCGACATACACTGCATTTGACGGTACGAGGTTGCCGCTCGAGAAATTTTCTTCCCGAACGGTAATCGATTCTTCGAGCTGTACGGCCGGCCCACTGCTACATTAGCTTGCTGTTCAAATGATTACATAGTTAATGAACTCACTCGAACGTGTCTATGGTCCTAAGTGTTCATAAAGTTTATTGTTACAAATACTGTTAACGCTACTGGAAGTTCGCTCAGGTATAAAAGAAAACGAGTATGAAAATATAAACAAGCTATCCGTAAATAAAGGTTATAATATACGTAATTATTAGGTACGTGAGAAATAGGGTTCTCCTTAATAGTTTTCAAATATTTTCCTAGGAATGTTATATAGATTTTAACAATGGTAAATTTAAAAAGGATTATCAATAATAAATAATAGATAACAAATAAATCTGATGATTCCGTTACTGAAGCCTTGTTTTTGGTAGACGTCACGAGTTCACATGACGAAAATCTCGAAACTAACAAGCGAACAAAATTTCTGGATGTGGCGCACAAGTTAACTAAAATTTTTAAGGCAGTTTGCATATAACTTTACATTCTAATATTTAAAGTAAAGTAACAACCTATAAATGTGCCACCGCTGAGCACAGGCCTCCTTTCTGAGAGGGTTTTAGAACCGCTGAATTCTATAGGAATCCGTCACAGAACGTTTTGCACAGAGAATTCTACGTAAAACGCACGAACAATTTATGTCTGAATCTGCTACCTTCGGCGCTTTTTCCCGATCCATACGACTTAGGAACATTCAAGAAGAGAGCCTTCTCATTTTTGAAAGACCGGCAACGCACCCGCAGTTCCTTTGGTATTGTAGATGTTAATGAGCCGCGGTGATCACTTACCATCAGGTGATCCGCTTGCTCGTTTTCCCCTATATAAAAAAAAACTATATATATAACTATAATAAAATATAACCAACCAAGTAACATAAAAAAATCGACAATACAACTCATTTTTTTTATTGCAATCCATAATTCAAATGAGAAACACCACACCATCTTTGGAATACCAAATATACATAACTACTTTGATGTTACAGAAAACTCTGTACCTGTATTCAATTAGCACCAGTAAAAGATAGAAAAGTAAAATCCTATTAATGATGAGCACAGGATGTCCTTCGCCGCTGTGCATGTGGTGCATGCAGTGTGGTAACAAGTTTTTAGGTGCCGGCACCGGGGGTGGAATAGGTCAATTGGGTACTATGAAGTTTTAGGCGTGCGCCCGGCCCCTTATTCAGATAATGTGTATTCAGTAATGATTTGGGGCCCATCTAAATTACAGTTTTATTGTAAACTAGCTGAAGCCCGCGACTACATCTCGACGATTTAGGTTTTTTTTTTAAATAATATGTGGGAACTCTTAGATTTTCCGGTATAAAAAGTGTCCCATGTCTATCTCCAGGATGCAAGCTATCTCTGTGACGAATTTCGCCAAGATCGATTCAGCGATTGAGCCGAACGTTAGAGAGTTACTTTCGCATTTATAATACAGGTAAGGATTAAGCATTTTCACAAGTTATGGGCTGTGGATACAAGGGGGTATTATTGTATATTTGTATGCTGATTCCGTATAATTTGGTGCCCATCTTTACCTCCATAACATAGCAGACTGACTTTAATTTAATAAACAACTAAATTTATTAAGTAAACACAACCTCGTCAATTATTGAGATAACTATATCTAACTATAGTTGGTAAAGTTATTAATAAATAACTCTAAATGAAAATTAATTATAGTTTTCCTTCCAGATTTTATTTTATAATTAAAATGAATTATATAATTTCAGGTACCCGGCGGTATAAATAAAAAATGTCTACTGGCAGCCCTGGATACGTGTCTTAATGTATATTTTAAATGAACTCGGAAGAAGATATTAAAAGAAGAAAGCAGTACAATAAAGTTAATAAAATTCCAGTCCCGTCTTATATTATTAAACCACCGCAGGCCTGTCGAATGATTCAAAATATACATGCGTCACGGGTATAATGTTTATGTCAGATATATGAGAATTTTCATCAGTAATAGCTAGCGGGCGTTCCGCGCCAGCTATTTGAAATTTAATAAAGGTTCTCTCGAGCGGGGCCCACTCGTATGCAACGGGATTCAATATCGTCAGCCACTGGCTAATGTGTTGTATTACCAGGTACCGTCGGAAAAATAACTACGTAATTATTTAAAGGATGCGAATATAACTTAGTAAGTATCTAACAGGTAACATTTAATGTAATCATTTTTTTTTTTCACTTTTTTGAACATGGAATGTACCATCGGCGGACTTAATGCAGACTAGTTAACTAAGCGTTACATTGGGCACGGGTAGGTTGAGACAAGTGAGTGCCTCTGTGTTTGCGCGTATAGTTGTAGCACTATAATATCTGATGTTTCAGGGTGACGGGCGCAGTGTGGTGTTACACAGAAATATTCTGGGTGACACAGCATTTGTTGTGGGCGGACGTTGCACTTACCATCAGGTGAACGTTTTGCTCGTTTCGTCACTTTATACAATAAAAAAAGAATTATCCCGAACATACTTAAAAAAATCTATTTCACACGTACCGATCTACCCACGCTTATTACAATCATTTGCTTTTATTTACGTACAGGTCTATATAGCCAATAATTTCATGACTATGGTTTGATTCAACGGTTTCATAATGTCGCTTTACATTAATTCTTCGCTTTACTTTTTTTATAATTTCGTTAACTATGTATTTATCTACCTAAGAGCTACAAATATAGATACGGTACAATTATCAGTATTTCTGCGGGTCGCAGGTTCGATTAGAGTAGGTAAACTTTCCTGAAAATAAACACTTCAATAATTAAACTCAGGCTCTCTCTTTACAAAATTGTTTATATGCCTGGAAGAAAGACTTAACAGTCATAATAACAGACACGCTGAACGGTGACTTATTTAGCAGGTAGATGACGGTATTGATAAATGGTAGCGACTAATCATCAATTGTTGGGTAGCTCTAAACAAATTATACAACTTCTAAACATCGGCAATCATAGGTATGATACCATCAGGAAGATGACGAAAAAATATTGAATAAACCACTTGACTTGACCATATCACCGTTTTGTAAAGATACGTAGGAGTGGCAGAGCTTCGTCAGAAAATTACGGTCCAATCACTGGCAAATTATATAGGGAGAAAGAAAAAATAAATAATGAATAAATAAATAATCATAAGAGGAAAAAAAATCATATACGTACATTCAAATGAAATATTTATTCTCTGTCGTAAGAAATACAAACTTCGTTTGTCAATTTTTTTTTACAAACTACCACCGTTTTAAAATGAGGTTTCTGTGTACGGAGAAATAAAACAGACGAAAGAAACTCCGCAGGTATCCTCCCTTTTTTTTAGTCCCATTTTCAATATTTTTTATAATTAAAATTATGTTATAAAATAAACAGTCCATTAATAAAACTACTTTTACGGATTTTATCGCGTTAAATTTTTAAACTATTTATAACCAGACGTTTCGAGTACCGTGACCATGGGTGCTGAAAAGTACTCGAAACGACGGGTGTTATATTCGCGTAAATATAAGAAATCATTAAACAGTGCATTAGTTATTAGTATTTATAAACAGCCTGGTAGCGATCACCTCGTATTAATTAAAATATAGCCTTGCACACTGCAGCAAGTAGCTGGACGGTGAAAGTAATTCTAGCAGTAAATAGCAACCGTCGTTACTACCTACTGAATGATTTAGTGAGGTCTTCAAAACGACACGGTATGGCTTCACGGCCATAGACGTTACTGGGAAGTGGACTTAACTTGGTCATTCAGAGGAAGCAAAAGTCGTAACAAAGTTTCCTTAATATGTATGTATACTATACGTATATATGCGTACGATTCGCCGTGTTGTACATTATACATAAGCTGTTCAACGCGGGCTTCGCGAGGCATAAATAAAATTACAAAAATATATTATGAAAACAATCCTAAGTATAACATTTTTCGTGACAAAATGTGCCTCTATGCCAAATTTAATTAAACTCCCTTCAGCCGTTTCATTGATTGAATAACAAACAAACAAACATACCAACTTTCACATTTTTATTATTAAGTAAATGGAATACATATACATATGCGTAAAATACGCCGTGTCGTTATATACGTTAAAAAATATATTTTTAAACTCTGTTTAACATTACAATATTGTGTAACAGTTTGTTATTTTAAATAAATAAAATAAATATACTAGCGGTTTCCCGCCCACTTAGCGGAACGTAGATTAATATTTAGAAGATATTGATTTTTTTATGATTATTTTTTATATATAAAGTATTCTATAACAAAATGTACCTCCATGCCAAATTTCATTAAAATAATTTCAGCCATTCTAGGGCGATTGACAAACAAAGAAACATACAAACTTTCACATTTATTAAGGACTAGCTGATGACCGTGACTTAATTTGATTTTTCGGAATATAAAGTATCCTATGTCTTTCTCCAGTTTAACTGGTGGTAGGATTACTATACAGGAATCCGTCTAGGTAGGTACCACCCCAGTGCCAGTTATTTTGCCGTGAAGCAGTAGTGTGCAAACATTACTGTGTTTCGGTTTGAAGGGCACTGAGAGCTAGCGTAATCACTGGGCATATGAGACTTAAGAACTGATGTCTCAGGGCGACGGTCGCAGTGTGGTGTCGCAGAGTAATTTTCTGGGTGACACAGCATTTGTTATGGGCAGACGTTACACTTACCATCAGGTGAACGTTTTGCTCGTTCCGTCACTTTGATGAAATAAAAAAAAGTTCGCAAGCTATCTCTGTGCCTATTTTCATCAAGATCGATTTAGCGGTTAAACCGTGAAAAGATAACAGACAGAGGGACAGAGAGAGTTATATATGCATTTATTCATAACTAGCTTATGCCCAGGACAAAAATATCCTATGTCCATCTCCATGATGCCTGCTATCTATGTGCCAAGTCAAGATCGGTTTAGCGGTTAAATAGTGAAAAGGTAACAAACAGGCAGAGGGACAGAGTTACTTTCGCATTTTTAATATTAGCATAGATATTAGTATGAATGCAGTACGAGCGCTGTTGCGGTTGTACTTAAACAAAAGTGCTAGTGAGTAAAAGAAGCAGGTTTTTCTGTGTCACTACAACTGTCATGGGCAGCCGTGGTAATTACCATCAGGTGCTTGCACGTCGTCCTTAATTAGAAAAAAATGTTTTAGGACACTAACTCAAAAAATACTGCCGTATATGCAAAATCGACTTCGACGCAGCAGCTCCGAACACGCTCATGCAAATTTAAAAGTTTCATGAATTTCTCATGGATCGCATCATCAGAATTTGACCAAAACTTTATGGAACCTCCCTAACGATACCTCCTTTCTAATCAACAGGAACATTAAAATCGATTCATAAGCAAAGGAATTATACCCGAACTTGTATAAAAAATATATATATAGAAGCATCGAGAATCCTCCTTTTTTTAAATCGGTTAAAAATGGCGGTTAGTGGTGTAAAATTTCGATGTATTCTACTAATGAAACTTATTAGAGATTTTTTTAAATGAATAAATTTATTTAAAAAAAAAAGTTCAAGTGCTAGAACTTACACTCACACGTCACCTTTCTATATCTCATGTAATAGCCTTGAGATACAGCTACAGCATACATATAAGCAGAGACCACATCTTTCCACTTGCTAGATTCCTAACACACATCGCAATTTTGCTTCTTTCTGTTTCGGTCGGATGAGATTTCAGAGATAAGTAATGCATTCGATACTATGCATTATCAAAGAAAAAGTAATAAAGATAACCAAACATCTAGGGCTGATAGCTTACAGATTGAATTAGACCCCAGAAACTGACTCAGCTGGCAGATACGCTGACCGCTTAACCGCATGGTCGTTGACCCACCATTTTTCACAGCTGTATAATACAAACGTATAATCTAAATGACGGGTGACGAAATTTTCTACTAAATGTTACGCCTGCTAATGACGCCATACCTTTGTTTTTATTTTTTTATTTCACTATACAGACAAATATTGGACAATTTCTATATTCGATATATTGTAACAATTTTAACACGGAGGCGTGAAAACATAACCCATTTGCGTAAAGCAATCAACTCACAGGTACCATCGAAATTGTCGAACTAGTCCTGACTAAATCTAATTAGGCAATTGAAATCATTCATTCGTGTTCGCCTGTACAGCGTGGCAACTCCGCGCCGCGTCAATTAGCACGCTAGCTTCTCTCCTGCGACACCATTTTGCGTTGAATGCGTCATTTCCGACCAGGACGGGCTAGAAATGTCTTTTGAAACATATGAATAGACGGGACTATCGCTTCTCATCAAACTGAAGGTGTGTAGATTTGAATATTCGTAAAGGTAGTTTGTATTTGGCGTACATATGAGTACAAATTCAAATCTTCTAAATCCATATACATTATTCTTATTATCTTTACTATATTTCATTCAATGTATACGTTTTCCTACAGCTGTATTTAAGTTTTCATTTGTAATTTTAATATTACACTTTTGCGAAAATATTTCGTTGATAGTCCGCCAAATCGGACTAAAGCAGCTGGTAAACTCTTACCGGCTCCAAACCATATTGATAAGAGGAGGCCTTTGTCCATAAATGAGATATTTATAAATGGTCACTTTCCATTTTTCCTTTTGTGAAAAGGAAAATGGCTCACAGGTAGTTTCTCCGGAAAAGCGGACTACAAATGTAGTCTCTGCCTTCCCCTTATATGGGAAAAGGTGTGACTGTATGTATATATTATTACTGTATATTTATTATTAACTAGCATTTTGATCGCCGCGGCACAGAGATCCAGAATGCATGTATGTTTATTGTATATTTATTATTAACGAGCATTGTGATCAAAGAAGATCCAGAAGCTCTCCGACCACGTAGGTAGTAGAAATTCGCATCGCTCCACGATTTTATTTTAGTCTGATCAATACTCTAGATTGATCATAAGAATGGTGTGATTACTGGTACCTACCTAATTATTTTTTAGTTTTTTTACATTATCTGCTATCTGCTATTATTTTGTTTCTTTACGATAAAGCTGATTAACTTAAAAACAATTTTTACTTATTTTTTTAATTGATAAGGCGCTTGTGCTGTTGGTATATAAGATTAAAAATGTAAATAGTGTTTAAACTGGTGAAAATACAGCTATATAATAATGCAAAAAAATTAGTTTTGTAGTTAAAGCTTGGCGGCAGACGGTTTTCAGTTCATAGTATGTAAGAAACTGAAATTAAAACCAGAGTAGAATAGAACCTACCACTTTCCTACTGAGGTGTAAGAGGCGACTAAGATATTGTGCGGTGCAGAAAAATATCATAATATGCAATGCTGTCGCTATACTGCGCGTGGGAACGGAATGGGGTGTAAAAATAGCGGCGATGTGGTTTGCCACCCGTCTCGTCGTTTCCCGCGGGGGCAAAAAGTGGACTACGAGTGTCGTCTCTGCCTACCGATTATATGGGGAAAAGGCGTGATTTTATGTATGTATGTATTAATTGATAATTAATATTATTTCCTCATTTTTTTTAATTTTTGAATTTATTGATTGACTGTATTATTTATTTTATATTTAATTGATTGTATATAGTTGTATTGATTATATTTTATTGTAAGGAAATTTAACATAAGAAATAAAATAATCTGCATACTATACTCAAAATAGCAAACAAGTGAAAGAAATGTACTATGGGACTGTATTTTTGCTATGACACTTTATTATACTATGGTTTGAGCAAATAAAGATTTATCTTATCTGTAATCTTTATGGTCTAAATATATACTTCCTTGAAAAGTTAATTCTGAAAAAAAATTTTTTTATACATTTTTACTGTGTAAAATACTCCTGACATAGATCCTATCAAAATCCAGAAACGTCGACTGGAAACTATCAAATGGGTGACCGCTATAATTTAACACGGGCTTGTCTTAACTTCGGAAAGACTTTAAATTTTTTTCTTTTTTATGGAAGAGGGAGCAAACGATCATGAGGCTCACCTAATGGTAAGTGATTAACACCGTCCATGATCATCTACAATATCAGAGAAATAGCAGATGCTTTGCCAGCCTTTGCAAAAGCAGTAGGCTCGTTTCTTGAAGGTCCCATATTCGTATCGCTAGCGGAATGTCGACCATCAAGGTGGTGATGATTGGATTATGAGTTGTGCCGGAATATGCAATGGTGGAACTCAGCGGCTGGAATTAATCTGCACAATTCCTCGGAACACGCCCTGTGGTAGATCCTGTAAAAAATGCAGAGATGCAACAGCTCTTCGCAAGACAAGTGGATCAAGTTAATCTGAAAAAATATGGTCGTCGACGATTCGAGCCTCTCTTTGTTGTCAAATGGAAGAAGCCGTCACTTGTGTGCCCCTGCCGAGAGACGAGAAACCTTGTAAAGTTCCAAGCGGGGGGCCGGCTCAAACTGCTGTCCCACTCTACTGAGCACGGCAAGCTTTTAAGAGACCAATTTAGCTTCCTCTCCCATGTGATCGCGAAACTGAACGTCACTCGATATGTCAACGTGAAGGATCCGAAACTGGCTGAGGAAAACGAGGAAAGGTTTCTTTTTAACCGACATTAAAAAAAGGAGGAGGTTCTTTGTTCGTCTGAATGTTTTTTTATGTATATTCACCGATATTCAATACCGTCAATTGTGGACCAATTTTAAAAAATATTTTTAACTACTTCACTATGTTAAATTAAAATTCGATCAGAGAGGTCAATAAAACATTTAAATGAGAATTTTATAAAACAAATATCAAGTAAAAAGAGAATACAGGTTAATAAATTCAAAATAGTTATCCTGAACATTATTTATTTAGCAATACTATTTCCCCGACACCGTAATCGATGAATTCTATATCGTTATAATCTGTGTATCGTTGTGTGTAATTACACTTCGGTATGACGGTGTGATTAAGCGGTGTGTTAATTTTAGTTTTCGGAATATCTCGCAGATGCAATGGAGCGATACAACACGTTGCTCTCGTTTCTAGCGCACTGCTAAAGCTACGCGCGAACAAATTCGGATATTGGAATTGATGAATATTTTCACTAATCCTTTGGTTCGATTTGAGTTGACTATGGTGATTTACCTGACAGATTAACAGGGTAAAAACTGCGAGTCAAAAACAAAGGATGTGAAGTTAATTGCAGTTTAATTTATTTTACAAGTGTAAGGATTAAATAAGTAACTGCAAACATTAGTACTGGTGGTAGGGTTCTGAGGCAAGAATCCGTCGGTTGTACCTACAGAACCGAAGTTCCAGTAATTTTGCCGTGAAACAATTGTGTGCAAACATTACTGTATTTCGGTGTGAAGGGTACTGATATCTAGTGTATTACTGGGCTTAAATTTTGGGTTTTCTGAGTGACACATTAGCGGAACACAAAAAAAATATTTTTCATAATATTTAGACTGGCCAGTTACGTTACCTTTTTAATTAGAACTTTAATTTAAAAATGGAACATAAGACGACGGTAATTTTTTTCATCGATTTGTTTCTGTTTCCCGGTAATACTGATTTGTTAGTGGTTCGAGCTCGATCTAAGGAGACATTTAGAAGATTGATAAATTCCATAAATTCTCAATTTCATTAGTAAAAGTTATTTTTTTCGTATCAATAGTAGGGACCCTAGTTGATATAATGTAAAAATGCCCGATTTAACACCACCAGAGATTATTAGGGCAGATGAAATGCGAAGAAATAGTTATACCTACAGATCTATTGCCGCCAGACTGCAGTAATCAATTTCAACGATTCATCGCAGTATTCGACGGTACGGGTTGACTGATTCTCTTATGAGGAGGAGGGGCTAAGGCAGAAAAAAGTGCACTTCGAGGAGGAATGATCGTTTTCTACAACTTCAACAAGCTTGCAGGAACACGCGGGTTACAGCTGTGCAGGCCCGAATAGAGCTTGAAGTCGTGCGAGGAATGCGAGTGGACATAGGTTCGTATCTACCGGTCAAAGCTCCAAAACTTGAGAGACACTGTCGTTTACATCGCTTAAACTTTGCACGCGAACATAGTTTTTGGGACATAAACCAATGGGGGCGAGTACTTTTCACTGATGAGTGTGGAGCTCTTAAACTAGATCGATCCAAGGCAGAAAATATGGAGACGCTAAGGAGAACGATACATTCAGACTAATTTTGAAAATACGGTGGCATATGGGTGCTCAGTTATGGTGTGGGGAAGGATAACTTTTGGAGCTCTTAAGGTATTAGTGATGATCGACGCAGGGAATATGACTGCTAATAGGTACATCAGGGATATTTTAGACGAACACGTTGTGGCATTTGCCCACTATAATTATGGCGGCTTTATTCTGATGCAGGATAATCCTCACAGTGTTCGCTCCGTCCAAGCATATCTAAACCATGAGGGTATAACAGTGATGCTATAGCTAGCAAGATCCCCGGGTACGAATCCTATAGAGCATGTTTGGGACTTATTAAAGAAAAGCGTTAAATCCAGAATACCCGATACGATTACCTCGTCCCGTCACTTTCTTCAATATAAAAACATCTTTTTTACCAATCTTGTCTTCACAATTTGAAGCCATGATGCGGAAAAGTTAGGGATTAACCCTAAACTTAGAAGAGATTCAAGATTCACAAATTATTTTTAACTAGGTGTGAAAATGAAATGTATTAAAAGACTAAGTAGCTATTTTAACGCCTCTCTCCCCAAATTTCGAATAAGCTCACTAATCCCGTCTGTCCCGTACAGTCATAGGCAACAAGCGTCTGGCTGGGTTTTTATTTTCCTGTAATATTTTCTTAATATTATCTGCAAGGTTCGATTCTCGTCCCATTTCTATTACTAATTTATATTAATGACTTTCCTTAACTAATAGGGGACAAATGATATAATATTATTTGCTGCATACAGTCACGCCTCTTTCCCATAGGGGTAGGCAGAGACCACATCTTTCCACTTGCTACGATCATGACACACATCTTTAGCTTCTTCTACTTTCATTAGCGTTTTCGCACACGCTCGTCGGTTGCGAGTACTTTTAACGTAACCTTTCCTCAAAAGTTCACCGATCTGATTGTGATACGTACGCCTAGGTCGACTCTTACCGGCTTTTCCATTCACACTTGCCTCATAAATCTGTTTCGTCAATCTCCTTTCATTCATCCTCTCTACGTGTCCAAACCATCTAAGCATGCCTTTCTCTATCTTTTCACTACATCTTCAACCACACCGCAACGTTCCCTTATCACGCTGTTTCTCACTTTGTCAATCATAGTTACTCCAGCTACGAGTATACTTCTCAAACTTCTCATTTCCACAGCGTTAATCCTACTTTCATGCTTCTTCTGCCAGACCCAGCATTCACTACCATACATAAGTGTGGGGACCAGAACTCCCCTATGTACAGCCAGTCGTGCCTTTTTAGATACGTTCTGGCTACATATAAAGTTATGCAGAGCCCCATTCACTTGATTTCCTGCTAATATTCTTCTCTCAATATCAGTCATACTTTCCGTCTCTCGTAAATTTAGAACCCAGGTACACAAACTCTTTCATTTGTTCCACTCTTTCTCCTTCAATCAGAACTTTGCAATCTGACATACTTTCTTCTCTTTCAAAAACCATTACTTTCGTCTTATCTACATTAATTTTCATTCATTTGCTTTGTATAGCACCATGCATAATATTAACCATCGCCTGCAACTCCTCGACGGCGAAGCCACACATCCCTGTCTAACACCTTTTTCGATGTTAAACCAGTCTGTGTAAGCCCCGTTTACCCTGACACAAGCACTGGAATCCTTATAGAGTTATTTCAGTGCTCGTATCAAGCTGCCGTTCACCCCATACATATGCAATGTCGACCACAATTCAGTCCTCACTACCCTATCATAGGCCTTTTCCAAGTCCAAGAATGCGCAATAGACCTTTTGACTTTGAGTCAAGAATTTTTCGGCTATGCTTCGTAAGGAAAAGACCTGATCCATGCATCCCGTTCCTCTCCTGAATCCCGCTTGTACATCCCATATCTTCTCTTCAGTTTCATTCATCACTCTCTTAATCAAAACCTTTGCATACAGTTTGCCGACGATACTGAGCAATCTAATGCCTCGGTAGTTTTTGCAGTCTTGCTGCGACCCTTTTCCTTTGTAAAGCGGTACGATAACGGCCGCCAGTCTTACACCAGTCTACTGGTACGTTGCCGCTCCTCCAGCAATGGTTAAAAAGGCGGTACAGCTGACTAGCTACCACGCCCTGTCCAGCTTTCAGCATCTCAATCGTAATTCTATCATACCCTGCAGCTTTTCTCAATTTCACACTATTCATCGCAACCTTCATTCATGTCCCCAGATGGGGCCTGTGCTCGGGGCATTGTATATTTTTTGCTGATGATACATATTTGATTCAATCGACTTCTCGCGAAACCGTGAGGCTGTCGCTTCATCTGGTGGTGGGTAATACCCATAATAACAATAATAAAGGCGGCAGGCTTTTATAGTATTCTATTTTTGATTATTTTAACATGAGAAGTTATATATGTATGTATCCAATAACGCTGGCAGTCTGATTAAAGTCAAAATGAGACTGTTCATCCAAAGTGATTCACTTTGAGTGAATAGTAATGAAGCTTGACCTGTGAACGACAATGTACACGTAAAATGTTAAAGTGAATAATGAAACATTGAAAATGAAACCAAAATGAACAGTCTGATTCCACCTTAATAATACTACTAAAAAACAACAGTAGTACGTATTTGCAAAAAATCTGAGCTAATTAGTATTAATTAAATATCTGTCACAATATATTACAGGAAACATAAAATAAATTGAGGGGCCACCGATGGTAGGCGGCCAGGGCTGGTGCGGCCGCCGGAGTGTGTGTAAGAGTTCCCGTGGCTCTACCGACATGCGGCGAAGGCAGAACACCATGGGGTTTGAATCGGCACAAGTCTGTCATAACACGTCCTTGCCCCCGCCGGTGCAAGTATGCGTTAGGTATTTCCCCATAAAAAAAGACTTCCTCCTCAGATCGGACAATCCGACCGGGCTGGCTACTAAAGCTACCCTTTTCTTTTGACATAACATCCGCCAAAATGATAAACCCTCTCTATAGTTCGCGGATATATATAATTTTGGTGATGTAATCACTGTTAGCCTTTTTGGCTTTTACAGCTTCATCGGATACTGTGCTCACGGGCCAGGGGCCCGCGTGCCAGGTTTGGTTTGACCCAAACAAAAATACTTAAATAAACTCTTACAAACAAATCGAAATTCGGACTGTGTCGCGTTCGCTGCGTGCTTGCGCGACTTCGAATACGAATATCTCAAATGATTTTAAGTCGTCTAATGACCGTCCGAGGGAGGCTGCGGGCCTCCATTCGGACTATCGACTTGTGTGTCGGTAACTTTGGTCGGTGAGAACCGCCCTGGAACACGGGTGTATCGTGTGTACGCGATGTGATTGTCGACTGCTGCGCGCCGCTCTCTACGGCGGCCGCGCGTCGTGGTGCGTGTTATATTAAAGCTATTAACTGTGTGTACAGTGTAGCCTGGATCGTGACTGACGGTATCGTGGTCAGGGAGTGCTGAGACGTCCGTGTCGTCTAGCACGTTTCGCGGGCGACGTTTGCGTTCGGTCGCGTTTCTATCTGGTCGGTAATTTGCTGCTTTAACCACCAGCGGGTTTGGATGAACCGCGGCTTTTTCGAAAAACCGCCGGGATAATGCTCTGAAGTGTTCAGAGATTAAGGGCATTTCACAGTCGCTGTGAACGTCTACGTTGCGTTGATACCAACCGGCTCCGGTGGCAGTTCGCAAGAATCGATTTTGAACGCTCAGTAACTTCTTTAATTGATTGCCCGTCGCGTGAGCGAAAGCGACGCAAGCATAGTCCATTACGGGTCTTATGCAAGTCTTATAGAGGCGAAGTTCTTATAGCGGCGTAGTTCGCTCAGTAACTGTTCCTTAGCTCATTACAAGCAACTCGCACTGGGGAAGTCCTTGTTTTTCTGTCGCAATTTCTGATACTGGTTATTTATTGCACTTTTTTATAAATTATATTGTATTTTTTTTTTAATATTTTTTTTAATTTAATGTGTTTCAGTCAATGGTTTAATACTATTGAACCTTGTTTTACATCATTTTTATTACCATTTCTTACATTAGATTTATATACACTTAATTGACTCGTTGCCACCACAGAACAAATACGTAATAGACTTCAAATACTGAAACTTTTGAAAGTATTAACCGATTTTAATAAAACAAAGACTAAATGTTACTAGATGATACGTTTTATAACTATCTTGCTGAGGGGTTTTTTGACTCTTCGCCACCACTGATCAAATTAGTAGACTTCAAATAGTAGTAAGTAATGAGTACTTTTGAAAGAATGGATCGATTTTAATATAACAAAGACTAAATGTATGCTTTATAACTTTCTTACTGATGAGTATTTTAAACAAATTTAGTACTTTGAACGTAAAGCTTTTACAAACAAACAGACAGACAGACAGTTCTAGCCACACGATCCCAGCGCCGCCTACCGGGTCGGATTTTGTAATTTTCTTTTTTGGAACACTTGCCGTCGACTATGCACGTTGTTATCAATGTGCATGGTCGTTGTGATAGTTCTACCGTTATCGGTAGAACTATCACAACGACAACACTCGGATTGTTCCGTATTCACCACATCATCCAAAACATTTAAGGCGAAATTAGTGAATACTCGAAAAAAATGCTGATATGTCGCGGCGCCCGTCTGCAGAGGGAGCTCAATGGTATGCAATGAACGGACCGCGCAGCTGAATCAGCTGTCAGAGGATAATGAAAGAAGACAGAAAAAAAGAAAAGGTATTTATTGACGCAGAACTGTCTCGTTTACAAAATAATAAATCTTAACTAAAATCCCTAACGATAATGCCCTCAACGCCATCTACTGGCATTACCATGCAGTTTATGACTGACATGTCATAAATTGATAATGTATGTATTATTCGCCATGTTTATTTTTGTACGTATTTTGTTTGTGCCATATGGCGTATACGGATAATGTATGTATAAAAAAAACTAGATAATATTTTTTTCGTGATTTTTTTCGATGATTTTGTTATTCTGTTATTCGGAACGGAGACAAATTGAACGTCATAAAAATCGATCCAGCCGTTCTCGAGTTACAAATGGTGTAACTAAGACGACTCCGTTTTATATATATAGAAGATTTTAAACCAATTTGGTAAACTATTTTGGATTTTCTCATATTTAATATATAAACGTATATATAATATTCAAAGAATAAATATTGAGGTTAAGAATTTATTTATTTCTCTTATGAAATTAATTCGCTTACATGAGAAAATACATACGAATGTGTTTTACATTAATATAAGGATAACGAACGTAAAATACACAAAACCGTAAGAAATATGCCGTCGTTCGAAGCAAACACGTAAATATTTTGAAAATTAAACCACAACAATTTAATTAAAATTTATTTCTTGTGAATGTATAATAAATAAATGATCAAAGACAATTTTAACACGACATCTATGCTTATACTACAAAATTACATTTATTTCAATGGCTTTACTTTTTTTTTCTTAAAATATGTCAAGAATAATTTCAAGTTTTAACTGATAAAATTAATCATTTTCTGTCTCCGGAGCCAACTTCAACCTCTTCCCGCTGCGCTGCCATCAACAAAGTTTGTAGCTCGGAGTAAATTGCTTCAAGCATCACAAGCCGTGGTTTTGTATACTGGAAAATGTGTAAGCACACTCGTCAAGATTAACCTTAATTAATTTCATATCATGTTTGCCAACATTAATTAAGCGTACATATTTTATTTTTGATATACACTCGGCATCAAAAATCGCACATCCGAAAAAAATAATTTAAATACTATTTTAACACAACAGGCCAATGGCAATGTTGTGGTTTGAGGGTATCATTGGAAAGGTAATTTCATTAGCTTTCAGGAATTTTAATTGAATTTTACTTTTATAACGAGACGAAAGAGAAATTAAAGAAAAAGACAGGGTATGTACAAATTTACAAATTAATAATTTAAAAAAAAACTTAATAAATACATTTATAAATACAAAAACCTAGTATTACCCCCCCTTGCCTTGATAACGGCTTCCATGCGATCTTTCATGGACCTTACAAGGATCGCAACAGCCTCTTGGGGTATTTGTTCCCACTCTTCAAGTACCGCATCTTGGAGCTCTTGAAGAGTGGCTGGAGCTGGATCTCGAGCTCGCACGCGCCGTTTTAGGTCATCCCAGAGATGTTCTATTGGGTTAAGGTCTGGACTTCGTGCTGGCCAATGCATAACAGGGATATCGACCTCCTGTAAATAATCCCGTACTATAGCCGCGGTGTGGCAACGAGCATTATCATGCATTAACATGAATCCATCACCGACATAACCAGCATACGGGACCACATGTTCCTCCAGGATTTCAGTAATGTACCGATCAGCATTTAATGACCCTTGCCCACGGCCACCCCGAGTCCGGGAAACGCACACAAGTTCCGTTTTCCCGTCGACGGAAATGCCGCCCCAAAACATACACGAGCCACCCCCGTATTCGACGGATTCTTCGAAGCAGGGTTGTGTGAACCTCTCCCCCTGTCTTCTGTAGACCCTTCTACGGCTGTCATTGCAGAAGAGACAGACCCTCGTCTCATCAGAGAAGAGTAAGGTCCGCCACTGTTCTAGAGTCCACTCGCAATGATTGCGAGCAAACTCTAGGCGATCTCTGCGATGCTGTGCAGTAAGTTTTGGACATTTAGCAGGTCTATGGGCTGTTAAACTCTTTTCGTGTAACCTTCTTCTTATCGTAGAAACACTCACAGATGTTCTCCGAGTTGATCGAAGCTGTTGTTGCAACTCAACAGCATTTGTAAAACGGTTTCGTAAAGATGTCGTAACGATGAAACGGTCATCTCTTTCTGATGTGCACCGTTTTCTTCCAGATCCCGGTTTTCTAACATAACCACCAGTCTGCTGAAAACGTTGGAACACCCCTCGAACTGAAAAACGGGACAGGTTCAACTGTCGAGCAACGTCACACTGCCGCATCCCCGACTGCAATAGGGCAATCACTTGAGCGGCTTCTTCAGAGCTGGTGTCCATCTTTACTTGTTCTTACTAGGGTTACTTGTTCACGGGTGTTCACTGCAAAGTCTAAATTACGACTGGCCCATATTTCATCCAGATCGACCCTTTTATACCCTTTTTAGGTGGTCTAACTAGCGTCCTTACTAACGAGCATTTGACAGTGTTTATTTTTGACGCGCTATAATGATAAATGTTTTAATGATTTCATGATTTTTTTATTAATAATGTAAAGCTATTCAAATACCCATTTCAAACATACCAATATTTATATAAATATAATTCGTTTCTAGCCATTACAGTCATTTTTCGCGCAAACTCAGAGAGGTGCGATTTTTTTGACGCTGAGTGTATTACAATACTTGTTCCCTTTCGACATATTCGACTACGACGACATTATGTTCGCTCTCAGTAGTGGTCAAATGCGCGACACACAGTAGCACCCAATTTACTGCGATATAATAATAAGAAATAATGCAGTACAATTTCCGAACAGATCATAATCCATAAACATATAAATGTGTGTTACTAGCTCAAATAGCTGTGGCGCGAGCTATGAAAGCATGTTCTCTGACCAATGAATGCCATGTTATACAACACAAACTTGGACAAATGACAACGGAGGGCGTTAGTAGTATTAGTTCCGAGTTATGCTAATAAATAAGCCACAAAAACGAAGAACAGTAACATCTATCATGTATCTTCTTCATCAATATTTTAATAGTGTAGCGCTGGATATAGACCTCTCCTAAGAAGTGAGAATATGGTATAATCACCACGCTAGGCAGGCGGATTGGTGATCGCAGTACCAGACGGCTCGCGCATCAGACCAGGAGCGGTGGGCTTTAGAAAACCTTGTGGGTGCTCATTCTCGTTTAAAAGAACTAGCGAAGTGTCAAAAATCGCCTCAAAATCCGTCCCGTATAACTCAAGTTATAAGCGAACAGACAGTAAGACAAGATGTAACATTTTTAAATATAGAGAAAAAAGCTAGATTTAGTAACAATAATTCACTAACAATATTATATTTATAGTATAGTGGTCATGGTTGCTCATCACCGACTTTTTGACACTCATGTGTACTGGAACCTCCGTGCATGTCGGAGTCGGCCATCAGACACTGTTGCCCGATTTCTGGCATTTTCGAGACAGTTCTTTCGCTACCTGCCGGAAGTCATAAGATTTCCAAAACATTTCACTCAGTCGACTCTTACGATACTCACGGTATGCGGAAAAACCATCATAGATACGAAAAACATACTAAAGGTATGAACCAACATACAGAAATTCCTTTGCTAAACCTAATTCTCGTAAATAACAGCCTCGTCTTAATGAGCTCACAATAGAACTCGCCTATGTGAATGAGCAAATAAATTTATGTAGAAAACACTACTCCGAAAAAAGTACACTTTGAGCAAAAAGTAACGCTTAGAGACAGACTACTTTAAGAAGAAAGTCGATGATGATGAAAAGCTACAAATGAGCTATTGAAATGTATGCGAAAAGTACCTAATCTATGAATGATAATATGAAAAACTATTCAACTATAACAGAATGTTAAGAAAAGAAAATCGAATACAAAAAGTCGGCACCGCTTTTCTAAATTCAATAGCAGAAGAAGCTACTGTGAAAATCTATGTTACAAAATCTAAAAGTAAACAGGAAGCAAGGAACAGAAAAAGAACAGAAATCCTAACATAAAAAAGTTAACATACACCAAATATATAAAAACACGCGACACACGAATTATATTTTAAAACATTGTATTATTAGTAGGTATCATCCTCAATTCAGCCTATCACTAATCCAAAGATTGCCACAAAGCTCTCATTTTGGAGGGATTTTGCCATAGTTGCCACGCTTAGCAGGCGGGTTGGCAACCGCAGTTTATTTATTAAGATGTTCCAGGAAAATGCTGCTGCCCATCTCCTGGCTTTAATTTTCCCTCTGTCGACTTTTACATCGCCCACGGGATGAGATGGAGTGGCAGATTCTCTCAAGCCGCCACCACACGGCTGTTATAGATGTATCTAAAAGTAATTAGTGACGTACTAGAGACATTTTAATAGAATTACGCGCTGCCGTGAAAGTACTTCAAAGTTGTTCTACTCTTGTTAAAAATTCTTGTTTAAATGAAAACATGATTAACAGTACACTGAAACAATAACTATATGCACCCGCGACTTTGTTGGCGTGGAATTTCGGATTATTTATACAGGTTATTAATAGAGTGACAGAAGTGAAACTTCTTGTTTTTAGAAATGTTATTAAAATTAAAATAAATAAACATGATTTAACAAAAATGTAACTTATTGTAAATTAACTGCTCAGTTAATAAAGAATTATTAATTAATCATTAAATATTAAGAACAAAAATGTGCCCAGCAATCAGTATTTCTTTCGTTTTCTCTATCTACCAAGTACCTAGTTTCCGTCCTCCTTGGATCAGAAATATTTCATTTGGAAATGTTACATATAGAAATTGCATTCAAGTTGACAATGAAAATTTGGTCACAATTCGCCCAAATAAGATTGACTTCAAAAAATCTAAACGAAGCGTAAGCATATAATTATTTGAGAATTACCAAAAATAGTGTGGTATAATTTAATTTGTTTTAATATTAAATGCAACTTTACATAAACAATCTAAGTCCGATAGTCAATTAACCATAGTCTTTTACCAAAACCAAAAGTTTTAAACAGTCAACGGTTCTGCTGCTGTACCATAGATAGCTTTCTGTGAGATATTATCAAAAAACTGTTTATAACTGTTTGTACAGAACTATAACATTCTAGTAGTATCCTACACCTTATCGTTCCCTTTTCAAACTCCCGAATTCCCTACCCCAAGTCTATTTCCTACCTAATCCTTTTCCCTTACACTCCGCCAAGCCAATGGTTGCCGTGCCGATTTGCCCTAGCTGCTCGTGGGAACGCAATGGGTAGTAAGAATTTTTACTCGTACCAGAATGTCGGCGATGTGGTTCGCCACCCGTCACGTCTCATTTCCCGTGAGGCGAAAAGTGGACTGCGGATAGCCACTTTGCTACTCTGAATGTTCGAGGAGGTATGAATGATGAAATTGAAGAAGTATACGAGATGATGAGCGAAAGACGGATTGATGTTCTTTGTGTAAATGAGACCAAGCGGAAAGGATGCGACACCACCACGCATGGACCCATCACAGCCTATTGGTCGGGAGTTCCGGAAACCAGTAGAGGCTGACAGGGAGTTGGTGTACTGCTTTCTGCTAGGATGAATGAATGTGTGCCTGACTATAAATGTGCTAGCCCAAGACTCCTCTGGGTGAGGTTGAAGGTTGGCCTTACTCGCATTTTTATATTGGCAGTTTATGCTCCACAAGATGCGAGTTGGAACCGCTCTTCAAAAGCCCAAATTGAGAGACAGGAGTTTTGGGATAGCGTGAAAGATCTTTTGAACAAATGCAACAAAAATGAAAGGATCATAATGATAGGCGATTTTAATGGGTGGGTGGGAGTGAAGCGTGATGGATATGAGAGTGTGTTAGGAAGGTTCGGCGATGATAGAGTGAATGAAAATGGGGAAAGTCTGCTTGAAGTGTGTTTGGAGTGGAATCTTGTGGTAACAAACACAATGTTTGACCATAAAAAGATCCACTTGTATACTAGAGAAGAAGGGAACCTGAGAAGTATGATTGATTTTGTGATTGTGGATGAAAGACTGAGAAAGAAAATGTCGGTGTCGGCATTAACACAGACCATTTTCTGGTGTTAAGCCGACTAAGAAGGCTCTTTAAGCGATGGCGGCATCGTGTGCATGAACCTATTAGTGTACTAGAGCGCATAAAAGTTGAGAATTTGCAAGAGAAAGAGGTGAGAGAAGAATTTGTTAGTAAACTGACCAAGCAGTTTGATACTTTAAATAAGGAATGTGAGGTTCAAAAAGTATGGAAGCCGTTTAAGCAAGGAATTGTGGAAGTTGCTATTGAAGTGTGTGGTGTAAGTAAAAGAAGAAAAGAGTGTAAGTTAAAGACTGTGTGTGTAGAGGTTCAAAAGGCAGTGTCCGAGAAGAAGAAAGCTTGGCTGGACTGGTTGGCTACAAGTGCCAATCAAAGAATGCAAAAAGCAACGAATGAGGTCGTAAGCATGGCAAGGAGTGAGTATAACAGGTTAAAAGGTGTGGCCAATAAAAGGAGATTGACGAAACAGATTTATGAGGCAAGTGTGAATGGAAAAGCCGGTAAGGGTCGACCTAGGCTTACGTATCACAATCAGATCGGTGAACTTTTGAGGAAAGGTCACGTTAAAAGTACCCGCAACCGACGAGCGTGTGTGAAAACGCTAATGAAAGTAGAAGAAGCTAAAGATGTGTGTCAGGATCGTAGCAAGTGGAAAGATGTGGTCTCTGCCTACCCCTATGGGAAAGAGGCGTGACTGTATGTATGTATGTATGTACAGAACCAGTAAAACAAATACAATGAAACATAGTCTTTCTTAGTCCCAGTGATGTTATCTATAATCTGTTTTAAATTTATAGCTATAGCAAATTCGTAGTTGTCAAGGTAAGTCCGTTTGTACAGACAGACAGACAAAAAAGGTAGTTCTATTTTATAAATCATACATATAGATTTCGATAATTGTTTATTCATTGACGTAAATAATAATAAAAAGTTTCATAGATTCCTCATTCAGTATTCCATTAATCAAGTAAATTTAGAGATTATTGCATGATTGTCAGCTGTTTTTTAAATTTTATGTATGGCATTGGGAGCAATATATGCACTAGACAAGGAGTTGCAGGAAACCGGCCTGTTACAATCTACAAGAGGGGGAAACAAGCAAACGGCTCACCTGATGTTAAGAGATAACCACCACCTATGAATATATGCCTATACCAGAGGAATCACAGGTGCATATTAAATATTAAATATATTTTACAGATTTTATTATTTTAACAAGCATCTGATCTGTAACAGGTAATAACCACCTTCACTTGACACAACAATTAAAACTAGCATAGTTACAATATACAAAACTACTAGAACTTATTTTATTTTTACAGAAATACTGTTACCATACTTTTAATGCAAACATCATAGTGTTGGAAGTGTTCTCATAGACTGCTATGGGGTGGTTTTACAACCACATGTCTGTGTCTTTATGGGCATATTTAAATATTAATATAAAACCTTACTATTATATGCTTGACCATATTCAATGACAACCGCTTGATGACTGCATGACCTTGCGGTCAGATGGTTCGAATACCAGCCATACCCAACATTTGTGCAAAAACACAAATTGTTGGTTGCTTGGTTGCCGTGCCTGGCTGTGTTGTGAAATTTATGTCTGTATAGTTAATGCACTCACTATACAAGAGAAATCTAATTGTTTTTTTAGAAAAAGGAAAAAGTAATGGATAATGGTGAGGCCGAGCTACAGCACAAGCAGAACGAAAAATGTTAAACTTAAAAATAGTTGTATTTGTAATTCAACAGTTAAGATGTAGTTTATTGTAGCAAAAAGGTATTAGTTACCTTAAACAATGGTATTAACTTAACTGCTTCAGACTCTTCACTTGACTGAGCTAATCCAGTTTTGACTAGAAGTGTGAGATAGTAGAGAACACGGTTCTGAAATAAATATTAAATATAAATTAAGTCTCTCTCCTTACTTTAGAATGTATGAAGTCCATGTGAGAAAAGTAGTGACATTCTTAGAATATTTAAAAAATATTTTAAACTGTAACAAATTATCTATGTACATTTGTTCTTTAGAAAAACAAAGAGAAACTTTTTAAATGAAATAGATCTTTTTGTATATATCATAATTATAATAAAATCCTTACCAACTTAATAACTTCATTAATAATGACATCATCAATGCTAGACCATGGGACAAAAACATCTTCTCGGCCATAAACATACTTAATAGAATTTTGGATTCCAACTGCTGGAATCACCAGAATTGCCTCTGAAATCATAGTCAGTACCATAAAGCCTTCCATTTTGGGAACAAATCACATACTTTATCCATAAATCACATTAATACATACTCATTAATGCTACTGTATAGTGAATGCATCAACTCATAATATATAGTCTACAATTGACTGCAAAACTATATTCTTATTAAATTATATTCTTACAAAAATGTGCTAAACATTTAATCAAAGAGTTTTTTAGAATTTTGTAACAAGGTTCAATAGCAAATGAGTAATTATTAAAATTCTGCATAATGTGATTATATCATAAAATACTGGTAGTATTTTTGTAATATGCTTGCCAACATGTAGTGTTGGCAAGCATATTCCATTTCCGTCAAGTTCCGTCCACTTTCATTTTAGTCAAGGAACAAAAAAATATTAAGATTTGTTTTCAACAAACCCCATTTATACAATCAACAAATAATAATAATTTGACAAACACTTTGATATCAATAGGAATAAGTAACAGTCATAAGACAAGCAACAAACCTGACTGAACACTGTGTGTAATCCAAAAAAAAACTAAAAAAGATGAAACTATAACAATAACTAATATAGCCGTTATACTTATCCGTATATATGCTAAAGCTAAAACATTAAATAATACTGCCAAAATAAGAGATAATTTGGGCCAATGCGATTTATTTTTCTTATTTTTAAATGAAATTGTAAAACACATTGAATTGGGTGAACTGTTACGACTTTCTATTCTAAGAGATAAATTGACACCATTAACATTTTTGTGGTCCAAATTTTTTTCTATTTTAGACATTTTAAGGTTGTTGTTTATTTACAAAAATAACTCTGACATATTAAAATCAAAATATTTTGATTTCTTTTGCTTTTTCCGGTAATTATGTCATGACTGTAGACTTACTGTCAATGTCAAGTCAAAGAGTGTGTAAACACTTCTTCTTCTTCTTCTTATTTTTGGATCCTGGTAATTAGCTATTTTGCCAATGTCGAGTAATAATTTAATTTTAGAAAGGACCTTAATTTCATTTGGGCTTTTGGCGCCAACTCGAAAAGTGGTCATAGTGTTTTTATTGTACTGTGTAATCTGTGTGTATATTTTGAGTTTGATTTTTAATATTGATAGTTAAATATGCAGCAAGTGCTCCTGAAAGTGATTGGAAAAATCAGGACCAAAATTGTACTTTTCGTTTTATCTTCATCAATCCAACAAATCTTTATCTCCATCATCATTCATCAGTCCAGCAAATCTCCAGTAAAAGTCAATGATCATTTTACTGTGATCAAAATGAAGACTTTGCTAGAATAAAATTATTAGCATCAACGGAGGAGGAGTTGCAGACGATGGTTAATGTTATGCATGGTGCCTTAAAAAGCAAAGGGATGTAAACTAATTTAAGTAAGACGAAAGGATTATTTTTTGACAGATAAGAAAGTATGAAGGAATGCAGAGTTCTTATTGAAGGGGAAAGAGAGAAATAAGTGAAAGAGCTTGTGTACCTGGGTTCTATGTTTTCGAGAGACAGAAAATATGACTGTGATATTGAGAGAAGAGTATTAGCAGGAAATCAAGTGAATGGGGCTCTGCATAACTTTATGAGCAGCCAGACCGTATTTAAAAAATGACTACTGGCTGTAAATAGGGGGGTTTTGATTGTGAATGCAGCGTCTGGCAGAAGAAGCATTCATCATCATCATTTCAGCCTATTTTAGTTCACTGTTGAATATAGGCCTCCCCCATAGATTGCCACAACACACGGTCCTGAGCCACCAGCATCCATCGACTTCCCGCAAAATCTTGCCTTGCATTGCCACTTGCTCTTAGCTTGCTCATCCTTAGGGCTATGTCGGTTACTTTAGGTCTGCTGCGGATTTCATCATTACGGATATTATCACACAGAGAAACTCCGAGCATAGTTTGCTGAGCGATTCTGAGCTTCCTCGTGCGGCCCGCAGTGAAGAACCACGTCTCTGTTCCGTATGTTATTACTGTGAACACGCCCTGGTAACTTTGGTTTTAAGACATTGAGGTATACTCGACGAGAAGATGTGACACAGTTTCCCGAACGCTGCCCAACCGAGTTGGATACGTCGACCTCTTGGTCGAAGTTGGACCTACCTAGTCGGAAAGTCGTAGTGTTTCCAACAACTACTGGTATAGGTGTGACATGGACGTTGGACATGATCTTCGTCTTGTCCATGTTCATCTTAAGACCTACCCGTTGGGAGACACTATTGAGGTCATGAGGCGATATCGGTCTATAGATCTTCAAAAGGGCGTATCGCCCTTCTTGAAGATCAGGACAACCACGCTTCTGCTCCACGCTTCCGGTGTAGAGCCGCCGTTGATGACGTAATTAAATAGCTTTTGAAGGACTTAAAGTACCAGTTTTCCACGCTCTTTCAGAAACTCCGCTGTTATTCCGTCCTCACCCGGTGGACGAGTTTTGCTCTTTGCGATTTGCGAAACATATTATGGGGCGAGTGCGAATGGTCGACCTAGGCATACGTATCACGATCAGATCTGAGAATTTTTGAAGAAAACTCAAGTTAAAAGTATCTGCAACCGACGAGCGTCTATGAAAACGGTAATGAAAGTAGAGGAAGCGAAAGAAGCGTGTCAGGATCGTAGCAAGTGGAAAGATGTGGTCTCTGCCTACCCCAATGGGAAAGAAGCGTGAGTTTATGTATGTATGTATTACTTGACACTGGCAAAAATTGCTCGATTTGGTAGCTAATTGCCAGGACCAAAAGCGAAGAAGAAGAAGAAGACTTCATTTCGATAGACAGTAAATGGCTGAACTTAATTAAGAAGCTATTTTGAATGCCTTCAAACAGTGTCTCGCTTTTGTTTATTCCGGTTAGTTGAATAACAACTCACAAGCGTTAGCTTAGTGCACCTCCAACAAGGAACAAAAGTAAGTTTATCAACGTGACATTTATGGCATTAAAACGCACAAATGCTCCAACGATACACAAAAAAATCTAGTGTGTGGCTATCTTAAAAAATATCTACCTAACTAAACTGTAACGCATAGTACTTTAATATACTATAAGCTTATTTATCTACCTGTGTACAAAGCGGTTACCATAACAACATACAATGTAAATAAATTAACGTCAAGAAACTTCTCCGAATAATTTGTGCCTTAACAATTCTGACGATTTTTAAAGTAGTATTTTGAACTAAAGCAATCAAAATATTTGCTTTTAAGGTTTCTGTCTGTTTTGTACGCAATGGATGAAACTGATAACAATGCTTGGGTTTTCGACTCCCTTGTAGGGTTTCTTCATGGGCCAGTGTGGAATGTTCCATTGCAGACATTTACAGAAGAAAAGTCTCTACGTAAGCTATTATATAATGCATCTTTACTTGATAAAACATGATTTTTATTATTTTCAATGCTAGTAGGCTGGCTACTAGCCAGTAGTTTAACTTGTACCCATAAATGTTATGCATTTATGGGTACAAGTTAAACTAATATATATTTATATAATTTATTTATGTCACAATTCAAACAAAATAATTTTGTGCAAGGAAAAATGCAAGTGCAACAATGTTAAAATTGTCTAAAAAAAGGTGATTATATGTTTCAGTATTTGAGCCGACTGAATCGGGCGGAGTTCTTGATAGGCCAGAATATAAGAAAATCCACGATGAGTACCGTGATTTGGTAAATAATTATTTATTAAATTATAACTTCTGATAACTTTAACCAACACCATAATTGTGGCTCTTAATTCTTCTAACAAGGCTCTTTTGGCAAAGCTGTGAATAACGCCCGGCGATCAGCAAATTATATTTAAAAATATAACTTTAACTACTAACCAAATATTCCTTAATTTTGTAGCAGCGGAGGAGTAATTTTGTATTATTTTATATACAATTAAATGTACTAAATTATGTTACTAATATACGCCTTACTGAAATTTAAACAAACCTTATAATTTTTTTTAAATTTTCGCTGCTGGACAGGCTTGGGCACTTACCACTTGGTGAACGACTTGTTCGTATCGTCACTTCATTACATTAAAAAAAAAATAGCCGCTAAGAAGGAAGGAAGGACACAGATCACGATCGATTTAGGTCTAGCATATTTGAAATCTAGAATTAGTTCACTATTTCGAAAATCACTTGATTTTCTAGCATTTTCCTTACATCGCCCATTAAATGTTACATTCCCTTTCTACTTTTTCAGGCCTTTTTTTAATTTTTAATGGCCAAAAACAGGGCTTATTGTAAATGTTGGCTTACGTATATAATACAAAATGCAGCTCCTCGCTCTTAGCATGCAATAATGCGAGAATTAATTCCATCGAAAATAATTGGTCATTAATTGTTCACAAATGGTCAGCCAATGTTGGAATTTGGTCAGGCTTACTTTTATCAAAATTCCCAGCTTAATATTTCAAGGATATCTGAAAAATTTTAGCATCCAAACCTTGATGTAAAAGTTCACCAGTATCGCAAATTATTGTCAATGAAATGTTTTGAAAGGTCAAATCAATTCATAATTTGTTTAGCGTTCTATCTGTGTAAATTTTTTTTTTCCGATAAACTTTAGCACCCAAACTTTAATACGCAAAATGCTCCAGCCCACCGATTGATTGGAAATGGGTTATTTTATAAAGGTTATATCAATTCATAATTTGGTTCTGTAAGCCGCAAGAAATATTTTTAGCGACTAGGCTGTAAAAAAATTCTTTAGCTTCTGAAGTGTAAAATAATGACTATTTCTTACGGTATTCAATAGTACAATAAAAAACAAAAAAGAAATGATATCGTAGGATATCCAGAACTAAAATTTTCCGTTACTGTATGTAATCAGCATAAACTACGTTTAAATGAAACTAATTTTACGGATTTTATCGCGTTTAATTTTATTATTTAAAATGCAATGAACTTTGGCGGACGAACACACCTATAAAAAGGTCAAGTCAGATTCAACTACTAACACGCTCAAGATAACTAGAGATCTAATAAAGAAACACGCCGAGAAATTAAATCTAGACGTAAATTCGATAATACCTTCTTGTGCCAAACCACCGAAGTTGTATGGGTTACCCAAAATACACAAACTCAATGCTCCGCTACGTCAATAGTGAGTCAGATCGATTCACCAACTTACAGATTGGCTCAACATGTGGCTAAAATACTCTCCCCGCTAAGAGGACACACAAGAGCACACACAAAGGATTCCTACCATTTTGTCAGTGAAATAAAAGACCTACATCTTACTGACAATGAAACTATGGTCAGTTTTGATGTCCAGTCGTTATTTACATGCCTACCTGTTGAAGACTGCATCTCAATTGTAACTAGGAAGCTGCCAGAGAACAACATGCCAGTAGAAAATGCAGAATTACTTAGACATTGCCTAACATCTGGCTATCTATTGTGGAAGGAACAATACTACCGGCAAGTAGATAGTGTGGCGATGGGCTTCCCAGTATCTTCCATTGTTGCTGACATCTTCATGGAAGACTTTGAGGAGAAAGCCTTCCGTACTTCTCCAGTAAATCCAAGGTTCTACAAGCGGTACGTAGATGATACTTTCACAATTCTACCTTCTGATAAAGTCACTGCATTTTTAGACCACCTTATCTCCATAAATTCTAAAATACAATTTACAATGGAGTTAGAGACAAATAACTCTTTAGCTTTTCTAGATGTTTTAGTAATTAGAAATCCTAATAACACCTTGAGTCACACTGTGTATAGGAAAAAGACCCATACAAATAGGTACTTAAACGGTGAATCTCACCGCCACCCTTCACAGTTAGCTACCGTGGGCAAATCTTTGTTTCAGAGAGCACAAGGGATCTGTGACAGTAAACACCTGGCCGCCGAGCTTCAGCATGTCAAGAAAGTTTTGCAAGACAACAAGCTTCGGGTTCCGCGCCTTCGTCGCAGTGACCGAGTGAAGCCGGCCACAGTCGAGCGTGTACCTGCAGTCCTACCATATGTCAGAGGGATCACAGACAAGATTGGCTATATCTTGAAGCGAGCTTCTATAAGAACATTTTTCAAGCCGCCGATGAAGATAAGTCAGTTTTTACCATCTGTCAAGTGTAATATCCCTTTACAAGATGCAGGAGTATACAAGCTGGATTGCGAATGTGGTCTCTCTTACATAGGGCGAACAAAAAGATCACTTAAAACCCACGTAAAAGAACATATAACTGATGTGAAGCATCGTTGCTCCAGGAAGTCTGCAGCCTGTGACCTTGTTCTGGATCATCCCAACCATTACATCAGATTTGATAAACCACAAATCCTCGCAAAAGAACACCGATTCCTACCAAAGATGATTCGCGAGACTATTGAAATTAAAAACATCCTAATTTTAATAGAGAAGATGGTTGGGTATTACCACCAGCTTGGGATTCTATAATTAATAAAATTAAATCAAAAACCAAGCATACCACTGCAAGACTTCAAGACACAGTGAGCTCTTTCTGCGTAGATCGGGACCAAGCATAATAATTAAAAGCTGAAGGTACTCCGGGTTAATTATGACATCGGGACATCTGTCACCTCAGTCCCTCCGTGACCATGGGTGCTGTAAAGCACTCGAAACGTCGGGTTATAAATAAGAAAATTTAACGCGATAAAATCCGTAAAATTAGTTTCATTTCAATGTGTAGTGTTCGCGTAAATATAAGAAATCATTATATAAACTACGTTGTTTACAGGTAGATGTCATGCTAGGCTCATTTATGGACGACATAGGTATCTCCGCTGACCAGTTCGAAGCGGCCTGTCGCTTATCCGCTCATGATCTAGCCGAAGTACCTGGTTATTTCCACAAACGGCTATTTGAACAAATATGGGCAGCCAACGATTATGAAATGTTTGTTAAAATGATGACGCACAAGAACGTCGAGCTTCAGTTACAGGTTAGAAAAAACAATAAGTAAACCCTGGTAGGATGGAAATAACGGGCCACCCGATTATTTTCAGAGGCCGATATGGAAACTTGGTCATATTGTGTTTAAATGGTTTAAATATGTTAAAGAAAGCATAAAAATTTTTTTGTCGTCCCCGTGGATTTTTTAATTTACTAAGCAGCACTTATCACATGTGATGGTATCTTCTAGTTATAAGCAAATCGAAGCTAGAATCTTATCCTCAAGAATAACTTAATACACATATATATTTAATAAATATAGTTATTTAAATCCATTTTTTTATTTAATGCAGTAACCTAATTAGATTTGATCAGTATAAGTTTTATACATCTTCTGTACCATTATGTGAATATAGGAAACTCCAGAGGCTTAACTTGACACTTGCGCGAAGGCATTTGAAAAAAATTGCTACAAGAGCTACACGTACTTGCCCTATTAAATCCTGTGGCTTATGGTATAATCACCAAAACGATGTCGATAGGTTGAGCCGGCGATTTTCCATGTTGTGCGTTTGGATTAAGAATCAATTATCTGAGCATCGAATGCCTCCTAACGCTAATGATCAGGATATATTAGCATTATCACAGGAGGAGTTGCACACGATGGTTAATATTATGCTTGATGCTCTAAACAGCATAGGGATGAAAATTACGGTAGATAAGACAAAAGCAATGGTTTTTAAAAGAGAAGAAAGTATGACCGATTGTAGAGTTATAATTAAAAGAGAAAAAGTGGAACAAGTGAAAGAGTTTGTATGCCTGGGTTCGAACACACTAGTTACACACACAAAGTTACCGAGACACAGCAAGAAACGACGCTAATATTGAGCGAAGAGTATTGGCAATAAATTAAGTGTATGGGACTCTGCATAACTTTATGTATAGTCAGAACGTATCTACAAAGGCACGGACTGGTTGTAAATAGAGGAATACTGGTCCCTACACGTATATGTATGGTAGTGAACGTTGGGTCAGGCAGAAAAAGCATGAAGGTAAGATTAATGCTGTGGAAATGAAAAGTTTGAGAAGTATAGCTGGAGTGTCTGTGATGGACAAAGTGACGAACTACGTGGTAGGTAAACGTTGTGTTGTAGAAGATATAGTGACAAAAATAGAGGAAGGGATGCTTAGATGGTTGGGACACGTAGAGGGGATGGAAGAAAGAAAATTGACCAAACAGATTTATGAGACGAATGTAAAAGGCAAACCGGGAAGGATTGACGCAGGCGAACATATTACTATCAGATCGAAGTCGTTTTAAGGAAAGGCTACGTCAAAAGCAACCGACGAGCTTGTACGAGTATGAATAAGCTAATGAAAGTAGAAGAAGCGAAACATGTGTTTTAGGATCGGATCGTAACAAGTGGAAAGATGTGGTCCTCTCGTTACTCTAAGTGTGTATTTTCTACTAAAAAGGTATAAACAGAAAATGTTTAACTTTATGAAAACTTTTTACTTAGGCTTTGGAACTAATTGGACAGCGCTATGGAACTACGCCAAATCTATTTGCTTCGGATTCTGAAGAATTAGAAACATCTAGAAGTGAAGAAGATGATGGTTGGCCAGACAACGACGACGTCATGACTGAAATAAAAAAGTAAGTTACTCTTTAGAAATAATTTGCTAATAATAAAACAATGAGACAAGCGATAGATAAACTGTGGTAAATATTTAAAAAAATAACCTATGATTATTATTTCGTTTACAATATAAATAAGTATTCTCTGGAAACATACTCATAGCTACCCCTTATATTTTTAACTCATTCAAAATGGTCACGTTTATCTTTCACTTAATTTGTCGCGGTCAATCCTAAAACAATATTCCCTGTTTATATTACATATATATTTGATTACATTAGTTATTTATTTTACAAATGAATATTTATTTTACATTTCAGACTCCAATTAGAGGAGCTTGAAAATACGGATGAAACAATTACCGTGCCACCAGAAGATGTCGTAGCTGAGAAACATACTCTTCTGACAAAATTACAAAGCTTTGAAAAGAAAGAAGAGAAAATTGAGAAGATAAAAGAGGGAACTGGTGAAAATTTTGGCAAAGATATGCACAATTCTATTACAACCTCAAATTATACCGTAACTCCAAAAGCGTTTATTCAAAAAGTAGAGGTAATATCATAGTATGGAACCGTGGGTTTCTTTTTTCATGAATAGGTCAGACTTTACCGTAAAGTTGGTCTAGAAAATTTTATATACAAAAAACAAGTCAACTGTCTTGGACTATTTAGTAATTGTAAATAATTTTAGGTCAGTGAGGAAGAAGTATGGGCGCGCCAACAATACCTTAAGCAACAAAGAGACAAGCTGTTAGCGCTTAAAAAACAAGTTCGGGAAAAACGACTTGGAGCTATCGATAGCGAAAGTTCTGCTGGCTTCGGAGGTACATTGTTATTTTTTTTATATCATTAGAATAGATAACAAAGAAATAGTAATAGATCAATAACGTATTCTTACAATAACCTTATACTTTATACCTTTAAATGAGTAAAGGTAGCAAGCAATTGGATTGGAATTTGGATCGTTTTAGATAAATTAATAAATAATGCGCGATGACCTTTGTTATTTTAACATTATAATATCAATCGCAGCGAATAATGTAATTTGATCCACGTATAAATTCTAGGTATCTACAAAAAAAAAATTACCTTACGTTATCATTTTGTGTATTTATAATATTTACGGCTAAAATAATATGGATATAGACTTTTAAGTTACCAATTTCATGTCATGTCTTACCTAAACATTGAAAAACATTTTATTTAAGTCCGCACTAATCCGCAGTCAGCACTACAAGCCGCATCTTGAGCAATAGCAGTACAACAGCTAATGATTCATACCGGTTTGGCGGACCGGTAAATTACTTCATATTTGTGAAATATATACTTAGTAGGTCAACCATATATTATATCTTTATTATTTAAGCTATATAAACATTTAAAGCAGGTGTTATTTAGTTTTATGTAAATGAACTTTAATAGCATGAATAATTGTTATACCAGTTCCGTATCCGTATCAATTACACTTTCTTCAAATTCTCATGTTCTTCGTGACACAGCATTTGTTCAGACATTGCAATTACCATAAAGTTTTGCCAGTCTCTCCGCTTTTTCTATAAAAAAAATATATTATCGTCTTGAAGCGCGAATGCTCGAAGACATTACTTATTTTGTCAATTGAACATCAGGCGTTAATTTCCGGATATTATATAATATAAATATGCCATAATTGCATATTATGGTGTTATTTTACACGAATAAAAACTGTCCGTACAATACCTTATTCGACTCTTACACCTCGGTAGGTAAGAGGTCGGTAATATTCTACTTTGCCGGACACCTATCGGCTTCGTGGTTTGCCACCTGTCACGTCTCGTTCCGAAAAGTAGGCTACGTGAGTGGCCCCAGCCTATCCCTTTTATGGGAAAAAGGCGTGACTGTAAGCATGTGTAAATAATCGCAGAGAGATAATGTTGTTTGATCCATGTTCAAATTCTAAGTATCTTCAAAAAGTTACTTTTACGTTACGTTATCGTTCGGTTCATTTTAAATATTTACGGTATTAATAAATTGGTTATATTTTATTTGAATAAATTTTTACCCTTCGTCCCGAAGATGCTTTACCCGAGAGATAAGTTGACACTTGTCACACTTTTCCTCTTTTGTCTCAGTTAGAACTAAATATCTACACTGATCACAGTCACATAATAAAGCTACACTCTTCAGAAATTTTAGTTACAATTCTATAATAATATCGTAACTTTACGTTTATTTGTAGTGTCAGAGTAGTGCCTGACTGCTATGCCGCGAGTCCCGGTTTCGAATGCCAGCCGGAGACATTTCTGCAAACACACGAAATGATGGTTTTCTGTTCTGCTTCTGTTGTAATTATCCCTGTCTCTGACGTTAGTGTTACATAGGGCACGGGAAGGTTGGGACCACAGATTACCTCCACAGATAGGGAGGGTATCTGTGGCTGAGACGAAATAAGGCTTCTGTGTTGAAGCGCACTTTTATGGCACTAAAAATATCTCCTGCACAGTTGATATGTTCCAACAGTATTCGGAAGTAATTGCTGTGGCGAAAATCGGTCAGGACGACATCAATCAGTATTAACCAGCTGATGATAATTGTTATTAGGTGTTAGAGTAAAGAGAAATCGTATTTGATTTTTTTTATTTATTGATATAACACATAACTACTTATATTAAAACGTGGAATGTAATGAACTCTTAAAACATAATTTCTTTGCAATCTGCAGTAGGTGAAGGTGTAAGCAGCATCCATCAAAGACCTCATTCAGCTCGAATGGCCAAAGCAGCTCTTGCGGGAACTATGCCGCAGCCGCCTCCTGACGCCATGCAATTGCGCCGGGCACTCGCAACCAAGTTAAAGACAGAAGTAGTCGATACTCACAACTAAAACCTTTTTCTGTAGTTAATTATAGCCTTTACGGTAATTAACGATACCTTATAATGTTCTAATTATTCAATTTTCCATGTTCTTTTTAATATTAACTAAACTATCTAATGGTTTAAGATTACGTTTGCGAAATTTAACGTTGTAGGATTTGAGCTGATATTTGAATGTTGTCTTAAACCATATACTCCTAGGCAAGTTATTGTATATAGTCTTAGTTGTGGTAGTAGTAGTAAAAGGAATTCAAGGAACAAGCAATAAAATAATAAAATGCAATAAAGACATTGTTGTAGGGCGTTAAATATTTCCTGCTACACTACTGATGGAGAACAACGATTCCAACTTTTCCTGTAACTCAATTTCTATGCACTCTTCCTATTGTGAAATCTTAATTGTAGCTTTATATGTTATATCGATAATATGTTAATTATTTATTAAAAACATTGAAAAATTATAATTGTTTAAACTTCCCTCTGCAGTCCCGATTTTAACTCATTATTTTCACGCTCATTGACTTCGATTTTTGTATCAACATATTTTTAAAAAAACAATTCAACATTACGCCGATACTGAAGTATAAAATATGACAGAGCCCGTGATCCTTTTAGGTTCTACGCCTGGGTAAAGCGCCAGATACGGTGCAGTATACATATAATAATTCAGATTTTACTACATTAACGTAATTCAATTCATAGATATTTACGTAATTGTTATTTACATTTACGTAAATTGAACTATTCATAGCTTTTGAACATTTAAAATTATCTCGTCTCACTATCTCTAGCGATTCGTGTATTTGTCATATACCATTGAGCAATTTAGTTAATCTCGCATAGTTTAATATTATTTGCCTCTTGTTTAATCCAACGTACCCTTTTTTAATTAATTATAAATTTACACTAAAACCCCATAGGGGTTAAACGGTTTTAAGATTATTTTGTTTTGATGTTGCACTCTAGGCTAAAAGTAAAAGTCTAGGCTAGTTTCCCAGCCATAGTAGTTCTACAGCCCGCAGTACAATTATCAGCAGCCAAGGTTTTTTTTATTGCATAAAGTGATGAAACGAACAAAACGTTCACCTGATGTTAAGTGCAACGTCTGCCCATAACAAATGCTGTGTAACCCAGAAAATTTCTGTGTGACACTACACTGTGCCCATCACCCTGATACATAGGTTCTTAAGTCTCATATGCCCAGTGATTACGCTAGCTCAGTGCCCTTCAAACCGAAACAGCAATGTACGAGGGTGGATTGAAAAGTACTCGGCCTAACCAAGAAAATAAACACATACTAAAGCAGTTATATTTTTATTTTTCTACATAATCACCATCAAGTTCAATACACTTTTGCCACCTCCCCTTCCAAGCATTTAGACCGTTAAAAAAAAATGATTCTTCCTTAGTCAAAATATGCGTCTACAGCTGCTTTGACCTCGTCGTTTGTCGAAAATCTTTGACCTCCCAAGTGCTTTTTTAGGTTAGGGAACAGAAAGAAGTCTGATGGTGCCAGATCAGGTGAATACGGCGGATGCGGTAACAGTTCAAAGCCACAGTTGTGAATTCCAGCCATTGACTGTACTGACGTGTGAACACGGGCGTTATCTTGATGAAACAGGACTTTTCTTCTGAGCATTCCTCGACGTTTTTCTTTTATTTCCTCTCGTAAACGACGTAGTAAGGTGCAGTAGTAATCAGAGTTTATAGTCTGACCCCTTTCAAGATAATCAATCATAATCACACCTTTCGAGTCCCAGAATACTGAAGCCATCACCTTATTTGCCGACAAAATCGAGTCAGCCTTTTTAGGGGGTGGTGAACCAAGTTGGCCGTGTGGTAGCGGCCTAAGAGAATCTACCACCCCATCTCATCCCGTGGGTGTCGTAAAAGTCGACAGAGGGAAAATGAAAACCAGGAGATGGGCAGCAGCATCTTGCTGGAACATCTGAATAAATAAACTGCGGTTGCCAACCCGTCTACCAAGCGTGGCAACTATGGCAAAATCCCCCCAAAACGAGAGCTACAAACTTTTGTGGCAATCTATGAGGGAGGCCTATGTTCAGCAGTGGACTATTGATAGGCTGAAACGACGACGACGACGACGACGAACCAGGTCTTCTCCACTGTTTTGATTGTTGTTTTGTTTCCGGTGTTCAGTAATGAACCCATGTTTCGTCCATAGTAACAAAACGATTCAAAAAATCATCTGCATCGGCTTCAAATAACTCCAAACAGTCGCGTGAAATAGTCAATCGCGTCCTTTTTTGTTCAACTGAAAGCAGTCGCGGAACCCACCTCGCAGACACCTTGTGGAAACCCAACTCGTTGACAATGATGTTTTGAGTTCGTTCATAAGAGATGCCTATAATCTCGGCTATCTCTCTAATTTTTAATCTGCGGTCTCCCATTATTAAATCAAGTACTTTTTTAATATTTTCGTCAGTAGTTGACGTCGAAGGCCTTCCAGAGCGGGGTTCATCTTTCACACTCTCTCTACCACGCTTAAATTCTGCTATCCATTTTTTGACGGATGAATATGACAGAGCACAATCGCCTAATGTACTGACCATGTCATCATGGATGGCTTTTGATGATAGCCCCTTCTTATGGAGGTACTTAATGACGGCACGCTGCTCGATTTGCTCCATTCGCGGAAATTATGACCGATTACTTTGTTAATAAATTTATAAAATCACAACTAATTATGGCACACGTTTCGAACTTCACACAATGAACTAGTCTGAACTGAACTAAATAATGTGGGTAGATTTGATTTTTAGAATTGAATGGATCTGTGTTAGGCCGAGTACTTTTCAATCCACCCTCGTAAGATATATTGAGCCTTGCTGTTACTCTGTTAAATAAAAAAAGTGAAAGCGCATAATATGTCGTCATCATTTAAACATATCACTAGTCCATAACTGAACATAGGCCTCCCACATAGATTGGCACAAAAGATAGTAGCTCTCATTTTGTGGGGGCATAGTCGCCACCCCTTAGCCGGCGGGTTGGCGACCGCAGTTTATTTGTTCAAATGGTACAGGAAGATGCTCCTACCCATTTCCTGGTTTTCATTTCCCTCTGTCGACTTTTAAGACACCCACGTGATAAGAATGGCGTGGTACATTCTCTTAAGCCTGTACCACACTGTACATAATTTGTTATTACCTGAAAACTGACGGAACCTAGAAATTTTACTCCTTTTTTCAGTCGCTGCGCACGCAAAATTAGCTACCATTATATTTAAAGCTCATAATATCGCAATCCATTGCAAATTATCTCGGTCCCTCTTTTTCGTTATGAAACTGAGAGAGTAGAAGTTAAAGATGCTCGACAATTTGTACTTTACTAAATAAATACGAAAGTTACCTAAATTAAGTTGTGAAGCTTGATATTATTGATGTTAAAACTATATCAATAATTACATATGTAATTGAAAAACATTGTTTTTAACATTTCCTTATTCATTATCTGATACTATTTAGGACGTTTTTTTTTTATTGTATAAAGTGACGAAACGAGAAAAACGTTCACCTGATGGTAAGTGCAACGTCCGCCCACAACAAATACTGTGTCACCCAGAATATTTCTGTGTGACACCACATTACACCCGTCACCCTGAGACATCAGTTCTTAAGTCTCAAATGCCCAGTGATTACGCTAGCTCCCAGTGCCCTTCGAACCGAAACACTCACTGCAGAATAACTGGCCCCGGGGTGGTACCTACCTAGACGGATTCCTGCATAGGAATCCTACCACCAGTAGAAAGATGTCACTAATTTGTTTAAAAAATGCCTTGAGGTGAAATAAAAATCATACATCTCGTATTACCTTATATTTATATTGCTTACTTAACTAGTGACATAATAATAATAGCATTATAGTAAGCTTATTTATTTTACACAACTTGCCAATAGGTAAATCTATTTTTAATTTTATTCTGTGTATAAATTAGTTTATGATGGTCATCCACCTAGACAGATAAAAAATAGTCATTGTTACAGTCTACTTTTATCTAGAACGTTCGTATTTAATTAATGGGGGAAGTTATTTCAAGGAATATAAGATTCGTATAAATCTAATTGACAGCTATGCTATTATACACGTGGATGTTTGCAGACTTCAAAATAAAGTTATTACATAAAACATTATATATTTACAATTCTCTGACAAATTCATTCCACGTATGTAATAATAAATTTCGCCTCGCAGTAACTGTGCATCCTTTATCTTTAGTCAGAAACGCCAGTTTCGACAATTTTATTTTAAAGAACAAATAACACATCAGAAAAATAAATAAGTACTAAGATAATTTAAAATAATTTGAACAGGAATCGCTATTGGGCACAATGAAATCAAAGGTTTTTATATAGAGCATAGACAAAATCAATTTGATCCACGCACTTGCCGTGTCATAATTTACTGTAAGGTAAATCCTGCCACGTTAGTATAAATTATTAGACAGGACTTTAGTATATTACGGGTTACATTCATACCGACAGTAACGATTCCTATTCGTTTATTTATAATTATGTGTGACCATCATTATAGGAGAATAGTTTTGGTTTGTAACGTATTATTACAGAGATCAATAATCATTTTGTCAAATATATAAAATTGATATGTATTCCTAGAGCAGACACACAAATTCAGCTAATAAAAAATCGTAACGGTTAGGTGTTGGGACGTGAGTAAAGGAACTTAACATTTAAAGAATATTATAAATTTAGTATTCAAATAACCCAAATACCGGTACAAAAGCCGTAAATTGTATAAAATTACATAACGAACATTTATGAAATACGGATGAGAAAAGACGGTAAATGTATGGGACGTCTTCTATACTTACGACACTTTAATATAAACTGCGGAATTGAAAACTTCTTGTATTTACCAGATTTTTGGCATGTTTTGGCGGCGAAATAAAATCTCATCCCGCGGGAGCGTAAGTTTTCTTACTGAAAAACCTGGAAAATTCTTAAAAAACCTGAATCCCGAAACCTGAAACCTAAAATACACAAAAAGGTGACGGACAGCAAGTCCAACGAGCAGGGTGTCTGGCACTATTGGTGGTAGAATGCATGCAGGAATCCGTCTAGGTAGGTACCACCGCAGTGCCAGTTATACTGGCATCAAGCCGTAGTGTGCAAATATTACTGTTTCGGTTTAAAGGGCGCTGATGGCTAGTGTAACTACTGAGCATCTAAGACTTAACTGATGTCTCAGGGTGACAATCGCAGTATGGAGCCACACAAAAATATTTTGGCTATCAACATTTGGTATGGGCAGAAGTTGAACTTACTATCAGGATAACGATTTGCTTGTCTCGTCACTTTCTTCCATAAAAAGGATGATGGCCATTCATGCAGTGTTTTAGGTGCGAGGTGTTGTTTGGTTCTGCTATCACAAGTCCGCCAAGTCACGCATATGGTGACGTCATGCATCATAGTACAGTAATCAGTAGCACAAACAAGGACACTAATCTTCAGCTGAACGTATCCGATGTAACTCTTATACGACGAGTCTGATGTCAGATGCAGAGTCAGACAACTGTGACTATAACCATTTATCCAGATGTGAAAAGTTGTGTTATAATGCATAAATATTGGCATTGACAGAAATTCAAACAGTACTCAGGATGCAGTAGTCAAACTACCGCCAAGTCACGCGGCCATACATAAAATAGCTTTGATAAATTTATAGTTTATCAAACAACAGAACCTGCATTATTAATAAAAGATTACTCATTTAAATCACAACTGCATGTGTAAAAAATAATCATAATTTAAAATAAATTAAAAATACTGCTTGTCCGGATATATAACATGTTTGTGACGGATTGTGTTCAAATACACTACGACAGAACTCGAAACGAATTTTAATTAAATATACGTTTAGACGTAATGAAGATTATTATAACCTTTACAAATTTTTCAGTTATGTTATTATATCTTACAATTTGAAAACGTACCGTTACATAGATTAGATAAAAAAGAAGAATATATACCGTTGTGCAAAGTTATATATGAGGGCAATACTTACATACATAAATGCCTACACTCATACAGAGCAGAAAAGAGCGATTGCAGTGTCAAACTCATGTGTTTAAAATGGTTAAATGAAACTGGATGTGACGTATCGAACTCTATGGATTATACGCACACATCTCAAGTAGTAATAATATATGTACCAAATGATCTTTTACGCTGCACTAATGGTTTTCAAACTACCAATAGAGCAGCGTCACAGACCAAACTCCAATAATACTACCTTATTGAGGGAGGATGTCCAGCAGTGGAATATACACAAATATGTTTGGTCAGGCTATTGATGAAAACTATAAAGCACTTATAAATAGATCTTGTTACCGTAATTTGCAATAAAACTTTTAAATAATGAGGTTATGTACTGACGTAAACATAAACAAGTATGCCTACTTTGCAAGCCGGTTTTGGTTGAAAAGGCTGTCTTAACTTAGCGACTTAGGAATTTTGTTAATCCAGAGACCCAATAACAGGACGAGATACGTTGACGCCGTTACAAAATGAAAAAGATCTTGTCGACCCTCTCAACCACCATTTTTGCCAACTTTTTGCAATTGGTCTTAATAGGGTACGCAATCAGCTGATATTAAAAACATTATAATAATTTTATGGTCTAAGTTGAACTTTCTGTTCTAATAATGTGTTGGATCTATTTAATGGTACCTTATTCGTTATCCCAAGTCCTAATTATAAGCGAACTGTGTAAAAAAGGAAGAAGATATAATTAATCTTAAAACAACCTTTACTTTCGAATTAATCTAAATTTTTTATCTTTCTCATACGTTGCCTAACACCGATACACTTTCCGTCGTGACGTAAATACAATGAATATACACATCAATACAAAAGCAATATTGGTCGCAAATCTCAAACTCAATGTCCAAACCACCGTAGTATTATGTAAAAAAGATGTCGTTTAGATTGGTCGTCATATTTGAAGAACGAAACAAATTAATTATGGATTTTTTTTTTTTTAATAATTTGTGAACGAGATTTGTTGATCATATACTATGATTTACGTTACAAAAGATTAATAGAATAACAGACAGCGAATGTGTCAAATAATGTAGAAACTATATTCACTTTAAAATCGACACTTAGTAGTAAACGCAAGAACCCGTGTGCATTAAAAGGCTTTTAGTAGGAAGAATAAGTTATATTACATATATCCATTGAAACAAATTAGCAAAGCGCTTTCTATATCAAACTTTGCTTATAAAAGATTAGGATAAAAGTAAGTTTTTAAAAATAGTAAGCAGCATTCTCATTGGTCAAACAGTGACTGTCCGTCTTATGTCTAACCAATCAAATGAGATAACTTTTTTTCAGTGCTAACTAGTTTCTATGGATAGAGTAAAGTTTGATACCGAGAAGATTATTTTATATGCTGTCCGTAAATGCATTAGGCAAAAGTAAAATTATACATCAAGATACTCACTATGTAAGTATACTTTGGACGTCTATGGCCCGCACAACAACCATTGCTAAATACATATACAAACAATCCAATCGCTATTATGATCAGACCCACATTAAATATACTTTATAAAATCTAATGTTATTTACAAAGTACGTAGGTTAAAAGATAAAACTAGAAATTAAAGGTTACAAAATAAAATGGATCGTTATCAGATACCTTTATCACATACACATTACTTTTGCAGTGTAAAAATAAGCGAAGGCGTAAGCAAAAACGAAAGATGGTTTTGCGACGGATTAGTAGAGAAGGGAAGAATGTGGAAGATTATTTTCGTTGCGCTTCTATGTACTTTATTCCAACCATATAAAATAAATCAATATAAGTATGACCTATTGAACATGATGCTGAACTAACAAATGTGATATTATGACATGGATCCCAGACACACTTTTTCTGAAATAATTAGACAACATTTAATGTAACTTCATGTCCATTTTGTGGGGACTTTGTCTGTCTACAAAATGGACATAAATTAAGTATAAAAATACAAATGTTGCACAGATCCATATTAAAATACACATATGAACAATTTATCACACTAGCAAATAAAAAAACAATTAATTATCAAAACCAACAAGTTTGAGCTTCTCAGAGACAGATTAAAACAAATCTAATAACAAAAAATAAATACTGACAGTAGTTTTTATTCTATGCCTGATATTGAAAACAAGTTTCACTTTTATATAAATATGATAGATCCTTTTTCTCTAAGCTAAATATTAAATTTAAAAGAAATAACTTTTATGGTTTCAGTCTTGACCGAAGAACGTATTAATCGACGAAGACTGAAAATATTTCTTCGCGGTACAATATAAAAACTATATTATCTAATCAAAAGAACTAAAAAACCAGAGTAGATAAAATACAAGCAAAATGACCTTAAAATATTTCTTCGCGAATTTTGAAATTATTTTTTTTTAACTTAACTAACCTTATTTCAGGTTTTACTTCTATGTACAATATTTAAATACTGTTGACTTGATAAATTATTTCATTCTATTATTTTTAAGGTGAAATCTATGATAAAAAATAATGTTACATTTTTAAAAGTCTGCATAATTTTTGCCAATATATTTGATAAGAAATATTATGTAACATGTTGCTTGTCTTTCATTATGAATTTTCATAGAGTGAATCATTGAGTCTTTAAGTTTGTCCATTCATATTTTTTTACTGTACACTACTGTACTCTATTAAAGAATATTATAAAAACAACATTCAAGACATGCCCTCTCAGAAGCTCAACATGCAAGACATAGGAATGCAAATTATTGTGAAAATAAATAATTCGAATGACCTGAAATTATAACTATCACATTCATGCTCCTAGTAATAGATAAAATGAAAAAATATTTGTGATTTATCATCATGCTGAAAAAATTTACAATTTTTCATCAGACAGAAACTATAAGAATAAATCTATTTGTGATTGAAATGGTATTTCAAAATACAATAACACACTACTCAATAGCAATTCCACAGCACATTGTAGGGTTAGGACTTAAAAAAAAAATTGGTCATATGTTTTAACAAACTAGATAGTTTTTTTTTCAATAAAAATACTTGAATACATACATATTTTTACACTTCCATTTCGCTGTCAAGGTGTTTCCTCATTCCTACCAATATTTATAACACATTAAACATTAAAATTCCACACGAAAATTCTTTGTACTTTTTGTGATTACGTTCCTTCATAAAAGTAACCTAACCGTTAAAATTATTTCACAGTTTACACCTTCATAACCAATATTTGTTCTACTTTCCAATACCATCTGTTGTAATTACACTAAAAGTATGAACAGGTTCATACGCTAATTAACCACAAAAGCTGGGACACTTGAGTGACTTCTTATTTACATAACGGACACAACTCATCTAGAAGTACATCACTGCCTAGCAGCTTCGACTAACCATAATAAGACATACAAATGGGTAAACCGCGCAAACTTTTAAAAATATCGGCGCAGGTAACACAGTCGCATAGTCTTCAAATAGGCAACTGAGATAGGAAACAAAGAAGAATCGTAACTGCAACCGTGAACAGATCACGCAACGGTGCAGCAATCGCTTTATAACATCTACGTAGCATACTCAATGGATTCCTTACGGCATATCATTCGTTCACTGGGCGGCGTGCACAGTGCAGCGAGACGAGCGGAGACTTTATATTCCTTGAAAGTTGAGCTGGTGGAAATGTAGACACTACGCTAAGCGAGGCCGCTTCGCATCGCGTTCTTCGCTTGTTCCCGATCCGCTTCCGCTACTACTACTACTGCTGCTGCTTCCACTGCCGCCCTCTTCCTCCTCATCTGAATCGCCGTCATAGTCTACGAGGCCCTGTTTAAATTATAAAATATGTTATTAGAGGGAAAAGTGCCAAAGTAATTAGTTATAATTTTAAGTTACGACACTATAAGTCAATATCTACAAAAACTCAATAAATATATATTTACTAAAGGTATAAATTACTCTTTAATCATAACAACTCTAAAAGTGTGCCAAATAAAATAAGAATATGTGATATTTTATTATTTTTCAATATGAATATTTAATAAACAACAAAAATAAAATAATGAATTTGAACATACACTCCTGTTCTGTCCATTGTTAGTTATTCTTTAGAACAACAACCCTAAAATGTTATACTATTATTATAAATACTGTCAGTTTTTAGGGTTCCGTAATAAAAACGGAACCTTTATAATTTTGTACTGTTCGTCTGTCCGTATGTCATAGCCAATTTATTTGTAGACTTCTGGCACTACATAGATGAAAATTTGAAAGAAGTGTTCTTTTTTAATCAAAAACGATGTAGTGAAATCATGGAATTTACGGGTGGCACACCATCCGTGTAACTGAGGGATAAAAAAATCCGTGAACAAAAACGCGGTCCGATAGGTCTTGAAAAATGATAAAGAACGTTTCAAAAAACTATCTTATTTAAGGCAATAGTTAATGAGATATGCGCAAGTCTTTGACAGTGTACCCTTACTTTTCAACTACGCGGTGGAATAATGTAAAAAAAGGATTGGATGAATAAGATATAGACGTGTAGTTTTTGTGATATTTTCGGTCACGCGCCATTAAAGAATACTTCACTGACTGACTGATCAATTCAAAAATATTTTATTGTAAGTTGTACTATACCAGATGGGCATAAGAGACTATGTTCAATTGTATATTGAAAACAAATATATGCTAACAACATAACAACTGTGCACAATTTTGTGAAATTTGATTATAAGGTGTTGTGTAACTTTTGTTTAACTGCTAAAACTGACATGACACGTAGTACATTCGCTTCCCTGCAATACACAAACCGGCACGGGACCGGTGGGCGTAGTCTGGGTTTCCTATCGGTCGTGACTGACTGTTCCCGGAGCGGCGCTGGCGCATGACCTTTTCTCAGTGTATAAAAAGTTTGTTTTCATTGGCGCCATTGATGTACAAAAACCCAAGATACACAGTTCCATACAAAAATCATTAAGAAAAACGTCCCCGATCGATCAAAATAAAAATAAAGACAAAGATCACAAATTCCGATCAAGTAAACACAAATTTAATCTTAAGCCTACGACATAAACTAGCGTTTTAAATGAAATCAACTACCTTTCCACGACGATTTTAAATTTGTTGTTGTTGCCACCGCTGACGTGATCTTAATCGAAATTAGAGAATTATGCGCTCTTTTTTTTAGTTTAATGCGTGTTTTTTTTTGTAATTTCTTTTTCGTTTACTTTATTAGGTTTAATGCATCGATTTATTAAACCGTGTATAAAAGTAAACTGTGCGTGTTTTCTTCTCTTTCCGAAAATACTACTACATGGTCAAATGAATTCTTATAAGAATTTGAAATATTCCTGTTAGATTTCAACGAAAGTGTATGGAGAATAAAATTATAAGATGCCTTGGGTGCAACATTTTAGTGCAACCCTTTTATTATTCTCAATTCATATTTTTCGATTAATTAATAATTGTTTATTACAATGAGCAATTATTTTACAGTTAGCAAATTTTTTTTTAATTCATATTTATACAATCAAATTTCTAATTTTCATTTTCATTTCTATTACATGAGTTCTACTCAAGCCAATAACTGCCTTTTTACTTATTGTAGCTTTGGGTCAAGATTATAATTATGTATTCTTAAGGTGAAATTCGCGCGACAAAACTAGCTTGATGACGCGTGACGGTCGCTCGCTATGAACGGAAAGCTTCCTTTACATGCATTACAAGGCCTATGAATGAAACGTTTTATGAAATCTCAACCCTAGAAAGCTTAAGATCAAAGATCAAAGTGCCTGCAACCATTGACTTCTTGCAACATTCTCTCTTTTCGGAACCAAGGAATGCTTTTGAAGTAAAAAGCGTTGCAATTACAGTATTAAAAAGATACAAGGTCACTACTTCTTTTAAAATTTTGAATGTAGGAATTTTCTGACATTGTAACTGGTTTACAGATCGACCAAAATCTCATTGAAGATGGCAAAGCGTTTAATCATTTTACAATGTTTGAGAATTCATCAAAAATTAACAATTAAGTAAATTTAAAACATATAATGCTAGTTATTTTTTCTTTTAAATACTAGCAATGCTATGAACATTACTAATACTTCCTGTTAACCACTCCAACTAAGCTTAAAAGCTTGTGCTAGGAGATGGTTCACGACAATAGTCGTATGGTGGGCTGGATCCTGCGACTTCACGTTTTGCAGTCCGTGTCCATTAGGCTATTGATAGCAATAATTAATATACATTGTGTGCAAATCTAACTACGGACATACATACATGCTTCATAGGGTTGAATTATGATTTTGATTTTATGCTAATAGTTTAAAGTGGCGACTTATGAAGCTGATTTAAATTTTTTAGTTTAATTCAAAACACGAGTCAGGTCTCATAAAGCACTTTTCGAGATTATGAACACTAAGTTATACTCGACCATTGTTGATCATAACTAATGCTTCTCAATGAGATTTGGATCTCTCTTTTGATATGATGATCCCCAATGAAGCTAATAGTGAAGAGGAGAGGGAACTAAAAGTTTACCTTATCGAGTAATCTGGGCGAGGATACCTGAACGTCTGTGTGCGTCGGCTTGCTGGCAACAGTAGTGCTGAGTAGCACTCTGCTAGGTCCATTCACAGTCTCTGTGTTCGAGCACACTTTCTTTTCTACTATTTTACCTGGAGCAATAAAAACATGCTTTATGATTTCATGAAACTTTATTCAATACCCATAATGTAAGGATGTTTCATTATCATCATCATTCCACTGACCATCACAAGTCCACGTCCACTGCTGAACATAGTGCCATTAATTATGACGGCCAGGAGGTCCGATTTTCGACCACGGCGACAACTACCAAATTCTGTCGGAAGTTATCAACTGCGCAGGAAATATTACATAATATGTGCCACCGCGCAAACATAGGAGCACACACTCGTCCCAACCTACCCGTGTTCAATGTAACGCTCATGCGATAAGATCGGAGGTAATGATTACTTGTCACATGTCGGATGCAGTGTCAGAGACACCAGGGCAAACACAACACAACCAGACCCGAAAACCAACAATTTGTGTTTTTTGCACAAATGTCGACTTCGGCTGGGATTCGAACCCAGTACCGCGGTGTGATATTCACGTACTCGAACCACAAGGCTACGCGGTCGTCAGCGCTGTAAATTGAACATAAATTTTCCAACCGTTGTAGATTTTGGCATATGTCACAAGAGCTTTAAACAACCCTAAATTTAATAAATAAATTTTGATTGTTGATATTTTTTTATTCAACAAAGTGACAAGATGACTACTATATTACTACTATGCTACGCGGTCGTCAGCGCTGTAAATTGAACATAAATTTACCAACCGTTGTAGATTTTGGCATATGTCACAAGAGCTTTAAACAACCCTAAATTTAATAAATAAATTTTGATTGTTGATATTTTTTTATTCAACAAAGTGACAAGATGACCACAACGTTCACCTGATCGTAAGTGCAACATCTGAACATAACAAATGCCATGTCACCCTGAACCTTTCTGGGTGGCACTGCACTCCGGCTGTCACCTTGAGACATCAGTTCTTAAGTCTCATATGCGCAGTAATATACTAGTTCTCAGTACCCTTCAGTCCGAAACACAGTAATATTTGCAATATACTGCTTCATGGAAAAACAACTGGTTTGGGGTGGTAACTACCTAGACCAGTGTTTCCCAAATGCTGTTCTGCCATGGCCCGATAATTTTCACACTGCTCCTTCGTGACCCACTTAATACTTTTTTATACACATTTATTAATAGTAAAAATGTTTTATTAATACTACATATTTTGGTATAGCTTATTTAGTCACTAAATTTTAGTGTGAAATATGGAGCTGCTGCTTATTTTTTACCAAAGGATCCTAAGTTCGCGGAAAATGACGAAGGTTTTATCCTAAGGTCTGGGTTCAACTTCAAGTCGGTTTCTATATTTATTTTTAAAGTAAACTAGTGATGAAAACCCAGCTTCATATTTATAAGTTGTGACAGAAGGCATTAAAAAAGTTACTGCTTAATGAGCTAATTTTTTGTATTCTTGACGACAAGATAACCAAAAATCAATGGTCTTGGGTCTTGGCCTTGAGTGCTGTCTCAGTTGACAGTTCAATTAACAAGTCGACATCTGAATAGTTGGTAATTGGTAATTGTAAATTATATATTGGTAATAGGTGGTAAAACAGGTAAATTAGTTGCGGAATCTAACTTGAATGTAAATGGGTTTCTTATCTCGGTATGTTGCGACCCGGTATTTTATTTTGATGGACCGGTACCGGGTCGCGACCCGGCTAATGGGAAACGCTGACCTCGGAAGAATATTCGGAAGTTGTCGCCGTGTTGGAAAATCGGCCAGGGGCACATAATCATCAAATTATAGGTAGTTACTTTCTGTATTTATTTTCTTAACTTTAAAAAAAAGCAGCCCCCCAGTAGGGTTTCCCCTGTATCGTGGGTTCGTTTTACGGACATGTTTCACATGCACATCGCAACCAAACCAACAATATGTGTTTTGCACAAATGTTGGCTCCACCTGGGATTCGAACCCAGGACAACGCGGTCGTTTGTCTTGTACTACCTTACATATGAGTCATGAAAGTTGAGACAGTCCGATATAAATTGCAGAGACGTCCCAACTAAGTACTGACCAATGGCGTCGAGGGCGTGATGCGCATGCGCATGCACATGCGGCTGCGCGGAGTCGAGCGGCGCGTCATCGTCGAGCTCGTCTTCGTCATTGAACCACATCTCCTCTTCGTCATCAGGCGTGCGCGCCTCGCGTCTGTATCGCGTACGAAGAAGCGACGGAACTACAGCCTCAGCTACCGAAACACTACCGCTCACTGAAATAGAACAAAAATGAAACAGATGGGCCATGGAAACATATGAAATAAATAAAACTCCAAACTTTACGAAGCCCAGATACATAGACAGCTAATAAAGAATTTGATAATAAAATAAACATTTCTTTTTGTATAAAAATGTATTATCAAACTATTTATAGTGCGGCTGAAAGTTTGAGACCACTTGTAGAAAACTTATGTTGTCCATACAAATAAATAAAATTAGAGGTCTGTCTGTTGCAATTAAGATTTTTTCTTAATCTCATATGGTAATTTGCAGATCCAGGGCCTCATTTTCTCTTTTCTGCTTTTAAGAGTGTTGATTAGTATGCATTTTTAAACTATAATCATTTTAAAATTACCTGGAACGCATGATAATGAAACTCAATTTCCGCATTATCATTAATATGCCAAAAAATTATATAGGCAAAAGAGTTCCACACATGCCCAAAGGTTACCAATGTAGGTCCCATTTAGTAGAAAAATATAACAATTTTCCACGTTTTATTATTATGTGTAGATCGTCAAAACATATGCAGAAGGTTTTCGAATGACAAAGTAAAAATAAGGCAGTATCAAAGGCAAAAATAATGAAATCTCGGACAAATTAATTAAAATGTTCCCAAATTGTTCTGGTTCTTGTCACCTAGCTGACCTGAGCATTCACAGTTCAGCCATTCTCAGTAATAGTTATAGTAGGCTGTTGCATAAAATTTTCCAGCTCATAACCTTTCTCAACCAACAGACTATCCAAAAAATTATAATTTTCAAATTGGATAAGTCTGTGAAAATTAATTACTACATTTCAGATTATTTTTACATCAGAAACACACATAAAGAGTGTTGCAAAATTTGGTATGGCCACCTCAGAGTCCTGATCTCAACTATATCTGTTGTAGGAAGAGCTTGATAGAAATGTTTATGATTGATGCCTCTCTTCATATGAAGACATGAATGCTTTGCACTAAAGCAGGAATAATATCTCACAACAGACTATCGACAAATTGATTGCTTGTATGCCAATACTGGTAAAAAGTCACGAAAGTCAGTGAATATGTTTATCATTTCCTTTTTTAATTTATTAATATTTTGTATTATATTTTATAATAATTAAAACCTTTTTGTTTCGTAAACTTTAAGGTTTTCGATTTTTATTTCATCTTCCTTTTTAATTGTGGTGGTCTCAAAATTAAGGCCAGCATACATAGAAGTTAATTATTAAATGAATAAAAGACTAAGAAATACCAACCATTACATATAACACTTGAATAAAATATTATGTGTAGCACCTTTTTTATGTTACCTTAAAACTGTTACCAACACTGGTGATTTTTTTTCATCAATTACTTTAATTTACTTTAACGATTGACTTTACTTAGGTCACTATTAAACCTCCTTCCTATCACTTGGTGATACGTCGTTAGGTTTTAGGTTCCCCCCTCCTCCAAGCATTATGTGTATTTTTTATTATTGTCTCATGTAACTGTCACTTTATCGAAAATCCCTCACCCACTGTTCGAATCTCACATTAAAGGTGGACCCCTAAGCTTTTATGGTCAATAATAATAGTTATTTAAAATATTTTTTTAATACAAAAATAACTCACCTCTGTCTCTTTCCTTTAACTTGTCCTGATGTTGATCATAACGTGTCTTTAACGCTTTAAAAGTTTGGACATATTCAACATCCTCCAATATTTTTCCATATGTTTCCACAACATGCGAACAAAGTGATTTTATATCCTCCAGCTTGATGAACTCGAACAATTCTAATATAGCTGAATCTAATAAGTTGTATCTGGAAAATTTGAATAAGAAACATAAAGTAATTATTAAAATTTTAATTTTAATCTTTTTCTAGTGTGTTATTGTAGTAACTTAAAACTGAATATTACATAGTCTAAACAATAAATAGATGCAAAACAAAAACATTGAACTATGTTGATAACAATGACATAACAAGAGAGATAAGTAGGTTGCAATGTGCTGGTTTTTGCAACTCCACATCTATGTGTTCAGTGAATTTCAATTATTATGATAGCTCACCTGCCATTATTTCTGAGAAAAGCATCTATAACCGGTGCAAAAAGATTTCCCTTTATGATGTATCTGTTGTAGTACTCATCTTTAAGAGCGATTATTTTCCTCATAAACCTCAACGCGCCAAGCACCAAAAAAGTGTGCGTCGATCTCATTAGCACCAATATGCGGCGAAGGAGATCCTAGAACAAATGTATCAATTGATCAGACACAGTGTCACTGAGATTGGAATCCTAATCATCATCATTACATCACACAAACTATAAGAAAGAAAGTGACCTTCAAACTAAATTTCGAGAGTGAGACGAATGCTGACTATTAGGAGTAGGATAATTGTAGCGTTATTTATTATAATATTGTTAACATATAAAAAAAATATTTTACAGTGTATTCTAGATATTACATTATATATTATAGACTAGTGGTTATGTTAACTAAGTATGAATTAAATGCTTAGGTTTGGATTTGATTAGTATATATCTTTGAAATACAGCATCAATTACTGTTTTTGATCTAAGGAGAGCAAAATTGAAGATTTGAACGAATTCGGATATATAAATATACTGTATTCTATCTCATTCTCTCGCACATTCAAAGATTCAAGACAAGTTCAAAAATATTAATAAGCTTTATTTTCCATGCTTACCTTATTTAATATGCATGTCTTGATATGATAGGTGTGATGTTCAACACAGAAGGAAAGAAGCTCCAATACTAGCCCCAATAGTTGAACTGTGTGATAATCTTCTTTGAGAGGTTTCTCACCTGTTGTGTTCTCCAGTAATGGTGCTGAAAATTGTGAGAAAACTACCATAAATAAATAAAAAAGTACCAATGTAAGATATTGGGTTATTCCACATGTGTGAATGGAAGAATAATATACAAATTTGTATAAAGAAACAATAAACTTTTTACAATAGTTCAATAAAATTATTAGAACTGAAAATTTTTATAAGTTCTTTTAAATAACTACATCACTGCAAATATCACTGTTAATAAATTTCTATATTTTGTCCATGATCTATTTTATCACATTATTCATGGTGAATTAAGATTTTGAAATATATTGACAGTTTATAGAGATTATTTATTTCAAGTCATCACAAAAATGTCTTCCTCATTATAATTCATAAATATCTAGGATGAGCTAACATGATAATTTGCATGGATCTCACTTAAATACTCAGAACCTTCTGAGATCTTACAGTGTAACTAGTTTCACTGTTACTTAAGATGTGTTTTGGAGGCTATCAGATAATCTGTAATTGATGCAAAAAACTATAGGCACTTTTGTGAGGATCCCACCAAGTGAAGTGACCAATGGCATTCTTTCGGCTTTCACTGTACATTTTATTCACCATACCATGGCACTTAAGAACCAATTAAGTGTCAAAATATCTATAAGTACATTTACAAAAATCATACATTTTAAAGGTCAGCTGATAGCATATATTTCTTATTAAATCAAAATATTAGTATAATAATTTAAAAATTCTGAACTTATATATACTAAAAAACAAAATTTTGATCTATTAAGATTAACAAATATCTATGATATAGTTTATACACCTGTGCTTTGCAAAAGATAACATTACCTGAACTGATTTATATATTTGGTCATATTTTTTATTCTCTTATTGTTTGCTTTACCATCCTATCATATTATGTTTATCTCTGCTTTGCCTTATGGTTGACTGGGAGAGAATCCCTTTAGGCATTAAGTCCGCCATATGTACCACTAGTGCATTAAATAAATAAATAAACATTGACTGAACTGATTATAACATTCAGTTCACCAAGAGAATAGCTAAAATTTTAAATTTTTGAGGTGAGATTTCTATAATGTTAGGTTTTTAAAACTTAAGGTTTTTTTTTCTGGCATAATATGAATATTTCAAACTTAAATAAAAATATAATCATCATAAATTAATTTTTTGACAGACCATTGTTCCACTTGATATAAATTTGGCTACTATATGAAAAAAAAGTTACCCTAAAATGATTAAGATTAATATGGTCTGGTATTGGTCCAAAAGTGACCATGATCTTTTATATTGAAATCTTTAATAGTTTATAAATATTAAAATTAATATCTTCAGATCCTGTGTCTGAGATGTATGTATAATGTCTTTAAATGATTTTTAGGCAGTGAAAGGTCAGTTTCTTGCAGTTTACCATCTTCTCATTTAAATAGCAAGACATTAATTAATAGAAAGAGGTGTACAACCTTTTCCAATTGTTTCAAACATTTAAATTTTTTTGAATGGTCAATCTTTCAGCCTTCTTAAATAGGAAATTTAAAAAATAATGAATCAATTTGAGATTCTTAATGTTTTCACATATATAAATGTTTTCTAAGTTATCATGCCTTAACCACAATATGGCTGTCATAAAATTGTGAAGTTTGTGATGAATACATTATTTCAAAAAATATCTACTTACATTTAACATTGTTAAAGGCTGTATGATAACTTTTGTTTTCATAAAAGTGACAGAATGATGCAAAACATTCACCTGATGGTAAGTGTAACATCTGCCCATAACATATGCGGTGTCACCCAGAAAATTACTGTGTGACACCACACTGCACCATGTCACCCTGAGACAAGTCTCATATGCCCAGTGATTACGCTAGCTCTCAGTGCCCTTTACACTGAAACACCTATTAGAACTAGTAACTAGTATTAATCAACTAGGGAGTATAATAACAGATGACTTTATATTTGTGTCAGACATCACCACAAATTGCTTAGACAGAAAAAGCCTACAGTGTCCATATATAATAACACTGCCAAAAGAATTAGTACTGCAGAGAGGATGATTAAAAAAGTGTAAAATAAAAGAGAAAAGAAGCTTATTAAAAACTATAAAAAATAAAAATGTGGAAAAATGATAGGGAATTTGTGCTGACTAGATTTTTTTATATTACACTACTAAAGGAAAATGTAAATATGAGTGACACATTTAAGAGATGAATGTTCACTCCACCATCTAGAGCACAGATCTTAAACTAAAGAGACAAAAATTTTAATTGAAAAGCATAAATATAAAATACTTCTCACCTATAAGAGTTTGTATACTATGTTTATAGAAGAAATTAAGAAAATCTGCCTTTTCACTTTTGTTAACTGATGCAAGCATACTTTCAGGATCAAGGAGAATACGTAGCACACCCATTAACTGAACTGCACCTCCCAGTTCAGGATCTCTGTCTCTAAGCATTTGTTCTATTACAATGTTTAACAACATTTGCTCCTGAAAAAAAAAGATAATTGAAAAACTGTACAACAAAGTGATTAATTAATAGACTCAGGTGTTACTTTGTAAAATGATGAAATGGATTTCTACCATTATAATACAGGAAAGTTAGTTTGCTAAGAACCTAGTAGTATTGGAGTAGTGGAGGGTGTCTGGTGGCAGATCCTGGTGGTGGTATTAGTTTGCTTGTGAATGCTATTGTAGGAGGGCAGGTAGTGCTCTTCCAAAACTAGGTAATATACACTATTTTATATTTTGCAAGCCAATCTTAGCAAATTAACCTTTCTTCCTTTATTAAAGTAGTGAATCTATGTAGAATTAGTAAATACCTCTTCAGTGTTGTTTGCTTGCTGTAAAGTATAATCCCTGACAACAGAAGGCGAAAACTCAACAATATATGTCAAGATATCTATAGAAGCAGTCTTTGTCTTCTGGTCATCTATACTTAGTGTTATTTCTAATGCTGGCAGGATCCCCAATGTTACTAAAGTCTTATAAAACGCATCTTTATCTTGTGGCTGCAAATTTTGTGAAAAATTACAAAATTCCTTTAAAAATAGCACTAAGTCCCGTCTCTTTGAATTAGGAGTTTTATCATCCATTAACAATTTAAACAGATCAGTTAAGAACTTTTCATCTTCTTCTATAAGTTTAACTATTTCAACTTTATTAAAGAATATAAAACTTGACAATGTGCTAAGCAGGTTATCCTCAAAAACTGTGGGAGTTGGTAAAACAATATCTTGGATGTACTGTACTCTATATGTTTGATGAATTTTTGCTAATAAATCTTGATTTTTTATAGGAATGGCTTCACGAAATTTAGCTAACTCCCGAAGGTACTCTCTGTGCTTTTTAGGTTGTGGCAAACTAGGATCATATTCAAGACAGCCTACAACATCAAATATGGTATCATCTGCAAACATTGTATCAAAAAGTGTGTTTTTATTGAGAAGGAATATACTTTTGAATATTTCATATAAGTGATGTAACCCTTCTATATTTTCAATATCCTCACACATACGAAACAGGTTTAGGAGTTTTTTAATGTAATGCTGGCTTTCTAATGCTGCTGCCAGTTTATCCTTTCTTGCTGGTGATACCAAACAGCTGTTTACTAGCTCACTAATATCCTCCAGACGTCCCATTTCACAGGCTGGTAATTCTACTGGTTGCACACTATCAGACATTTCATCAAAGCGTTCATCTTCAGATTCTTCCACTATGTCCTGTGTAATTTCAACTGATGGATCTTTTCCTTGTACCTAAAATGTTTTACATGATGATAAATGCAAATATCACAAAATATATTACTTATTGAAATTCTTGAATTGATTGAATGAAACATTTTAAACATATTTTGATCAAAGTGTAAATTGCCTTTTCCTTTAATTTAATGACAATCATACCTGACAAATTTTTTCCCATATTTCATCACAACCAGCTTTTTCTTGAAAACTTAAAGCTAAATCAAAGTTATCTCCTTCTGACCACACTATCAGTGTGTCCTGCTGCTTTTGATAGGCAGTGTCGGGTTGTATTTTGCTCTCTAAAAGTAGGGAACCGTCGGACTCCGCTCTCACCAACAACGAAGTGCCTTTCAACCTCTCCACGTAACATGATGACACATGACCTGTTCCTCTATCGTCCCATTGCCGATCAGCATTCAGAGCATAAAGCTTTACTCTTCGTCTGGTGTCTGTCATGATAGTCAACGCAACTATGACTGTGTATGCGAATATTATATCAATTATTATGGCGCTAAACGAATGCACCCGAGTATGTTTTTATTTAACTCCCATTTGTATAATATCATGTGCACTTCTGTAAAAAAGTAACATTATAAAACAAATCACAAAATATTAACACTAACTACTAATTGCTGTAATTATATTCCGACAGGTAATATTATTTTGTTCTATCATGTAAACTCTACACAAACATAATCTTTGTTTTCAAAATGTTGATATTAATAAGGACACACGTAAAATAATTAGAAAGGGATAATTTAAACTTCATATGACAATGGATCGCTAAATTATCGGAAATTACAAACAAAACAATACAGTCATAAACCTTTCACTACACTTTAAACACATAGATAATATTGTGAACTAAAATAACATACTTTTAAATACGTCGTTATGTTTCCGAAAACAATTTATTTACCGGATTACACATTACAGAATCGTCCTATTGACGTACCTTCAAAATAGTACAACATCAGATATCGCCATATTGGATTCACAACAACGCTTCGAAGACGGGGTTCTCAAATCGAAATTGAAAAAAAGCGGTAAATTTAAATAAATTTCACATTAGGTTCCAAATATAAAGATAAAGAGAAAATATTTTTATTCCCCACAACATAAGTAATAAACATCAAGGGACTTGTGAAACCAGTATCGCGAAATTGAGGCATTAAGAAAAAAATAAACAAAATAAATATTTTATGTATAAGTATAAAAATAAATTCAATATTGACAAATTAAGAAATATGACAACTCTCTAGGAAGGCTAAACCAATAAGGAGCATCGTTAATCATCGCTAACCAATAAGGAACAGGACTATCTTTGACAAGATTTGTCAAAAATTGCCAAAACTAAAAAAGTGTCAAACTTAGTTTCTGTAGTTATTTTGTTTCTTTATGCTGCTTCAATAACTAATCGATTAACATTGCCAAAAAAAATCTATTTTCATTCAGTAATGATTTTTATTCTGAAAGACCATATTTTTTTAAAACTGGTAACTTTTAACTATATATAATGATGTTACATTTCCTTATAAATAAAATTCAAGTAAAGTTTTTAATATGTTATCCTATTTTACTGTTTGGGACATTTTAAATATGCATTATTTATGTGTCGATTAAATTTTTTGACAACTTCGTTACTGATTATAAAGATAAATATTAATATAGTATAATATAAATATCACTTACGATTATAAAGTGAAAAATAGTTTATATCAAATAAAAGGTTTATATTATAGATCTTGTATATTACACCTAAAAAATAACAATTTGCCTAAAATAGTTTTGCTTTTTATTTTCTTGATGTTGCCCTTTTTTTATTGACGGTATTTAAAGCTATTTCCGAACGCATTGCGTTGAGGCTGCCATTTGGTGTGTTCTGTTCTGTCATTAGTTGATGTTATTGAATAAAAGTTTCTTAGAATAAAATCTTTATTTCTGAGCAAATTGAGTTAAAATAAAGTAAATAAAGATAACCTTGTGATATACTATAAGATTTTAAAATATTCACCGCAAATTGTTCCGTAAATCGTCTTAATTAGAATGTAAGAAATCTACTGCTTAATCTAAAAGTTTACCCTTTATTATTAGTAACTCTAGACTTGTTTTGGTGGAACAATCCGTAGTGACTAATACAGTTATATCAGTATTTACTGTTTTCGCCGCATTAAAACTGTTTCTGCGAAAATTATTTAAACGAATATGTTTGACAGATGTCAAAATAATTGTCATTGTATTAAAAGAATCTTATCGTATGTATAATAACATGTTTTTTGTTATGAAAAACATCAATCAAATTTCATTGTGATTTTTTTTAATTTTTCAGTATGAAGCCGAGGGACCAAATAAATCCAATTGTATTTTCCCATTAATCATTATTTATTATTAAGGTTGTAAAATGAATACAGTATGTCTTTTTTGAGTACATCAGAAAATGTGGGGTAAATATTGTAGTGACTTTCAAATTTTATAAAAATTACGGTCCATTTTATACTCATCTTATTCCTTGCATTTCAGTTTCAGTGGCATTCCTCAAAATATATCAGATGCTAGCTGTGCATCACAATATAAAATGGCTGTTGAAGGGGTATCAAGCAACTGTGGCAGTGAAGTAAATATGTTCATACATGATAGCTCAGGAGATGAACAGACATATATACCACATCTCAGTGACAACTTCTTCCATAGTAAATTCAAAATCGATCCCAATGACCTTTACACATTTCATGATTCTGATGTTATTGCAAGTGAAATTACAGTTGGTCACACTGAAGATAATTTTATATTCTCCGATAATATTGATGTCAAAAACAAACTCCTTGATAGTCCTAATAAAGAGTTAGATCTAATAGGTACATTAACAAATGGAGTTATAAAAGAAGAGATAGTGGAAACAAAAAAGGAAATTTTGAACAATGGACATTATCCCATTATGTCTAAAATCCATGGTCACACAAATACAGATAATAAGAATGCTAATGCCAAAGTACAAAATACTAAGAATCAAACTCAGGTCATTAAAGAGCCTAGTAGAACAAATGTTACAGAAATCAGACGGCACAATGGTAACAGTTTGAAGGTTCAAAATAATGTCGCTGCCCCATCTCACAACATCAATGTCAGTATTAATAGTGTTAATTCAAACAATGTTAAATCAGTGTCAGCTGTGAAACAATCAGGGCCAGAGACTTTTTTGGATGTATTTAAAAGAGAACAGGGAGTCACAGAGAGTGCAGCTGCTACTATTAAAACTGAACCAGCAGTTGCTGCATCTATTAAAATACCCACTCCAATTAATAAGAAACCTGCAACAGGTAAGTCAAACTATAAAATACACCACTTGACTCTAAATATTGTAAATATTTAAAAGGAAATATAATATGTTGAATCTGAATTTGGGTACAGAACTAAGACCGGTAGATTTTCTTAAAGTTTTTCCTGATCTTCATTATTCGTGGTGACTTTTGGAATGTGGAAAGGAAAATTATTATGTTATGCTACTGCGTAAAAGCATAAGATAGGTTAGTGCGGGCCAAATGAACATCTTTGCAAGCTGCAAAAACCATGTAAACTTAAACAAATTTTAATATGAACTGGTCTGCATTTAGTTGTTACGAATTCCATGGAGTTGCGGAAATCAGCCTGAAGAAAAAAAGGAGGTGGTTTTCAATTTCCATTCCAATTACATTGAGAAATTACTTTATTTGTGTAGCTATTTTTATGAAGTTAATTCCAACAGCTTTGTTAGTTTTTATGGTGTATTTTAGAAGTTTATCTACAAAACTCATTCATATTTGGTTTCATAATAATCCAAAATACATCTAAAAGTTACAATGTATATTTTGAAAATGAGTTTTTCATACTTTTTCTAAATTTTGTTTGTATTATTGTTGACCATGTGGTGGAAGTGTAAGAAAATCTGCTACCTTCTAATCTTATGACACCTTGGTAGGAAAGAGGTAGTTGCTACTATCGGCTGTCTGGAATATAAAATGGATAAAATTAAAGTTAATAACCATGAGTTTAATTGCATCACCAATTATCTTAACTGTTCATAATACCAAGTGGGTAAATCACACCATTCATCTATGGTTTCTATTCTTTTGTACTGAAAATTTCAATAACAAGCAACAACCAAGGTTAATAGCGGCGAATTAGAATAAAGTGGTAGCTTATCCAAGTGAAAGCACATCTGAGTTGGCAGAGGGTTTGATGGCAGAGATGAAATAAGATATAATATGTATATAATAGGCAAAATTAAGAAGATAGGAAGTACTTTATAAACTGACAGCACCAACAATATGATAAAGTATGCAACATGTTATTGGACTGTCCAAAAACGAAGGAATTTTGGAGTCAGCTTTGTGACTTGCAAAGACAAATTGATCTCATATGATAACTGTAATAAAAAGCAAAACGCACAAGATAAGTCCTGATCCAAGACTTGCAACCCAACAATACCCAAAGTGATTCAACTTCAATTCTTTTTGGTTCTTGAACAAAATGTTCGAAAAGTTTATGAACTAGAAATATGCATGTGTTTCAAACCAAGTACTCTTTTAATTATTGGTGTAAGTAATCACACTCATAGAATTCGTAGATTGAACACAAGACAATTCTTCTGTTAAACTCAAAATTCGGTTTAAGTCCTGCTGGGCTACCTCAATTAATGTTTTTGATGATTCTGATAGTAGTTTAGTTTTAACTGTAGAGATGTAGAAAAACGAACATAGAATAACTAATTCTAAAATATTCGGCATTTTCAGTTAAAACACCACAGTCAAAAGCAAAACGTGGACGTGGGCCTACAATTCATGAGGCATTACAACGGATACCTCCCCATCATAGAGCTATAGCACTTTCAAATACGTCATGGCATGCACCTGGTGAAGAACTGTTCCAATGTGGTCCACTTGATGAGAAAAAGGCGAACGCATTTCGACAGATGGAGAGCAGCAGTAGTGATGATGACAATATGCCAGATTTTGGTAAGATTTTGTCCAAAATTAATGGGTTAGTGGAGTTAGTTTATTTCCTCTAAAGATGTGTTGTGTCACACAATTTTTTTGGGTATACACCAAGATTGAGGAGTCCAAATAGTGAAATACAGATAGTTTTGGGTATAGCTGTGTCCCACTCTGATACTACATTGTTCTCAGACATGATTTAGACTGCCTTGACCACTACATATTTATAACATAAATAGTATATAATATAAACAATCATCGTCGTTTCAGTCTATCACAAGTCCACTGCTGAACATAGGCCTCCACCATAGAGGGCCACAAAAGTTTGCAGCTCTCATTTTGGGGAATTTTGCCATTACTGCCATGCTTGACAGGCGGGTTGGCAATCGCAGTTTATTTATTCAGATGTTCCAGGGAGATGCTTCTGCCCATCTCCTGGTTTTCATTTTCCCTCTGACGACTTTTACGACACCCATGGTATGATATCAAGATAGAGTGAAGATATTAGATATTATTTCTATGGGTATCATTGTGTCTATGTGAGGATTACTACTGGAACTTTGCAAGCTAGAAATAAATTGAACCCATTTATTGAAATTGAATAAGTTCACACACGACTCATAAATCTGTTTCAGCAATCTTCTTTCATCCATCTTCTCTACATGTTTTTTTTTATAGTAGAAAGTGGCGAAACGAGCTTAACGTTCATCTGATGGTAAGTGCAACGCCCGCCCATAACAAATTCTGTGCCACCCAGAATATTTCTGTGTGATACCACACTGCGCCCGTCACCTTAAGACATGAGTTCTTAAGTCTCAAATGCCCAGTGATTACAGTAGCTAACAGTGCCCTTCAAACCGAAACACAGTAATGTTTGCACACTACTGCTTCACGGCAGAATAACTGGCCCTGAGGTAGTACCTACCTATACAGGATACTGGCATAAGGAATCCCACCACCAGTCAAATGTGTTGAAACCATCTAAGCATCCCTTTCTCTATCTTTGTCACTACATCTTCTACTACACCGCATCATTCCCTTATCACACTGTTCCTCACTTTGTCCATCAAAGTAACCACAACATACTTCTGAAACTTTTCATTTCCACAGCATTAATCTTATTTTCATGCTTCTTCTTCCAGACCCAACATTCCATACCGTACATAAGTGTTAGTACTCCTCTATGTACAGCCAGTCATACCTTTCTAGATATGTTCTGGCAGCACGTAAAGTTATGCAGGGCCCCATATAATTGTTCCTGACTTAACTCTTCGCTCAATATCACCGTCGTATTTATCGTCTCTTGTAAATTTTACACCCACAATGATGTTTGAACAAACATAATCTCTGGAACAAAAAGGAGATCTAGAATAAACGCCACTATAGTGGTCACCGCTTTAACTCGGGAGTCATAGACGTCTTATATATTTGTTATGTTCAGAATCAGGTTCAGGCCCTGCTTGCGTAGAGGAGAGCGCGGCAGAATCACGGAGTGCGAGGCTAGCTCTACGAAGAGCGGCATTACGACGCCATGTTGCCCGTGCTGGTACCTCATTACAACTCGCTAATGACCATAGTCAACACAGAGCACTCGTCTCTCTTATCAAGGTAAATCTTGCTACTATCCTTGAACACATAATTAATTTGCCTTCCACCAAGTGTGTCTTACACCACCAAGTTTGTCTCACACCACATTCTGTGCATCTTTTTTAACTGAAGAAAACTGCTAATATTATTTTGTATTAAGATTACTTACTTTGTTTACAAAACAGTGATCAAACTATCACATAAATTACTTAAAAACTAGCTGATTTACTAAAAGTTTTATATGTATGTCAATAATCATGTTTCAGTAGATAATGAGTAAGTTTACACTCTGCATTGGTCATAGCTTGTAGACACTACAATAACTAAAATCAATGGGTAGTAACATTAATATGATATGTATTTAGGAAGTATAAAATTCTTGGATTTTTTATACAGAAACAATTGAATGACCACAATCAATCAGGCCGTCTTCCAACTCACACCGTGAATCATTTACTATCAATGCGTGGTATGCATAATGTTTTAACACCACAGGAGAGAAGAAAACTCCGGTGCGTACTCCCAAAACCTTTTATAATACAAAAATGATAATGTTATGGTAACCCTCATTTCCCTGATATTTATTAATTTTTAAAATTTTAGTGAAACAGGCTGGTCGGGCGGTGAAAGTGGTAGACAATCTGAAGCCACAAGTAGCGTTTGCATAGAAGATAAATGCATGCAACCACCGCTACCATGTGCACGGCATTGTCTTTCACATGTGACCCTCGCGCCCGAGCAGCGACTGTATGCAGCGTGCGTGGCAGTATTCGCTGGTGGTGAGCGTTGCAAGCAACCGCTGCTTCCGCTGCAGGAGCAGACGCCTCTGTGTATCGAGCACGCTTGGAAGCGGGTGAGTACCATAAAAGGTGCGGCAGTATTAGCTGATAGCAAGGGCAGTAAGCAGCTCCTACTGGAATAAAAGCGCGGCATATTTAGCTGGACATAAGCGCTGCAAGTCACCGTTGCTTCTGCTGCAGATGCTGAAGTCGCCGGGAGTTTTTGCTGGAGGCAAGCGTTGCAAGGATCTGCTGCTTCCGCTGCAGACAAAAGCCACTGTGTACCGAGCACATCTAATTAATATATTACTAGTGGCAGTGTTCCGCTGCAAGACTAAACGCCTCTGGGAGGAGATACCTCTGTGTTTCAGTTTCTTTTAAGTTTTTCCTTCCATTAACTGCCTTGTCCCATGAGTGTCAATGTGAACAATTCTAAATCCTAATAATAATAAAAATCTCGTCGCCTCCGATACAGTGCGTAACAATCCAAACTCTCAAACACCAAGACCAGTGACTGGGAGCAGGGCCTAAGTTGCAATAGGTCTGGTGTCAAGCGTCGCGTATATACTCCCAACTTGGGATGGTCCTATGTTCATCAGCAGTGGACTGTCAATGAGGTGATGGTGATAATGATGACTTTACTTTTTACTTACGCAGGACAACTACGATCAACTGAGCCGCGAATGGCGGCCGCAGAAGGCGCGACGGCGCGCGTGGCCCGCCGCGACTAGGCCGCCGCGACGTGCGAAGCGCCGCCGACGACTGCTCGCGAGGCGTCCACAGCAATCGCATTCTCTCTCCGGTACGTGGCTCTCCTCCTTCCTCCCTCCATCCCCCCCCCCCCCTCCGACCTTTCGCCACTACTTTCCCCCTTTATTTGCCCTTTCCAGTACGCCGTAACAGATGTGTAGGTCTGTTTTTGGGGTTATTCATAATTGGTATAACATCCCGGCACCTACCCATGCTACTTTGATCTGATAAACACAACGGTGGAAGCTTTAATGACAACATTGAATACTAAAAATGTCCACACAAAACTTTAAAATTATTTGTTATGTAAAACTTTACGCGAACTCAGAAAGTCGTTACTCCGAACCAGACAAATTCAAAATACGAGTACGTTTTCTTCTCCGTTTAATTTATGTTACCCTACTCCGTCGTCATACTAAAAGATTTACTTCGCAACAGATTTCCTTAAGCTTAATGTTGTCCTAGTACTCGCGAGTTCTTTCGATGGCAGCTCAATGGAAAAACGCCCAATTATATAAAGAGTTCATTGCCTCGATCAGTTGTTTAACAGGGTAGTCACCTATGAGTTTTAAGCAAGTTCTTTAAGTCGACATATCTCGTACAGGTATCACGCTACGAGGCTCATTATAATTTTGGGCCATATACACATCGACCCTAAGCCCAGCTAGCCGGTATGTCCCCGAATGACCCTGTATATACATACAGTCACGCCTTTTTCCCATATAAGGAGTAGGCAGAAATCACACACTTAGTTCACTTTTCGCCCCCGCGGGACACACAACAGTATAGTGACGGCAATGCAGACAGTATTATTCTGCACGAATAAAGGCTGTCCGTATCTTACTTCGCCTCTTACAACTGTTACTATGATGGTGGTATGATGTGGGGAAAACCACAAGCCTAGAGTAATTGGTCTGTTGCACAGTACACTATCGTTAGCGTACACTGTTCTGTATGTGAGAAAATATATTTACGCAAACTAGCCTCTATTACATGCGTGTAGTACTAAGGATTCGTGTCAATACAAATGCTAATGTAGTTTATCTAAAACAGCAAAACATCGTCGTTAATATTAATGCTACATAATGGTGCATCACGTAATTAAAATAATATTATTTATAATCTATATCTTATAATCACTCATAATAACTTATCTTTAATTGACATGTTGTTTTTCATCAGCAAGAATAAATGTTAAAATGATGAAGTTGCAAGTATTAAGGAAATTGAAACCAAACTGTTCCATAATATGCTCTTATTAATCTTATTTACAGTAATACAATCTTATTTTATTTTATAATCTTATTTACTTACTACATTTTTTAATACAACGATTTATTATCAAAGAAATAATTTTATATTAACAGAAATCAACGTTTGCTCCAATTCATCGACTTATGACAGTTCAGAAGACACGGCTGTGGGGGGACTCAGTGAAAGCGAGTACATTGGAACTGCAAGCACGCACGATCTCGGTATGTATTTATGCATGTAAAATAATAGTTCACTCTCTATGTCCTATGTATTACGGTTCCCTTTTGTACGATTTACAGAAGTCGAACAAGTACCGCCGGACGACATACTGGATCCATCTGTCCTAAGTCAGATTCCGGACGAGGCGTTTACAGAATTTTTTAATCAAGGTATGATTTATATTTTGTTTATTTACTCTAAAATCTATATATATTATTTCTCTAAGGTGTTGACACTGTATCAAAATCAATGTTTGATACGCCATTTTGAAGACTATTTTACCCTCTAATGACGAAAAATAAGTGAATGACAAAATATTAATGTTTTCGTTAACAAAAAATATTTAAGAGTTGAATTATTTTAATTTTATAAAGCGCCATCTGTTGACAATCCGTTCAACTGACATGCACAACGGCTTGAGAGTTGTTTACATTCTTGTAAGAAGGTAGATGGCGCCATATGTTCATGACCACGATACTGTGCGAAATATTCGCACGGGTCAGCTAGGATTTTTTTTTAAACTCCCAGCTGTGCTGTTCTTGTATTCTTGAAAATTATTTCAATCGCAAATCCAGAACTATTTTTCTTTTTCACCAGCCTGCAAATTGTTCACTGTTGGATATAGGGATCCTAAAAAAGAAGGATTTTCCGTTATCACCGCACCATAAACTACGCACCTCAGACGCTGCTCTATTACCAGTCCGTGTATTTTCGGTCTGGCATTTTTATATGAGGGTAACACCGCGTGGCCTATTGGTTCAAGTACCGCAATTCTACGCCTCAGGTCCTGGGTTTGAATCTTAGCCGAAACCAACGTTTGTGCAAAAACACCAATTGTTGATTTTCGGGTCTAGTTGTGTTGCGATTGTCCTCGGGTTTCTGAAATTGCATCCTAGCCTACCTCCGATCTTATCGCATGGGCGTTACATTGAGCGCGGGTAGATTTTGTGCACAAACACAAATGCACTCACTCGTCCCAACCCAAAAACTTGTGGCACTGTAATATCTCTTGCGCATTTAATAGCTTCCGCATGTATTCGGAAGTTGTCGCCGTGGTCGATAATCGGCTAGGAATACATCCTATAGTTATGCCGCCATTTGTCGGAGCAGTGAGATTTTTATTTTCTTTAAGGCATTTCATTTAGTTAGGGCTTGGCAAAATACATGCATTACTTTAATTAAAATACTAATTACAAAAAAAATCGCACGTTTTCGTTTCAAAATTTGAAAAACTAAATATTTTCAAGTCTTGTATTTGAAATATGAAATACAAAATAAAGTATTTTAACCATTTTCATTTAATACCCAAATTACAAAATACATTCAGAAACATCGATTGCAATAAATGGTTGTAAGTGCCCTAAATTAAGAACGACTTTAACTTCCACGATTGAAAGTATCATATTGCTTATAGAATCCTTTACAAGCGTCCAATTTAACTTAATTGACATATTTTTCTATGGAAAATTTTACAATATACAATTGTCGCTAAATTACACTAAATGTAAAAGTAAAGAAAATTTTCAGGCTATAAATGTCCCACTGCTGAGCACAGTCCTCCTCTCATTTCTGAGAGGGTTTTGGAGCTATGAAGAATCCGCCGCGCTGCTCTAATGCGGACTGCACATGTCTTCGAAATATTTTTTATTTCTCAGACATGCAGGTTTCCTCACAATGTTTTCCTTCGCCGCCGAGCATGTGGTAAATCAGCACTTAAAATTGCATTTAACAATTTTAGTGGTGCTGGCACCGGGAATCGAACCCAGGTCACTCGCGTACTACGAGCCCCTGAGCCCACTAAATGTATTTATTTGAAAATATATTTTGAAATTGATTTGAATTATTAATTGCAAAATACCTCAGCGTCAGATATTTAAAATACGTATTCTAAATACGTATTTTAAGTAATTCAAATACTGTCTAACCTTGCCTTAAGTCGACACACGACATTCAAGGGAAGAGATGGGCGGGCAGATTTTAGTACGACGCTACCAGTGTTATTGACGGTTGGTTAAAAAACAACTTGACGTTCAGATGAGTTTTAAAAAAAATTAAATCGGTTTCTTAGCTGAAGGTGGCGCATCGTTCGCGGAAGGTTCAGAGTTAGCTGCAGCCCTGGAAGCCGTGCTCGACGAACGCGTGCTCGACGAACGCGTGCTCGACGAACGCGAGCTCGACGAACGCGCGCTCGACACGATCGCCGACTGCGTGTTCACGCACCCACCGAACGCTCCTAAGCCCAAGGTACTGAGATTAGGAATTTTATTACCTTTTTTTTACGAAATAATAACTGTTTACACTGTTTTTGTTAACTAATATATCAAACTGTCTGTATTTGTTAACTAATACACAAACTGTATGTGATTCCTAGTGACCATTTCTATTATTAATTTGTTTAATTATATATAAAGAAATGTAACGTACTGGCATTTAGAAGAATAGAAAAGTAATTAAATAACTACCACCCCATCCCATCCCGTGGGTGTCGTAAAAGTCGACAGAGGGAAATTAAAACCAGGAGATGGGCAGCAGCTTCTTCCTGGAACATCGGAATAAATAAACTGCGGCTGCCAACCCGCCTGAGAAGCGTTGCAACTATGGCAAAATCTCTCCAATATGAGAGTTACAAACTTATGTGGCTGTCTATGGGGGAGGCCTATGTTCAGCAGTGGACTTGTGGTAGACTGAAACGACGACAACGACATTACACAACTCATCGGATTAATCACTTAATACTACTGTATTTAATTCAGCCATTGCGACAATCTATTTAAATAAAATGATAGAGCCGTTTTGCGCGCATCACGCAAAAACTACTGGACAGATTTTGATCACAATTTATTTTTAATTTTACTTCTTAGACACATGGTCCTTATCTAAAAAAAAATATCACGATATTTTCATCCATCCATACATACATCCATAATCTGTACTAATAATATTTTAAATTCAAAAGTAACTCTCTGTGTCTGTTAGTTACCATTTCACGGTTAAACCGCTCAACCGATCTCGACGAAATTTAGCACAGACATAGCTACAGTCACTTTAGCGGTGCCGAATTGACTGTCGGTATATCGAAGTGCTGCAGTGTTTGTACAATAAGGCTACGATGGCTATCCGAGTACAGAACCAGAGTACGAAGCCGATCCAACTGCAGAAAGGTGTAAGACAGGGCGATGTAATATCCCCGAAACTCTTCACCGCTGCATTGGAAGATGTCTTCAAGCTACTGAACTGGAAAGGATACGGCATTAACATCAATAGCGAATACATCACTCACCTTCGATTTGCCGACGACATAGTCATAATGGCAGAATCGCTGGAGAAGCTTGGCACTATGCTCAATGACCTCAATAGTGTCTCCCACGTAGGTCTTAAGATGAACATGGACAAGACGAAGATCATGTCTAACGTCCATGTCACACCTATACCGTTTGTTGTTGGGAACACAACGATCGAAGTTGTCGAAGAATATTTTTACCTAGGACAGATTGTCCGACTAGGTAGGTCCAACTTCGACCAAGAGGTAAATCGACGGATCCAACTCGGCTGGGCAGCGTTCGGGAAACTGCGTCACATCTCGTCTAGTATACCTCAATGCCTAAAAACAAAAGTATACAACCAGTGCGTGTTGCCAGTGATGACATACGGAACCGAGACGTGGTCCTTCACTGCGGGCCGCTTGAGGAAGCTCAGAGTCGCTCAGCGAGCTGTGGAAAGAGCTATTCTCGGAGTTTCTCTGCGAGATAAAAAACCGTAACTATGTTTTACTCGCTTCGTCACTTTATCCAATAAAATAAAGTTCCTCAGGAAATTATTACAGAATCATAAGCATTTTGGAAATCTTTATATATCATTAATCAATATATATATATAAATATTATAGTATTTTTTTATTGCATGAAGTGATGAAACGAGCAAAACGTTCACCTGATGGTAAGTGCAACGTCTGCCCATAACAAATGCTGTGCCACCTAGAAAATTTCTGTGTGACACTACACTGTGCCCATCACCCTGAGACATAGGTTCTTAAGTCTCATATGCCCAGTGATTACGCTAGCTCTCAGTGCCCTTCTAACCGAAACAAAGTAATGTTTGCACACTACTGCTTCACGGCAAAATAACTGGCCCTGGGGTGGTACCTACCTAGACGGACTCCTGCATAGGAATCCTACCACCAGTAAAATAAATTTAATTAATTTATTAATATATTGTTTTTATTAACTTTACACAAAAACAAAGTATTTTAATTCGCTATTGAAACAATAAATCGTCGGCAAAATCATCACCATTATCTAGAACAAGCAATGTCCGGATTTTTTTCTTCCTAAATTACAGAAAAAAGTATTTCATTTTAAGTTTGTTATATCGTTTTTATTGAATATATTTAAGAACAGTTGGAAAGGTCAGACAAAAATAACGGTATTAAATTATCCACAGACGTAAAGGGAAACTACACGTGTGTGCGAGTGAAAGGTATTATACGTAAAAGTAAGTGCGAGTGAGAACGTTTATCGACAACTACCGGAGATTTGAGTGTTTTTGATCTTGATTTTTCATAATTTTTCATAACAATTGCTTAGATGCTGCTTTAGGGTGCGTAAAAGATGGTAATCGGACCGGTGACAGTTCCGAGCTGTACTATGGTCGGGGCACTGTCATCCACAGCAGTAGCTCTGGAAGTTTTCGGGTTAATTTTATAGTGTCGCGTTGTTGTGAAGAAAATGTGAAATGTGATGTCTTCATAGTCTTTTTTCGTCTCACTCGCACTCAGGGATCTCTGAAAGTCTTGTTGTTATCGAATAGTCGACTTTTACGGAATGAAATGCATAATACGAGTTTACGTCTTTGATATACAAAAACCGAAAATACACAGTTCCATACAAAAATCACTCTCGACCGATCAAAACATAGAAATAAAGATCACAAATTCCGATTAAATAAACAAAAATTTAACGCCGACGGCTTTAAAATACCTTTTTAAATGTATCAACTATCGTTTCCCGACGTTTTTCAATTTATTGTTGTTAACACGGTTGTTGTGATGCTGCACTCTTTTATTGAGGTCGTTCTTTAATAATAACATTTATACGATTTAAATTTTATTTAACAGTAGCTATATTCAATGTTTTACAATTTATTTTTATATTATTTACTCATATATAAAAAAACATACTTCATATAAGTTACTATCTCTAGCTCAGCGACGTACGGAAAGCGCTGTAATTGGTATTTCTCTGCGAATCCGTACGATGATAACCGCCGCGCAGCTAGAGAAACTGACAGCCCTAAGGATTAGTAAGCTGAAGTGGCAATGGGCCGGCCATATACCTCGTATAATCCTCGAACGGCAACCTCGTATCGGCAAACGCAGTATACCCCACTAGATGGAGCGACGACCTGCACGGTTTTGGGGGCAGTCGATGGATGCAAGTGGCTCAGGACCATGTTTTGTAGCAATCTATGGGGGAGGCATATGTTCAGCAGTGATTGGCTGAAATGATGATGATATAAGTTGGAGATGAGTTGTTATTGAATTGTCATTGAATGATTGTTATTATTAGTTAAGCAGACCTAATGGATTATCCAATCCTATATCCGAAGCTAACTATTTTTTTTTCATTTCAGATTAAAGTACCAGTTCAAGTGAGTGTGGAGATGTCATCGAGTGCGCCTTCATAACATTGTTATATAACAACTAAGTTAAGCTAAAATAAACTATATGTACTAATAAACTTAGGAACAAATTCGATTGTGTAGTCTCAAGGGATGATTAGTTTTTCTTCATGCTAAGTTTTGTGTACGTGTCTAGGGAAACGAGATATTGTAAGTTGTGAAACGTTTGTGAGTTTGTTTAGCGTTTGTGAAGTTAAATTGTGGTAGATATTAAATAGATTGAAAGATAGTACGGATCATACATAATTCAGATATCAAGGTTGGTTTCAGTATGGCGTATGGGTTTTTTTTAAAGTGCAATGAAACAAACCAGTTGAGTTCGGTTCGTGTAACAAATACTGAACACAATCAACTTTCACGATAATTATATATTACACAACTAACATATATGTGATAGAGCGCAGACAAATTTTGGACGGATCTTTCTGATTCATTACACTAAGACATCCGTAATTTACCGTATTTTGTAAAATACTTAAACGATCACTTTAGGTAAAGCATCTTGGACAAAGAGGCATTCCATTTCAATTCTCAGGGGTGATAGCACATCTATACCGTCATTAATATAATCTGTGGGTAACAATATATAAAGCGGCAACAGGCTAATTGTTTTAAGTTTTTTAATTGTTTGATTGCTTTTTTCCTCATGTTTCGCAATCCGTACGATTGCGAGACGAGGAGGAGGACGAAGGATAGAGCCAGCGATTCGTCTATTGTCGTCTATTGTCCTAGAAAAAGCCTTTAGTACTAGCCGTTGGTACATAACACGTACTAGGAATATTAAAGGCGTTGCTAGATTTCTGTAAAAGAAAAATTATACCATCGCTTGGCTGTACGCTCGTTGTATCACGCTTGCATCAAAAAAATAACACTTTAGGAAATGTGTTGGTCTGTAAAATAATCAGTTACATTAAAACAATGAATGTGTGAAGTAATTTAGCCTTTCTACAAAGTATCTCGATGAGTTCACTTGTTAAACCATCATCATCAAGAATTTATCATAATCATCATCATCCTGTCACCTGTCACTAGTCCACTGCTGAACATAGGCAACCCCCATAGATTGCCACGAAAGTTTGAAGCTCCCATTTTGGGGGGATTTTGCCATAGTTGCCTCGCTTCGCAGGCGGGTTGGCCATTGCAGTTTAACATTCAGATGTTTCAGGAAAATGCTGTTGCCCATGTTCTGGTTTTAATTTTCCCTCTGCCGACTTTTATGACACCCACGGTATGAGATGGGGTGGTAGATTATCTTAAGGCGGCCACCACACGGTAAACTAGCATCAAAATGTTCCTATTTTCAAGAACTGCATAGTTTAGGTTTTTTCTTGATGAGCAATTCTTTTCCGAAACTAAAGAGAACTAACGTCGGGGTCTTTACGATAATGAAGCATTTTTATTGTATTGGTGTTTTTAAAGCTAGCAATTATAAGACGTGACAGCGGAAAAATAATAGGCGAAACAATAAAAAGCAAAGTACACCTCCAACCAAAGTGTTACGGTTCAATTTACTAAAATAACAATTTGTTACAACAACTAACATTTCTGTTCTAAAAAAAACTGGCGTGGTCGCCCATTCTTTTAAAAAAAAAATCCTAAAACTACGCTTACTTAAATCATATTATGAATTTTAGAGACTACAATTTGTTTACTTTACATGAGACAGACGTGCGAAAAATATTGGTATACACGTATATACTTTTTAAAAGAGAAGGTCAAAATTGTTGTCCTATAACCAACTTGGCGCAGGTTTTAAATGCGATTCTTTTTCCAAAGATAGAATTTTGTAACACTTAAAACTATCGCATTTTTCTTTATCACTTATGTTAAAAGTTGTAATAAGTTAAAGCGTATTCCTTCCTTTCACATTAAAAGATCCCATAAATTGAAAACGATATTAATAACTACATCTAATATTATGTAATTTAGTATTAAATAATCATGTTATAGTCAAATGCACCACACCACTCTGCCGGACACCCACCGGCAATAATTGCCGCTGTCCGGCAGAGTAGAATAGCACCTAACTCTTTCCTGCCCAGGAGTCGTAAGAGGCGACTAAGGTTATACGGACAGCCTTTATTGGTGCAAATCAACACCATAATATGCAATGCTGTCACTATACTGCTCGTAGGAATGGGGAGGAACAATTTTTTTTTACTCTTACCAAACTGGCGGCGACGTGGTTTGTCATCCGTCGCGTCTCGTTTTCCACGAGGGCGAAGTCTGTGGCTTCTGTCTACCACTTTATAACGGGAATTTAATTTTCTTTCTATCGACTTTTACGACACCAACGGGACTAGATGGGATGGCAGATTCTCTTACAGCCGCTACCACACGGCTATAAATATAAAATAACGCTATAAGTTCATTTTATTTGGATTTTATGCAAACTTATACTTTTTTTGCCAGAAGCATAGTTTGATCTTCTCTTTTTGAGATGTTAGTAATGGTAAATTGCAAAATCATTTACTACATGGCATGATCTACTCATTTTATGTCAGCGTTTGCTCATTGTTCACAATATTCTCACCTTTACGAACAAATCTTACATATTTTAAAGTGTTGTAAAAAAGCTGCTGGTACAGTTATTAAAATAGCTTAGGCTATTTCATTATATTATATTAATAATAATATATGCCAACAGTATTATGTTGCCAGTGAAACTTAAAAGTACCTAAACTTGCGGAGAAGGAAAGCTTGTATTCTTTTTCTTAGTTCTAAAACTGCCGGATCAAAATAATAATGTCACAATGCAAAAATAATACACGAAGGACAAATACTGTCTCGTTGTTCTCATTATTACAACACATTCAAAACATGTCTTTAACATGATGAATATAAGATAAATTTTTCATTGTTTACGATCATCAAAAGCAATAACTGAGTGCTTAAACTATTTGTCATTTTATTTTCGAGCTGAAGAATTACAAATATTATGGCTGTATAAAATATATTGCTGTTAGTCAGTGCTTTTAAAACATATGAAAATAAAAAACATGTAGTTGAGTAAATATTTTTTATCATAAAAGAGCATGGAAAAAACTTTTTTGAGTTCGTACTAAAAATTAAGCAGGATTTACAATTCAAAACTTCTTTCGTGCATGTTGAAAATGATTTCATTTTACTAATTTCGTAATGTAAATCCCGCTTTATCGATGTTATAGAAATGGTTCTGATATCTCGGAAACTGAAATGGTATTAATATTGTGATTGTGGTGAATGTGTTTAAAACATTTACGTATTTAATTAAAAAAATCTAAATAATTCGGGTAGGAATTAATGTCGACGGTATATCCTATAGATTAGCTTTAATTGTGCGGGAAGAATGACTCTTGACAGCGAGATTATTATTGTTTTATTAAGTAATGCGACAATTGCAACACTTGTAAAGAGGGTTATTCGTAGAGCATCGTATTAGTTTCTTTCTTCAGTTTGTTTTAGGGTAAACACACAGGTTGTTGAGTTACTCTAACCGCAAAAATGTGGTTGAAGTGTAATAAGTAACACGAGTACATAACGCCATGACACTAGATTAGTTTCATTCATAATTAACACTCCCTGACCACGATACGGTCAGTCACGATCCAGGCTACACTGTACACACAGTTAATAGCTTTAATGTAACACGCACCACGACGAGCGAGCACGCAGCAGTCGACAATCACACCGCGTACACAGGATACACCCGTGTTCCAGGGCGGTTCTCACCGCCCAGAGTTACCGACACACAAGTCGACTGTGCGAATAGAGGCTCGCAGCCTCCCTCGGACGGTCATTAGAGGACTTTAAATCATTGGAGATATTCGAAATCGCGAAAGCACGCAGCGAACGCAAAACAGTCTGAATTTCGAGGTTTTTTGTAGGAGTTTATTTAAGTATTTATGTTTGGGTCAAACCAAACCTGGCACGCGGGCCCAGGGGCCCAGTGTCCGATGAAGCTGTAAATGCCAAAAAGTCTAACAGCAATTACATCACCGAAATTATATATATATCATAATTAATAGTGAATAAATAGAAACCTATAGTCTGCGATTCGACATATCATTCAAACTCTAGTGTTTGCAGACATTTTTAATTTTCAAAAAGTATATTTTGATACATTGAACTTTGTTATACCGTATAAAAAGAAAAGTTACAGTCTTTCAATGTCTCAGTGCTGAGCACAGAGCTCATCTCATTTCTGAGAGGGTTTTGGAGCCGGGAAAAGTCCGCCACGCTGCTCCATGCGCGTTGGCGGACTTCGCGTCTTCTAAATATTTTTATTCCTCAGACCTGCATGTTTCCTCGCTATGTTTTCCTTCACCGCTGAGCACATAAAATAAGAATTTTTGAGGTGCCGGCACCGGGGATCGTATTCAGGTCACTCAAGTGGGACAATAAAAAGCGAACTGGACAGCACTTCGCTTTCGCTTCGTCCAACTTAACGCACTAGACTGCATTACGGTGTAGCGGTATAGTAGGATTCCTATGAAGGAATCCGTCTAGGTAGGTACCACCGCAGTGTCAGTTACAATGCCGCGAAGCAATAGTGTGCAAACATTAGTGTTTTTCTGTTTGAAGGACACTGATAGCTAGTGTAATTACTTGGCGTATGATACTTAAGAACTGAAATCTTATGGTGACAAGCGCAGTGTGGTTCTGACGTTGACGTTCGAGCAAGCGGCTCACCTGATGGTAAGTGATCACCGCCGCCCATGAACATCTACAACACCAGAGGAATAGCAGATGCGTTGCCGGCCTTTAAGGAAGGAATAGGCTCTTTTCTTGAAGGTCCCTAAGTCGTATCGGTCCGGAAAAACCGCTGGCGGCAGCAGATTCCATATGGTGCTTGTGCGGGGCAGAAAATTGCGCGAAAAACGCACTGTGCTGGAATGCCAACCATCAAGGTGGTGACGATGACATTTCGCGCTATGCCGCAATGTGCGATGGTGAAAATCAGCGGCTGGAATTAATCCGAACAATTCTTCGGAACACTCCCCATGGTAGATCTTATAAAAAATGCAAAGGGATGCAACATCTCTTCGCAAAGCCAGTGGATCAAGCCGATCTGATAGAACATGGTCGTCGATGATTCGAGCCGCTCTCCGTTGCTCTACCCATTTGCTTGTCTCGTTGCTTTCTTTCATATATTTTTTTTATTAGCTAGCTAAGTAGTTGCTGGATTTTATGTTCAAATGGGTTATCTTTAACGGGGAAAGGCACCGCGAACTTCTGCGTTCCTCTGTTGATCCGACGAGATTAGAAGACACAATTACTGGCAACGAGGCATTATATCATATCCCTCAGAAATGACAAAATACCTAAAACTTGATTTTAATTGAGGAGGGTGTAGGCCCTTATTTACATTAAAAAACAATTGACACGTCGTTAAAATATAGCTCGTTTAGTCGACTGATTGATTAATGCCCTCCTGGTCGTTTTACGACCACGGCGATAAATTTTTGAATAAATATAAATGGAATCAATCAACTCCGCAGGAGATAATAAAGTGTCACAAGTGTACGCGGAAACTGAGGCACTCATTCGTCCTAACCTACCAGAGTCCGTTGAACCGCTCTTGCTATAAGATCCGGGATACGCCAGGTAGCAGTGTCGGGCACGTCGACAATGACAACACAACCAGATCCGAAAACCTACAATTTCTGTTTTTTATGCACAAATGTTGCTGGGAATCCAGCCCAGAACCCTCTGCGTATAGGGTCAGGTACCACGCGGTCGTCTACTTGTATTTGCTATTTCTCATTGACATAGTGACGCATTGGTGAACGTTTCCATTTTAAACGTTGACAATTGATACTGTATGGTGGTGTCTCAGCTCTAATACTTTCCACAATTGAACATAGACGCATAGATATAGACAGTCATAGGTTAATAGTAAATAGTTCCCGATAGCCAGTATCAAAATGAGTAAATATAATATTTCAACATTGGGATACTGGTAGTAATGTGGCTAGTACTCGCTGTTACTTATTATACAAAGGCAAGGCTTGGGGTGTAGAAGTGAAGTCTGTTTCGATTGGAAGGAATGGTAAAAATAGAATACGCAGTATTTTTTTAATAAAGTCACTTGCAGGCTGTTACGCTGATAACGGAAAGTGTATCTAATAAATATCCCTTCGTGTTCTAAAATTAACAGACGATTCTTCCCCTCTCTCGAATATCTTCTTTTGAACTGCACTTATAGATATTAAAATAGATACAGAATATTTAAATAGAACCAAATAAAGAAATATTTTTGTAAAATGTTTAAGTTCCTAAATAAATGCTATGTGATCACTAATGGCTGATGTATTTGGCGTAGAATTTGTTTCACTTATTTTTTTTTTAATTTAATCGGTGACATTTTTAGTATTTTATTTTGTATAACTTTATTGTGGAAATAGATACACAATAAGCTGTATACTCTAAATATAATTGTTAACGATCTTCCTTATTAAGTAACAAGTAGCTGTTGTAGTAAGTTAGTACTACGTTAATTTTTTTCGCGTTTATGTAGGTATTTTATGGTAATGTAATCAAATCCTGTATTGATCAAAGCACGTAGACCGTTTGTAGATGGTTAAAAAAAACAACGCTACCGAAGGTTACGCAAAATTTCGTTTCTCTTACTGTCCTGAATTTCTACTTTTTAACCCCTTCTCCCCGAACGCCTCCCAATATTGGGAATATCTGACAGTGTTTTACTGCGAAACTTTTTTTAGTCGCCGCGTTTTCAGATGCGACGAAACAATAAGTTGGGTAAACTACTTTCAAGAGTATTAAGTTTTGTTAGCGTAGTTTCGAAATAATTTGATATAGTTTTAATATCAGCTTTCTCTATCAATGTGAATAGGTACTTTTAGTGTATTAATCTGATACACAGGCGCCAAACATCAACAATACAGCAATATACGGTTTTATATCTAAAAGGCGATCTCTTCCAGACAACGGATTTAATATGCGATACAGAAACCCGTGTTGTAAAGAATTCCTAAAGTATGAACCAGAAATGATTTCGTACTTCGCTTGGTAGTGTCATGCCTAATCTAGAATGCCAAAACACATACATTTCCGGTAACATAAAAACATATATAAATATGAAATATACTCTGCATTTCTTACCGAACTCGCAACCTTTTGGTAAACCATAAATTCTAGAATGAGAAATCTATCACAGTCATAATTTTTTTTCTAGGTTCAATTTTTTACAATAAACATGTGATTGTGCTTGTGATATAAAGTCATAGAAGTGAAAGTGCACTTTGTTCAGTGTGTAGAACAACTGCATACGAATGATAATTGGGTAAAAAATCTAAAACTAGTCATAAAACAATATCAAAAACAGCCATTGAGCATTGACAGTAACAAATGATTCTGCACATGTTGAATTTAAAATGTTTTTTTTTAGTTAATTATATCCATATACAATGAGAACGTATTTTATGAGACATGTAAAGTAACGCGTCGACTGTAGCACTGACCCCATGTCAGTCGTAGGGTAAATAAACTTGTTTTGTATTGCTGCACGCGTGTATAACAACCGTCAATACAACTTAAATTTGTACTACAATTTAAGTTTGCTAATTCTTATATTGGGCATGTCTGGGCGAGCAAAATTCTCAGTTGCTAAGTTAGACATTCAGCTTAAAAAAGTATAGGTCACTTAGACTGAGTATAGCGCTTGTCAACCAAAACAGGCTTCAAGTAGCCATATTTTGTTATGTTTTAAGTCAGTAATTTAAAAGATTTTTTTCAAATTACGATAACAATATCTAAAAATTGATAAAAAAATTACTTAAAAATAATCTCATCGTTATTAGTATGATAGATAAATCATTTAAATTTTTAATAATCATATAAAGTTTGTCTGTTTGATAGTTGTCGTTGGTTACGATAGCACGTCTAAGTCGCTAGATGTCACATATGAAAACTCACATAAATATTCTGAGTGTCTAACTTAGCATGCTCATAATTTTGGTGGCCTAGCTGTCATTATTTTTGGAGTAATAGAGACTAAAATGGGAATATGACAGATGAAACTGTTGTGTTGACGTGTGTATATACACTTGAAACTGGTGCCACGGCATCCGCCTCAATAACACAAGATGTATGTTAAATTTATATCGGATACGCTTAATTCTCCATTTGCAGTACCTGCACTTTTCATTTTGTAACATTATACAAGTAACAATAACCTTAGATAAATGTAGTTATTGTAAGTATGTATTTTTAATTGCTAATTATTTATTGTTTGTACTTTTGTAGATCAATTCGAACTGACTGCGCTTAGGGAGTTTAACATAGAAAATAGTTTAAGAGAACATTTTGCACCTTTAGTTTAAGTTTATAGATTTAACAAACAATATCACATAAACGAATCGCGTAGTAAACAATATGTTGAACTTTGACACACATATATTAATTTCTACAATAGTCATATTTTTGTATGAATACATCCATTGAATGATAACATATATTTTCTGTTACCAAATGAAGGATTTTATACGAAATCTACCAAAATGGAAATGAACATTGATCAAACCAAAGTGCGCCATTTATAGTAAAAGATATAGTGACACGAAATGTAATGATGTCGTAAGATTAGTATAATAGTACGGCGAGGAAACATTAACAATCAACGTACAGTGAAATCTTAAGATTTTAATGGTGTGCTCGAAACACCTCGTTTGAAGGTGTAGTGTAGGCGATTAATAAACGTAAGTAAAAAAGTGTACACCTTTGAACCATGTTGCCAGATTGTTGGATGTCGTAAATCACCTCTGCGCTTATGCCTTGTCTTATGTAGGAGTTTCGATAATCACAGCTCTCTTGACTTGGTTGGTAAGCAGTAATATTTGGTCTCAGTAGTGTTGATATTTAAAATCGTTACTAGAGTCGATGTGCTAGAATTTTGCGAAGGGTAGATATTGTTACAATTGTTGTTATTGGTGTAATGTGTAAGGTTTACTTTGTTCCAGTTCCATGTATTAAGCGGTCAATCAATATTTAAAATTCGACGCGTACATACGTTTGTTCTAGGCTCTACGTCATTTTCAACTGTGTTTGATGCAAGAGATTTTTTATTAAGGGTAATGATGCGAATGAATACAATTTATACTTTATTGTATTAATAAAAATAATGTCAAACCGTTTAATATAATAAACACGAGGATTAATATAATGCGCTTTGCAATAAAATGTGAAAAAAATTAGAAAACTGCTACCTCTTGAAATGCCTGAATATGTCCAATGCGTGTATCATGATGATGTTAAAATAAAATGAAGAGATTTTGACTCTGATATTCTACTCCCCATTTTATTATCTTCCCCTAATATTAATAAAAAATAATTCAGAATAATCGTTTAGTATCGACCTTAAGACCATCAGATAATCATTTTCACCCATTACTTTTCATTTTGTCCAAGAAACAATTTGAGCCAAAAGAGCAAAAGACGATGTTTTTTTCTTTGTGATGATGATAATGATATTCTCCTGGCTGATTTCGACCAAGACATCATGTGTAAATGACCAGAATTTTTTATCTGCTCAAATAGAGCCGTGTTAGCGCAAACTCAGTTTGATTAACTTTCGCACTTCCGATGGAACACTGTACTCTCGTAGTGACACTAAGATGCCACACACAATATGACACTAAAACATAGATCACTCATTTTTTTTAATTTAGATTTCACTCATCGCGTATTAATATCAAAAACTATAATATACTTTTTAAAGATGCCATTGATGAATAGTTTTGTCGCTATGTCACTATACTTATTATACTCGCCATATCTAGCTTATTTAATCTGAGTAAGTGACGAGACAAACAAGTCGTTTGCCTGATGGTAACCGCTACGCCTGTCCATAAAAGTTGCTACTTTCAATTGCAAATGCACTGTGCTCGTTACTCTTGAGTTATTAAGTTTATGTTAGTTCACTAGCAACCGCGTCCTTCAAACCGGAACACTGGACTCCTGCCCCGAAGTTCTCCTATCATCTACAAGCTCTTATTGATAACCACTTCTTACATAATTTTGGTAACTTTTTATAAAGAAAAAATAATCTGTAGCTTTACATAATTAACCTAGAGTTTGACTACATGGTTACCCTAAATATAGAAACACTAACCACCGTTCGTTCACAACTAGAATGAACTGTTTATTACTTCTGACTTACCATAATTAGTAACTACTGATGAAAATTCTTTGTTTATCTCATCTACAATTCCAAATGGACTAATGCTGCCTTTCATGCCACACCGATATTGCCCCCCTTTTTATTTTAACTTTTCCGACTGTTTAAAAAAAACTATTCCTAATAAAAGAACTTTTATTTGTACCAGCCTTCATTTTTCAAATGTCATTTAAGTCAGCCCCTGGAAAAGTTTTCGACATTGTTTCGATTTTTTTTTACTTCAATATATTATTTTCGATTATTTTCGTATACACACTGGGAATGTGTCATTTTAATACTCGTAACAATACAATACCAAACAGTTCTTAGTATTTTATATTTAGTGGGGTTAATTCTGGAATCGTTAACGTTATGCTGATAATCTTATCGGTCCCTAATACACGCTCAAATTTTTCATCGATCTTGAACACCTACTTTAACTTTTTGGCGCCCCTTTTGTAAACCCACTTTAAAAACAACTGATGTTTGAGAATTGTATAATTTACTTTTATTGGAATATTTACTGCTCATTTTGAAAACCATGTGTATGGGAACCACTGATTTCACTGGTGGTAAGATCCGTCTAGGTATCCGTCTAGGTAGGTACCACCCCAGGGCCAGATATTCTGGCGTGAAGCAGTAGTTTGCAAACATCGGTTTGAAGGGCACTGAGAGCTAGCGTAATCACTGGGCATATGAGACTTAAGAAGTGATGTCTCAGGGTGACAGGTGCAATGTGGTGCCACACAGAAATGTTCTGGGTGACACAGCATTTGTTATGGGCAGACGTTGCACTTACCATCACGTGAACGTTTTGTTCGATTCGTCATTTCATCATATAAGAAAAAATATATTGTACACTACTCGGCGAATATTTATGTAAATCCCATAAATTTCAGGATTTTTCTGTCGACGTTAACAAGACTAGATTGCAATCTACGAGAACGAGGAGGTTCTCATCAAAATATATTTATTTAAAGTAACAATATTTTTGTTTATGTAATAAGAAGGATAAAAATACTTGTTTATAAATATTTTGGAAAATAAGCCAGGGGAGTTCTAGAAAGTATACAATTTCACGTGACTTCGATACTTACCACAATTTACTAGATATTAGTTTTAATATCGTGGGAAAGCTCAATTTTTTTTCTATGTGGCAGTGTAGCTCAGGTGCTAGAAGTTCCATGGTAGCTCAGGGGCTAGGTGAGCCGAGGCAGCTCAGGGACTAGGCGCTCGCTTTAAATTTCATAGTACGCGTGTGACCTGGGCTGGGTTTCCGATGCCGGCACGGCTATAATAGTTAATTGCAATTTAAAGTGCTATTTTACTATGTGCTTGGCGGCGAAGGTAAACATCATGAGGAATCCTGCATGTTTTCGAGGACATGTGAAATGGACGTTTTGGAGCACCGTGGAGGCCTCTTCCCTGCATCGAAACCCTCTCAGAAATAAGAGAAGGCCTGTCCAGCAATGGTACATTTATAGGCTGTTACTTTATTTTTGTGTCAGTGCTACGGAGCCGACAAGTGTCCGGCAGAGTAGAATAGCACCACCTTTTTCCTACCAAGGTCGTAAGAGGCGACTAAGGTATTGTACGGATATTTTTCGTATAGATTAACAAAATAATATGCAATAGTGTCACTATACTGCTCGTGGGAACGGACAGTCAGATTTGCCACCAGTCACTTCTCGTTTCTCGTTGGGGCGTAAAGTACACACGTATAGCCTCCGCCTACCCCTTATATGGGGAATTGGGTCCTTTTGAATACCATCTTAAAGCAGTGTTTCAACGTTGATACGTTTTTTACGTGTCAAAAAACGGGAGACCCAAGTACTGGCAGAGGCGTTCCATTATAATTCTCAGTGGCGACAACATTTTAATGTATTTTTATTGCAATGTAGATTTTTATAGAACACAGTTATCAGATAACATCAGAACAACTTTATTTGTGTCATATAAATTTTTTTAGAACTATAATAGCTAGGGAGTGATATAAAGATATCAGTCCCTTACTATTATGCTTTTTAGTCTTTTTCTATCAATTTGTAAAAGTATTTCTTTTTTGACGACTGCGTGGCCTGGTGGTTAGAGTACCTGACGCCGCGGGATCTGGGTTCTAATTCCAGCCGGAGCAAACATTGCTGTAAAACATGTAAACATGCATAATTACAGTACATGTTGAGACCTATAAACTGATGTCTCAGGGTGACGGGTGCTGTGTGGTGCCCCACAGGAATGTTCTGGGTGACAGCATCTGTTACGGGCAGACATTGCACATACCATCAGGTGAACGTTATGCTCGTCTCGTCACTAAATCCAATAAAAAAAAGTATTACATCTTTGTTTCGTCTTTATATAAGATTTTTGATTTACATAAATTCTAAAGTCAGCACGAAACAAACTCGCATGCACTCTTTTCAGGTAATAAAAATAAAGGTAATAATAAATTTACTCAAAAAATATTTATTTTCAAAATGTATAAAAAATTTACATACAATACAGATAACAGTGAAATAACAACAGAAAGCAGATATATATATTGTGGCATCGAAATATAATATGTAATTACAATACTTAAAAAATAACGTACATACTGTAATAGATTTTTGTATAAAAACAAAATGTTTTTTTTATAAAGATTGATGTGTAAGCAAATTAAGCATTACGGGTCGATCTTTATAAAATTTTCTTCACTAAACGAAAAAAGACAAAATAAATACTATTTAGGATAAATATGTTAGAATCTATGTTCCATCCTTGTTGGCCAATAAAATAACTACGTAACTATTGATCAATCACTAATTCATCATTCATCGAAAATTATAAAATTGCGAATGAAAATCACAAAATGTAATTTAGTGGTGTGGTTTCCATTTTCATCATATCTGACTTTGTGCTATATTATATATATATATATATATATAATATTTGATGCTTCTTGTTTTGTTAATGCATGTTGCCAGGAAACATTTGGAACTGTCGTATTTACCCTGTATTTAACTTTACCTTTGAAACAAGTAAATTTCCTTACATTAAACGAAGTGAAAAAAATATATAGTTAACCATGACATGTCCAATTAAGCACTGAAGGTTTGATTACAATTTAATATATCTCCAGATGCTCATAACTTTGAAGTGTGCGTGCACTGTGAAGACTTTACCAACTCTCAACAAATTAAATTTTTTATCCGTTGTTCCACTCCGATGAACATCTCAATAAAAATACTAGTTTACGAATAAGAACTTTTATCTGCGGAGATATCAATATAATCTTTATTGTACACCAAATACAGGAATAACCACAAAATAAACAAAAAAAAATATGTGCAATAGCCGTTCTTATCTCTCAGAAAGCGATTTCTTCCAGACAACCATTGTACACACAATTCTAGTCATTAATATATGAAGAAGGGAGCAGAGGGGGGTGTACATAAATTAATGTAAAGCACAGGATGAAGGCATTCGTAGATAAAAGCAATAGACTAAAGTTCAGGGAAAGGGAAGCATAAAATCATAGATCCAAACAAATAAAGTTTTACGAGTTTTTTTAAATAATATAATAAAAGCTAGAGGGTTGCACGGGTAGTAATTCAGAAACTTGTTTTAAAGATTTGCAAGTTATCAGTCTTGTCATCTTTTACATAATACAGTTAAAGTATGATAGCAAAGGGCTATTAAAATTTATATACTTTCTATAATACAGCTTATGAAATGGTGTCATTTGCCGCATTACAGCTCAGTGCCAATTCAGCCATCGATATTTTAATTGGTCTAAATACCATTGACTTGCGCGAAAAGCTGACATCTGCTAGCGGGAAGCTATCATCTTACCATCTGTCTCAAAAAATGTCTCATACACCGCTGGATTAACCCAAAGGTAAAGTAGGCAACTGCCTATTGACCCTGCGTCGCTGAAAATATCCTGCGACCCAAGATTATTTAAGTTCATTTGCACAAAATTCCCTTATTGTCGGTGGCATTCGGTAAAAAAAACTAAACCAGTTCAATAACAAATTACAAAAGACACCAAAATTTATAACTTGGGTTTACTCGTAAATCAACTTCATATCATGCCTTGGGGCCTCTACATGGCATAACACAGCAGTGCATACACACACATAAAACGCATTTTCGAACTAAAAAATCCTACCAACGCATTACTGTGCATGCCCAAGGACATATTCATTCACTTCAATGCGGAATTCAGTCTGGAAAAGCTTACCTCAAGGTTCTGTACCGACCCCTATCAAAAAATTATTCATGTCTTGCCTTTTAATCCCACCTTTATACCCAAAAACACGTATATAAAATCCTAATAAGTAACCAATTTCACAATGATTTTGCATTAGAGCCTTTTACAATAGACGGTCCTTAGTTATCTTGAAAAGGTTTAATATGTGGTTTAATAACTGTGGGTAGCTTATCTATTACCAGACCTTTAGGTGGGATGCGATATTGCTTTCTTTTTTAACGCAGACTTCGATAGGTTTTCTCTTTGATTATTTAAGCTGCCTTCAAATTTTTGCTTTTCACCCGTTATCGTTGATAAATTAGAAGCATCGTTATAATTCATATCGTAACACTATTTAACATCAGTTTTATAAAGTCCTTACACATAAATAAAAAACTTACTGATTGTTTGTTAATATTACCAATTGGTAAGCAAATTACATACTTGTATTTTCTTTATAATTACCATCCAGTCTGATCTGTGGGCATCCAGCGTGGGCTCATGGAGGGACCTCCTTTTACTTTAATTATTCGCTATAAACACTTAATAGAACTAAATATAATATAACCAACAATCTTAAAGTTTTAACATACATCCATACATAAGATCACGACTGTATCCTATAAGGGGTAGTCAGAGACTGGCACTCACTGCAAAAGCAGATGACTGCCACAATTCACGTTTCACCAAAACAATATAATGCACTTGGTGTGATAGGTGGTGAGCCCATCGCCACCATGCGCTATTGGGTGCACAGTGCAGTTTTAATTCCTTACTCGCCGCTTACGAGATCCATTGGATGAGATGGAGTGATAGTATTATTTTAACGAGCCGCCACTTTTAACAGTAAAAAAATATATTTATGTGCCCCTAAACCTATGTACCGATTATTATTATTATTATTTTATTGTCCATACTTTTAAAAGATAATTTACTATGTGTCACCTTAATTGAGATGTAAGGTTAATTTATATATTGCAGCAAATATGTTGTCATCTTCAGTAATTGAATTTGGTATGTTTATATCTGCCACAAAACTTAGTGTTATGTAACCACGTATAACAAACTTAGAATGTAAATTAGTTCCAGATTTATTTTTCATGTGAAAATGTTTTTTTTTTCTTTGCCGTTGCAAGAGTTCCGTTAAACGTAAGGTCACATTCAAATTTATTTTAATAATTAATAAAAAAGCATTTTTATTTTTAGTTAATAGCTATTGTACAGAATGCAATTTAAACATCGTTTCATCATTCTTTAAGCGTGTAATAAGTATTTAAAATTAGTAAAGATAATAAACGAATAATTGCATTTTTTATTTATATTGCTCCCCCTTTTTTAAATAAGGGCATTACTACATTTGTTAACCAGAACGTAATTTGTTAAAGTTTAAACATCTTCCTAAAACCACCATAATAACTCAGTTCACTTAATTGCCGTTATGTTTATAGATTAGACTGTTTTTGTATACTTTTTTCAGGTAAATATTCGTCTTCATAATCTGAGAACCTACCAAATAGATAGTACATTCTTGGCCGATTTCGGTCACAGCGACATCTTCAGATAACGACTAAAGCTTTGGCATTGGCATGGAATAACAAATCAGTCTAAATATTAGATCAAACACATACTTTCTCGCATTCCTTCATCAAATGTTACGGCTCCACGTTTAGGAATTTTTGTTTTTACTATTTTACAATGCCTGCTCATAACGATAAGATATTATTGTTAGAAAGTGTTTGGATTACACTTTAAAAACTGTCCTATATATCTCCGCCTGTATAACCGTCGACGGATATAGTCAGTTAATCGGTTTTAGTAACAAAATTGTAAATGATTCACTGGCCAGATACAATATACGATGCAATTCACAAAAGGAAGTTTATAATTAATGCCCTCTGCACGTGCACAGATGACCATGCGTTGGCACTCTTCCCATTAAAGCACCTGATAATATTTTTGCATTTATTTCAGTCTCAATGACATATATGAAGCACAACCGCATGAATTAAATAATGCTATTTTTGTGATGCTTGATAATGAAGATAAAAAGGCTTTGTAAACATGTGCCAACGAGCGTCTGTTAATACGGGACTGTTCTTCTGAATATATTTCGATGAGGTTATATTTTAAAGTAAATTAGATGTTATATAATGTTAATGATGTTAAATAAAACTTGTGTTTGTGTCGTCGTAATCTGACAGTACATTAATCATACCAAATAATTAAAATAGTCCGGTACTTTCTGTTTGTTCGAAATTAAAACCTTACTAAAACTATGGACATGCATTTGAATAAAATAAATTGCTAAAAAGAACCATGGGATTAAATTAATTTTTGTTTTATCACAATATCTCGAATAGTTGTGGTATTACTTTATAATTCATTATAATAGTTAACGAGAACTAAGTGTACGAATACATGTATGTTAAAGTACTTAAAAGCTATGGTCGTCTTTAAATTACATTTTCGTATATAACACAATAATTTAAAAATAACTTATAAAATTTTCTCCACTGTGTTGAACATAGGCCTCTCCCGTAGATTACTACAAAAAACGGCCACGAGCGTAACCTAACTATAACGTAGTCAGCCTTCCACTACTAAAACAGAAAAAAAGATTCAGATTTTAAAATATTAAAATAATTGCTAATTAAAATATAAATGAAATATATATTCCCCCTTTTATCTTATTTTATCCCTTCTTATTTTATCCCTTCCAAATATACGAGTATTTTAAAGAATCTGTAAGGCTGTTAAATATTATAAGTGTTCTAGTCGAATCAAAACATAATTTACAGCAAATTGTACAATTGGTAAAATGAGTCCAGCTGTAGAAAAGCTTCTTGATTTTCTTGACTGATCTTGCCGATGAACTAGGGTGCACGCAGGAGCAGTGGCGTTAGTGGCTGTTGTAACAACCTAAACAACCAGCTAACCACACTGCCAACGCGTTCTACCCTATACAGCGTCTTTCTTAATTTTCCCTTCTTATCTTCAACGCTAATTAGCAAGGACGATTTCCTTTTTCAGACTGGTCACGAAGTCCTTTTTCTGGAACCTTGCATAGGTTTTTACCAATATGTTCATACCAATCCTAAAAGTAACAAATTCTCATTATAGGTAATTAGAAATAATAATTTACTTATCAAGAACAGTTGACTATATTTTTTGTTCTAATTTGATGATGATAACCGATTTCTACGACGGCTACTTATACAATCAAAAGTTGTGATTTGTGCAGGATATTTTATACAGTCAATGTTCCTATCCTGTATCCGATGTAACGAATATGCGATAAGATTGAAGGAAGGATCGGAGTGCAGTTTTAGAGAAACTTGACAGTTATAGTGACAATCAGTCTCGAAATAAACTATTTCTTATTCACCTGGGATTCGAACCTTAAACCCACGATTCTACAGGCAGGTATGCTGCTGACCACTGAGCCACGCAGTCCTCGGGATTTAATAGATGTTAAGTATAACCTTTATAGTTATAAGGACAAAAATTTTTAAGTTTTATAATCACTTATTTTACATTATAATAAAATTAGTAGACACTTGACGACCGTGTGGCCTAATGGTCAGAAAACCTAACTAGTGCGCCGCGGATTCTGGGTTCGAATCAAAGTCGGAGACAACATTTGTGCATTACACAAATTGTTGGTTTTCAGGTCTGGAGGTTTATTTTGTAACTCTGGTAGGTTTCGTGAACGTTTTCATTTTGACGTATAAAGCTCATTCATTCGTTAATGGGATCAAATGAAAACGATCCCGAAACCTGAACTCTGGTTGAGTTACACAGTAGACCCCAAGGTTTTGTTGTGGAATGTCCACGTGTCTCTGACACTTTATCCTAGGCTACCCCCAGCGCCCGATCTTATCACATCAGCGTTACATCGGGTGCGGGCTGGTTAAGACAGGTTAGTATGCACACTTGTCGCACTATAACATATCCAGCACAGTTGATTCCAAAAATATTCTCAAGTTCCTCGCTGGGTTCGAAAATAAGCCACAAGAATATCATGAGGGGCACTTTTCTAAAATAAAATTCCTCAAAGAGACAAATTAAAACATGATCCGTTATGTGATACATATTATCTAATAATGACGTGACGAACCACTTTTGATTACCGACAAAAACTTCGCCATTCGCATTGGTTACTAAGGGATGTTGTTACCTAGAAGATATAACATAACCTGACTTCTTTATCGCTTTCTTCTGCAATAGACAGTGCTCTGCTGAATAAAAGACCTCCCCCAAGTAGGAACCATTTGCCATAATCGCCTCGCTTAACAGACGGATTGGCGATCGTAGTACCTTACACACTGCTGCCTGTCACTGGTCTGGTCTAGATAGTTAAAGATATTTTAAGTCATACTTAAAATAGCTATGCCGTCATCTGCTGAAGGTTACGATATTTTTCTGATATTTCCATTAATCGAAATCCATGGGATGAGGTTAGACAAATAAAACCTTCCTGAAATAAACAGATTTTCTTTGCATCGGTAGTAAATACTCAACAACTAAAAAGGCTTTTAATAATAAAACAAGAGTTTGTAAATGATGTCGATGATGGTGTTGGTTTTGGTCCTTTCAAGCCCTTCTAACTTATTTAAAACAGTACCAATTTTCTTGAAAATGGATAATGTAGTTTTCATGCTGTAAATCAAATAAGATTTATTTCCCTAGGCTTTAAACTAAAGTAGGTATTCAGTTTCCGCATGTTTCGCATTATCAATTTCACTTTCGTTCATCCGCCGTTCGTGTTTCGTTCTTAAGGACCTGAAACAAATAATTTTAATTAGAAATTGTGTTTAAATAGTCTTCATGTACTGGAATAGTGAATGAAACACAAAACAACGTGCAACGTTCAACATATAGTTCGCTACTAGTTCTTATTTAGTATTCAATTACAGTTACAGATTTCACGAATTCTTATAACAAAGACATATCACAAAAGGTAACATTACAATAAAAAAGAATACATCTACAGCTAAATACCTACAATGTTGTTAATATGATTTTTCTTACTGAAACAGGGACCACATTTGATAATGGACGAAATGGATGAATATAATCTGGAACGATGTTTCATTGTCAAAGGCGAATTAAATAAGAAGTTAAAAGTTTTCTCCCTATGGATGCTGTCTTAGCTACAAAGGATTATATGCCGTATCGTAATTTCTAATTACTGGTGGTAGGAATTCTATGCAGGAATCCATCTAGGTAGGTACCACCCCAGGGCCAGTTATTCTGCCGTGAAGCAGTAGTGTGCAAGCATTACTGTGTTTCGGTTTGAAGGGCACTGTGAGCTAGCGTAATCTCTGGGCATATGAAACTTAAGAACTGATGTCTCAGGGTGACGGGCGCAGTGTGGTGTCACACAGTAATTTTCTGGGTGACACAGCATTTGTTATGGGCAGACGTTGCACTTACCATCAGGTGAACGTTTTGCTCGTTCCGTCACTTAATTGAAATAAAAAAAAAAAAAATCGTAATCAAGCAAAGCCACGACATTTATTCACAGACTAAAACATGGACTGATCAGATAAGTAAAATCTGTTCACCAATCTTGATGGAAAGTTGATTTAGTCCTTATAGTATTGTGTGTACTACCTGAGCTTGGCAGACGACAAGTGAACTTATTTAATTTTTAAACTTGTAATTGTTATCGTATTCGTATGTGCATATAGCACTATCGACATGAAAACGTAGTGTAGGTTCTAGTCAAAGCAAGCCTTTTACGTGTCTTGCTTTGACAAGTAAGCTATATTTGCAGGATAGTGTTAAGTCAGTAATTACAAAACCCCAACGCGTGAAATACTTAGTTATAATTGATATCATAATTCTGTCTCAGAACGATATTTATATTATGGGGATATAAAACAATAAAAAAACATTATTACAGTTCTACAAGTCTGCATGTGCCGACTTACGATCTACATTAATTTAGATAAATGAAACGAGTGGATTCATTATCAATTTTAATTGTCTTGGAGGACGGGCACGACTGTTAGGAAATCATCATGTATACATCATCATGTTCATATTAGATAATACGATGATGGTTTCTCACCAACTATACTTAGACTTTTTTCACTGGACAATATAATAAATTCAAAGTGTTCGTTCAAACACAGATATCTGCATCTTCACATAGCCGTCGCAAAGATATAACCAATATCACGGTATGATGATTAAAATTATCATAGACACGTTACTTCCTAGATATGTGCTTACAAACAAGATATTTACAGATTTCATATACTATAGTTTCATTTACCAAATTTCGCGCTATTATTGATTGTCTCCGTTTCTGTCGGATCTCTTTTGCTCGCGCAAGTTTTGTGGGCGGCTTATGGCTGTTAGTGGTGTGTATGTGTAGCAACGGATCCAGATCCGATGTTTATCGATTAGGTAATTAACGGAGAAGGTATACAAGTAATTACAGATAATTAAATATTATTATGACTATTTTAGTATAGTATATGGTAATACCATTATTTATAGAAATTGATTTATAGAAAAATTTCCTTATGTCAAGAATTCTTATAATCAGCAATAAACAACTAAATAAGAAACAAAGTTGCGTCCGCATGTGGATATAAGCAAATTAACTATTTTCTTTCCTACTACTTTAATGGATTATTGCAAAATAACGCCTGATTCTGTTGACTATAAACAAATTGCCCTAAAATTTTATTACTGATTCATATCACGCTTACCACGAAGTCAGTAAGGAGTGACTTTAATTCAATTAAAAGTACATACTTAAATTAGCATTTTAATTAAAAGCGAAAGTCAGATGGTTTATTATTCATACAGCATTAATCATGTACAGTTCGACATTAGAAATACGTATCCGCAATTCCATACATAGCTGGCGTGTTGACGACAATAAATATTTTTATATGCACGGCGTATAGTTTACACGTTACACACGTGTAATAAGTACATAAGAATTTTTATATACCGTCAGGACTAAATATTAGTATATTAATATTGTAAAAGTTGTCGAATTGCCTTATTTGAAAGTTGATTACTTATATATTCTATACCATCTCGTCCCGTGGGTGTCCTAAAAGTCGACAAAGGGAAATTTAAACCAGGAGATGGGCAGCAGCGTCTTCTTGGAACATCAAATTATACAAACTACGTTTGCCAATCCGCCTGCCAAACGTGGCAATTATGGCGAAATCCCCACATGAGAGTTACAAGCAAAATAACGGCCAGAATGTCCTGAGGGGGAGATCTTGCTATCACCAACGACGACTGGACCTAACAACTTGCAACGCACACACGCTGAAGTACCGACGAGGAGCTGGATGAGGAGGAGGGGGCCACTGAGATGGCGACCAACCCGACCCCGGATAATAAACCCGACACCTCCTCGGGACAGATCCCAAGGAGGTGTCGGGTTTGACGTCCATAGGTCTCTCATTAACAACGTTGTAAAGATAGGGAGTATGTCGACTAGGAAATCGTATCTTATACTCAGAATAACCAAATGGTATTCGTTGAAGGTCATACAGGTATACGCACCTACTTCGGCACACTCTGATGAGGATATCTCAAAAGCCATACATTCCTCCAAAACTCACTACACAGTGTGAATGGGAGATTTTAACGGAAAGATGGGCATGAAGAAAGACGATGAGCTGGTAATGGGGCAATTTGGAATAGGGCAGCGGAACCAAAGCAAAGCTGGCCGACTATAGTGGAGAAGGAGGGACTCTATACTCTCTTTACAATGAACTCCTTTTTCCAAAAGCGGTTCCACAGAAAGTTGAACCTGGATGAGCCCGGACGGTTCCTCAAAAAATGAGATCGATTTCATCATGACGATCAAATGACAGCTGCTCAATGATGTCTCTGTGATCGCTAGGGTGAAAACCGGCAGTGATCACCGAATGGTAAGAGACATTGAACCTAAACGTAAAGCTCGGGAGGTCATCGTCTCGTGAAGTCTACGCTCGGTCCATCTCGTGCCCTTATGCAAATCCCCGAGAGCTTACAGCTTGAATTTCATATCCGCTTTTAGCGCCTAGATGATTGCGTTACAGTGGACGATATGATCGAGAGGCTCGTGGAGACTGTCGAGGCTGTGGGGGCATAGTTTTGCAAGACCCGATCACAGTCTCAGTATCATGGATGGCAAGGCGTGAAATGGCATATTGGCAACTGAACAGACAGATCTGTATGCGGCGAGACCTATGCAACCTTAATACAGCCCGTATTAAAGCTATAGAGCGAAACCAAGGCTCCTAGGTCTTGACCAGTAATCCGTCAGCCGGGAAGAGCCAACTAAGTTGAGAACCGAGAGCGGAAGCGTCGTTTCCGCTGGATTACATCCTCCACGGCGGCGCTACGCCGCAAGGGTGGAGCAGAAGCGTGGTTGTCCTGTTCTTTAAGAAGGGCGATAATGCCCTCTTGAAAAAATATAGACCGATATGGCTTCTGGGTCGCGTCTATGTGCTCTTGTCGAGAATGATTACAAAATGTCTCGCAAACAGACTTGACGACTTGCAGCCTCCGGAACAAGCAGGATTTCGCGATGTCTGACGTATGTGGACTATGAAAAATCTTTTGATTCCGTCGAAATTTGAGCGGTGCAGCACCTCGATATACCGACTCGACTGTCGGTTTATCAAATTGCTGCAGTGTTTGTACAATAAGCCTACGATGTCTATCCGAGTACAGAATCAGATAACGAAACCGATCCACTTGCAGAAAGGAGTAAGACAAGGCGATGTAATATCCATAAATCTCTTCACCGCTACATTGAAAGATGTGTTCAAGCTACTGGAATGGAATACGGTAGTAACATCGATGGCGAATAACATATCTCACCATCGATTTTCCGACGACATTGCCATAATGGTAGAATCGGTGGAGGAACTTTGCACTATGCACAATGACCTTAACAGTGTCTCCCAACGGGTAGGTCTTAAGATGAACATGGACAAAGACGGTGACTATGTCTAACGTCTTTCCTGTATCGGTTATAGTTGGGAACACTATGCACGAAGTTGTTGACAAATATGTATACCTAGGACAGATTGTCCGACTAGGTAGGTCCAACTTCGACCAAGAATTCAATCGACGGAACCAACTCGGCTGGGGAGCGTTCGAGAAATTGCGTCATAACTTCTCATCGAGTATACCTCAATGTCTCAAAACTAAAGTTTACAACCAGTGCGTGTTGCCAGTGATGACATACGTAATAGAGACGTGGTAGAGATTTGATAGAGACCTTCACTGCGGGCCGAATGAGGAAGTTCAGAATCGCTCAGTGAGCTATGGAAAGGGCTATACTATAAATAGGGAGTTTCACTGCGTTATAAAATTTGTAACGATGATATCCGCAGCAGAATTAAAGTAACCGACATAGCCCTAATGATTACCAAACTAAAGTAGCAATGGGCCGGCCATATAGCTCGTAGAACCGATAACCGTTGGGAAAGAAAGGTTCTCGAGTGGCAACCTCGTATCGGCAAACACAGTGTGACCCCTCCACTAGATGGCGCGACGGTTTTGCGGGAAGTCGATGTATGCGAGTGGCTCAGGACCTTGTTTTGTGGCAATCTATGGGGGATGCCTATGGTCAACAGTAGACTGAGATAGGCTGAAATGGTGATGATGATACTTTTATGTGGATGTTGTACATAACGCTTATTGAAGTATTTTTTTATAATGTAGCTTAAGTTCGAAAAATAGATAAGAATATATAAATAAATAGATGTTTTTTTAATAATTTAGATGTACGTGCCTTTTTATGAGCCTTGATGCAATAGGGGCGAGTCCAAAGCTCGCAAAAATTTCGAGTACAATCATGTAACTTCATGTTTTATATCACATGAATACTTTTGAATTAGTAATAATATTTATTACTCATTTTCAATTGCAGTCACGTACGCAGTAGTAGTAGAATGTACATCGGAAACCTGTTTCGTATGTAATGAGAAATGTGTGATTTATTTATGTATGCACATATGTGCATTATTGGGGCTATGAAAGAACAGAGCAGCGCTAAATTAATCTAAACAGCTAGTTAGATTTTACTACAGCATACTAAAAAGAGTAGTGCGCTGTTTTAATGAAAGTTTTTTTAAATCTACTTTATACAATTGTGATTGCCAACGTTTTAGACCATAGAGGCATTTTATTTCGCAGTTACAAAATCATAACGATTTATGTAATATCTTAACTTAATTCTACAGTGATCTACTTTTATTCGACCATTGTCATGGACCATGTAGCACCTCTCATGATTACTTAAAAAGAATTCTATTCATAAATAGCCAGTAAAAACTAGATTAATTTCTATGATAAAATATCATTTTAAAGTACAACTTAGTGTGCAAATTTAATTTAGAGAGGCCAACTTCAGACCTTCGAATGAAATTTTAACTCCGAGAAATCTACTTGAGGTCGAAGAGTGTAAATTGGATTTCGAGAGGCTTAGTTTAAATACTAAGGCTAAAGTTTTCCGTTATTTTACTAGGCACTTAAGTTATTATTTGATTAATCGTCTAAATATAGCAATAGGTTACTAATTTTGACGATTGATCAAAATCATGGCAATAACTTTAAGCATTTATGTAGTGAAATAAAAAATTACTGAGTGAAAATAATTCATGTATTTTACCTAGCTTAATTTCTCTATGCCACCAGAAAAAGTCAAATGAGCTTTCTAAAGTTATAAAGGCCCTTAAATAATTTTGTGAAAATTAAAGGTTTTGATGTAAATGATTAATCCCCAGACAAAAAAGTGTTTTGAGAAGTTAACCTTAAATAATTCACCATATATTTATATATATTTGTATTTACGTGCATGTTGAAGGAAAACATCTAAGAGTCCGCATCACAACACTTGGAGTGAAGCAATGTGCAGTCCGTTAATGAAAGCCTATGCCTTGCAGTAAGATGTGTAAAGACCGGTCCAGAAAAAGAAGTCGGTACTTATAAGACCGACTTTTGAAATGTCACATCTTTAGTATTTGTATTTAGTTAATTTCGCCCGAAATTACTCGTATTTGTTCGAAAAATTTAAGAAAATTAAATTTTTCGAACAAATACGATGTTTCAATTGTTCAGAACATTAGTTTACGCACCAATCACGGAACATTGTGAATTTTAACTGTGAATTATAATAATTCACGCGTGGCTCATTAGCCGCCACGTGTTAGTGTACTTAACATTATTCTCAAATGAAGATTATTTTTTAACCATATATAATATTTTGAAATTTAAACAAAGCTTGTCTTCTTCAATTTTTCAAAATGGACATATAATTATATTCATTTGAGCACCCCTGTATCTAGACAAAGCAATCATCATCATCATCATAATTTCAGCGTATCACTAGCCCACTGCTGAACACACACAAAAGTTTGTAGCTCTCATGTTGGAGGGATTTTGCCATAGTTGCTACACTTGGCAGGGTGGGTTGGGCAACCGCAGTTTCAATATTGAGATGTTCCAGGAAGATGCTGCTGCCCAGCTCCTGTTCATTTTCCCTCTGTCGACTCCCACGGGATGAGATGGGGTGGTAGATTCTCTTAAGCCGCTACCACACGGCAAAGAAATACCACCAAATAACTGTCTCATAATACATAATGACGTCAATATTTAAAGTAAATATCTGAACAGTCATTCAATCAGCATCCTGGACTACACCATTTCATAATATCGGTTAGAATCGTTGTAATAAAATCTAGCACCCATCCAATTTGGAGCACGTTGTAAAAGTCATCTTAGGGAAAAATTTCAAGAGATAAGTTTTTAGGAATTATCTCAAGTATGCCAGGTATAACCGAAAATGACCATAATGTTTCGGCATTTATATTGTGTTTTCTGGCAATCTTCCAAACTTGGGGAAAATCATAGACACTCAGAACCATATAACTAAAAGGACAATGACTAATAATAGATGTTGAAAAAAAGTTTGACAGTAAAACGACTAACGAACAACTTTGTTGAACGACACAGATCTTAATGCTAACAAAAAAAAAATTAAACAACAAAAACAAAAAAAACAATTTATTAACAGAATATATCGATGCAGGAAGAACTATGAAAAAATTAAAAATCTGTTATACCTAGTACGTAATAAGTATGCACCTGATTTAAGTTATTATATTGTAAAGTGTACACGGTTCGAAATAAGATTACAAAACAAGGCCAGTCTGTAAGGCTTCCTAAAGACAGGGCCCGCGGTCGCACGATTATACTTGACCTACTGGTACATGTTTTACTGTATGATTTACAACTCTATAAACTGAGCACTTTAAATGAAAGCCAATAAAACTCAATCAGTAAGGTTTGTATTCCACAACCTTTGAATTTTCAAAGAAAGGCTAGTAGAGTATAAAGATGAGAGAGGTAGGATTCGTATGAAGAAATCCGTCTAGGTAGGTACCAGCCCCGGTCTGCCTTATTCTACCGTGAAGCAGTAACGTGCAAACATTACTGTGTTTCGGTCTAAAGGGCTCTGAGAGTTAGTGTAATCACTGGGCATATGAGACTTAAAAACTGATGTCTCTGGGTGACGGGTGCATTGTAGTGCCACACAAAAGTGTTCTGGGTGAGACAGCATTTGTTATGAGCAGACGTTGCACTTACCACCAGGTGAACGTTAAGCTCGTCTCGTCACTTTATACAAAAATTAAAATTAAGGAAAGTAAATATAGGAGGATAGACCTCAGTTTAAAGTTCACACTATTACGAGTATGTTTCTGAATCTTTACCTTCTCATTATTTTGCCATCATGGGGTCAGACCACATTCGTAGCGTAATTTTTTTTTATTGTATAAAGTGACGAAACGAGCAAAACGTTCACCAGATGGTAAGTGCAACGTCCGCCCACAACAAATGCTGTGTCACCCAGAATATTTCTGTGTAACACCACACTGCGCCGCTCACCCTGAGACATCAGTTCTTAAGTCTCAAATGCCCAGTGATTACGCTAGCTCACAGTGCCCTTTAAACCGAAACACAGTAATGCTTGCACACTACTGCGTCACGGCAGAATAACTGGCCCTGGGATGGTACCTACCTAGACGGATTCCTGCATAGGAATCCTACCACCAGTAAAATTTTCGCCTATTATCGATTGTTTACGGTTAGAGATTTTTGGCCCGTACCTATTTTAGGCTCGTAAGCATTGCAATATAACTGAAAATTATTTCGTGAAGTCAGGGGCGCAATAAATACATAGTTAACACAATAATAGACAATATTGTCCTAGTAATTTATAAATTTTTTGTAACATTTACTCCGTAAGATTACCAAAGCCACACGAAAATAGTATAACTCTATGAATATCGGGTGAAACGTTGTTTGTTGCTGTTATAACGTGCCTCTAATTATACTTCGGGCCTTTGTTTTCTTTCTGGCAGCAGCTTCTGCTTCTAAGATGTCAGCTGTCATGTTGGCCCCCGGTGGAATTTGTGCCAGTCGGATAGTTTTTTGATTTATAATATTGAAAATGTGGCAAAGATGGAAATTTTACGTTCTATAAATTTATTATCGGTCATTAATTCTCTCTTTGCCAATTTCTTCAAGATCGTTGTTCATTTAGACAAAAGTATACATTTTTTTAGAGGAGTTGATTAATAAGAGACTATTTGGAGCATGTTTTATGTTAATAAGAGTCGACTATCAGATACACAGTCAACTGTTGGCGAGTGGTCATTCTGGTCCATAGACACCTACCACCAACGGGTATGTGCGTGAGTTGCAAACGCCTGAGAACTATTCTGGAATGTCTCGTCACTCACCGTATCCTCAGCTAATTCTTCCCCGGTCGTGCCTAACTATTTACATATTACAGTCAATATTTATCCGTAGCGTGGTTCTAACACGTAAATGTATACAAACCGAGTTACTTATAGTAATAAATTATGGTTTTTTATAAGATATGTGTCGTTTATGAGAAAAAGTTCTACGAATAAATAAATTGCAATACCAACGTTAGCCAAATCGGTCAGTGTCGCAGGGCAGTTGATAGTGTGTGGCGAAGACTGTCAATAACTATCAACTGCCCAAGAGATTTTATAGTACCTCAATTGTAACCAGACCCGAAAACAACAATTTGTATTTTTGCACATGTGCCTGGGATTCGAACTTAGGACCCGCGGCGTAGAAGTCAGGCACTCGAACTACTGAGCCGGATTGTCGAATATCAAACAGCGAGTCGCTGATAAAGGCGGCTGCAATATTAACAGCGAGAGCGCCTCGGTAATTAGCTGGTGAAGGTTGCACGGGGGAACTACGTCCACAGTGGCCTTACAGCGTTATGAATATCTATATTTGTCATCATAATTAATGACGTCACCGAATATCGTTGCATAGGAAGTCGGTGTTAAATATAAAGGTAATGATGAAAGACAAAGTTTAAGATAATCGTGTAATACTGAGATATAATTGCTGTAAAATGTAAGTGATATTAACGATTTTTTTTAAATAAAACAAAATATGTACATGTGAAACTGTAATAAAATACACAACAAATAAACCTTTATAAAAAATCATGCCACAATTAAATATAATGTCCACAAATAAAATAAAGAAAAAAACAGGAATATTTTAATAATAATAAAAGTAACAAATAAAATAGATGAGATACAGAATAACAATAAAATTATAACTTAAGAATCAAAGCAAACAAATACAACAACATGAGATTTATCGACTGAATATAACAATGAAATATAGAAGTAGAAAAATAGCAGCACTTTAACAACAATCAACACTACCCCATGTTAAAGCATAAAACATAAATTCAATAAAATAATAAAAAAGCTAATAAATTATAAGTAGATATCTGTGTGTTTAGGAGCTCAAGCACTTAAAGTTCGTATCGGTTCATATAACCGAAAGTTGGTAGTTACTTCGTACGGTTGGTCAGGAACGTTGTTACACGCCCCGGGGTGTCGTACCAGATAGTGCATTTACAGTGTCAACATTGCCATAACGCAAACTTGTCGCATGCTTTGCAAACACACTCCTGATACGAACTCCGGGACGAATTCAATACGTCGATATCGATAGTTCACGTTACGGATTGGCGCGTCACTAAGCCGTTCTTTTCACAATCGGAGCGTCTTTGGCCGTTAAAAACTACACGTCACTACTTAACTAAAGATTTTTGAAGTATATACATTTTACACATATTTTCGTTAGTAGATTTTGAATTAGTTAAGCGTTAATTAATGATTTATGGTTGGTTAATTTATGTATAATAACAGAATGGATGATTTAAAAGATTATATAGTTTTTATGAGTGTATCAACATTCTAATTATTATTCTTTAATTGCACAGCTGCTGCATTAGAATAATAATGATGATATGTATTTACATTGTATGTATATTAACAGTGCATGATATTTAAAAGGAAAACGGTATTCATTTTAAAGATCAATTTTCTTACAGTCAAATCAAAGTCACATCGTGATTCAGCGATAGCGGGTTTCGTATAATATTAGCGAACGCGAAATCTCTCACAGTCAAGTTTTTGGAAAGCATTCGTAAAGTTAAAAATTTCAAATGAAAGTGTGGAGAAAGCGAGACATTTTAATAATTACCAGCGATAAAATGCTAACAACTGTATGAGTATTTTTGAAGGGTTGTAAATTTAGCTGTTGGGAACTTTTTTTGGTCGTTCATCACTGTTACTGCATCCAAACATTTGTTAAAACGATGGAAAATAATATTATATTATTTAAATAGTTGCATATGTTTATCACAAATATTAATCCATAATAATATTATAAATGCGAAATTAACTCTCTCTGTTCCTCTGTCTGTTTGTTACCTCTTTACGGTCAACCGCTGATCCGATCTTGACGAAATTCGGCAAAAAGATAGCTTAAATCTTAAAGACGGTCTTATGGGAAATAGGAATTATTATTTTTCGGATAATCAGAGTTCGCACAGGATTTTTTTAAAAAACCTAAATCCACGTTGACGAAGTCGCGGGGATCAGTTAGTATATAAATAAAATTAAAACTTTCTACAAATACTACGAACTAAACAACATTTTAGGAACGATTTTAAGTAGTTTTGTTTCTATGATATTTTTTTATTTAATTATTTCATTATAGCAGATATAAAAAGCATGATATACTATATTTACAAGTTTAAGCATTATACTTTCGAAATCATGTAACTTTGGTTATATCTCTCTCTAGTTACACGTGTAACGTATTACAAAGCAAATATTGAAATACAAGATGGAAACATAGTAGTGTACGCGTAGCGTTGTAATTATACTGTGCATGTGTGCGTGTACTGCATGATATTCTACTTGCTATATTTATTACCAGCTGAGCCAGCAACTACTTTAGCATGACTTTAGAATGTAAAATAAATCCCAAAATATTGGAGATTATTACAATCACAATTAATCATGCACAGAATCAATTCACAGACAGAATTACAATTAATCATCTGTTCAAACTTCATATACCCTTACTTGTTTTCATTCATACAAACAAACTAGCAGGCAAACAAACTAAAACATTAATTTTGTGATAGAAAAAATTAGGGGGGGTTTAAAGTACTAGAAGGTCTAAATATAGAATGACAATTCTATTTTGTTTATGATATATTTTGTTGATTATGAATGATTAACTAATGTTACTGTTAACTTAGAATAACTAACAATATTAGTGAAAGTGTCTAACAATCTTTTTCTAACTGAGACGACTGGAATGCTGCCGAATTCATTTACTTGAGAAATTGTAATTTAGCGTTGTGATTTAGCTAATGAATAATGAATGAGTTAATTTTACAAATTAATTGCATTAAAGATATACGTGCTTTGTGTGTGCGTAGATTTTGACCAGATTGTTTAAATAAGTATCCTTTTCAAATATTTCAAAGCACTTGCAATTACTTACTAAAACGAAATTAGAAACCTAACGCGCAAATCAGTACAAAAATTGGTCATATCCGGAATCTAAAGCAACTTTATAGACGCATTACATCGATTCTTCGTAATTATTATGAACGTTAGCAGAGACTAGTATCGCTTGGCATGAACTGGAAACAAAGGTGAGCGCAAGTAGGTCATACTTGCGTCCTTGCGCCGGCGACTAAGAGACTGACATAGCCCTCCATCCGCGCGGTTAAATAGTGAAGCAATAATACTCAAGTCAGTTACAATGGAATACAGATATATGTAAGAAATGAAAATGAATAAAATTTGTAATGCAAACTGTCGGTGAGGTGTTGCGGTTGTGCTTGTTTTATTAATGAAATTACGACTCTCCGGTAACACAATTTCTACCATCTTGAAATCATTTACAGCAAAAAATTAATTATTAGGGGGGGGGGGGGGTTATATTTTGTATTACTATATTTTATATATATTTTCTTAACGCGATTGAATTCTACATTTTTATTTTTAACAAATCACATGAATTATTATATAACCAACCCAACTTTATACCTATTTTTGTTATTTCATTAACATTATACGTAATTACAGTTCGACATAAATAATACAAAATAAAAAAACATTGCAAGTAAGCGGACGATGCTAATGGGTGGGGTACTAAATGGCCATATCAAATAGTGCTGCAGTTAGGTACTGTGCTACGGAGTTAATGCGGCCCGCCTACACGTGCCCCCGCGCAGCTTGGTGCATTGCTGACGTAATGTGCAACAGTCCTATTCCACACTACTAGCTAATGTCCAGGTATTTTTTAGAATTTTTACCACATATCTACAATGTTTTAACCCGCGTAACCTCATCTACATCTGTCCTAAAGTGAATGTAGCTAGACGTATCTAACGTTATGTCACGATAATACAACGAGTTAGAGTGCAGTCGATCGGTTAAATGTTGCGTTGTAAGAAAGTGGGGCGTATAATTGTTAGCTCGGATACCAGATAAGCTACCATGTGCAATAAAACCCCGAGCATAGAACATGATAGACGTGTCCGCTTGATTGTCATTCAACTACACGCTATTAATATGTCCTTGGACACATGGGCATCGTTAAAGGGAACGGAATGTACTATAAGCTAGCTGCATATATGACTCGACGTGATATATTAGAGACAAGTATGGAGAACAATTACGAATGCACACAAGGTATTCGCAGGCGAATGGCTCGTGGAAGCTACTACGATCCAACGAACACTTTCCCTTTCCTCTTTTAAGCAACGTCACATCCCAGCCAATGCGGTTTCAACATCCATTCGTAATTAAAGACAATCAATCAACTTGCTTCTTTTAAAACGTTTAGCCCGATTTAATTTCCACACTATAATCATTTTAAAAAGGAAACGTTAATTGACTTGATATTAAAAACTTTCAAATTTCGTTACAATAATTAATAGTTGTTAATCGGTTTGCTTCTTTAATACTATCTATGAATTGATTAATTATGTAATTGTCAATACGTAAATTACTTTTATGTCAAGTTATACAAAAAACGATATATGTGGCAGATTCAATCGTTTATGCAGATATAAAACCAAGCCAAAGCCTTCGGATGAAACGTAAAGAATACTTGATGATGAGATCATGTAAGTATTTATGTAATTTACGTGCATGCAATGACATAAATATGATATGAAGTACATGCGATAGATGTAGCACGTGCAGAAATAAGTCAATGCAAGCGTGACAGTACAGATAATGATATTAGGATTTAAGATTTCGGTTCTAGCCCGAGGACGCCTAATTATCTAGTTTAAAATAATCCCGTAGGCGTATGACTTGCGCAACACACAATCCCAGCGTTCTAGAAACGACACTGACACGACACTGGGCACTTCACAGTCACGGAACGTGTAAAGGCGGCGCGCGCGGCCACACCACTGCGGCTTGTTCCACTTTTCCTTCCGGCGGCAGCGTTAGCCGCGAGTTGGCAGCGGCCCGCCTTGCATAACTGCCGGTTTCGCAAAGCGGTCGGTGCAGCGAGCGAGCCGGCTTGAAATACGCCGCTCCGACATCGGGGCCGCGCTTGACGCAACCCACCGTCCGATGCGCCACCCCGCCGCCACCGTCGCACCTGTTACCCCACCACATTTCTCCGCATGATTTCGCGCGTATCACTTTCGCCGGCGGGCTCGCTTTCATACTCATGTGCACGCATCTATGCTGTTTAGCGTAAGGATGTGCTGTAATACATCGCGTTTCGGAGGTTGTGGGGACATGCGAGCGGTAGATAAGCGGACGCGAAATGCATCGTTTAACTAGGCCATCGTGCACTCTGCTGCCGTTGCGACTGATTGCGTTTGAAACTTTCTGTGCCGAATGAAACTAACGCAAGGTAAAGAGGGGGGGTTGTATTAAGTGTCTCCGGAATATTCGCTAAAAGATGCGTAAGGCTCGTCATATGTCGGCTTACATTATGTCGCCGGCGGGCCTCGAGCGCCACAAATAGATGCTCCATTTCGACGGCCAACCCACGGCGACACTAGGGTTGCCACCTTTCTTTTAGACAAAAATAGTATTTGTTTAAAAAATTGCAAATTCCAAAATTTCCTTAAAGTACACATAGTACTATATGTACTTTAAGGAAATTTTGGAAAAAAATTGTACAAATTTATTTCTAATCATTATTTTTGAGGGCGAGTTCCAGACTTAGTTAATATAAAAAAGCGAAAATATAGTATTTTTCGTACTATATTATTATTCTATAATATATATTATAATGGATTAAAATATAGTACGATACTATATATTATAGTACGGGTGGCAACCATAGACGACACGCAAAAACATAGATACGCTGCAATTTTACGTTCACGTCTACCAAAAGCAATACCACGACTTTTTTTTTGTTTTTGAAATAAAAAAAAATGTTTCTTTATATTAAAAAAGCTTTTAACGATATCCGTAATGTTTTATTAGTGATGGTAACGTTATTAAGGTAAGGGGGGTATTAACGATGTGCACTTTCTTAAAGATCTTTAAAATTAGATAATAGTCATCGGAGCGACCGCCGCCAACTCGACTGTCGCCGCTATAACTAGTGAACTAATAAAATAATATTTTAGTAGTTAACAGCTTTCCTCTGTAGTTAGGTGCTCAAGGCCAGCTGACTCACGCGAGTCTATCCCGAGCGAAACGCGTACCACTAGGTTGAGTCGTGCATTCCACGTTCACGTCTTACTTACAAAACCGTACCAAATACAAAATGACGGGGAATATAATGGACATAACACCTAACGTTCATGAACTACGATTACCATTTTCTCAGCAGAAAAATAAAAAAAACTATTGACGAGTGTTAATAAAAAAAAATAGTAATTTTTTCGTAATTAAACTTTAAATTAAATATTCCGTATAAACATGTTATGCACTAGAATATTGTAAAACTTTTTTAATTAGTCTTTAATTAAAAACATTGCCCTGCAATAGGATTTCTCTTTTATCTTGAGTGTGTTTAGCAGACATATATTTATTCCGTGCGGTAATCGAACCCGCGTACCCGCATCGATGAAGCCAATCGCTCCGCCATTAGGTTCACCGCTATTTCAGTGAAGAATTTTGAACTATTCTATTCAATAATTTTCTCAGGTCTAATTTAGATAGACTATAGGGACTATACTTTTAAAAATATAAGATATTTAAAATTGCCGACAATTTTTTTACGTCTTTGTCGGACCAAAAATGCCTGTATATAAAACAATTTGCTGGATAGCGGGTCTTTCCCAAGTCTATATACCCAAATATAAAAACTATTTATTTCAATTTATTCTATACACTATTACCACTACTGTTCGAAAAGTAAAAGTTGAAATTAAATATTTTTACGAAATTTTATCTTTATTTATTTGTGCTTGAAGTTTTTGATGCCTTTATATAAGTGAACCGAAGCTGTGATAGACGAAGAATATATACATATATATTGCAAAGACAGATATTCCTTAAAGTGTTTTGCAGTTTAGAACACAAGTCGAAGACGTCCTATGGGGATCTAACTACTTTGGTTTTTTTATTATATAAATAATGAACATGCCGAGATCTTCGCCGATCACTTAGAACAACAGTTTGGGCCCTATACCATTGCCAACTCCGTACATTGCAACAGTCGAGAGGCACCTTAGGGATAACTTCGTTGGACCGGTGTATTCCGATGTGAAGCACATTGTGATTGGATGTCTCTGAACAAAGAAGCCTCTAAAGCTGCGTTGCGTTAGTTGTCCCTTATGTAGATACGATACCTGCCGCAGTAGACAATCATGGCCTACACCCGTATCTTCGACGGGATTTTGCGTACCAGCCGTGTCTAAAACCGTGATGTTATATCTTTCCTATAAAACTCGACTGTGATAATACTTTAGTATTAAAAAATATATCATAAGTGACAAGACTACTATTGTAATGAAGAGAAGTGTTAAAGCAAAATTCCGCATCTGTGCCCGAAAAATGATGTAACTACATTTTTTTTTCATATAATTAATCAGCTTGCTTTCGAACACAAATAATTTAGCGAATTGACTTTCTAGAAGTTTCAATTCTATAATTATAAAAACAATAGTAAAAATATATTTCGATATCTTTTTACTTTACTGTAAGTGGTGGATGATCGGGTCATAGCCGTGTGGTGGCGGCTTTATAGAATCTTCTACCCGTCATGCCGTGGGTGTCGTAAAAGTCGACAGTAGGAAAAATAAAACCAGAAGACTGGGCAGCACCGTCTTTTTGGAACATCTGAATAAATAAACTGCGGTTGCCAACCCAACTATAGCAAAATCCCCTAAAATAAGAGCTTGGCAAACAATGGGGGAGCCCTATGTCCAGCAGTGGACTAGTGAATGGATGAAATGATGATGATGATCGGGTCATATTCAGTCATATTTTTATCAAAATCTTGGTGACTTCGTTCGGAATAGTAACAGAATTAATATTCAAGCAATAAATCCATATTATCTATTAGAAAGATTGTAGGCTCGAGGTCGCGAATGCAGTGAACAGAATGAGATCGAGAAGTATGCACACGATCGAACGAAAAGGTCGTTACAAGTACTGCAGATAGTACAACCACTTCAACACTATAAAACAGCTGGTATAGTGTTAAACATTATACATTGACGGTTAATATGCTATTTGTTCTAAATATAGAATAATCTTTTAAACATATTAACATATTTTTCTTTTAAAGAATTACGTCTAATTGAGATTGCCAAATAACCTCGTACATCTGCAACACACAACATTAAAAAAAATATATTCAATGAAGTATTGTCAAGGTATAATTTTTATGTATACAGGTTGATTTTTTGTGAGAATTCGATAGATGCTTAAGAGCATGCTTTGTTACAATTTACGGGAGAGGCCATTATGGTTACTGGGCTTGTGATCCGCTTCATTAGAAAAGCAGAGTCAGCAATGTTTGGCAAACGTTAATAAATCTCTAAAGCAGCAAATTAACCTCGAATTTTCCATTGATCACGTAAAAGGTGATGTTAGACTTTCGGAAATTAAAATAAAACCGAAATTGAGTAGCCCGGAATATTAAACAGCAGTTTTCGTTTCGTTCGTTGAGAAATAAAAAAAAGGTACATTTTCAATAACGTATCGCGCTTGTTACTTATTGATCGGCTCTATTGGCAATATTGGTCACTTCCTGCATGCGCCTACGTCCTAGGCGGGAAAATCGGTGAGGGGGGCGGAGAGCTGGCATGCGGCCCAAGGACGCCTAGGCAACCTAGGACGTTATGGTCAAGGTCAGGTTAAATCTAAACAAGCGTGACCATCTAAATGACATAAGACTGTGCGGTCGCGTGAAGCATTGCGTTTGGAAACTTGATATCTCTTTATCATACATTTGGGGAACAAAAACCTATTCTCAAAGTTAATTATTCTGAAGAGAACAGACTTCAGTATTAAGTTCTGTACACAAATTAGCGAAATACAAACTACGTGATTTATTCTTTATACGTCACTTTCACACAAGGGATGAGGGAGTGGCTCGGTGGCATACCTGAACTCTGAGTAGTAGGTTCCGGATTCGAATCTCAGCCGAATCCAATATTTGTGCTACGCAAGAAATGTTGATTTTCAGGCCTTGTTGTGTTATGATTACCCGATATCGCTGATCGATCGATCTCGTGATCTTATCGCATAAGTATTACGACGGAAACGGGAAGGTGAAGACGAAGTGAGCGCTTCTACGCTTCGCTTGATGGTGACGTGACGGTGATGGTTCCTGGACGATTTTTGACTACTGAATACTGGAAGTGGCGCGCAATCACATGGACACTCCCTCTCCAACCTACAGACGTAGGCTATGATGCAGTGTCAGAAACACACACGACCACAAATCAACCAGACCAGAAAACCAACAATTTGTAATTAAGCACAAATATTGCTGAGATTCGAACTCAGGACCCGAGGCGTAGAAGGCAGGTACTCGTGACCACTTGGACACGCAACGTCATTAAGTATCCAGCGTGAAGACATCCATTCGTGTGTACATACCCGAGGCAGTTCCCCAACTATGTTCCGCGGAACAGAAGTGTTCCGTTAAATCTGAATAGGTGTTCCGCGGAACAGAAGTGTTCCGTTAAATTTGAATAGGTGTTCCGCGACAATCCGGACAGCAAAAACACTGGTACATATTTAAAGATCTTCTACTTTATACCGAATAGCGGGCGATAGCGAAGTGTTCCAAAAAAAAATTCCGAATGATAGTCAAATGTTTCACAAAAATTTCTGGGCTCCCGAAGTGTTCCTTTGATTGTGAACTCGTTTCATAGTCAAATTGAATCCGAACAATCACAAAGGATGAATCCATCAAAGGAAAATATACGCTTTTCAGAGCGATATTATTTGACAGGTGGTGGTTGCCTCTGTACTAAATAAAGCACTTCCCATTCGAATTGGCCAAAGGCGACTCAGACAAATGATAACGTCGAATTCAGAATACGACAGACGGCAGACTTTCTACGGATTTGCGAAAATGCTACAAAAAAAGAGTAATGAAATCGCGTGTAGCGGCGAGGCGTATCGAGAGTCGTGAATTACAATGGCTGGGGGGCGATCACCGACGTTACGACATGGTTTAGAAAGCCGAGCCACGGTCAACGGTCCCACGAGCGAAAGTTTCGAGCATACGTGCGAGCCCGGCCTTACCGTGCGTGGTGGGTTTCGCAACCCGCCGCCAGATGCCGCTTTGGAAACTAAGATGAAAGTGATAGCGTTATCGCCCCCCACTGACGCCTTTCTATGTGTTACTGAAGTTATATGGATAAAAAACGATATTATTGTTAAATTAATTAAAACAATTTAAAAGTATAATCATCGTCATCATTTCAGCCAGTCAGAAGACCATTGCTGAACATAGACCATGCCCATAGATTGCTGCAAAACGCTAAAAAAGTGTTAACCTCGGAATCAGCTGGCTCAGTTCTCTTGGGATAGGAGTCTCACTTAAGCCTAAGAAATATTTTTCTCTAGATAAATTTTTCTATAGTAATTTAAAGCAAAAAAATATTAAATGAGTAAGTAAATGATTAATCATATACTATAAATAAGATTTATTGGCACTATTAAAAAGTTACTTGAAAATATTTTTTTCGGAAAATATCATTTAAACTAATATGCATGTTTGAAACAAAGCAAGGCATGATAAGTGCTATAAAAAGTGCAAGGCTATTAATTAAAAAAAAAGTAATCTAATTACGATAACGCGGCTGTAAATTACTACACAGCGCGTTTTGTGAGTCTACAATAAATATATCACAGAATATTGCACCAAATAACTTACTCATTCGTACCCATTCACTTTGTTAATATTTCTATTATGCGTATCAATGGCAATTAACAGTTATTAAATAAAAACGCGTTGGCAATGTGTTACTTGTCACTCAACAGCGTATATGTATCACGTTATCTTTTAATAAAATAACAGAATATAGAAAACTGCACTCCATTAAAAAATGCACAGTAATGAGCTGAAATGCATGTGCGTGCAACGGAGGATGGACGCGGATTGATTTATCTGACGTCCAGGGTCCCGGGGCTCGCTGCGCACTTCGCTCAAATTATTGCATTCCCTATTTCTCACACCCTAGGAACATGCGCAACCCTACCCACCCCGCACCCCACTACAGATGACCTTCAGAGCTACATCCCTGGGCCCGATGGTTCCTGCGCATATCGCTTGAAAATTATTGCATACCCTTCACCTCGCCACCTACAAACTTGCGCAATCGTACCAGCCCCGCACCGACTACCCGATGACCTTCGGGATTGCATCCCTGGCGAGCGGCCAGGTGCAGCACACTACGCTGTGACACGGTATCTAAGGTATGCACATATCGTCCCCACATCAATAAGTCAGTATAGATGACGATGTTCTATGTACTGGCCGAGACCAAACAGATTACACGAGATTATGCATCCACAAACGCGTCAGCGATATAACTTAAAAAAGAATATTTCACTAAATGCAGAAGGGAAATGCAAATGAATATATTATGCACAAAAATGTGAACATGCCGCACAAAATTATTTTGAATATGAAATGTAATGCAAACATTAATTTCACTTCGTCTACAGGTAGCTAGTTATGAAACAAATAACTATAATCACTATTACGCTATGAACGTCATTAGAAATCTACAGTTTTCCTGTTAACTATGATTAGCTTACACGTGTGCTGGCTAGTACGTGTTAAAGAATTGTTCATCGGAAATTGCAAAGAAAAGCAAATACAATAAATTTTTATTCAGTACAAATTGTTTATTTTTTAGATATATCATAAAATGCAGTTAAGGGAGGGAACGAATAGCCCCCGTCCCCTTCCACCCCTTTCGTTACTTCGCCATATCCAATGACCTTGAGAATTTTACATCAAAATGATGCAACAACTGATTTTAAAGTATATTAAATTTTTGATTTGAACGTTTTTCTTTTCAGAATCTGATCGCGAAACTTGCATACCGACATTTATGTACTATGGATTGATATCTTGTACACAATCACATCAGACACGTCAAGTATCTTTTAAACATCACTAGAGGGTGTTTGCGTCGTAGAATGTAGCAGGCACGGTAAACTAACTTTGACAAGTAATTAACGTAGATATTGGCGCGAATACTGGTTTAGTACACAACTCTGATATGCCGGAATGTGAACGGTGAAAGTAGACGCGTCCGCTACCGAGAAAAAGAGTTTTCCACGCAGTTTCACCACGCGAGCGCAAATGGTGCGGTGGCAGAGGGCATGGAAAAGACATTAAAGAAAGGAAAAAGAAATTAATGGCACAGTATTCCGAAAACGTTTCACGTATCGCAGGCAAAGTGCACGGTGGCGGATAATATCGATGTAAATACAACGCGCGCGTTCTGTCGTAAGCTCGGCGAGCGACTGTGGCCATAGAGTTGCACCGAAATAACTGCTCGATGCAGCCCGGCCGCTCGATGCAAGGCCCCCCTCTCCTACCCCACCTCGCCTTTCCCAGGTCACGGCTGCAGGTCGCCATGCCGTTGAGGAGAGTTCCGCTGCAAGCCTCTATCGATCCAGCTGTTGCTTCTAGGTTCCAAAGAGCGACATTGAACTTGCGATCTTTCTAGTCGATAGGGCGGGGCTATTATGTAATTTTACAATAAATTTCTAAAATTATGCGTTTCATTATTTAACATATTTTATCCTCATATTCCAAAAATACGACAATAACACACTGATAACAAAAGAATAACGAGCAAAATTATCTTCCAAATGAAGAAACAAAAGCGTTACAACAAAAACACATTAAATGCAGTTATTAAACAAACAATGTAGTTATTAAAATATACAAATGTACACAACACACACACAGCGAGAGCCACACGACAACCATGGTTGTCGTGTGGCTCTTGCTGTGTGTGTGTTAAGAAAATTCTTGAGAAAATTTAAGTACCTACTCCATGATCTTAGATTTATATATGTATATATAGTAAATCTCACTTGTATGTGCACCATTTAAGTGCTTAATAACGTTTTCTAGTCCAGCTGTGCAACGCATCAGGTAATACGTAACCTCGGAGTTTAAATAGTAATTCCCCCTTTAGAGAGACTAAATACTATAGCCCCTTCAGTGATTTGTCTATACTACTTATTTTACCTCTAAAGTATTTATTCTATACAACTGCCTATTATTGAGATAAAAAAGTTCAGATTTCATCGTGTAAATAGGCTTTGCTCTGCCAAACGAGTGTTCGATCCATTAATATGAAGCTATAAGAATATATATATACTCGTATGTATTAATACGTGAAGAATCTACTTTGTACATGTTTTTGAGCACATTGCGCGCACGGGGGAGTTGAAGTTTATGTGTAGAAGAAGAGCAGAATATACTACCATTTATATATAATGTGTGTCAAATACATTAAAATCAAAAAAGCTAATTTCGACCTTCGGCGACCTAGTGGTCGGGGAAGGTCGACCCAGCGTTAATATTATTTCTTATTTTCCTTAGCGGACAACAAAATACATTAATAATCCAGTCATCATCATCAGCAGTTAATAGGCTACAGCTGGACAAAGGCATCTACTCAAAAAGAGTAAGTGCCTTTATCACAACGCGGGTGGATTGGTGATGGCAGTACCTGGGGTGGACTGGTGATGGCAGTACGTCGGGCCTCGCACCATAGACGCTTCTGCCCGTCACCAGTTTTTGTATTATTGGTCTGAGATTTTTCTAGATGGTTTTACCGCCAACTGGAGGCCATGATCCTTTCCTATGATATGGGGGCTCCAGATTTTATTGCCACCACCACGAGTAAATGTAACTATTAATTCACAAGCGGTAGGATTCTGCATAGGATTCCTATGCAGGAATCCGTTTAGGTAAGTACCACCCCAGGGCCAGTTATTCTGCCGTGAAGCAGTAGAGTGTAGACATTACTGTGCTTCCGTCTGAAGGGCACTGAGAGCTAGTGTAATAACTGGACATATGAGACTTAAGAACTGATGTCTCAAGGTGACGGGCGCAGTGTGGTGCCACTCGTTGTTCTGGGTGACACATCATTTGTTATGGGCAGACGTTGCACTTACCATCAGGTGAAGGTTTTGCTCGTCTCGTCACTATATCCAATAAAAAAAAATTAACAGCATAGCTGCAAATTTAAGTTTGCAATGAAGTCCAAGAATTACATTTACAGTGGATTATGGGTATACCTCAGATACAAACTAATTTTATGTTTGTAATTGAAATGGTATTTGTAAAGTTTCTAGATTCTAACTCACGTAATAGTCAGGGTTTGAAAGTCAAAACAAGGCTTCAATACAAATCGTAAATTGCGAAGCCAAAGTTTTCTATGTTTTCTATGTAGGAGATTGGGAAGAGACGAGCAAAACGTTTAACCCGATGGTAAGTACAACGTCTGTCCATAACAAATGCAGAACAACCCAAAGCATTACTGAGTAGCACTACACTGATCCCGTCCCCATGGGACACCAGTTCTTAAGTCTCATAAGCCTAGTAATTTTACTAGTTACCAGTGCTCTTCTGATCGTAGCACAATAATGTTTGCACACTACTGCTTCACGGGAGAATAACTGGCTCTGCGGTAGTAATTAAATTACGCCACCAGTAATTTTTTTTAATTTATTTTTGTTTTATTTTTATTTATTTTTGTAGTCGTTGTAATTTTTGAGTATTATGTACACATACTATGTACACCACCGTCTTTTTCATTTTTTAATTTTTTAATCAATCCAATAAAAATAATCTTTTTTGTATTTTTTTCTTTATGATTTAAAATAAAACTATATTTGATTATATGTAAAATAGAACCGTTAAAATAATGCATACGAGTACATACAGCCACGACAAAGGACAACAACCAAGGACCAACAAAGGGCCTTGGGATTCATTGCGGGAACGATGCCAAGAAATAACACTGACACTCCACGAACGAATATTCTAATAGACATGCAGGCATGTTTATGTGCGTGAAAAAATTTCATTGATAAAATATTTTTACTGCTGGTAGGATTTCGATGCAGGAATCCGTCTAGGTAGATACCACCGGATGGACAGTTATTCTGCCGTGAAGCAGTAGTGTACAAACATGTACACTACTGCTGTGTTTCGGTCTGAATGGCACTGATAGCAAGTATGATTACAAGTCATATGAGACTAAAGAACTGAAATGTCTCTGGGTGACGAGAGGAATGTGGTGTCAACACAGAACTGTTCTGGTTGACTCAGCATTTGTTATGGGCAGACTTTGCACTTACAACCTGGAGAACGTTTTGCTCGTCTCATCACCCTCTCCTATAAAAAAAGATAAAAAAAAACTTGATTGATAAAAGACTATAATATCATGCTGAAGCAGAACCTCCCCGCTATGATAAATTAATTCAAAATGACGTTTCGGAAATTTCCGACAGGAAATTTAAGAAATTCAAGGTGTTATTGCTTGTCTGTAGAATAATTGACACTATGGTGGTTCCTACCCCGGCGGATTCCTACATAGGAATCCTATCACCATTAAAAATGTCTATACAAACTTCTAGGCCAAAGAAGTAAAGAAGTAAATTCTTTCTGCAATTGTGATCAGCTGGCCTATTGTATAATATTTCCAGTTTAGCTTTTCGAACCTATGTAGTTATATAAGCCCAAATTATAATGGACAGTTTAACTTTAAATATCAGTAACTAACGACGTAGTAACTAACGTCGTAACATTGAAATTTAAACGGAAATACTCCTTGTAGTACTATGTCGATCTGTTGCAATGTAGAAGTAATTAGATCACGTGAGGGCCTTAAACATGCGACTGCCCTTGCCCGTTATATTAATACGAGCACGTAACGATGTGCCAGATGCAATTGGCATAAAGTTTTGGCGGTAGCCCGTCAACGCCTAGCCAAAGTTATTCAGACTCGTTGATGCCAAGACATTGTGTCTCGACTTTATATATATCGTTAAGAGACATTATATTGGGATGGCTAGTTAGCCATCCAGGTATTAAGTTAAATACCTGGGACTGGATAGTAAAGGGGATGCTCCATTATGGGGGTCTTGAAGGTCCCTTAGTCGTTCGGTCCGGAAAAACCGCTGGCGGCAGCAGATTCCATAAATATTTTATTTATTATTTCTCAGACATGCGGGTTTCCACACGGTGTTTTCCTTCACCGCCGAGCACGTGGTAAATCGACACTTAAAATTGCAATTAACAATTTTAGTGGTGCCGGCACCGGAAACAGAACCCTACTCGTGTACTATGAAATTTAAAGCATATGCTACCACGGCACGAATTGAAAATATTAATGTCGAATTAAAATAAAGAATCTTCAAATCGTGAATTTGAAGAATGAAAAATAGTTTATATTTTTAGTCATTTTATTCATCGTACGGACACTACTCCGATTCTCCATACATTTTCGGACCATTTCCTTATCTTCGTTTATACGGTTACGAATATTCTCTGTTAAGTTCCTTCAAGATCCAGTTTATTATTTTAATCAATCACAACTATTATCGTTAACACATAATCTTCACTAAGCATCGAGATTTAATTTTGGATAATTTTTTATTAATTGATTCATTGAGATTTTCTGATTAATTTTTTCTTCTAAGCCATGGTAGCTTAGGGTCCTGGTGCTCGCCTTTAATGTCATAGTACGCGAGTAACCTGGGCTCGATCCCCGGTGCCAGCGCCTTTATAATTGTTCTACAATTTTAAGTGCTGATTTACCACGTGCTAAGCGGTGAAGGAACACATCGTGAGGAAACCTGCATGTCCGAGGAATAGAAATATTTCGAGGACATGTGAAGTCCGCCAACCCGCATTGGAGCTGCGTGGCGGACTATTCCCAGCTCCAAAATCCTCTCAGAATCCTCTCTTTCTTTATTATCCCCATCCTATGTTATTAATAATTTGAATGTGAAAGTTTATATGTTTGTTCGTTTGTCATTCAATCACGCTTAAGCGACTGAAGGGATTTCAATGAAATTTGGCATATAAGTACATTTGTCATGGAAAGTGTTATAGGATACATTTTATAATGTCATAAAAGAATCAATCATTTCTAAATGTTTATTAACGCCGAGCAAAGTGGGCGGGGAACAATATTATATATTATTCAGTATACATAATTTCAACCAAAACACGTCCATGTAGTGTCTCCGTCAAGCGTCTGAAATGCGTAACATCAGATCAACTTCAATGTACAATAATATACATTTACATAAATTACACATGCACAAACTTCCAGACAAGAAACGAACTATATGTAGGCCATACAAATATTTGTTCCGTGTTGTGTTGCGGGAATCGAACCAATATCTCAGAAGCTGATCGCTTAGCCACTGCGGCAACTGAGCCGACTACAACTTGTATAACCAATCGAATGAAAACGAATCATCCCAATTCCTATAATAATTGGCATACAAAAAAAAAATACCGTTCAATTAAGAGATTCTACCTTTTTTATTTATTTTTTACTTTAGCTACCGGCAAGCAATTAGCAAATAATAAAGATAAGTAAGTAACCCTGAGACTTACTTAGTCGCGTTTCATTATATCTAAAAAATTATGGATTTACACGAACTACAAAAAAAATTTTTTTACGTCGCATTTATGATTATTTATAAACCTATTTGGTTATACTTTTTTCATTCCAGTGTGATCCCATATAAATTTAGTGAAGATCTTAAGAAGGGGTAGGGGTAGGATCACGTTGCCGTCATTTTGGATGAGTCAAGAAATTCTTACGAGCGTATAGTGACATCATTGCATATTACGGTATTCTGCACGAATAAAGGCTGTCCGTACAATACCTTAGTCGCCTCTTACGACACCTCGGTATAAAAGATATTATAGACCTATTGGAGACGCTACGAGTAAGTAATTGTGATAAAATGATTAGCACAAAAAATTGTAGTTGACGAACGAATATTTTTACAGTATGCTTATCTACCTATAGAAACGTGTGTTCTAAATTTGAATTCCTAACCAAAATTAACTCAAAACACAAATTGATGGTTCTCAACACTGCATCCGAATCTATCAACCTCGTCTAATGCGATGCGACGTTACATAGAACGGGTGGGCAAATACTAGAGTTAGCGAGAAAACATGGATCTAAATACGTCATGCCAAGATCTTCTGGTAATAACTGGATAGTTGATTCTACAAAAACAATGATAATTTCTTTATACACATATTTTTTTTTACTATGACTATATATATATAGCTGCTACTATTGTTTAATTGTAATCGTTCTAGCACTTTGCGACTTCTTTCCTTTGTTCTCCTCTCGGCATGTTATATTAAGCTAATTGTTGGGTAACTGCACTTTTATTATTATTATTAGCTTAGACTAATTTAACAATCATTTTAAGGACTTTTTGTATAAATATATAATAAACCTGTAGTACAGCGAGCACTACCTGCTTAGGATTCTAATCAGGCTGTGCTGAAAATCAGTGGTGGCCGTAACTTATCCGTAACTTATACTGAGCGCAGACCTATTCGTTGCGTCACACTGTAGTACAAAAACTGTCATGTATAGTAAAAAAAATTAGGATGCAACTTTAGTACGTTTAGACATATTTTTTTTATATAATTCGATTTATTCCTGTTTATTGAGTTCTATTTTTTTAATTGCTTTATTGTAACTTTTCGCTGTGATGCAATGAATAAAGTATCTATTTATCTATATATCGAAGATATCGCTATACTCGCAATACCAATGTTATTTATTATGGAGGTAAGATCAATGTGGTCTGCAAACACATAAACGCTTAATGAGAATCAAGAAGAAACTGTGTTGTCTATAAAGACTAAGAGATCAATGAAGAATGATGAAGAATGTCTCGGTGTTAATAGTTGGGCCACTAATTTTCGTCACTACGGCATGCAGCAGCTGTTGATTGGTAATCTCAGATTATGCATACTCTTTCGATGTCAACTCTGACCTGTTTGGTTTATGTATTATGTTTGAATTGCTTTGGATTTGGAATGATTTTTGAATTACTTTAAATTTGGAATGTCTATTTTGTTTGTTCAGATTGAATTTGTCATATTTTATTAATTCCGTGAAATCACTTGAAGAAGTAACATGTCAAGTTATCTGACATAACTTTTGTATTTTATATAAATTTTATAATGATTAGGTTTCATCAAAAGTAAATTCAAAATTGTTTAAGTTAAAATAAATAGTTTTCTAATCAGTCCTTAAGTGTCTTTTTGGTTTGAAAATGATCCCATTAGCCACATCTACCATTCAAGAGCAGCATTATTTTGATACGAGCGTGTGGCCTAGCGGTAAGGGTGTCTGTCATGTACGCCGCGGGTCCTGGATTCGATCTCAGCCGGAGCCAACATTTGTGCAAAAAACACTAATCGTAGATTTTCTGGTATGGTATCTGCGTCGTGCGTGTGAAATTGAATGTCTTTAGAACGCACTCACGCTACAACAGAAATCCTAGTGTGGTGCATCGTTTTAAAAAAAAAATAACGTGGCTATTGGGAAATGCACACGTTATTGGAACATTTGCGAATCTATTTCGATCGCTAATGCAGTTAGCAGTTAAACACCCACATACTGAATATTTTAGTAAAATGAATCATTCAAACACATATTTCTGTCCATGTGTTACAGAAATAATTCATTTTATTTATATTGGTTTGCTAGCGATTTTAGAATGTAAGATGTTTGACTTAACTTTAATGACAATAATGATAATGAACGAACAGGCGTCCGGCAGAGTAGAATAGCATCTACCTCTTTCCTACCGAGGAGTCGTAAGTCGTAGGAGTCGTATTGTAAAGGACGGCTTTTTTTTATTAGATATAACTATAATAAAAGATATAAATGATAAAACAAGCAAAACGTTCACCTGATGGTTAGCGCAACATCTGCCCATAACAAATGCCGTGTCCACCCAGATAATTTTTGTTTGACACCACATTGTGTCCCTGAGACATAAGTTCTTAAGTCTCAAATGCCCATTGATTACGCTAGCTCACAGTGCCCTTCAAACCGAAACACAGTAATGTTTGTACAATACTGCTTCACGGCAGAATAACTGGCCCTGGGGTGGTACCTACCTAGACGGATTCCTGCATAAGAATGCTGCCACCAGCCACTGCCAAGTGGCATTAAGCAATGCGGTCACTATGCTGCTCGGGGGAACGCAATTTTTTGACTGGTACCAAAACAGCGGCGACGTGGTTTGCCACGTCCTGTATAGTGACAGCATTGCATATTGTGGTGTTATTCTATTACCTTATTCGCCTCATACGACACCGCGGTAGGAAAGAGGTAGGTGCTGTTCAGCTCTGCCGGACACTTATCGGCTTTATATAGTCTACAAAACGCAAAATACGCGCATAGACGTGGAGTTGCGGAAATCAGCCCGAAGCAATCTACAATATAGTCTACAAAAATGAAATCCGCGTTATCACAAAATACCGTGTTTAAATTGAAAAGACGAAATTAAATGGATCCTCGAGCAAAATACTAAGACTTTTGTTGCTACAAGGAAAGTTGATAGACACGCAATAAATAATATTCAATTAAACGAATGACAACATAATGTATCGTTCACGACTCGTTACAACGTATCGCGGCTACTAAAACGGGCACTTCTACAACCGGTTTGTTTCTAGGTTTTATGCCTATGTAAGTAATTGAAAAAGTTGTTTGTTTGTAGTTGTATATAATCTGACATCTTAATACATGTTTGTTCGCACTAAGTATTTCATAAGCTAATAATAATAAATAAGCAAAATATGGAACAATAAGAACCAAAAATGTAGTAATCGGTATTTGAGATTGGCGCGAACAATTCAATTGAGGTTTAAATCTTGTTGTTACCAATAAACCATAAAATAACAGAATATTCTTATTATAATACCTTTTCTAATAAATTATTTAATATGCAGTTGCCGTTGACCTCGCAAAGCTATGAGACGAAAGCCAACAATGCTTAATTAATCCCACAAATACACTTTCATGTGCTCTTTCTTAACATGCTGATGACGGATAAGTTTTTGGTATAAACATTATTTTAATTAAACGACATAAAATCCGTAATCATTGTTTTTGAATGAATTCATCTGTTAATCAATGTCTCACCAATTCACTACGTATACGTAGTTTTTACTAAGCTGTTTGTAATAATTTTTCACTACGAACTCGGCGGTGAAAGAAAACATAGGGAGGAAACCGCCATGTCCGCGAAATGGAAAAAAAAACGATATTTGAAGTCCGCCAACCCGCAATGGAGCAGCGTGGCGGACTATTACCGACTCTAAAACCCTGATCAAAATGAGAGTAATCAGCAATGTCACATTGATAGGCCATTACTGCAGTTGTGGACTTACACAGTCTGATGTTGATACTAATGCTATCTACCTCTTCTTTCTTTTTCTAAGGTGTTTTTTTTTCAGTATGAAATATCTTCGTTAATCAAAATTAGTGTTTGATACGCCATTTTGAAGATTATTTTTCCGTAATGATTTCTTATATTTAGTACACATTTAAATGAAACTAATTTTACGCCGAGCTTCAGCATGTCAAGCAAGTTTTGCACGACAACAAGCTTCGGGTTCCGCGCCCACGTCGCAGTGACCGAGTGAAACCGGCCACAGTCGAGCGTGTACCTGCTGTTCTACCTTATGTCAGAGGAGTCACGGACAAGATTGGCTATATCTTGAAGCGGGCTTCCATAAAAACATTCTCCAAGCCGCCGAAGAAGATCAGTCAGTTTTTACCATCTGTCAAGTGTAACATCCCTCTACAAGACGCAGGAGTATAGAAGCTAGATTGTGAATGTGGTCTCTCTTACATAGGCCAAACAAAAAGATCGATAAAAACCCGCGTAAAAGAACACATAGCTGACGTGAAGCATCGTCGTTCTAGAAAGTCTGCAGTCTGTGACCATGTTCTGGATCATCCCAACCATTACATCAGATTTGATAAACCACAGATCCTTGCAAAAGAACACCGATTCCTACCAAGGATGATTCGCGAGGCTATTGAAATCAAAAAACATCCTAATTTCAATAGAGAAGATGGTTGGGTATTACCACCAGCTTGGGATCCAATAATAAATCAAAAACCAAGCATACCACTGCAAGACTTCAAGACACAGATAGCTCTTTCTGCGTAGATCGGACCAAAAAAATAATAATTAAAAGCTGAGGGTACCCCAGGTTAACTATGACATCAGGACATCTGTCACCTCAGTCCTCCCGTGACCATGGGTGCTGTAAAGCACTCGAAACGTCGGGTTATAAATAGTAAAAAAATTAAACGCGATAAAATCCGTAAAATTAGTTTCATTTAAATTATTTTTCCGTCTAATGACGAAAAATAAGTAAATGTCTTTAAAATATTGTTTTCATAAAAAAAAAAAAAATTATTAATCTACTTGAACAAAGCGCCATCTGTTGGTAATCTGTTTATTTAACATGCACGACAGCTGTCGGTTGGAGTTGTTTACATTATTTAAAGAATATAGATGGCGCAATCTGTTCATGATCATGATACTGTGCAAAATATCGTAATTATGCGACCGCTGCATTACATGTTTTATACCCATGGAATGAAGATACACCGTCGTATGTATGTGACACAGTTACATTTTATTGGCGAAAAATCACGCGTAAAATCTCAGTAATTTTTATATCGTCAATGGAATAAATGAGTCATTTCGTTTTAATCGAGGTTTCACCCTAAACGTAATACTGATTGCGTTATATCGAATATCGAAAGTTTAATATAAAAAACTGCGGTAGTATCACCGCGCCGACTTAACGACCGCGTGGCCTCGTGTTAGAGTGCCTGACTACCACGCCTCGCCGGAACCAAGATTTGTGCTAAAACGCAATTTGTTGGTTTTCGGGTCTGGGGTTGTGTTGTGAATGTTACATCGGGCACGGGTAGGTTGGGACAAGTGAGTGCCCATCCCCTCCGAACGCCTTATTTGCCATGTCGTGGCAGGAGAGGGTGAAGGGGGGGGGGGGGGCTATGTAACAGTGGCCCGCTGCCGGGGCCGGGAAGACTGGAGACCGAGTGCAAGTCTCCTGGCCCAGTCCGACGGCGGCGAAGCGTCAGACAAGTCGCTTTCGTCGACGGGTCGACACGCGACGGGGGGTGGTTGGTATATTCGGCGAAGCCGAGTTTGCGTTGGACGCGAGGGTCAGGAGTTGTTTCCATACGGAGAACGGGGGATTGTCTGAAAGACGGTTTTGGGTGCGGGTGTTTCTCCGACCGCGGGTCGTTTGGATTTTGCCGTGTTAGGGCAACCGAGGTAGTTGGCCGTGTGGCAGAGAACGCAGTAAGATGGGCTGAATTCTGCTAACTAGGTTTTGTACTTTGGTCTTGAACAGTCTGAGATGGCGCGTCGTGTGTTCCGGCGCGTCCTTACTCTAGGAAGGTGAGAGGAGAGGAGCTTTCCTCTCCTGAGGAGGGGCCGCCGATGATAGGCGTGGCGGCGTGGGATCGGATGTGTGTGCGAGCGTTCCCATGACCCTGCCTACATGCGGCGAAGGCGGAATACCATGGGGTTTTAGTCGGTGCAAGTCCGACATAACCCGTCCTTCCCTCCGTGAAGGCGGGTTATGCGTTAGGCATTTCCCCATGTAAAAAAAGTGAGTGCCCATATGTTTGCGCGTATATTTCTCCTACGCAATTGACAATTTCCGACAGTATTTGGTAAATGTCGGTCGAAAATTGGCCAGGAGGACATCATTCATCAGTATGACCTTCACAATAACTCATGCGTATATTCCATCGAACCTCAGAGTAGAAACCTCGTCTAACGCCCGCCTCTACTAAATAGCGCGACGATTAGGGAAGGTAGCTGGGAGGAAGGTAAAAAGTATACGGCATAACTTAAAATGCCGATTTAGGGATTTTGTAATGTCTCTGATATTGCGAATGTCCATGGGCGCCGGCGATCACTTACTATCAGGTAAGCCACTTGCTCGTTTGCCCCATGTTCTACAAAAAAGCCGTTGGTGAAAAAGGCACGATTTGGTGGAAGCGTATATTCAGCAGTCATTGTATAATGAGATATCATTATATTTTGCCGCCGTTTACGAAAAACGAGATTCAATAAAAATATCAAGTTCCAGAATTTCCTAACACAACCAACCTACGCGTAGCAGTAAAAGTCTTTGTACCAACATATAAATAGCTCATAATAATACAGAAATAAACACATACGAGTAAACGAGACATTTTTGTTTCTGATTAACTGCTTATCCCTCTTTTAAACAATAGCACTTTCTAGCTTCCTGCACTTTTGTATTATTTACAAATAAAACAGTATATATTACTGAATAAGTTAGTAACATGATGCGATTAATTAGCGTCATTTTTATACATAATATAAAACTAAATCGATAGATAATTGTTAACTGAATTAATTATAATAAACAGGCAGTTTTTTTTTACTTATTTAATAGTTAGTTATTTTACTAAGTAAACTTACAGACGACACTAGAACTTTATACTCCCATTATCTACACACAAATAAATAAAATTGAAGTGTCTTTTTGTAATAACAAATTAACAGCTTTTTACTCAATGCCTATCAAAAGTATATACGGTACTTATAAGAAAAATACAATTTTAAATTTGTTTGTCTGTCATTCTGTCTGTTTCTTCCAGGTTATCTCCGAAACGGCTGGACCAATTTTGACGGGGCTTTCACTGACATATAGCTGATAATAAAGCGGGTAACTCAGGCTATTCAAATAGGGAAGTATATCATCGATCGGGGTCGGATTTTTTACGCGGGTAAAACCGTTGGGCACAGTTTAATAGTATTATAAAATGAATAAATGTCATCCAAAATGAGCAAAGTTCAACAGTGGCAAAACACAATATTTTGTTGTTATTGAATTCCAATTATTTTAATTGATTCTTAATATAGTGATTGAAGATTCAGTAATAAGTGCTTTTAAAGTTAATAGTGATAGTAGGGATACTACGGAAAATGCGGCTATCATACAGACGACCTTCACGCTGGTGTCTCGAAGTAGTTAAAATGCCTAAGATGGCAACACGGGGCTCTGACCAAGACAAATCAAATCTAAGCTACGAGTGACTTTAAATCTTCAAACACGAATATATAATGGTAGTATATAGTGTTTCTTGAATAACGGCTTACAGCTATCCATGTACCCTGCGTTGCAAATAGGACGAACACACTTCTTTGTATTATAAAAGCTATTGCCGTATGAACAGAGTTCCCCATATTATGAATCCATATCCAAGGATAGACGAAACATATCCATGATATGCACGTATCGCGGCTTCTTCCGATACTGTCAGCCTAACTCTTCTCAGCGCATAAATAAACCTACCGAGCTTATTACATACAGTTACTATATGTTCTTGAAATAACGAAGTAATGGAACAGCCCTTTCACCTATCAGCCGGTATTAATTACTTGTTCCTCGAGACGGGTACAAACGAAGCGCTAACCTACATACCCAATGCGGTACCAGAGTAAAAAAAGTAAAATCGAGACGCGTTGCCCGTAAACAGATATCATCGCGACTTTCCCTCGCGCTAAAATATACGACGATTTAACGTGTTATCGTCGCCTCGCTCGTGCATTGAACGCTAAATTCAAAGAGATTCATCAAGCAGTGTACAATGCTCGAAAGGAAAGTATTCATTCTAACAAACTTCGATAACACTTGACGATTCAACCTTCTGTAATCACTGGGCATATGAGACTTAAGAACTGATGTCTCAGGGTGACGGGCACAGTGTGGTGTCACACAGAAGTGTTCTGGGTGACACAGCATTTGTTATGGGCAGACGTTGCACTTACCATCAGATGAACGTTTTGCTCGTTCAGTCACTTTTATCAAATAAAAAAAATGATTTAGTTAAGTTATTTGATTACCAACTGAGTATCAGACTTTTACAATTTAAAATAAGCACAAAACCGGTTTCAGTTAGTCGAAGTTAGGTAAGTCGTTTAGTAAATGATTGTAGTTAGGTATAACATAATCTAGAATCATTTACATAGTTAAATGCGTAAACGGCCATAGATTGGGTCATTTGATTCAATTTAAGTATGTAAGTAGCTACTACTGTAACTACTATCGAATTTTAAAATTTCAAGAACTTATTAAATAAAAGGTGAACGTGAAAATTGTCTAGAATATAGATCGAAATAGAACTAAGTAGGCAGTTAAGGACTAAAGTATAATTAAAGAAAAGAATGGAATATTAAATAACATTTTCTCTAGATTTTCCAAAATGTTGGCAGCGGCATCCTTTAAACAGCTTAACTGGTAATCTAGTTTTCCAAAAGGGATAACCTTATTCTTAGGGAAACGAAACGCGACGGGTGGCGAACCACGTCGTCGCCATTTTGGTACGAGGCATAGAAATTCTTACCCCCAATTGCGTTCACACGAGCAGTACAGTGACAGTATTGCATATTATGGTATTATTCTACTCTGTCCGAACCAGCCGGACACCTATCAAACAAGGTCACTGTCACCGCTTACTATGGTGAAGTGAAAGTCGAAAGAAGTTTTTTTAAGGAATAAAGTGAGAAGAAAATCGTTCACCTGATGGCAAGTGCAGCGTCTGCCCATAACAAATGCTGTGTCACCCACAGCGCTCGTCACCACCTACCACCAGTAACAGTTTGTATTTACTTTGTCTTAATATCAGCTATCAGCATATCTTTCTCTTTCCCTAATCTTTTAATTAACACAGACAGCGTAAACTATAGAATAGCAAGGTACATATGTACGTTTTTGTAAGGCTTAGTGCTTATTTGGATAGAAAAATTTGCATCCTAATTTTTCAATCCAAATAAGTAAGTACGTACGATGTGTACGTGTTCGTAGGACGTACTGTAGTTATGAAAAAGTCTAGGAAAGTAATTCGTAGGGACGTACTTATTTGGATAGAAAAAATACAGGCAATATTTTCTATCCAAATAGTACGTACGTAGAAAACATTTGCTCAAACTCAAACCAGCTATATGCCTAACTTGTTGCATTGTTAATAATAAGCGATAAATCGAAAGTCGTGCACGATCGTTGCCACCAGTGGTCACGCTACAGTTTCAAGTAAATCTATTTTGAAATCTTTGTTAAAAATGTTAATAACCGCATTGTGAGTGTAAAAGTGTTTGTTCTATTTAACTCAACAAATTTCAAGTAAACTCAGGACCTTATATTTTAATTAAAGAAAGAACTTCGTTTACGTAAACATATTTATCCTGCTTAAAAAAGTAATACCACTCAATAATTATTCATCTCTATATGAAATAGTGCAAAAAGTTGAAATGCCTTGTGATTACACTGAAAATGCATCTACAAACTGACAGTTTCTAGACATTTTTAATATATGAATTCTCTATAAGTTGATATAAGCAATAATTATTAAAACTTTCGAGTAGAGCATAATCCGCGTCGGACGTTGTTGCCAGATCTAAGTAGTTAAGCTTCGAAATTACTGTACATTGTTAATTTATTTCGAGACTGCGTTATTAAGAATTGTTTGAGATATTACCATGAAACAAAAACTCCAGATTAGTATCTATAATTTGTGATCATCTTATATCAATTAGTAGTCGTGAGAAAAGTCTATTCAGACAGAAAGAAAAACACCTCCGTTGTAAAAAACTCATTTATTAATATGTATTTTTAGATTAGGAACACGAAAGTCCATGGTCGTTTACTAACATATGTAATTAGATTTAATATATTAGAAATAACAATAATAGAAAAGATGCAAAAAAAAATAACGAGAGACAACTGAACCTAAATTTATTAGAACTGGATAAGATTGAGAAGAATTTACTTAGAAAGAGACAAGTGTTATGACATACGAGTATATAAATTTCACTGATTACTCAATAGTAGGAAACGGTGGATCGACCATTATTCTGATATGAACAAATTAAAAATTTGGTTAAGAAGCACGAGATTTTAAAGTGTATCGGCTTCCTAATAATAGCAAAATAATAACTTAATTATTATAATTATTACTTAAACACCTATTAAGTTTTTTTTTTAACTTTTCCTTTCGCCGGGTAACAGTATGAAACTTATTTACACGTATTAACTTTTCTACCATTTTGCAAAAGAAAAAGCTAAATACTGTTTATAAGAAGATAAGAATTTTGAAAATAATTGTTTACATTCAACAAATGTGCTCTGACTATGCTAACTGTCAACATACAACAATCACACAGACAATTTTCTAAACATTTTTATTAAAAGAAATTCTTTATAAGTTGATATAAAATGTCAAGTCAAGTAAGACGTAAAGTAAAGAATAATCTGTCTCGAATGGAGTTGCCAAGTCTAAATAGTCAATAAGATTTCTTTTCTGATTATTTTTAACATTGCGTCCCAAAATCCTTACAGAAACTTTTCATCAATCTTTCATCTATCATTGATTTGTTTTTAATTTGAAACATCGTATAATAACCCGAGACACGATGATCTGCCCGAATAAAAATATAAATATCAAAAATCAAAAGCGGTCTGGCAATCCCAGTCGAAAGAGCTCGATGGTTCGATATTTGAAAGTCAGTACACGTACTTCAACAACTATCCTGGATATGCAAGTTTCTTTATAGTTTGTTTTTCTACCAAACTTGTTGTGCATTAATACCAGAATGACGTTGTTCAAGTTGGTACTTGAATCCTTGAGAAATACATTGGAGCTATAAAATGATGCGTCAAAAGTGGATTTCTTGTTAATCTTGATTTCTATGTCACTTCTGTTGCTGTTTGTTTTGTCGTAATCATAAAGTTCAATGCGTATCGCTATATGCATTTCATTGTTATTTTGCTTAAAAATGTGCTTGTTTTTTTTTCATTGCAATGATGTACAAAAAATGCGTAGTTTCGTTATATTTTGTTCCTCGTGTAGTTTTGTGTAGATTGCCAGTTTCTTATAGCTTCTAATTCTTGGTGTCACGGAGCCAAAAAGCGGAAGGCTAGGGAACAACTGAGATACCACCAGCTGTGTTCACTCGACCTAATTCCCGAGAGAGCACAGCGTGGCACCCGGTCGTTCAATAGCCCGAAGATCTTCTGCAGTAGCGAATCCTCTTCATTTCTTTGATAGGATGAAAAGACAAAAGTATTATAACGACATTTTGCTGAAAGAATATAAATAAGTAATACACAGTTCGAATAAAAGAAGAACAAATCGTTATAATGATAATCCAGATTTTTTTATTGGTATGTGTTCATTCAATGTAAAAAGCTAATTTCAAACTCATGAACAGTGCCCGTTTATTCCATTAAAATGTTAAGAATAAAAATATGTGTTTTTAAAAGCGTCATCTATACGAGCGAATAGAATTAGTTCGAAGGGCATAAACAGAGCCATCTATATTTCATAAAATACAATCCGCGCAAACTCAGAACACAGTTGCTACGCTACATCTTTATTTCATAGTTTGTCAACAGATGGCAGTTTATAGATAGACACACAGAAGATAATTTCAAAAAATACGTATACATAAATTAATCTTTCAGCCTATGGACGAAAAGCTCATTTAGGTACTATTTATAAATATTATACACGCTATATCAGAAATATGAATATTATACAGGCCTACTTCGATTAAGTACCCACTTTGCGACCGAAGCCTTTATTCAAAAAAGTAGGACAAAGTGGTCATTATCATCACCATAAACATGAATAATATTGATGTGATAGTTCTCTGTTAAGATTTTTGTATTATAAATACATTTTCCTCTTTTCTGACTGTTGATTACATGACATTTTCATAGATTATAAATAGTAGCATTAGGATCAATCTGGTGTTTTTTTTCATCGTTATATTTCAAGCAGGAAGTCTATTTTGTATCTCTGTTAGGTTTCGTGATCGGCTTTATTTGGCGTTTGAAGCTCATTCATTGGTTAATAGGATCAAATAAAACCGATCACGAAACCAAACAGAGTTACACAGTAGACCCTCAGATCTTAATTTACATAATTTTTAAAGTTAACGCGAAAAATCATAAACCGCAGCTTCTTATTAATAAAACATTAAGATTTTCTATCTGCTTTATTTAAAGTTAAAGATAAAAAGAATCACATATTAACGTTTAAAAATATTGAGTGGGAGTTACACGTATTACGTAATTATTATAAGGGGCCCTTCCCACTCAAGATTCACATCAAATAAAATTTAAATCCTTAGGTGCTTATATTCTCAGCAAAACTTTTTATAACAAAACCAATCTTTTGTAGGGAAATTGTATTTTTTTACAAGATTTTTGTCAAAGTAAGCAAAAAATGTGTAAAACAATTTTTGCTTAAACTAAATTATGAAGCTATATAATACATAGGTTCATACATATATAACTATATTATAGTTGATAGAATCAACTATAATATAGTTAATATAAATTATAATAAAGAATTTGTATTTTCAAGAAGTAAGTAAGTAGCCATAAAATAATAAGTATTTTATAAGAATACTCTCAAATGGCCCACCTTTCGTTTCTCGGAATTTGAATATTACTTTTGATGTAAATCATTTCTTATAAATTATAGAGTGGATTGGGGAGGACAAGCAAAATCTCTGGGATATACGTAACAATACTCAACTTTGTTTAGAAGGAATTGGTAAATAAGAATGAATTAAGTAAAATATACTAGCTGCAACAAAAAACTTGCATAAGACTAAAATACCCGCACTAATAACTCCATGCAAAAGTTTTGCAATTTCATAACTAAAACAAAAACAAAAGACAAATCTCATCCTTAACCTAAAGAATCTGACCTATATACCTACTTATAAGCCTAAACGGTCGCGGTATTTGATGGGGAACAACTTGAAAAATTTGCGAAGGGAAGCTAAGGGGCGAACAGGAGGGACTAGTCCCCCTCCGCTACCCGCGCCGCACACGTGCCAACCTTGACCTTGAGACACAACATGCACACTTTAGGTGCACTTGTCGCAAGCGTGCGAGTTTAGCCTACAAGAAGATTAAAAAAATGAATCAGTCGAAAATATGACAGTATTTTATTATTTCGTAATACTATTAAACTATGGTGATTTAATTTAATTTCCGTGGAATACTGTGAAACTTTTCTAAAATTTATTAATGTCGTGTGATTAAATTCCGAATATTTAGCTTAGTAGATAAAAACTTATAAGGTCAACCGGGACATTGGCGTCTTTGGGGCAATAGCGTTTATTCGAGATTACTGGAAAACTACTTGCGTTATAATATCATATGCAATCTAGGTAAATCTATTTGATGAAAACTTATTATATATAATATCGATGGAGGGCATTGTGTGAAAAATATCCCAACCATGAGCCATTTTAAAAATCACATTGTTTCTGTGAAATCGTGTCTCGTGCCGTCGACAAAAGCTTTATTAAATTAGTATTTTTACCGTTTATCCATTTCTTCTTAATAGTGCACGTAAATAATATTTATTGGCTATATGTACAAACAATTATTTTTATTGTAATTGCTTTGATTGTTGAAATGTAACGACTGAAAGTTTTGAGTTTAGGTTTGATTTGTTGAGGTAAATGCGTACACTCTTTTGAGGGAATTGCGTCTGTATGACGCATTTGCCCCGATAATAGTGATTCGTCAACCTTTTTCTTGGTACAATTTTAAGTATAATCATATAATTAAGTATATCTCAAATTAATGTGATAAAAACGATTTTTTTCCATTATATAAAGAGTACTACTGTTTAGTTTTTTTTTTCGAATTTATATTTCAGGTGACGAGCATATTCCACTATGGTTATATTGAAATATATCTATATCGATAAATACTTAGAAAATATAGACTTTCATCAGTATATAGATCAAAAGCTTACCTGCCTATTCTATAAATTTTTATTTTGATCTATGTTATTATTTCTACCTAGATTGGTAACGTGATGTCGTAAAAAAATTACAAGGTGAAATTTAGGTGTTTTACCAAATCTTCGCAGGATGTTCAGCTATTGAGTATGAATAACTTTTACTACGGTACCAACTCTGACGTCGCAACAAAAACGAGCTGTTATAATATAAATAATATTATTAAGCTTTTTCATGTAAAAAGTTGAGCACTTCTGAATTTTCCAAGGGATAAATGCGTCTATGAAAAAGTAGACGCATTTTCCCCTTGTTTATTATATCATCTATTAACACTTGAATATTTCATATTTTTCATAAATATTTATAATTTCTAATAAACAACTATATCTTAAACACAATATCTTGATATCAGTTCTGGAAGCTAACCCATTTAATGTTCATTAAATAAAGGCGTATTTGCCCAAAATGGTAAATACGTCTCAAATTCCCGTTTAAAAAAAAACGCAATTTTCATCTTGTATCCAGATAGTCCTAAAATACTTTTACACCATAGCATTTTTAATCCTTCAATAACCAACACTTTAAGCGGCATTAAAAATGTGTGTGTAAAAAATATAACGCAATTGCCTCGGTTGACCTTATTTTTTTTTTTCAAAAAATAAATGGTATAATTCTTAAAAAATACTTATGATACATTTATAACACTGAATATTTATAAAGCTAATTAGGCCTCCTAAACGTATACTTACTTAATAAAATTCCGGTATGGGATACTTCAACACGGTTATGTTGTCATCCTAATCAAATTTCATATCTACATAGGTGAAACATCTGTGAATTTGTATATACTCGTATTTGGATACAAACTTCTGTCAAAAATACGTAATCTCTTTGTTACAAGGCTATAAACCTTCCATATTTCATTATGAATAAGACCGATATTGTGTAATACACCTACTATAAAACGTCATCTAACGGTAATTTCTCTAACGGTACTTTCGTACCACTTTATGTTTAGTCTCATCAGTTGGAAGTTGGAACATACGGTACGTTTACTAACAATTACGTTTGATTACATTGAAATCGACGTCCCGGATGACAGAAATAGTGGAAAATTGCGATGAATATGTTTATTTATGTGTAGCATGGCACTAGAGTTAGCGTAGCCTTGATGGTGTGTTGTGGTCTTTTCAAGTCCCTTTGATTTTGTAGATCACCAGACACTAATCTTCGCTCAAAGTTCTTACTTTATGTTTGAGCAATAAAACGCAGAAAAGGGATATCGCGTCCCCCAGGGTTCAATTCGTCGTCTGTTTCTATTTGTCTTTTACATTTATAAATTACGTAAGGTACGTCATAAATACTTATTAATAAAAAGCTATTCTAGCAATAAATATTATTTGCTGACGATACATGTATGATTTTCAAAATAAAACTTCAACCGTTGTTATGCGACTAGTCAAGTCGAGGATTTCAAAAATAGTAAATTGGTTTAAGATCAATAATTTTCTTTTAAACGGACACAATACAAAATGTATTAAATTTGCAACACAAAACTCAAAGCTATTTGATGGTAATGTGTTTGTAAATGGGGAAGAGTTGAGCCTTGACCACTATTTTTCTTGGAGTAACACTTGATGCGAAACTTCCATGTGGTATACATATATCGTAACTAGCAAACAGGCAGCAGCAGGCACTCTGCAGCTTATGCTATAAAAATAACTCTAAAACGAATTAGGAATCTGACAGTGTTGAAACAGCAGTAACTAAAGTAAAGCAATGGTTAACTTCAGTTATTTTTTATTTCCATAGCATAATGTCTTCAGGTATTTTGCAATAATGAAATGCGAATAATTTTTGATTTTCAAAAGAAGTCCTGCTAAGGGCTTTATAGAATCTTATCTCTCAGAGACAAAAAATGTCTTCTTCTCAATGTATGCGGTAATGCATGAAAATTAAAAGTTAAATCAGTTTAATAAAAAAAGTTATCTATATAAAGTAAATAACAGGAACAAACACAAGCTAATAATGCCAGATATTCGTCTTCACAGATTCGAGTAACTCAATCATGGGTTAATGTATACGTTTTAAGTATTCTTTAACAATAAGTTAAAAACGTTTTTTAAACAAAGAATTAATAAAATTGTTTATTATAATATTCAAGAGTACATCGGTAATATAAACCCTGGAAACGAGGCTGACTATTTCTCTTTTTTAAATTTAATTTACTATTGTACTTTAGTGGAAAAAAAATGATAAAAAGAGTTCCTTGCGTGTTCATCCTACGAGAAAAGCATTTTTGTGAACCAGTTTAGTTTAAAAAATATGTACAATAAGAATTATGTAAATAATCAAAATTAAATAAAAATAATTCTATTCTATACTTAAATACTTTGTAAGTTTAAAAAATTATTTTAATATTACCTTATTTTCCGACTAAGGTTATCTAAGTTACATACTTACATTATAATTTTACCACTGACTGACACTTTTATAAGAGTGTTATTTATAGTTGATTAACAAATCTCAATTTGTTCGAATCTGCCGATTTGATAAAGAAAATTCCGATTGTTTTAACTTTCAGTCTCGAAGTTTGGCGTACTGGAGTTGGCAACGCTACCTGGCACTGTGCATTTTGGTACAATACCAATATGGACAATAATTTGAAAACAAATAACGTATATCTACATCAGGAAGAATCGAATAAAATGTAAAATTTAGCACTTTAACTTAAATTGACAATGATATCCCGTTACAAGGTGGTAATTTTTATGTTTAAGTCCCTTATGAATCCGAATCATGTATCCGAATTATTTTACACATGAGATTTTTAAAATTACTTCTTTAATTTTACATATTTCACGCAGTAAAAAGGTTTTGGAATTTATTGCAACACGACGCCTATGTTGAAATCGGCCAGAAGAAAGTCGTTCTCATAGCGCAATGTTTTTTTTTATAGTCTTTTATATAATTTTCGTAATTATTACAATGTAGTAGCTGTATAGGGTAGCTTATAAGTTAAGCTGTTTTTTTTTTTAATTTACAAGTAGAATGTGCAAAATTGAAATTACGTGATTCGCTCTATCGTACGAAGCAATCGTACTATGCACGTCTGTGATGTTTATTTAAATGGGAAATAAACTTACATTTGTTGTTATCCAAAGGTTGATCGTTTGAGCAGCGAGTTCCTGTGAAAAAACAAACTATGTAAGTAAATTATTATCATAATTCCTTTATAAAACTAACAGCCACGTCAGCACACGGTAATTCCAGCCTAGGCGTATATTTTTTGCGATTACAACATATTCTTTTCGGGTCAGGATGTATTGTAACAGTCCCAAATGTCGCACACCGCACTAACAATTTACAGTTATTTTTTTTAATTTATAAACTAGCGCTTAAACTCGATTCTAGCTGATGGTAAGTGAGAATGTAGTTTAAGTTGGTAAACGCACTAGCTTAGAAAAACCCTATTCACTGTGCTCTTGAAGACACACACATTGTGATCGGACGGGAAGATTGATGCAAGGCAAATTATTCCAGTTATTTGCTGTACGCATTATCAACGACGAAGCGTTTTGTTTCATCGGTACAATCAAGCAAGCTTTTTGGAGCTGACAACCGGAGTTTTACGGTTTTTAGCGTCGACCCATTATCGTCGCATGTTTGATCTTGGGAACATTCGGCGTTGAACAATGTGCAAGTTTTGCCACCCACAGGTACATCAGAAAAAGGAATAAAATATTCCATGGCTAGACATACCATGTCGGTTATAGCAACCCGCCGCCAAGGATAAGATGCAGCGAAGTGTCACATTTCATTCCAATCTGCTGACTTGTACTGCCATTGGCCTAGTACCAAGTGAGCATAGGTCTGGTGGCCAATAAGACGATAGAAATTTCACCAGACAGTGATCAGAGGTTCCTAGTGAAGAAACTGCCTCTACCTCCTATCTGTTTAGATCTGTGGTCGGCAGAGGATCTAGGCAGTTAACTTTATGACCTTCAACGTCTGATACCCTAGTTACTTGCTTTACCAACTGGGAGAGATTTAGTGATAAGGCGAAATTCCTCGTTTACAAAAACAAACATCAATAGAAATAGATAAAAAGTGTACATGATTGATAAAATCACGAATTCATTTAATATGCGAAAATGACAACGAGGTTCTCGTTTTCGTTTTCGAACAGCAAAAAACATACAAAATATGATTAAAAAAATCAGTTCTCTGTACAGCGAAATACTAAATTTAGAATAGATTATACCAGATCACACCTAGGGAACAAATGTGTTCATCGTAAACTTCCAAAAGGTTTTACAGTTAAATTATTTCCTAAATCTACGCGAAAGACACTTCAGTTTATTAAAACTAAATTAATTGCTTGAAGTAGGCAATAAATGTAAAAAGAAGACTCCGCAATGCTGCTTCATTGTGGGTTGGCAGACTTCTATGTGCGCGGACACTTCTGGCTTCCGATAGTATTTGGAAGTTGTCGCGGTTGTCGAAATTCGACCAGGGTGACATCATCATAATTAGGCCGTCGAAATATTTCATACTTTCCCTCACGATATTTTCTTTCACCGGTGAGCACTTGGCAAATATGAACTAAGAACTGCAACCAAAAAACGTTATGGTGCCAGCATCGGTTTTGAACCCGGCCACCCAAGTAAAACACACGCTGAATATACAGTAACAAGTCAGCCTTTCAACGGTATTTATAACGTTTTATTCAAGATGTATAAGTGTTTAAAAGGATGTTTTAAGGCTGCACTAGGGAAATTTCTTTGATTCTTGCACAGCCTACCTGGTTAAGCTGTAGAGGGAGCTCCGTGTGAGAGGGGCAAAAGGAACTAGAAGTGTTACATTAGTTACTTCGAATACTATTGTTCAGACATTACACTTTACACTTAAGTGTAAGTGTACTTTATTGTGCAAACTGTACAAACGGCGGACTTAATGCCATATGGCATTTTCTACCAGTCAACCAGAAAGTTAGTGGGACATTAGTCGTTATCTAGGTTCCTAGCAGGTTAAGAAAGCCTACGTTAGTCGTATGAAGTAACTTACACCTTTTGTGCAGTTGCCTGCTGTACAAGATTCAGCTATTGCTATAGGCTGCTGTCATATAGATTTACTCTCTTAAAATGCCATCCAATTAGGCTTGATAACGTCCAGTACGGTATTTCTGTAACAACTTTGTTCTGTACAAGATAGTAATATACAAACAAATAAGCGGCAGTCAGATGTTAGTACAGCGATGATGGTGGAAATCTTTTTCTTAAGGTTATCTAAATAGATACAGGGTAACTGTTACCTACTGTTTGCTGCCTCAGTAGTGCTATATGCTGGTTAATAGATTATTTAAATGCTCGAGTACAGATAAAAGCATGCTGTCAAATACGCCATTTATTTTTTTTAGAAATATTTACATTTTGTTGTAGAAAACTTATGCGATATCTTTTTCCCAGACAAATTACAACTAAACGATGTGTTAAACTATTATAGACGCACAATCGTAGAATATAAGCTGTACAAACGAACTGGTTAAGCCCCAATGCAGCTCTAAACCAGCTATTTCAATTACATATAAAATTACTAGACGTAAGACAGCTATAGACTTTAATTTGGGGCCTATTTTATCATTTCAAGGAATGTATAGCTGGCTTTTCAGCACGGCTAAGCAGCCTTAACGTACGATTGTATCTTTAGCATATATATATGCATGCTAATGTGTGTTACTTGGGCAGTACAGTGTTATGAAATTTAAGGCGAGCGCCACCACGACTTTATTCAATTAATATTTTTTTTATTGGATAAAGTGACTGAAACGAGCAAAACGTTTACTTTATGCTAAGTGTAAGTCTGCCTAATAGCAAATGCTGTGACACCCAGAACATTTCTATGGTGTCACATAGAAATGTTGCGCACACACTGCGCCCGTCACCCTGAGACATGAGTTCTTAAGTCTCATATGTCCAGTGATTACGCTAGCTCTCAGTGACCTTCAAACAGAAACACAGTAATGTTTGCAGACTACTGTTTCACGGCAGAATAACTGGCCCCGTGTGGTACCTGCCTAGACGGATTCCTGCATAGAAATACTAGCCACCAGTAAATTAAATGTACGAGCTACTTTGTCACAAACCACAATAAATTTTCGGTTTTAGCTCTAGCTTGAAAACATGTAGGTGACGTGAGACGCAAATTACACATACACATAAACTTAGCTCCAACACTGGAGTGCAAATGTTTGAGCGCGCAAGTCCTTGAAACTAGCCCTCCCAGAGTGACTCACGGTCACGGTACGGGTGACGCGCGCCATTTTTTAATAGTAGTGTTGTATTAAGAACCATATGTAAGAAATTGACGTTATCAATATGACATTTGCGCAATATGCTTATCCTATATGATATGTTATCATCCGGACTACCTTTTGCAATTTAAATTCTATTTAACTATTATCAATACATCGTCGTCCATTCGTCCAAAACCAGTTAAATGCTCAATAATGCAATTTCAGATAAATCAATTTGAAAGTTTGCTGTAGAATGTTTTGTTAAATACTAGCTTTCGTTAATATTTTTAATTTTTTTTCCGATGCAATATTTATGCTACTGTAGAAGTCAAGACTAGGTGATTCGATTATCCTTATAGAAACGGATTAAAATTAAAAAAAAATTACGAGAGGAGTGTATTTAATCACTTTTGGATGGCTATTATCGAAATTAGTTATTTGATAAATTTGAACCTTAAAGTCTATAAATTTGTAATAATGCATAGAAGCATAGAAGAAAATATTGTGTCTATTGAATGTTATCAGAAGAACAAAAAAAAGAGACATAATTTTAGTCAGTTTTGCCTGACGAAAAAATTAAGGATTTTTTATTTTACTCATACATTTACATTACATTTTATATAATTTTTTTTGGACTCGTTAATATCCGAGTCTATTGACCGGATTTATATGAAATTCGGTAAGTAGATAGGTAAGGCAAAGAATTAAGGCGTAGGCTACTTTGCACTACACTGCTGGACATTGCGCTATTGAGTTTGATTAAAAGATACATACATACATACATAAGATCACGACTGTATCCCATAAGGGTTAGTCAGAGACTGGGCACTCACTGCAAAAACAGATGACTGCCACAATCCACGTTTCACCAAAACAATATAATGCACTTGGTGTGATAGGTGGTGAGCCCATCGCCACCATGCGCTGTTGGGTGCACAGTGCAGTTTAATTCCTTACTCGTCTTTTACGAGATCCATTGGATGAGATGGAGTGGTAGTATTCTTTTAACGAGCCGCCACCACACCATTAAAAGATCAATGTAAATAATTACTTAGTGATCGAGTTTAGCGTTATAGTTTAGTTAGTTATAGTTATAGTGTAGTATCCCACTCAGTAGAATGATAACTGCTACAGTTATTTATACTGTAGGTACATATTAAGAAATTTTAACATAAAATTTAAGTATATAAATTTTACATTTAATCGCTTTTGGCTGGAGAGACTATAAAATAGAACCCGTAGTAACTTTAGCCAAAAGTATTTAAATGTATATAATCATTTTTTTCACTAAATCATTATTTCATCTTGCATGTTAAGGGCGCGGGCCAAAATGAGTTAAAGTTAATAACTTATTTTTTTCTGACGTATTTATTAAAGTTTTCAATGAGTGAATAATTTTCCAAAACCGGCTAACGGCATTGAAATACTTTGGCAGAATAAATGATCTGTAGACCTGCTCCAGTGCGTAAATGAGTAAATCAATTAAACGTGTTTAATAATATTTAGCAAGCGTAACATCGGAAAACCTATCGTTAAACAAATTTAATCGTTTTTGTCTGGCGACTTTTTACAGAAATGGATAAATTAGCCGTTATTATCACAGAGTATATCTGCAACAATGGGTTTCTGCGTTTAACCGATATGGGCAGACGACTGATCTGAAAAAACTGAATGGATCGGTTAAGTCATAATTGACCAAAACTGCAAATAATCGGTTTTGGCAGAATGACGGAGATATTTATATTTGTTCAAATAGTTATCAGTTCTGATTCGTATATGTATCAAATAGATTTTTATGCGTACACCGTTAAAAACACTAACAACCGATTGTGAAGAAACTTGCGTGTCTTAGAAAAAAATAAAAATATTTCAAGAAAAAAAGTCCGCGAGCCCGCACTGAAGCTGCCTTGCGGACTCTTTTCGAATCCAAAAAATTAGACGTCTGACTAGCGGTGAAATTATAGGTTATGTGTGGTTACTTTAGAATTAAAGAGTCTATTCATTTTCACAAACATCCAAAGACAAAAAAACGCTAATATTCATTATATTGGAAATGTTAGTGAGCAACTATTGCTCGGCATTGCAGAATATTCAACTGACTGAGAACATGATGATGACGATGTTCTCCTAGCCGATTTCGACCGCGGCGACAACTTCCGAATACTGCGGAGGGCCATAAACTGCGCAGGAGATACTATAGGCACTATAATAAGTACGCGTAAGTACGCAAGTGTACGCGCAAACACAGAGGCACTCACACGTCCCAACCTACCTGCGCCCGATGTAACGCTGATGCGATAAGATCGGAGGTAGGCTGGGATGCAGTGTCAGAAACACGGGTACAATCACAACACAACCAGACCCGAAAACTAACAATTTGTGTTTAAGCACAAATGTTGGCTCCGGCTGAGATTCGAACCCGGGACCCGCGACGCAGATATACCGAATACAGATTATATAGATAAATGAAAATGTATTTTGAGCGAATCCTACTAAGTCATTGCTTTTAAACGCAAATCACATCCATCTTTGCGTCTAAAAGTACCATTAAGTATATTTTTAGCAAATCCCTTCCTAGATATAAAATAAATGTTCGCTAGGACTACAATAAGTTTTGCGTCATCTACCCACAACATGGGGGGTTATTTAGGGCGGGGGCAGGCGGTGAGGTTTTACGCATGCGCGGGCTTCCTTTTAAACGCCCACGGTAAATAATGTCAAAGGGCAATCCCGGGAAAACATGCATACCTAGGACCTGGAGCGGTGCGCTAAATTGATTTACAGAGACTGTCGAATTGCGTCAGCTACCAATAAAAAGTACTTTACGATACAAGATAAAATTGGACAGAAAGAGTGAAAAATTAAAGTAATTATATTATACGAATATAAAATAGTTTACCGTGTGGTGGTGGCTTAAGAGAATCTACCACTTCATCTCATCTCGTGAATGTCCTACCGCCTTCCATGCGTGGCAACTATGGCAAAATCCCCTAAAATGAGAGCTAGAATCTTTTGTAGCAATCTATGAGGGAGGCCTATGTTCAGCAGTGGACTAGATAGGCTGAAATGATGATGATGATGATAAAATAGTACTGTTGAGTCTTAGGTTCCGAATTCGGGACCACCAGAAGTCACACACAAATTGAGTCTCGGATCTGGATGTGTAACAGACCCCGTATCACTGATGCTACATCTAAACCTGTCTCCGATCGTAACGCTCAGATCTTTCAATCGAATTACGAATAATGTGATGACGTCAGCGTGTAGTTCAGCGTATACTTACAATACGACACTATAGAATCATACATACATACATACATACATAAGATCACGACTGTATCCCATAAGGGGTAGTCAGAGACTGGGCACTCACTGCAAAAACAGATGACTGCCACAATTTCCACGTTTCACCAAAATAATATACTCGTAATGCACTTGGTGTGATAGGTGGTGAGCCCATCGCCACCATGCGCTGTTGGGTGCACAGTGCAGTTTAATTCCTTACTCGCCTTTTACGAGATCCATTGGATGAGATGGAGTGGTAGTATTCTTTTAACGAGCCGCCACCACACGGCTACTATAGAATCATGCATATATAAAAGTAGATACTCGTACAATATGCAATGCTGACACTATACTGCTCGTGGGTACGTAAAGATTGTTTGTTTTACTCGTACATTTTGGAACGAGACGTGTGACGGGCGGCTACGTGGTTCACCACCCGTCACGTCTCGTTATCCGCGAGGGCGAAAAGTGGGCTACATTAGTGGCCTCTGCCTACCCCTCAAATGAGATAAAAGGCGAGACTGTATGATTATGTTTTATAAAAGTTTATAGATTGCATTATGTAATAATATAATACAAGCCGATCCCTGTTTGAAGGAAATCCGATAGTCACTGGTCTCGTGGTCATAACCGAAGGACAGCTGGAATTATCAAGTATCATGTTCAGTGTTACTATGTGATTTTGTTATAGTAGAGTAGGCATGAATTGCATCCGGGTTTTCCTTACGTCACAGTCTCAATAAGTAAGTAACTTACTGACAATGATATATTGATCTTTGTTTCGGATATGGAATTAAAAAAAAAACGTTTACAATTCACCTTAATACGTAGTTGAGGAAAATGAAAAGTTGAACGTGGAACTGTTTGAATCACATTTCCAGAACATAGTATCACTAGGATTATTTCGAAACTCGAAATTTAATATTATATATGATTATCTGTTTTTAAGTTTTGTGGTTGTTATGTCAACTTTTTAATGAACTACGAATCTATTACAAGTAAATAAAATTTAAGGGTCTGTTCGTAATAATAAAACAGCTTTTTACTCAATGCTTATGAAAGTATGTACGGTACTTATAAGAAAAAAACTATTTTTTAAATTTTTGTCTGTCTGTCTGAATCCCTATCTGTTTGTTCCGGCTAATCTTCGGAACGGCTGGCCCGATTTTGACTTTCATGACAGATAGCGGATATTATACTTAGGCTACAAAATAATTAGGGTGCCGCAAAAAATATTTAAATACGATTCAAATAGTGAAGTATATATAAATATCATCGATCGGGGTTGGCTTTTTTACGCGGGTCGAAATGGGAATTTAAGTAAGAGATATTAGACGTTTTATTATTATTAACTTTAAACATTAAAAAAACAAAATGTTAATATTTCAAGTTTTCGGGTAGAAGCTGTCACTTTCTAGCGTTTACTATGGTCTTGGTTTTTTCCATTATATGGCATAATTATAGCGAAAGTAAAAGATGAAGATTTTTTTCCATTAAAGGGTAGATAATTGTAGTTTGTATATGTAAACGTCTTCTTGCGATAATTACCTAAACATTTATCGTTTATTTTTTTTGAAGATCGGACAAAAGAGCTGATGGTAAGTGATCACTGCCGCTAGGGTTTCCCAACCCTCCCGGAACTCTCCGGGAATAATGTCCATCCTCCCGGCTTGCAATAACTTCACCGTTTTTTTTAGTAAACATAATTTTGAAAAAAAACAAAGACGTGACTGATTGCCGCCCGATTTTTTTTAAATGGAAGTTGACACACTGTAGAATGAGGTAGCGTGACGTAGCATGTGGTAGCGGCTAGCCGTGTGGTAGCGGCTTAAGAGAATCTACCACCCCATCTCATCCCGTGGGTTTCGTAAAAGTCGACAGAGGGAAAATGAAAACCAGGAGATGGGCAGCAGCATCTTCCGGGAACATAAGAATAAATAAACTGCGGTTGCCAACACGCCTGCCAAGCGTGGCAACTATGTCAAAATTCCCCTCAAAATTAGAGCTACAAACTTTTGTAGTAATCTATGGGGGAGGCATATTTTCAGCAGTGGACTAGTGATAGGCTGAAATGATGATGATGATGAGAATGAGTTAAGGATTTTAGGAGAAGTGCAACCACGTGCCAACTGCCGCCCATGAACACCCGAAACTCGAGAGGAATTGCGGGTGCGTTGCCGGCACACTTAAGTGCTGACTCACTACGTGCTCAGCGGTGAAAGAAAACATCGTGAAGAAACCTACATGAGAAAAAAAGTCACAAAATACAAAAAATAATGAAGTGTATCGTCAGTTTGAACTGGAGCTACATGACGAACGATCACCCGCTCCAAAACCCTCTCAAAAATGAGAGGATCTCTATTTCCTGGAGTGGATGGGTGTTACTTTACTATATTAAGAACGAATAAAGCAGAAGATTGATCATCCCAGTATCGTTGGATTTTAAACTGATTTTTCGGAAATCGCAATATATCAAATCAAACCTAGCGTAAAAAATCCCTATTTGTCTTTATGATCGTCTATAACTTAAAAACATCGAAAGCTATTGACGTGATATTTGCAATGGTAGACATTACGAGTAAGTAGCTTGTGGTTACCAATTTAATGGAAAATTTCAAAAGCCGAGAACGAAATACATGAACATATAGCTCGACACGAACAACGCCGCGGGTACAGCTTGTGCAAGGGAAGACAAGCAAGTTTTAGAACGTAATTGACAATTTATTAATATGCTAGTAAAGTAATAGCGCTTGTAATATAAAACCACTCAATGTATTCGCACAACGATCAAACTGTAGCTTAAGTAACTACTACAACGAGACCATCGGGTCGTGAAATGACAAATGCGATACAACAATCGCCAATCGCATCTTCAACTGACGGGGAGCATCTGACATCTCTCAGAAAGTCTCACATGCCAGTTTGTGCCATTACGGCTCCATAAAACGTGCAGACGAGTAAAACAGAAATAAATATGTCGGAGTTGGCAGCGCTGTTGCTAAGCGTGTTCAAGGTCTGCTCGACCCTGGCCCTGCCCCTCCCAGTCCTCCCCTCCCCCGATCGCGCATGTGCAACGACGCGCAAGCTGCATTCGCAGACACTTAAAACCGCACACTGACGTAAAATGGCACTGTATTTAAACATGTATGTGTTGCACGATGGTCGATTTATAATGGATATTCTTAGTTCAGTACATAGACTGAAATGAACATGTACGTGTGCACGTTTACATGTGCGCGTACCTGTATGTGTGAAGATTAAGAGCTAACAAGATGTGGAAACTGCCGCGTTACGCAATATCCGTGATATGGTTATATGCATACTTGCATACCCCATCAGTTAATACGAGTAGTTTGAATTGAAAACACATATCATTATATTCCAAGTATATGTAACATTTCTTACGAAAACGTTATCGGGAAACACATTATTTTGGTAGCAATTTTTCTATGAAGTATTTACTTACAATTTTGGTAAATTGGTAGTAGTGGTAGTTAATACAGCCCATAAATATCCACAGGAATTGTCTCATTCTCAGTGTGAAAACCCATATGTCGTCGATATTTTTTTTATTTCCCAGAACTTTTTCACGAAGTTTTCCTTCACTGTTCACATATTTTTTTACTTATGAGAAAAAATAAGTCGCAGGGTCTTTTAAAACTGGGTGTAGCAAATTTTTAGAGATAAAATTCCCCACTTCAGTCTCAAATATTATATCCGGCAGCAGCCTGTTACATTAATTAAGTATATTTCATTATTGTACCTTCTGAATGACTGATATTAAAATCATAAAAGGTACTAAAAATCAAAAACTATTGTCCCAAAATAGTGTGATATTTTTTTTACTAGAGTATTAAAACTAACATTAGATAAAAGAAGCCAAAGTCGATTCGCTACTTATGTATATTTATACTTAATGTGTTCTTGATAAATATAAAACATTTAATGAATTATATATGGTACCCCTTACATAAGTAAGTTAAATGTTCTATATCGACGAGGGAAACCCCAAGTGAACGGATGAGCTCATTTATAGTTATGTATAGCTGGCGAGAGATATCACATATTTATAGACAAGCTAGCTGATTCTGCGCAAAAAAAATCGTGTTAATTTTATTTACATCTTTATAACTTATGAGAATGTTCTAGGCGAATATAAATGGGGCTTTAAACGTAATATTTAGACAGTAAAGACGACTTCCTAACAGAAATAAACTTAGTTTTATTTTTCTTCTTTATGATTTCAATGATTGTTGAAAATATTCGGCGTCAACATTAAACGATGTCAAAATGACATTATACATTTATTGTCATTTTATTTATTTACAAGTACATGTCGCACCCTCGTTAATTTTTAGGGCCACCCCTAAATCATTACACGATACTCAGACTCATAGAAATAACAATCCGTCATTGGTTGGATTCTGAATCGATACCCGATGTTAGCTACATGTATATATGATAGGGAGAACGATTGTAAATATCTCAGCTAGGATTATGGAATCTTTCAATTTCAGTTTAATCCTTTCTCCGTCAAAATCTGATTCCTTACAAAGTTTTACAGCTGGCAAACAACAGTACTGTTCGGTTTAAATAATATATCACCTGAAAACCGTTTCTAACCGAATGTATTATTCAGGACATAAGTCGACGTACAACAGACAGCAAAGAAATATTCAACGAAACAGTCGGCAAAGGTCAATCTTAACAACATATTATGTAAACGCTAATGGAAGTCGTATAGTGATACATAATGGTGATTAAACATATTTTGTATAATTAAAATAATAATCATAACGACAGTAAATTATATAAGTAATGGAATATACTAAATTCCTTTTTTTGTTAAAATTAAATAAGTACAAAATTTTATTTTAATATTTCAAACAATATTACTTACTATGTTTATCATAAGGGACCTATTGCTCGTGGCACAGTGATGGTTATGCTTAATGTACCCTTTGCGCCAGTTACCTAATACCAATTATAATATTAAGAGGCGAAAATATGAATCTCTAAGCTACGATTTTCTGTAAAAACTTGACCAGTGGGGTGTTTGCGCGGTGAAGTTTGTAAAAGAACTGCATCAGCGACTGATCGTTGCCGTTGGTGACAAACAGGGCTGGTTCTTTTCTCGCACAAAATGTAAGTATTACCATTTAGCGAGGAAATGAGGATACAAGAGGTCTACGTCGTCTTGTTTTCGGTGAAGTAATCGCTGTTAGCCTTTTGGCTTTTACAGCTTCATCGGATGCTGTGCTCGCGGGCCCGGGGCCCGCGTGCCAGGTTTGGTTTGAACATCTAAATTCGGACCGTTGCGTTCGCTGCGTGCTTGCGCTACTGTGAATATCTCCATAAAATTATAATTTTAAGTCATCTACTGACCGTCCGAGAGAGGCTGCGGGCCTCCGTTCGGCCTGTCAACTTGTGTGTCGGTAACTCTGGGCGGTAAGAACCGCCCTGGAACACGGATGTATCTGGTGTACGCGGTGTTATTTACGATAGCTGCGCGCCGCTCTCTACGGCGGTCGGGCGACGTTGTGCGTGTTATGTTGATGCTATTGACTGTGTGTACAGTGTTGCTTGGATCATGGCTGACCGTATCGTGGTCAGGGAGTGCTGAGACGTCCGTGTCGTCTAGTACGTTTGGTCTACGTCGTGTGTCTATGTATGTAGTAGTACAAGAAGATATTACGAGTAATAAATTGCGACGAATAATGTAATTTTAACAAAATTAAACGGATGGAGAATAAACATAGGGAAATAAGAGAATATTAATATGTAGCATACAACGTACTATTTCGTAGATGCAAATACATTATCGTAATTGAGATGTTTAAATAGTGTTATAAACGCAGTAATCTGCGCACTCCTAGCGAATCAAAGCAATTGAGTTACAAAGTATATAATATTCCCAGTGGACGTACTTTTCTATTAATACTAGGTGGATTGAAAAGTACTCGGCCTAACACAGATCCATTCAATTCAAAAATCAAATCTACCCACATTATTTAGTTCAGTTCAGACTAGTTCATTGTGTGAAGTTCGAAACGTGTGCGATAATTAGTTGTGATTTTATAAATTTATTAACAAAGTAATCGGTCATAATTTCCGCGAATGGAGCAAATCGAGCAGCGTGCCGTCATTAAGTACCTCCATAAGAAGGGGCTATCATCAAAAGCCATCCATGATGACATGGTCAGTACATTAGGCGATTGTGCTCTGTCATATTCATCAGTCAAAAAATGGATAGCAGAATTTAAGCGTGGTAGAGAGAGTGTGAAAGATGAACCCCGCTCTGGAAGGCCTTCGACGTCAACTACTGACGAAAATATTAAAAAAGTACTTGATTTAATAATGGGAGACCGCAGATTAAAAATTAGAGAGATAGCCGAGATTATAGGCATCTCTTATGAACGAACTCAAAACATCATTGTCAACGAGTTGGGTTTCCACAAGGTGTCTGCGAGGTGAGTTCCGCGACTGCTTTCAGTTGAACAAAAAAGGACACGATTGACTATTTCACGCGACTGTTTGGAGTTATTTGAAGCCGATGCAGATGATTTTTTGAATCGTTTTGTTACTATGGACGAAACATGGGTTCATTACTGTACACCGGAAACAAAACAACAATCAAAACAGTGGAGAAGACCTGGTTCACCACCCCCTAAAAAGGCTAAGTCGATTTTGTCGGCAAATAAGGTGATGGCTTCAGTATTCTGGGACTCGAAAGGTGTGATTATGATTGATTATCTTGAAAGGGGTCAGACTATAAACTCTGATTACTACTGCACCTTACTACGTCGTTTACGAGAGGAAATAAAAGAAAAACGTCGAGGAATGCTCAGAAGAAAAGTCCTGTTTCATCAAGATAACGCCCGTGTTCACACGTCAGTACAGTCAATGGCTGGAATTCACAACTGTGGCTTTGAACTGTTACCGCATCCGCCGTATTCACCTGATCTGGCACCATCAGACTTCTTTCTGTTCCCTAACCTAAAAAAGCACTTGGGAGGTCAAAGATTTTCGACAAACGACGAGGTCAAAGCAGCTGTAGACGCATATTTTGACTCTAAGGAAGAATATTTTTTTTTTAACGGTCTAAATGCTTGGAAGGGGAGGTGGCAAAAGTGTATTGAACTTGATGGTGATTATGTAGAAAAATAAAAATATAACTGATTTAGTATGTGTTTATTTTCTTGGTTAGGCCGAGTACTTTTCAATCCACCCTCGTACGTACTTTTCATACCTTTTCAATTCAATCAAAAGTACAGGTTATTAATTATTGAACTAAATAACTCAAATTATATTCACCGAATATTAATAGATAAACTGTGCGTGGTCTATCAATACATACATAACGTATGTACATATATGAATCGTCCACTTATAAAATTTACTGAGTTTACCTATTTGTTTGTAAAATAAGCTATTGCCCGGCTACCTGGGCCTGCAACCCTGTTGTCATTCGTTAGTAAAATACATATATTTGAATACATGATGTGGCAGAGGCGTTGTTCGTATTTTCCTCAAGCAATATTTTGCACGTGTTCATTCGTTCGATATTACTGTGACTAATGCGTGTGTTGTAAATAAACATAAACGGGCGGCCATATTGTCCGCCATGTTGGTGACGAGACGTCAATGTGACGCGTCCGTCAACGTCAGCTGATATTGTTGATAATTGTACGTGGAGCACGGCGCTCAGAAACATGTTTTATTATTTCATGTGAAATCTGTACTAGTATAAACAAGGTTCCAACACGTCTTATTTGATTTTCATGCGCTCCGATACGATTTTAGACCAATAATTAACAATAAAATAGGTATTATACTCAGTAGACCGGAATGTTGATGAATTTCAAATGTCGATGCATGTACGTTTTCTTAAATAATAATAGGGATGTGTTGGTTAGTTTCTCAGCTTATTTGCATACATACTAAATTTTCACTTCATTTAGTATATGGACAGGCATTCATATATTGTTTTCCATTATAATATATTACAGGATTTATATCTAACTATAAGGATTTTTAATGTTACGTTTTTAAGTCTCTTCTGTCTGGTTTAATACACGATTTACGAGAAAAACATAACATAAACAACTTTTTTCTCAAACACAAATATTCTTTTGTACTATGTACATAATATATAGACTACAAAATATACAGGTACTTATTAATGAATAGAAAAAGAGATCGCTAAGATCGTAAGCTGTCTGTTGTGTTCGGTAATTGTTATTCAGGCTTCGCGGTCGCGGGTTCAAGGCGAGGCTGTGATGTGGGAGGCCCCGGACTAAGCTTATGTGGATTCTAATTTGCCACAGTCTGACAAATATTTCATTGAAGTTACAGTTTTAAGACAAATTAAAAAACGGAGGAAACTATAATATACTACATAACAGTAAAAGGAAAATGTATATTCTCAGAATGAAATAGTATAATCTAATAAGTCAACTTTGCTAAAATATTACATTGTACCTATTTTAAGACATGAAATAATATCGGAAGAAAAATTGAAACGAGTAATAACAAATCTATATACACTTTAAACACTTTTTATTTTATTATGGTTTTCTGACGACATTGTATAATGTTTAGCGTTTTATAGCATTCCAAAATATCGTTTAGCACGTTTGTAGAATTATTGAACAACTAAGTAATAAGGAGTTTAAAGATAAATTATAAAAAAAACATGTGTTCTCACGCGGTAGAAGTGAATTCAGAAAACTAAACTTCAAGAGAATGAGAAGAATGTAGAGTATCAGGAGTAGGATAATTGTTGGGTTGATTTATTATAATATTGTTACAAAATTTAATAATTATTATACGAGTACATTCTACATATTATACTGAATGATTTTTTTTTAATTTAAACAAATGTCACAAGTGGCTTATGGTAACGAAAGTAATTAAAATAAGTTATGGTAACAAAAAAAAAGTATTTATTTCAATGGATTTGATCAATATATCTTTGAAATACAGCTTTAAGAACAGTAATTCTGGATCTCGTTGTCGAGCTAATGAGCGCAAAATCTACGAAGAAATCGAAGATTAGGACGAATTCGAAAATATAAATATAATAGGAAACACTGTATACTGTATCCTATCTCATTCTCTCGCAGACTAAATCGTATGTATTTATTTCGACCTAGATGTATTCGTTTTTCTCTTTTTAATGTCGCTTTTTCGTTTCATCGAGTTTCAAATCACAACGATTCTAAAGAAGTATTCACATCAAAAATCGATTCTTATGCTTTGATAGATAATAAAAAAACTACTCATTACTTTTCCAGGTTTTGTCCGAAAAAGCCCAGAACATTACTCAATCAAAAGTAAAAGTCGACCTAAATATTTTGGTTTCGCCTTTTGCAGTTTCCAATTATATTTAATTACTGTTTCATATCCTTTTTCTTCACGAACCTGTAATAGGTCCGTTGTTAGATATAGGCCGCCGCACCTTAGTTTGTCCAAGGAGGATTTGATGCCACACTTGGCAGGCGGACTCGTCGCATTGACCGATTTTCGACCACGGCGACAACCACCGAATACTATTGGGAGTAATCAACTGTGAAGGAGATGTTATAGTGCCACAAGTGCTTTCGCGTGCACAGACTCACTCAGTCGTCTAAACCTACTGAGCCCGATGCCAACACTGCGTTTTTGTACAACCCGCGGCGTGGTATTCTACCCCTCTAACCTCTAAGCACTCGGTCGACAATTACCAATTACCTTAGACGTTCCTGCCCGTCACCATTCTGGATAAATTAGGTCTGGCATACTATTTTTCTAGCTTTTGCTTTGGTTCTCTTAATCTGCCACAGGAGGACACTTAATTCATTTAATCTTAAGGAATTATATTTTAGAAGACTTTCTTAAATTTATGCAAACATTATTGTCACCGAATCAGCTAACATGTAATTTGCTTTGCACTTTGTTTTATGTAGTCATACATCTGTAAAATTTAACTTTATTACGTGATGTGTATCTCTATATAAGATCACGACTGTATCCCATAAGGGGTAGTCAGAGACTGGGCACTCACTGCAAAACACCATGTTTCACGCTCGAATGGAGTTTCTTTCAAACTTTTGCGTAATCGGTTTTTGTGTTCTTTACTGGAAATAAAATCTATTTTTGTTACTGAATGCTTGTTGGGCTATTCTTTATTATAAATAAATAGGGCACTTTAATTTTTGTGTAATAGTTGTTCTCTATGAACGACTAGTATGTCAACATCTTATACACTATTTATTATATGTCGTAGTTTGCTAATTAACTGTTATTAAAATAATTCTATTAAAATTTAAAATTGCTAGTACGATGGTAACTGAATTGAATAGAACAGGACTCGAAAGCCCCCTGCATATGGCATACGAAATTAATTTTCATTCTATGAATTTGAACTCCTTTTCATATGTTATTACAAGTATGTGATTTGTTACATGCGGATTCAATGTATAAACAATTGAGAAAAGGTACTTCCTTTTTTTTCCTTTTATCATTGTCATCTCAGTAAGTTCAGGAAGACTCGTAATATAATTTCAGGTTAATAAAATAATATTGATTCGATTAACATGATTTTATAGGGCATTTCATTAGCACTTCATTTTAGTGCCACTTGTTATGGGCCTGATCGGTATTATGTATTTTCCGAAAACATTTAGTTTCCCATTAAAAAAATCATCTTTGTGGTTGTAGTACGAATTGACATTTTGAAGTTGCGATTTTAATTTTTTAAATTCTATAGTTAAGATACGAGGGTGGATTGAAAAGTACTCGGCCTAACACAGATCCATTCAATTCTAAAAATCAAATCTACCCACATTATTTAGTTCAGTTCAGACTAGTTCATTGTGTGAAGTTCGAAACGTGTGCGATAATAAGTTGTGATTTTATAAATTTATTAACAAAGTAATCGGTCATAATTTCCGCGAATGGAGCAAATCGAGCAGCGTGCCGTCATTAAGTACCTCCATAAGAAGGGGCTATCATCAAAAGCCATCCATGATGACATGGTCAGTACATTAGGCGATTGTGCTCTGTCATATTCATCCGTCAAAAAATGGATAGCAGAATTTAAGCGTGGTAGAGAGAGTGTGAAAGATGAACCCCGCTCTGGAAGGCCTTCGACGTCAACTACTGACGAAAATATTAAAAAAGTACTTGATTTAATAATGGGAGACCGCAGATTAAAAATTAGAGAGATAGCCGAGATTATAGGCATCTCTTATGAACGAACTCAAAACATCATTGTCAACGAGTTGGGTTTCCACAAGGTGTCTGCGAGGTGGAGTTCCGCGACTGCTTTCAGTTGAACAAAAAAGGACACGATTGACTATTTCACGCGACTGTTTGGAGTTATTTGAAGCCGATGCAGATGATTTTTTGAATCGTTTTGTTACTATGGACGAAACATGGGTTCATTACTGTACACCGGAAACAAAACAACAATCAAAACAGTGGAGAAGACCTGGTTCACCACCCCCTAAAAAGGCTAAGTCGATTTTGTCGGCAAATAAGGTGATGGCTTCAGTATTCTGGGACTCGAAAGGTGTGATTATGATTGATTATCTTGAAAGGGGTCAGACTATAAACTCTGATTACTACTGCACCTTACTACGTCGTTTACGAGAGGAAATAAAAGAAAAACGTCGAGGAATGCTCAGAAGAAAAGTCCTGTTTCATCAAGATAACGCCCGTGTTCACACGTCAGTACAGTCAATGGCTGGAATTCACAACTGTGGCTTTGAACTGTTACCGCATCCGCCGTATTCACCTGATCTGGCACCATCAGACTTCTTTCTGTTCCCTAACCTAAAAAAGCACTTGGGAGGTCAAAGATTTTCGACAAACGACGAGGTCAAAGCAGCTGTAGACGCATATTTTGACTCTAAGGAAGAATCATTTTTTTTTAACGGTCTAAATGCTTGGAAGGGGAGGTGGCAAAAGTGTATTGAACTTGATGGTGATTATGTAGAAAAATAAAAATATAACTGATTTAGTATGTGTTTATTTTCTTGGTTAGGCCTGAGTACTTTTCAATCCACCCTCGTATTTTAAATTTTAGTATTAATCCGTGATTAGAAAGAAGCTTACAGAAGTATTTTAATTTCGTCTAAACTAAGGCCAAATTACAGAACATATTTAGAAATATCTTTAAAGCTTTGTATAAAATTATAACAGCTGCTCTTTAACTATTAACTAATTTCGTATAGCTGCCTTTATTTATAAAAGGATTTATACAGTACTGAAACCAAAATGTACATGAGCAACCAAACATAGTTGCTAGCGTCTTAAGTAGCGATTAGTTAGAGCCCACCTAACTAGCAACGTACGACGACGACTGGGATCACTCGATTGCCTTGAACTCACGAGTTCGACATTTTTTGCCGACGCTACAACAGGATATGCCGATTTCGCTCGAATCTCGGGCCCTTAGTTGTTTTGTTGATGCCCTTGATTCTCAGTTGAAATTTTTGTGTGCCATGTTGGAATTCGTAGCTTAAATAGGTAGCTATAATCCCAAAATGAAGAATTTTGCAAGCCAATTGTAAACCAACATTCTACGAATTTTAAATTTCTTTCTTCACACTTACAGCGTATAAAGAAATTAATTATAATATAAATAAACAGCATTGCACGAGTATCTGTAAAAATAAATAAAATTTACTGCATTATTCACTTCCCATTATTTACGAACGATGTTATAATAACAGTGATTTGAATTGTCTGTATCCGTCTAAACAAGGTTGTGTATATTTTTTTCTGTATTAAATTATCTTTTTATCTAACCACATTACATAATGCCTTATTTATAAAAAATAACTATTTGCTAGTTAGAATTCCTACGACGAAATCCGTCTAGGTAGGTAACATCGGAGAGTCAGATCATCATCATCATTTCAGCCTCTCCCATAGATTGCGACAACAGTTTGTAGCTAACGGGAAGGAGGATTTTGCCATAGTTGCCACGCTTGGGAGACGGGTCGGCAAAGTTAGTTTATTTATTCAGATGTTACAAGAAGATGATGCTGCCAGTCTCCTGGTTTTAATTTCCTTAACCTTCTGCCGACTCTTAGGACTTCGGTGACAGCCAGATATTCTGTCGGTAATCTATATAAATAAAATGGTACGGTTGCTGTGCGCGCATCTCGCAAAAACTAAGGATAGATTTTATATTTTTTTTGTTAGTTTTACACTACTACTACACACTTGGTATCTAAAAAAATATCACGATATCTTCATTTAATATAAGGTTATTAAAGTTTGTACAAACTACGATTTTATAAGAGGTCTGCCGTTGTGCGCGCATTAAGCAAACACTTTCGATATTTTTTTTTTAGTTTTAATTTTTAGATATTTGATCTATATATATATATATATATATATAATAAAATATCACGATTTTTCATCCATCCAGTATTATAACTGCGAAAGTAACTCTTTCTGAAACTCTGTTTGTTTGCTACCTTTTCACGGCTCAACGTTGAACCGAAATTAACGAAACTAGGCACAGAGAAAGCTTGCATCCTGGAGACGGACATAGGATACTTTTTATCCTCTATATCTATGCTGACAAGTCGCAGGCATTAGTGTGTTTCGGTTTGAAGGGCACTGATATATTGTGAAATCACTCGACATTTGAGACTTAAGAACTGATATCTCAGGGAGACTAGCGCAATGTGGTACCACACAGAAATATTCTAGGTAACATAGTTTGGGCAAACGTTGCACTTACTATTAGGTGAACGATTTGCTTGACTCGTCACGGTCTTAAATATAGTGACAACTTGGAATTATATACTTAATGTACTGGCTGTGGTGTTAAAAAAGTAACTATAGACACAGTTGGTTTTTCAGAAGAAATAATTCTTTAATTATCTTCGATTTTCCTTACAATCGAAGATAATCTGTGCAATATTTTCGAATAATGGTAAAAAAAGACTTCGCATCAGCATAATTATTTCGGGGAATGTTATTAACAGTAAAGTGTTACGAATTTCAAAATGGCGGACTAATTATTCATTTCAAAGATTTCTGAATACCCGATAGCTACGAAAACTGTTATAAACATGCCACAATAAAAACGTGGGAAAACTAAAATAAAAAAACAAAAACTGATCTGATATCATGATGATATTTTTTATAGTCAACAATAAAATATCTATGAATCCATAGTTTTGTCTATTTTTGATATATTTAAACGATTTTTATATTTCAAACAGTTATGTTCATTCGCTTGTGTAATAAATAAAAGGTAGATAATAAAACGATGATAAAGGGGGAGGGCGGGGGGAGTACTTTGTCGTGACCCGTATACAGAGATAGGCGCACGTACACATAGACAAACTAGGTTTGGTATTGGCTGCCTATGTCTAATGTCTAAAACAAATATGGCTACTCCTGTATGTAATTTAATGTCATTGAAGGTTTTCCTCAAATCGACTCATTAAAATGTACTAATAGGTAACCGGACCACATTTGCACTAAGCACACTATATAGAGAGTGTTTTGATGAAATATTGCTGGTACTTACCGGAATGGTACGTTTAAAGAAATATTGCATAATCTTGGACTACATCCGACGCGATACCGTCATCGAAATTCACATAGTGTTCACCGATGGATTAACACGTCTCCTTTGCCCGCTACTGAGCACACCGTAAATTATAATGATTTAAAGGCTTGTATAGAGTAGAACACGTCAGGTTTGGGCAACGGAGCGACTTGTGGAATTATTTCCATGAGCATTGGAGCGCGTTGGCGTTGTTCGTGAGCGGTGTGCAGCGCGGCCGTCGACAAGGCACTGACGGCCGAGCCACGGCCGGCGGTGGCTCCTGCATTGCGGCGCGCAGCCGCACTCGCGCGCGCATGACCTTGGCATTGAACTTGGCAATGGGCCGGCGCGGCGCGATCCCCGCCCGGCGGGGGACGCAATGCACCGGCACCGGCAGCTGCACCGCCCCTTCCCCCCATGTCCTTCCGCCTCGACTCAGAAATGCTTACCGCTCGGCTCAACCCTTTTCGCTCTTCACTGCCCTAATGCGTAATCTGAGTCATTTTGGAACATTTCGCAACCATATGATGGAGTCAGTACTCATAATTGAATACGTAAATGCTGTAAATTTTTAACACTTTATATCTAATCTATAACAAGCGTGAATATTTACCCAAAACCTAATCGTGGGAGTACTGTAGCCGTAGAATGCTGCCACTACATGCAGAAACAAGTTTTATCGACCAATATGATCCATCTTATGATACACCATCAAATTATATGTAAGGTGATGAATAAAGCGATCAGAGAAATTTACTGTATAATTTATATGACTGCGGACGCATTTAGAAACCTTTCCTTATAATAAATGGCTTTGTTATTAATTCAACGAAATTCGAAGGCTTATTACCAATTCTAACTTCATTGAGTTGTTACAAAATGAGTTATGTGGGTGGTGTGGCGTCTTCCTACACGTGTCAGGGAGGAGTAAGACTGTGGGTGGATGGAGGCTAAGTTTGAAGATCGATGTGGAATCGCGCATGCGTGTCTGCAGTGCAACTACGCTCTCAGCTAGCTGGCCCGGCTGTTATTGAGCGCGAATTACGAACAAACTTATCGTTGCACATTGCACACAACATAATGGTGTAATAGACACAGCTTCACTGCAGTAATCGGCAGTTCTCAATTTTTAATCTAAAATTATGTAAATGCTAATCCGTTAAAGAAAACTACAGCATTGTCAAAAGATTTTAAAATGTGGCAAATGTTGGTGAAAAAATTAAATGATGAATGTGACGGAAAGATGACCTTTACACTATAGTCAGGTTCACCTGTAATCGCTCCTCAAGCTACCCCTGTGTGACTGTACTGACTGTGTGTAATGGTACCATAATATTTTTTTCGTTATGTGTATCATAGTCGGATATCCATTGCTAGCAAACTCTCTTTGTTTCGCATATCATACGTGATATTATCCGTTATACGTGAAATAAAATGTTACCAGTTATTTCCCCGTTAAGTTTTATTTTGTTTTCATGTGTCACCATCCTGAATTATAGACTATTGTAAAGAACTTCTGAACCTCATGAATAAATGAATGAACACATATTTACTTAGCAACCACACATATAAGTACATAACAGCTATCAAGTAATGTCGTAAGTAGTGTCGTAAGATGCGACAAGGTATTGTACGGACAGCATTTATTCCATATAATACGATAATATGCAATGCTGTCACTATACTGCTCGTGGGAACGCAATGGAGAGTAAGAATTTATTGACTCCTACCAAAATGGCGGCGACGTCGTTCGCGTCACGCCTCGTTTCCCGCGGGGAACGAAATTGGGCTACAGGTTTGGTCTCTGCCTACCCCATATGTATGTATGTATTGTAAGGTCATAAAACACTGTTGGTTATTATTGGATCCATACTTACATGTGAAATTGGCGTTTTGTGTGAAAGTCGTTTTTTTTTTGGAAAATTTATTAAATTAATCAAAGTATTTTCCATTGTTATGTATGCACTTCTGCCATTCATTGATACCATAACTAAAAAAACCATGGGGGCGAGAATCAATGAACTCTCTGAAGGCGGTTTGGACTGCTACATCGGAGATGAATTTTTTTCCTTGTAAGAAGTTATCCAAATTCCGGAAAAAATGGTAGTCTGTTGGAGCAAGGTAGCAGACATTCCAATTGCAGCTCCTCTAGTTTAGCGGCCGTCTGTTGTGCAGTGTATGGTCTAGCGTTGTCCTGAAGCAGCAGTGGCCTAGAGCGATTGACCAGCCTCTGACGTTTAGCAGCTAGTTCTTCCAGCATAGGTTTGCAGTTGCTGACAATAGATATCTGCCGTAATCGTTTGACCAGATTTTAGAAAGCTGTAGTGAATGACACCGGCACTAGTCCACCAAACACTTACAAGTAACGTGTTTGCTTTTGCGACACCAGCGCCATACACAGTCGTTAATCCTTCGAGCTGTGTCTGCAGCACTGGTGCCACGGTAGAACTCGTACTCGTAAATAAAGCGATATTTCAAACTTTCTATTGTGCGAGATGAGCGAGCGACGCCAAAGAAAAAACTAACGAGGAAAAAAAAAAATGAATGACTGTTTTCGAAACTCAAATATACCAGCTAAGTGGATTTATAAATTTGAATTTTGAATTCTTAACCAAAGAGAATATATTTCAGATCAAAGTGGCCAGTACGACTAAACGCCAATTTCATATGTAAGGACCTAATATTTTGTAATCATTTTAATTTTTGAGTTAAATGCTTACGACTATGGGAGACAATTTGTATTCAAGGTCTACAAAAAATGTCGCAAGCTTGAATCTAATCATGTCAAATTCATTGTCGTGTATCATCTCTTAGTACAAGATCTAATAAGTCAGTTGAAATGGCTAAGGAGAATATTAGTAATGCTAAAAAGTATTTGTATTATACTTATTAAACATAAAATGTTCAAAGTATAGACTGTAGACTTTTAAACCATTTCTTTAAAAATGGATAACAACAATGATAATAAAGAACAATATGAACAAAACTACTTTACAAACCAACATTATGCTATAAATTGAATGACCGTGGATATATTTATATAAGTACATTATATATCACGAAATATAGATAATGACAACTATACCCCACCCATCGATAAAACAAATTAGTTTTATGTATTCGCATGAGTCAAGAAAATTAATGTAACTGAAATACGTACTTTATAGTGCATACATTATAGAGAAGAATTGCAATATCTAAATATAGCGAGGTACCCTGCCACAGATACTAGTAGTCTATCAGTGAATTATGTGTGCCATTCCTTATATGTTCCGATAGGATATATAGATATATTTCGTTCCATCCACAGTACATGCCAAATATTTTTGACGTGGTAGGGGCACGATGCAGTTTGATTCATTCGGTCCGAACAGGGGAAGCACCACGCTCTAAAAACTGCCTTAATTACTGACAAGGGGGTATTTCATCTTAATTCTTTAAATGGATGTAGTATATATTATGTATTATGTGTGTATGTGCATTTGTGATAACACTCTCGAAAACGGCAACTCTCTCGAAAATTAAGCAATCATATAGCAGTTTAAAATTATAGTAATTCATGAAATATAAGACCACCACACTTTTAGACCGTGCTTCCGATGTAGCACAACTTTTGATGATGGAATTAAAAAAACAATTCTCAAACAAAAAATCTCCTCTCTTGCCAGTGGTCTGTGTAGAGGTTGACGATCATAACTATTTAATTAATTGAATTAATTAATAAAGAGGACTGTAAAATTTAAGGTTAAAAATAAATAAATAGGGGTGAACGTACGGCGAGGTCACACTTATTATATACGGGAAACCGCAGGGCGCAGCTAGTAAGAAATAAAACTCCTACTTCAAGATAAGTGACAAAAGAGACACGACATTTATTTTAAATTTAAAAAAATCTCCTGGCCACTATATTAAACGAGAAACACTGATATTACTCTTAGGTTATGTTAACTCGTGTGGTGTGTTTTAGTTTTATCAACGCGACGTTAAGAGTAAATTGAACTGTGGAGATTTGCAGAAGCTATCTCATATTTATATTCGTACCTAAGGTACCCCTTTTACTATTTTCGACAAAAATATATATAAAAAAGATGATAATATAGTTTACAACACAGCCAATTCAATAATCACGAACGTCTCAACAAAAACCATTAGGGGAAATGGGACATAGATACACGCAGCGAAACTTGTCGATACACATGCACGTAGGTGTTAGTGCAACCATATGTATGGCATAATCTAATTTCGTGTCTACAACTGTAAAAAAAATGTTAAACCATAAGTAAATAATTTTCACTATATGTCACGGAGAGTAATTTCAAAACGTTCTTTAGTAGTTAAAAATAATGATATTATTTTACAATTTTACACACAATAAACAGATAGAGACGTTATCAATGAAACTGCTACGGCTTCGGCGATCTCTAAAATATTGTATGGCAACCTACATATGTACTCGTATTAGAAAATCGGCTAAATGAAATATGACTTAAAACCTGACACATTAACATCACACGAGTCGAAAGGAAAAAGATAAAAGTAGTGCAGAAAGATAAAAGATTTTCTACAAAGAATACCCAGCTTTTTTTTTTTTTTTTAGAACTGATGGTCACTGTTAGCCCGAAGGCTTTTACAGCTTCGCCGGATTGAAAGGTGGCATAGCGCTGAGGACGCTTAGCCGAAACCTTTATTTATGGATAACTGGCGCAAGGGCCCCCGAGAGGGGACCTCGGCTTGGACCGTCATCCTGTTCGCGAGAGTAACAGACTCGAGGGTGCCCAAGGGGGCCGGTCTCGGCTCGGTCAGTTACTGCAATCGGGAGGGCAATATTACTACTACTATAATTATTAATACCATGATTATAGAATACCCAGCACGTGCTTGGAAACATTGATGTAATAAGATGAAACGGCAAGATCTGACAAAAAATGTTCTGAGTCCCATACGGATGAGGCTAGAGCAAAAGAGCAATGTATAACACTAACTAGCCAAATGTAAATTATGAATTGTAGTCTTTGCCTTTCAATATCTAAAGGTACTAATTTTATCGCAACATGTTACTGGAACATCATAAAACGGCGTAAACTCTGAAGATGTCCGGCCGTACAGAAATTATTCTAAGAAGCAAATCCTATAAGTGAAAAGGAAGCAAAAACTGGAAGTAAAACAGGGATGTATCGAGGAACGAGACCACAACGCCAACAAACTAAGAGAAGCTAGATAAGAAACAACCGGTTAAACATTTTGTTGAAAAAGTCCTATTCAGGTATGAAGAAGATGGTGAAAAAAGTGGCTAACTACAATGTCTATTTTTTTGAAAAGCAAACCATCAGAAACATTAATATTTCATAATAAACAAGATGAGGCTTGTGTTGACATTTCTGATATTGTGTTTAAGTTGCCAAGAACGTTCGACAAGAAGGGCACTGATAGAACAGCTTCCCTTTTTAATTTCAAAACTGATTTGCCCGCATATAACATCCCTCTTTGAGTACTAAGTTGGAGCAGGTGCTGTATTTCTTGGCAGGGCCGCATCGTCTATACGGCAGAAGAGTGTCGGGATTACGTTACGACACAGAACAGACCTGCCTGTGGGGCCGTGATGTTTCTTAGTGCTCTTTTTCCTGGCCCATTGCCTCTGCATGGCGGACTCAGGATAGTCCGTTGTGCACACAGACGGGGAACTGCAGCGCACGACGCACACAACGGCGAAGGCGAAACACCATGGGGTTTAAGTCGGTGCAAGTCCGACGTAACACGTCTTTGCCCCCGCGATGGGTGAGTGGGTGGGTAAGCGTTAGGCATTTCCCCATGAAATAAAAGGCATTTTAAAAAAATAATATTAAAGAGTGATTGTCACTAGATCTATATAAATAAGTAAGGAAGCACTAATTTTAACTCTGAAAACTTTTAAGTCAATATGATTGTATGAATATTCATTTTTCATTAAAGACTAATTGTCACTTGATTTCAATAAGTAACTTTTGTAGGTACTTAATCGACTTTTTTTTGAAAGCATATTTGATTGTTGGAATATTCGTTGTTTGCTTTTACTAAAACAGGTAATACTTTAAAACTATTTAATTTTTTATTAATTATTGTATTTTCATCGGTCCATAACACGTGTGTTTGAAATTATTCGGATGTCTGAAAGTGGGTAAACATTTCATTGAATATTATTATCAGAAATTAAATTTAAATATTTTATTATTTAATTGTTAGTTACACACATGCAAACATCCAACAAGAGCGTGTTAAAATATGTTAAAATAGTTTACAAATAAGTAAATTAGTTTATCTAACTTACATATTTGTAAACTATTACTATTTTGACTTGTTTTATTATTTATTTTTTTATTTATTAGACTATTTTATATATTTTTTCCTGGCATCTTCCTGGAACTTTTGAACAAATTAACTGCGGTTGCCAACCCGCCTGCCAAGCGAGGCAACTATGGCAAAATCCCCCCAAAATGAGAAATGCAATCTTTTGTGGCAAAGGGGGATGCCTAAGTTCAGCAGTGGACTAGTGATAGGCTGCTATGATAATGACGGTGATGAATTTCGAGCACTGATTTATCACGGTGATAAAAAAATCGTTAGAAAATCTACACGTTCGACAATATTGTACAGACATAAAAAAAACATATTTGTAGAAAATAGAAGCCTTAACTCAGTCTTATAAGAGGAATACTAAACAGGAGTAAGAGTCTGCAACAAAAGGTTAAAGCTGTAAATAAATGCTAGGTTATATTTTTTTTAATAAAAATGAGAGTAAGCATTTATTTAAAAGGCACAAGATCTTATTTTACTGGAAATAGTGTGTCTTTACTGTTCACATAAAATTCAAAATGATCAATTCACTAAATAGATGAAAGCATACACCTACACACTTCCCTCAGTATTTACTTAATATTATCATCCCAAGTCTCGTAAAGGTCAAAGGTGGCGTCTTAGCCCGGGCAAAATCGAAATACGTATGTTATAACTTTAGCGAGGCTTTCAAAAGTCCTTTACGAAAATAAAACATTGATGGATTCTATCATATTTTCCAATTGAAAAATAAAGCCATACAATTATTTAATCCAAACATCGTATTATTTTTGTATATATAGCCTGAATACTTTGAAAAGACTTTTAAATATTATGACTATATTATAAACAGATGTTTAGATATGACATAGCTGGAATATTAGAGAAAATATCTATATCAAGTCAAACAACGATGGCACTCGAACAAAATGGCACATATATACTGTAGTTAAATATAAAATGTCTTTAGTTTTCATATAAAATGCGAAGAAACTTTTTACGCAACCTCATATGCAATGCTGTCACTCTACTGCACGTGGGAACGCAACGGAGTAGGAATTACGACATAGCCACTCGTAACGTAGCGTTACGACTCGTACCAAAAAGGCGGCAACGTGGTTCACCACTCGTCACGACTCATTTTCCCGCGGGGAGAAATGTTGGCTACATGTGAAGCCTCTCCCTACCCGTTGTATGGGCGTGACTATGTGTATGTATTAAGCTAGGCACTAAACAACTAAGGGTAAATGGGGCAAGTCGGGGAAATATCGCTGGTTATGAAAGGATCTATCTGTCTAGGTAGATACCATCCCAGGCCAGTTATTATGCCGTGAAGCAGTAGTGTGCAAGCATTACTGTTTCCGTTTGAAGGGCACTGTGAGCTAGCGTTATCACTGGGCGTTTGAGACTTAGGAACTGATGTGTCTCAGGGTGGCGGGCGCAGTGTGGTATCACACAGAAATATTCTGGGAGACACAGCATTTGTTGTGGGCGGACATTGCACTTACCATCAGATGAACGTTTTGCTCGTTTCGTCACTTTATACAATAAAAAAATACAAGAGACAAAGAAAGTTAATCGTTCTAAGATAAAAATAAAAACACGTACTTTATTTACGTCAGCTCTGTTTATATTTAAACAATAGATGCTTGATTGGTATTAGATTAGAGTTTCGACTTTTGGTGGCAGTTCTATTTTAATTTGCAAGCTATTTTGAAACAATTAGTGAAGTTTAAATTACTTTCAGGATAACCGATTTTAGCGAATACGGCGCACGACTAGGATTGCCACCCGTACTATAATATATAGTATCGTTCTATATTTTAGTCAATTGTACTATACATTATAGAAAAAAAGTATAGTACGGAAAATACTATATTTTCATCGCTAATTCAACTGACGCGCTTTTTATATTAAATATATATCTGGAGCCCATCTCCAGAGCAGCGTGGAGAATTTCAGAACGAAACGCGTTAACGGCTCCTACTCACGTTAAGGCAATCATTATCAATTTGTCGATGAATGCCGCCCGATTTTGAGGTAATTTAAAAGTAAAACATAGAAAGTGATGATGGATCAATTAATTTAATTAAAACGAATGGTTAATTTATCAATTGGTTAAATTTCTCAAATTCCTATAAGTATTTTAAAATAATGGATCTTACGTGGCGAAAGCGGGAGTTATACTCGTAACAAATACACATGGAAAAATAAATGTGTACTATTTTTTTCCTGAATTTCCTAAAAGTAATATATTTTTGCAATTTCTTGAAACAAATACTATTTTTCTTCAAAAAAAAAGGTTGCAACCCTACGCACAATCCCGACTACGTTACATCGTGACATACGAGTACATACATCGTTCGACTCGCCGTAAATTGGTAGTTGTAGTCTCGAATGTTTTTTTACTTCAAAAATAGAAAACAAATGTATAACATTTGTACGTCAGAATCAACATGGCTATGTTTCAAATTCTTAAAACAAGAAAATTCACATTGCAATTAGTAAATTAAAAAGGCTATCATATATAGTTGATTTTGAGTCGGTTTAATAAATGAAGAATTTCAACAATTAAAGAAAGGACTATTCATATACTCATCACGCAGCAGATTCGTCGGGCGACGGATAGAAACGCAGGTCACGCTCATCTGTTAGTTGTCCCGTTGGCGGTCTTGGTAGTGCGAACAAATGCGTATTAGAAATCGCGCATGTTCTCGGTCGCTAGTCGTGCGGTCCGGTCCCTGGGATCCCAATACTTAAGGCCTTAGGTCTGGGTTGAGAGAGCGGAAAAATTATGAGGTGATCAAAATTTCAGAAGCGACTATAACTAAATTAAAACAAATTTTGAAAACGGTCACAATTTAATATCAATTACAAATGCAACCAATCATAACAAATAAATTCTGATGAAAATAATTGGAAGATGGGTTTGGTCTTCGACTACTCTATCCAGTCACTCATACAAATAAACTCTTAAAATATAATATATATTTTTGTTACATACAAAAATGGCGGCATTATTAGAGCGGGTCTAGGGCGCTATTGTATTCAAATCCTATGCTGGTTAAGCGTATAAATAAATAATACTCGATAGTATGTATCGATATGACGCTTTGCCCTTCAAAAAAGGAAACCTAGGTACCATTCCAGTACTAAATAATATAAAGGACGATAAAAGAGATTTTGCACTTCTTGGTTAATATCGAGCTCCAGTTTTTATTACATATCCAAATGGCCTAATTTACTAGAAACACATACATACATACAATTACAACTTTTTCCCATATAAGGAGTAGCACCCGTAGTACACTTTTCGCTAGCGCGGGAAACGAGACGTCACGGGTGGCGAACCACGTCGCAGCCATTTTGATAGGGGAGAATGGGGATATTGTGGACACTTAAGGGAACTCTTCAATAAAAGCCAAAATATTAGTGCTAATCAGTCTTGTTTTAATAACTATTAAACTTTGGTTATTACCATACAATATCAACATAATAAATGTTTAGTTACTAATCTACAAGTATAAAATATTTTCAAAACACAAAACCCTTTCTGTCCGTAACTACGCAGTGCGTTTCGGGTAATTAAGGACATCAAGTTAGGTAATTGCGAACACCTTGGGTAATTACGAACAGGTTTACTTTACATTACAAAAATCACAAATATAACCACTTGATGGAGAACCGCTAGTACTATCTTCATGTGCCCATTTTTTGATCATGAACTTTTGTATCCAGTCTTCTCTAGAAGGTGACATATTTTTCATCACAAAAAATCCAAAAGTTATCTTGTTCATCGTAATTTTCAAAACTTTTAAGAATTATCATACCTTTTTGGAAATTTTCAGTCTTCTTGTTCTTACTATGGAGTAGTAAGATCAAGAATACTGAAAATCTTCTACCTTTACCTTTCCTGGTCATAGGATTCTTATGCAGGAGTCCGTCTAGGTAGGTACCACCCAGGGGCCAGTTATTCTGCCGTAAAGCAGTAATGTGCTACGGTTTGAAGGGCACTGATATGACTTAAGAACTTATGTCTCAGGGTGACAGGCGCCAGTATGGTGCTATAGAGAAATATTTTGAGTAACACAGCATCTGTTATGGGCAGACGTTGCACTTACCATCAGGTGAACGTTTTGCACGTCTCGTCACTTTATCAAATAAAAAAATAAAAAATAATTTCTTCGTTTGCCATCTTTTTTCTCTTGTTTGTTTTCCGCTTTCTTATTTCTATCTGTTTCTTTTGTTCTTTATTTTCTAAGTTATTTTTTTTTCAGGAGTATGGAAGTAAATGGAAGAATCCCGGTAGCTTTTAAGCAGTTTACTCGATGTTTGTTTTACGATTGTAGGTTTTTGTGTACAGTTCTACGATCATATCATATATGCTGTTATTCTGTTTAATGATGTTACTTCAGATCTGCGAAGTGATATTTTGAGATTTCGTCCCATAACAGAATAATACCAATCCATACCGGCCATTTTTGTCTCTTCATTAAAAGTGTGTTTCAAGCCCTTGGCTGTGGCAAAATTATTTTTCATCTTGCTTAACGTAGGGTTATACCGTAATATTTTTGCATTATTTTAGAATAAAGTTCACCTTCTTAAGATTCGTTAATAACAGGCTTCTCATCACGTTTTGGATCAGACATTTTGTCTTTCCGTACTTTCCTACTTGATCAAACAATGTTGATTTTGGAGTGCTATATTTTTCCTGAGCTTCTTTAAAATTTAATTATTTTCCTTTTATCTTACATACTGCAATTTTCAAAGTTTCTAGGGTTTAATACTTCTCAGTTTTTCTTGTATATTTTCGAGGCATCTGAAATATAATTAAATCATATTCAATTCATATTAAATCGAATATGGATATTTACGGACGTCCGACATTACCCACTACACATGAATTAATCCAATCTGACCTATACAACTTACAAAATCAAAATGTTACTTTATGTTAAAAAAAGTTGTCATTTTATTTTATATTTGTATTTATGTTTACCGTAACTATTTGTATCTATGTAAGCCATGTAAGATTTTTGGCAGGGTTTATATTAATAGGCAACCACAAAACCAAAGTTCTTAACAAATAACAAGAAATGACTACGAAATATTAAATAAATAAAACGTATGCAGCATAGTGTTGCGACAACTATCTGCAAGCTAAAGATGGCAAACACGATTGAGCCAGAGTTTTCGTGCGGCGCGGGGGGAACTAGGCTGTAGGAAGCTATGGTGTCCGGGATTAGCCTACGAGTTAAAACTTCGTACTCCCCATTGCGTTCCCACGAGCAGTGTAGTGACAGCATTGCATATTATGGTGTTATTCTGCAGGAATAAAGACAGTCCGTACAATACCTTAGTCTTACAACAACTCGGTAGGAAGGAGGTAGGTGCTATTCTACTATCCCAGACACGGTACACGGTAGTAACACGTAAACAATTATCGCAACAAAGTAACGGCTAATAGCTTTATAACTTCAGCTTTTAAGTTTTCAATGTGCATGCATACCACAAAGACATCGAAATCATGGAGTCTACCTACAAAATGTAATTTTGTTAAGGTATTGCGAGTTCAATGACACACAGTTTTATTTTATTAAGTATTTGATGAAAAGAACTAACGGAATCCTCATAGTTACAGATTTTTCAGATTCAGAAGGAATACTTTTGATTGATTACAAAGAAGAAAGTGTTTCTATAATGGGAGAATACTACGCTGGGATAATTGAAATGTTGACGCAGACCTGCTGCTTTTGCACAAACAAATGGGAAGACATTCTTAAATTTATAAATATTGTTATTGTTTTTTCTTTTTTTATTGGATAAAGTGATGAAACGGGCAAATCGTTCACCTGATGGTAAGTGCAACGTCTGTCCATAACAAATGCTGTGTCACCCAGAAAAATTCTGTGTGGCACCATCTGCTCTGCACCCTGAGACATAAGTTCTTAAGTCTCATATGCCCAGTGATTACGCTAGCTCACAGTGCCCTTCAATACAGTAATGTTTGCACACTACTGCTTCACGGCGGAATAACTGGCCCTGGGGTGGTACCTACCTAGACGGATTCCTGCATAGGAATCCTACCACCAGTAAGTGTATGTAAATTTTTAGAAGAAATTTGGGTGGCAAGTATTAAAATAATCCTTGATTTAAAGACAAATTCATTTAAAGTAGTAAACAACAGTTGATATTTAATCTTAGTATATATTTTTTTGATTGCAAAGAGTAACTAGATACTTACTCTTTGCATTTACTCAAAGTAAAGCAATCAGATTTCTATTTTTCGTTTTTTAATAAGTTCCAAAATTTGATTACATTATTCATAAAAATAAAATAACCTTATAATTCTGTGTTACTCTACATAATGTGTAGGTATTATTTTTACCTACAATATACACTCATATCGATTTTTAGTTTGACTACAGACTGTTTAATAATTTATGTGAAAGTGCAAGGCGTGCGCACAACTCGATGGCATGTTAAGTAATTTTCCATAACTCGCCAACGCCCTTTGCTATTTTGTTACTTGAAGAAAATAATTGTAATAGTCAGCACGTCAATCAAAAGAAAAGCAATAATTCAATAATAAAGTAATGAAAACACCGCGGTAGATTTCTACATATCCACCTTATTTTATTCGGATAAAATTCCATTTTATTTTATTAATATGTTCACAATGTGATAATCATCATCATCATTTCAGCTCATCACTAGTCCGATGCTGAACATTAGCCTCCCCCACAAATTGCCACAAGTTTGTAGCTCTAATTTTCCCTTCTAGGAAGATGCAGTTGCTCATCTCCTGGTTTTGATTTTCAATCTGTCCACTTTTATGACACTCACGGGATGAAATGGGGTAGTAGATTCTCTTACGCTCTAACTTTTGTGGTGGCGCCACACGGTAAAAATATGATAATGTTCTTTCTTAAATTAAAATTACGACCAAGGAAACGCGTCAGAGTTCTACCTATAGGAAGACAAAGTCAGGGCATAAATACGTATATCTAAGCGATACATTGGGAGAAGGATTCAGATACAGTGTCAGAGATACACAATATTTGATCAGAGTACCACAATATTTAAAAATCAGACCGTAATAAATGATGTGGTACATATGCATGCACATAAAAAAATTATTATCAATTTTGAGGTTGTACTACCACAATATAGCCAACATCTTTAAAAGGTTTTCATAAAAAAAATATGATGTGCAATCTAATGAGGACCGTGTGGCCTAGAGGTCAGAGTTCCTGACTTTTGCGCCGCGGATCTTGGGTTCGAATGCCAGCGGTATCCATCACTTGTGCAAAAACACACATCATTGGTTTTCAGGTCTAATTGTGTTGCGCATGTGAAATTTATGCCTGTAATAAGCACTTACGATACACACGAGAAAAAATAAAAGTGGTAACATTCAATGAACACTTTATACACATTTCCCTTTGAATGAACCTTGAATCCAAATTGGAGTAATCGCATTCGCGTTGTCATGCAAATCGTGATTGTGTAACTAATATTGTTTAATTTACATGACATTGCAAATCTCGCTAACCCGTTGTCAGAACGACAGTCGTCCTTTACGTAAAGCTATCGTGCGTCACAGGCACATATGTACATAGATATATCACGTTGTATGTAAATATGAAATCTCAGGAGACCCACAACCGTGCTTAAAGGTTCTGGGTAGCCTACAAATGTCCCATTGACATCCTGAAAACCTGTGCCCGGTTTCCTCGCATATAATTTTTAAGGGGGCTATGTAGCAAGGAAAAAGTAGTCCGCCGGGTTACTCCAGCGTGGGCTAGGGGTCTGACCATGCTTGGTAGAAATACTCATATCAGGAAAAACATTAATGATTTCTAATATTTTCGCGAATACTATATACGATATATTTAATAATTCAATTTACGGTTTTTATCGCGTTTCATTTAACTGAGGTCTTCTGATGCCCTGATGTCATAGTAATTCCAAAGCTATCTTTTTATTATATTATATATTTTTATCTTTCCTACCCGGGGTACAAGCTGGAACATTCCTTTGTGCCACGGGCCGGGGTTTGTGTATACGTCAGAGAGGATATATGTTCTCAACGCCTCGGCAGCCTTGAAGGTAGGGACCTGTCCATCCTTTGGCTACGCATAGACAGCGACGACCACCCACGCGTCTATGGGTGCCTCTATAGGTCCCACAGCGGTAATACCGAAACTGACCGACTCATCGACCACATCCAAATGGCGGCAGATTCCGTGCTACAGCAGATCCCATCCGCAGAGATCGTGGTACTCGGCGACTTCAACACCCACCACGCCGAATGGCTACGCTCTCGAACCACTGATTATGCGGGGAGATCTGTTTTCGACTTTGCCTTGGCATATGATCTGACACAACTGGTTACTTCGCCAACGCGGGTTCCAGATGTGGAGGATCATACACCTTCCCTGCTGGATCTTCTGCTGACCTCTCATCCGGACGGCTATGTGGTTTCCGTCGATGCCCCTCTGGGATCTTCGGACCACTGCTTGATCCGGAGTAAAGTGCCTATCATGTGCCCATTGCGGTCGCGATTTGCAGGCTGCCGCCGTGTGTGGCACTTCAGGTCAGCGGAATGGGAAGGGATGCGGTCTTTCTTTGCATCCTACCCATGGGGGCGGGTTTGCTTCTCGCTGGATAGTCCCGACGTCGTTGCCAATTCTGTCGCCGATGTGGTACTTCAGGGAATGGAACTCTTCGTTCCATCCTCTGTGGTGCCCATCGGTGGTAGATCTAAGCCTTGGTTTGGTGGCACTTGCAGAATGGCATCTCGCCAAAAGCAGCAGTGTTACCAGGCCTGGGTTAATGCATCGGCGTCTCGGGATTCAAAATCTAGCGATTTTAAGAAGAAGTACAACTCTGCCTCCAGGTCCTTCAAAAGAGTCATTGCTGCGGCAAAGTCTGAGCACATTGGCAGAATTGGTGAGAAACTAGTTCGTCTTCCTTCCGGAACACGTGCGTTCTGGTCCCTCGCCAAGGCTGTCCAAGGGAATTTCTGTCAGCCATCACTACCATCTCTGCACAGGGAGGACAACTCGCTGGCCCATGACGCAAAGGAGAAAGCCGATCTTCTAGGTTCTCTTTTTGCGTCCAACTCGACTCTCGATGACAGGGGGAACTCACCGCCGACCATCCCGTGCAATGAGTGCTCTATGCCGGACATCCGGTTTTTTCAGAGCTCAGTGCGCAAAGCACTCCTCTCCCTGGACATCCAAAAGTCGAGTGGGCCTGATGGAATTCCCCCTATTGTGTTGAGGATGTGTGCTCCAGAGTTGGCACCGGTCCTTACGCGTCTTTTCCGGTACTCCTACTCTCTAGGCGTCGTCCCGAAGGCATGGAAGACAGCTTTTGTGCACCCGATCCCTAAGAAAGGCGACCGCTCAGATCCGTCCAACTACAGACCGATCGCCATCACCTCCTTGTTCTCCAAAATAATGGAATGCATTATAAACTGCCAGCTCCTGAGGTACCTAGAGGAGCACCAGTTGATTAGTGACCGCCAGTACGGCTTCCGTCGGGGTCGCTCAGCTGGTGATCTTCTAGTGTACTTCACTCATCGATGGGCGGAGGCAGTAGAGAGCAAGGGGGAGCTACCTGGCAGTTAGTTTGGACATAGCGAAAGCCTTTGATCGGGTCTGGCACAAAGCGCTTCTCTCGAAGCTTCCTTCATATGGGCTTCCCGAGAAATTGTGCAATTGGGTCACTAGTTTTCTCACAGACCGGAGCATCAAGGTCTTAGTTGACGGTGCATGCTCGGAATCTAAGTCTGTGAACGCTGGTGTCCCACAAGGCTGTGTGCTATCGCCAACCCTGTTTCTTCTGCATATCAATGATATGTTACAGATTAGTAACATTCATTGCTATGCAGATGACAGTACTGGTGATGCCTTATACACAGGCCGTACCAATATTTCTCGGGAACACGTCGACGAGCACCGGAACAAACTTGTGTCTGAAGTCGAGATTTTGTTAAGACAAAATCTCGGACTGGGGCCGACTAAATTTAGTCGAGTTCAACCCTAACAAGACACAAGTTTGCGCGTTTACCGCAAAAAAGAAACCCTTCGTCGTATCACCTCATTTCGAGAGCACTCCCCTTGTTGCCTCAGCCAGTATCGGAATCCTTGGCGTCGACATATCGAGCAACGTTCAATTTCGCGGTCACTTGGAAGGGAAGGCCAAATTGGCCTCCAAGAAGCTTGGCGTGCTCAGTAGAGCGCGACAGTACTTCATGCCGGCCCACCGCTTGCAACTTTATAAGGCGCAGGTTCGGCCGCACATGGAGTACTGTTCTCATCTCTGGGCGGGGGCACCCCAGTGTCAGCTCCTTCCATTTGACCGCATTCAGCGAAGAGCGGCTCGAATTGTCGACGACCATGTCCTATCTGATCGGCTTGATCCCCTGGCTTTGCGAAGAGATGTTGCATCTCTTTGCATTTTTTACAAGATCTACCATGGGGAGTGTTCCGAGGAATTGTTCGGATTAATTCCAGCCGCTGAATTTCACCATCGCACCTTACGGCATAACCTCAAATTCCATCGTCACCACCTTGATGGTTGGCATTCCACCACAGTGCGTTTTTCGCGGAATTTTCTGCCACGCCAAGTGCGCACTTTATGGAATGTTCTGCCGTCAGCGGTTTTTCCGGACCGATACAACTTAGGGACCTTCAAGAAAAGAGCCTATTCCTTTCTCAAAGGCCGGCAACGCATCTGCTATTCCTCTGGTATTGTAGGTGTTCATGGGCGGCGGTGATCACTTACCATCACGTGAGCCACCTGCTCGTTTGCCTCCTATTGTATAAAAAAAAAAAAAGCTACTAAGTGTCGTGAAGTCTTGCAGTGGCGAAGAGTCCAAAGCCAAGAATACCACTCTCGAAAAACCTTGGGTAATAAATAGTTAAACGCGAAATCCGTAAATTTCTTCTTTCTTTTCAGCCTATCACTAGTCCACTGCTGAACATAGGCCTCCCCCATAGATTGCCACAAAAGTTTGTAGCTCTCATTTTGGGGGGGAAAAATTAGTTTAAATAAAACAAATTTAGTTTATTAAATTTAGTTTTAATAAAACAAAAAAATTTGTTCAACAGTGGATTTTACAGCCTGTTATGATGATAAAAATGTGTATATAATAAATTTACATTTTCAATTCTTCGTATAGAAAGGATCTGCATTGATCTTAAAAAATATAAATAAAAAAAAGTGAATAGAGGAATGACTCGATTCTACGATAAATCAATCGAATATTATATTTTAGCTAATAGCAGATAGCTCTAAATCTGACTCCGTCCACTTTCATGCCGTAAAAATTAATTCAAAGGATCAATCATCGTTTGTCGCCTCTATTGGACGCAATTCTCCTCTAATTTTTGAGTCGGAGAAAGACCGGTATGCTCTTATGCTGCTCTAGTGCAGGTTGGTAGATTTCTCATTATTTCGAAATCTTTTTTTTAGATTTACAGGTTTCCTACAATTTTTTCTCAAATCCGGGAACCGTTGTTCAAGGAGGTACTAATGTTTAAATCGAGAGCCAGCTCCGTCGCTACATTTTTCTTCGGCCTGTTAATGGTCAACTGGTGGATAAAGGCCTCTCCCAAGAATGGAGCCTTTGCATCCATAATCCCCACGCTTGGCAGGCGGATTGGTGAGAACAGGACGCCTCGCACGCCAGACGTTACAAGTCCGTGTATTTTTGTTTTGGCAGTCCTGTCGCAGCCGCGAGATATTCTAGGCATTTCCCACAGTTTTCTCTTATGGCACCCACGGAATGAAATCCCTCTCATTTTTTCATGCATGGCCACCACATGTCTTTGTCGTTTGTATACAAGTTTTTGTTGTACAATTTCCTGTACAACAAATCATATCATAGACCTTACTTACCTTTTAAAGCATCACGTAATTATGATAAATGTAATAATTTTAACTAGATAGGAATTATCAAAACGTTATCCTTCGACAACAACATCCTTAATAGAGCGTATCGGACGGGGAGGGAGCGGCAACACACGGGCGGGCGTGGGCGCCCTTGTCCTTGTGGCAATCGATAGGCGCGCGCCCTGGCGGCTCAGCTGAGCCCTGCCACGTACGTAAACATCTAGCTCTGTAGCCATTGCTGTTCGCATTTTTTTAATTCTCCGGGTAGTTACGGTATATTTATAGAACTTAATGCTACAAAAATATTGCTATGTATAAAATGCGGGAGCGTGTTTGGTAATCTTAATAATAATCGCTGCGAGGAACCGTTTAAATAAATTAAGTTATATTCAACGTAATTTTTGTTGTACGTAGGTACTGTGAGGGGGATTTTTTAAATGTTTACGTTTTTGACACTAACGTAAATATTTTATGAAAGTTCTAGACTTTGTACCTTTATACTCGTACCTATATTTTGAAATGCTTAGGAAGATGAAAACAAAATGAGAAATGAATTAATAAATCATCAGCTTGTATACAGTCCACTGTTGGACAAGGGTAAGATTATTCCGCTAGCTATCGGAGCAAATGCTTAAACGTCACCTACGAGATTTATTTATTGATAATTTATTGTATTCGTCTTAATTAAAAGGGTAACAAAGGGCGGACTTAATGTCTATTAGGCATTCTCTCCCAGTTAACTGTAGGCGTGGAGAAAATTGTGAATGGTGCAATAATAGAAAATATGAAAATTACTTTATTAAGAACTATCCGAAATTAATAATAATATAAACATGGAAGAGATTTGGAGTTTCGATTCTCCAAAGCAGCTAAACGGCAGAATAAATTGATTTTTAAAGTGACGTAATAAAATTTGCAAATTAAATAGTATGGATTTCTTTATTTAGTACGAATTTGTGTATGTTTTATTCTTCGTCCGCGTGGAAATAGGTTTTTAAATATTCCGTGGCAACTACTTGATTTAGATTTATTGAATTTAGGAATAAAAACTGTGCTGTTTCCAGGATGCGAGCTATCCTTGTGCCAAATTGCGTTAAGATCGGTTCAGCGGTTGAACCGTGAAAAGGTAACAAACAGACAGAGGGACAGAGAGAGTTACTTACAAAAAAACATTCAATCACGCCTTTTTCCCATATAAGAGGAAGGCAGAGGCCACTCACGTAGCCCACTAACCCCGAACTTTAGCATTTATAATATTAGTATAACTCCGTATATTTCGCCACGCTTAAAAAAGGGAAACTTACTCGTATTTATTTTAAGCAGATAACAGACCCGTCAGAGAAAATATGTAAAAAAATATATCCATACTAATATTTATTTAATTATTTATTTTATTTAACCCTTTTTTGCCTCCTTTACAATAAAAGGCTACAAAGGGCGGACTTAATGCCTTAAGGTACTTTCTCCCAATCAACCCATGGTGTGGTGAGATTTTAAACAGGTGCAGCAATAAAAACCAGCTGAAGATAGAAAAAAAGCCTAAGTAACTCATAAAAAAGGATAAACTGACTCAGACAATAAAAAGGAATGATAAATTTGGAATAAAAGCCTCTACTTATTATACATGTATATATACAACTGAACTTAATATATATAGAATATGTATTATAAATGCGAAAGCAACTATCCCGGAAACTCAAATAGTTCCCACGGGATTCTCAAAAAACCTAAACCCACACAGGCGAAGACGCGGGCATCACCTAGATATTTTTAAACAGTTTAAACATTACTGTTTTCGTAAATGGTTTGGTATTCACATATAAAATATATTCTTGAAACAATGGGCGAAGAAAATACTTTACTATTAATGCTTCGAAATATAATTTATTCTATTTAATATCATAACAGTGAGTGTCCAGTCTCTGACTACCCCTTATGGGATTACAGTCGTGATCTTATGTATGTATGTATGTAATATCATAACATTCCACTTATAGCAGTCACACCATACTGTGACGCCATAACTAGTTATTCGTAATATAAAAACAGCGAGTCACATGGGACTAAAAAATGCCAAAGAACTAATAAAAACTAGTATGTGTGTAATATCAATTAGACAGTAGAACACAAAATAGGTTTTGTTAAGAAATAATAAATGGTTCCTATGGACGTAAAGTGCAAAATATTTTATGCATTTGGTTATTTTTCCTTATCGTTTTTTCTTAGAATCATTTAAAATTTGTGTCTTGTAATATCACGAGTAATGTATTATTTCGTGCCTATTAATGAATTTAATTTTAGTTAGTGAATTTATGTAACAATGCGTCTCTATTAGACGCATTGTTACATAAATTAACTATTAAGTTATTGACTTAAGAAATACCATAGTTACTGCCGTTAAAATAAATGTATCTATAGGTATATTTCAAGCCATCCCCTGTCTCTGCAACTACAAACTAATTACGATTTGCATAATGAGGAAATATATTTTTTTCTAAATTATATAATTGCAATATACAATTCAAGAAAATGAATGATCGAGTTTTACTCGCTCTAGATAAAAAGTTATATTAAAATGTTTGAAGTCGCGTAAAATTTCCAATAGTGAGTATTAATTTGAGAGTAATTTGTCTTTTAACAGCCTGATGCGATGGTATTTTTAACATAATTTTTTTTTAAAATTTCAATGAATGTTGCTTCGCAAACAGAACCAACTTACGATAAGTCAACAACTAAATCATAGGTTTAAAAAAAAATACGATCAGTGAATATCTGGGACCATTTGTGATTTGAGCGATTAAAAAATAAATTTTATATATCAATATTTTATCTTTTAATGTTATTTTAATTTTTGCCGTTAGGTGTCCGGCAGAGTAGAATAGCACCTGCCTCTTCCCTGCCGAGGTGTCGTAAGAGGTGACCAAGATATTGTACGGACAGCCTTTACTCGTGCAGAATAACATCATAGTATGCAATGCTGTCACTATACTGCTCGTGGGAACGCATCGGTGAGTCAGATTTGGCGACGGGGTTCGCAACCCGTCACGTTTCGTTTCACGCGGGGGCCAAAAGTGGGCTACATGTTTAGCCTCTGCCTACTCCTTATAAAGGAAAAAGGCGTGACTGTATGTATATTTGTTCAGATGTTTCAGGAAGATGCTGCTGCCCATCTCCTAGTTTTAATTTTCCCTCTGTCGACTTTTACGACACCCACGGGATGAGATGGGGTGTTAGATTCTCTTAAGCCGCTACCACACGGTAAAGCAATTTATGGTCATTAATTCCTCATCAGCACATTGTGTCGGGAATTATTCCATGTGAAGAATTAGGAGCTCCTACTTTTTTATTAGTGCTTGTGCAGACACTAATATTACCCAGTATAGATTACGCGGATGTTTTGCCCAGATCAGAGCCAAAATCTTATTAACAAGCTGGATGGCCTCCTTAATAACTGTATCAGATTTTTTTTATAGGAAAGAGTTACGAGACTAACAAATTGTTCACGTGATGGTAAGTGCAACGTCTGCCTATTACATAGGCTATGTCACCCATAACATTTCTGGGTAGCACCAAACTGCTCGTCAGCCTGAGACATCAGTTCTTAAGTCTCATATGCTCGGCAATTACACTAACAATCAGTGCCTTTCAAACAGAAACATACTGTTTGCACAATACTGCTTCACGGCAGAATAAGTGTCAGTGCGGTGGTACATACCTAGAAGGAATCCTACCTAATAAACCTACTAATTTTTTCAGTTTTACTTGTTCTTTTCTCTATTTTAAATTATCCGTCTTCACTTTCTTATCTTAAAGACAAATTTCGGTGTCCTTATTCCCATGACATGGCTTCGATTTACCTCTAACAATAAGATATTTGTTCCTTCGTACTTTTTCTTTGGTAAGTCCTTCACGGTACATGTTGTTCTGATTTGGAGCTCCTTGCTCGATTTCATCAGATAAGTGCCCAGTAAATATTCAGACAGTTGGTTCGTGAGCACTTTTTAAAGACACCTATTGATGTATGATATCGATAGCTTTGTTCTACCGTTCTGCTACCGTTCATGTTTTTTGTATTTCCCATTTTTATATTTTATTGTATTGTTCTCTTGTTCTTTAATAGCATTATTGTATACATGTATTTTGTATTTATACATGTATTTATTTTATCATATATTATGTACCTTGCCGTGTGGTGGCGGCTCGTTAAAAGAATACTACCACTCCATCTCATCCAATGGATCTCGTAAAAGGCGAGTAAGGAATAAAACTGCACTGTGCACCTAATAGCGCATGGTGGCGATGGGCTCACCACCTATCACACCAAGTGCATTATATTGTTTTGGAGAAACGTGGATTGTGGCAGTCATCTGCTTTTGCAGTCTCTGACTACCCCTTATGGGATACAGTCGTGATCTTATGTATGTATGTATGTACCTTCACAAAAACATACAGAAACGAAAACGTAGAAAAAACTGTAGAAATTAAGGTCTATGCGCGCGGCTTTAATTTGCATTTTGGTCATCATTATTTTCATTCTTGGTAGTTTAAATATTTCTCTTAATCCATACTTGATATTATGCGAAAGTAATCTCTGTCCCTTGGTCTGTTCGATAGCTTTCCACGGTTCAACCGGTGAACAGATCATGACGAAATTTGGCACAGAGAAAGATGACATCCTGGAGACGGACATACAACACTTTTAATCCCAGAACATCAAGTAGTTTCCATGGGACGGTTTAAAACACCTAAATTCACGTGGACGAAGTCGCGGGCATCAGCTAGTATATAATAAGCATAATTGTTTGTAAAAATTTCATTGTTCTCAACACAAAGACCATATTTCATTCTTTGTAGAACTCTTAAGAACAAAAGACACTTTTAGTAGTACTGTAACTTGGATCGCTTATAGAAAATATAAAGAAATACTTCAAAGACATCATTTCAAATTCTTGTGGTCATTATTGTTATTTATCTAAACAACTTGCAATAGAAATGCTTCCATTCACTTTTTCATGATATTAAGATGTTGCGATATATTATCTGATCAAATTAAATTGAAAACAACGTATGATCTAAATAAAAGTCGACTAGGTTAATATCCCAAATAATTCTTCAGCAGAATACTGATGTCACATATTTTTATGAAAATCTTTTAAGCTATTTGTTGAACATAAACATTACTATGTAACGCTTGCGCTATTTAATAAAATATGCCATAAATTTTTAAATATTTTAAATTTAACTTGAAAAAATTGTGTAATTTCAGAATTCTTTTTGTATACATTATGTTATTACTGGTGGTAGATTCCTATGCGGGTATCCGTCTAGTAAGGTACCACCCCAGGCCAGTTATTCTACCGTAAAGCAGTAGTCTGCAGACATTGCTGAGTTTCGGATTGAAGGAAACTGAGAACTAGTGTAATCACTGGGCTTGTAGGACTTAAGTACTCATGTGTCCTGGGTGACGGGCACAGTGTGGTGCCACACAGAGATGTTCTGGGTGACACAGCATTTGTTATGGGCAGACGTTGCACTTACTATCCGGTGAATGTTTTGCTCGTCTCGTCCCTTTATTCAATAAGATTTTTTTTAATAAAAGATATGCGGTAACAGAACTCATCCAATTCCTTTTCTGCATACTCCAGGGTCGAAAGAAACAAATGTACGTACAAATGGGCACTTGCTTGTAAAATACATGTTTTTTTTGTATGTCCAAACTAACATCTCCGTGCTAGTTAATAAAAAGAGGTCGCCATAGGTACCAGTTTCAATATGGGTGAATAACCTCAATGTAATTACATTTCTGCGAATCGCAGCTAGGTCGTTTTAAACTTATTACTGCGAGCCTTTTACATGTGGTTAGTTGAGGAACAAGAATACCAGAAGAACATTTTTGATCATCTGTAAAACGTCTATTTGTTTTCGTTTTACACAATATTATAAGATTTGATATATATAATAATTTATAAGAAATTTAACACATACAGTACTATAGAAACATTCGTCATTTCTTAGCTTATGTGTTAAATACAATCTAGTAATTACTAACTTGTATTTGTATTGTAATTGCAATAAATTCTACTTAAAATGTAACTGTCAAGCAGACCTGAATGTTTTAAAACAAAAGTTAATAGAGTTAGGCGTTACTTTGCGGAAATCCATTATAGTAAAGGAGAGAAAGTTAACTTGCTAAGATCCGCATGCAAAATGTAAAATGGTGTGTATTACCTAGTTTTGAAGAGCATCGCCTGCCCTCTCTCAACAGCGTGCACAAGAAAACCAATACCGCCACCGGGAGCCGCCACCGGGAGCCGCCACCAGATACCCTCCACCACTATAACACTAACACTAACACCACTGAAGTCGAGAACACGACACGTGTTTCACCTCAAAACGAGGGATTATCATATCAAGTGATATTGACTCTACGACAGTCAGCCGCCGAGTCAGTCGACAAATGAATGATTAAAACAAAAGATTATTGAAATGTTTCAACAATATTCATTTACAATGTTCCAAGATTTAGATTACGTATTAGAAAACATTAGAATACGTATTTTTCTAAATTATACAAAGTCTTGCCAAACTTCTTTTGCGATTACTTTAGAATAAGTATGTATGTTAATGAGCTTGAATGTAACATCCATACTAATATTATAAATGCGAAAGTAACTCTCTTTGTCCCTCTGTCTATTTGTTACCTTTTCACGGTTCAACCGCTGGACCGATCGATGATATTTGACGAAATTTGGCACAGAGATGGCTTGCATTCTGAGGACGGACATAGCATACTTTTTATGCCGGAAAATCAAACAGTAATTTAAAAAGTCAATATCCATGCGAACAAAGTGCAGGCATCATCTAGTATAATATAAAACCAACCACCGACTCACAGATCAACGATATATTTAATGAAAACACGTGTAAAATAATAAATACTAATAGGTCCTGTACATTTTGTTTACTATAACAAGTTTTTGTCCCTTTTGTTCACGCACATAAGTTTTAGCTTTAAAATTAATAAGTTTATGTCTATCTTACCTTTCACGTTGCCTCGACGGAGGTAAATCTACCGACAAATTATTTCTGAAAAGATGTAATTTTAGTAGTAAAATAAATATCTCGCAATTTAAATCAATGATTGTATTTTTTATTTTGTGGGCGGCGGCGTCTGATCCCAGTCGGTCGATAGAGGGGCATGAAGATGGGACGCCTACGTAGATTCATCCCCCTTCATTCCCCGCTCCCGTTAGACCCCTCGCAGCTTCCCCTGACCTACATAGGGATGGGGATACGCTTGCGTACTGTACATGTTCTCAATAAAATAATTAAAGGTGATTATTTGAAATAAGTTCAAATGGACAAAAGGTGTTCAGTCCGCCATTACGTGTAAGTTATTTTCTGCGAATTTGTTACGTAAATATACGATATCTAATTATAAAACTTAAGTTTATAAACGACTTGCTGACCTGACTTGGCTTCGCACAGAATTTATTGTTTACTAAGTTTATTTTTGGTTTAAGTTGTTTATTAATTAATTATAATATACTGGATTACAATATTATTCTATGCAACTAGCGATCCGCATAACTGAAGTGCTGAGATTTATAAAATGTATTTTAATATTAAATATACTTTTATCCTTTCTATTCCAAATGGATTCAGGCATGCATTTTAGCTTCCTAAAAGTGAGATCTTTTAAAGCTGATCAGAAGTCTTAAGATAAAACCTATTTTTATCGGATAATGTGTCGAGACGAGCAAAACGCTCACCTTATGGTAAGTGCAACATCTGCTCATAACAAATGCAATGTCACCTAGAACATTACGCAGTAGCACTACACTACGCTCTTCCCCTGAGACATCATGTCTTAAGTCTCACATGCCCAGTGATAGAACTAGTCATCTCATCATCATTGAACTAGTCAGTCATCTTCACACCGAAACACAGTAATGTTTGCACGCTACTGCTTCACAGCAGACTATACAAATGGCCTTCGCGGTAGTACCTATCTAGACGGATTCCTGCATAGGCTTATAGACTGCTACATACACCTTACACAAACACTTTCTCAATATATTAAATCAATTTTATTAAGGAATTACGTAAAGTGGGATCGGGCGACGATGTAGCAATGCGTCAAAAAGCTAGTACTTGAAGCAAATTCTATAGAAAACTAAACTTTAACACTTACACATTAAGCTCAAAAACGTATGCTTTGGATTATTGACGCGCAAATTGTATAAAAGCTTTTCGTTGGCTTCCGTTTATTACATTTGCTTCCGTTCTCCTCGCCTAGTTGCAAAATATCCTGCTTTGCCAGAACTTAATGAAGTTGTTGAATAGTTTCAATAGATATAGCATTTTACACCAGTATGAATAAGGCAAACAAAGGGTTCGTAACATGCGGATGTGCGGGCTCTTAGGAGAGTATCAAATGGATGAGTCCTTAGAGTATTTGCAACTAAGGTACAGGGACGAAATATGATTCTTATGTTATTTTTTACCTATTTAAGTTTATTTAAAAATTTACAGTCATCAAAAGCAACACGATTATACAAATACTATTTTATTCCAAACATTTGGAAACTCTAAATACCTATTTACTTATCAAGTTGAATTTATATGTACTTGTGTGAGATGACACGTTGTTTCGGAACGCAACAAGTACATTTATAGACATGACCTGTCAATTTATCAGGATAAACACTAGGGGTTCTTTACTTGTTTATTGGCCTTAGATGTATTTTTTGATAAATATGAATAATTTAGTTTAGTTTAGTTCAGTTTGGAGCCGTGTGGTGGCGGCTCGTTAAAAGAATACTACCACTCCATCTTACCCAATGGATCTCGTAAAAGGCGAGTAAGGAATTAAACTGCACTGTGCACCCAACAGCGCATGGTGGCGATGGGCTCACCACCTATCACACCAAGTGCATTATGTGATGTTCTCCTAGCCGATTTCGACCACGGCGACAACTTCCGAATACTGTCGAGAGTCATCAACTGCGAAGGAGATATTATAGTGCCACAAGTGTACGCGCAAGCCAGAGGCACTCACTCGTCCCAACCTACTCGCGCCCGATGTAACGCTGATGCGATAAGATCGGAGGTAGGCTAGGATGCAGTGTCAGAAACACGGGGACAATCACAACACAACCCGATCCGAAAATCAACAATTTATGTTTTAGCACAAATGTTGGCTCCGGCTGGGATTCGAACCCAGGACCCGCGGCGTAGAAGACAGGTAGTCTGACCACTAGGCCACACGGCCGTCAAGTGCATTATATTGTTTAGGTGAAACGTAAATTATACTAATTTCATAACATTTCATACATACAGCAAGTCATTTCTTCATTTGTTAACAATGCTCTTTTTAATATAATAATATTAGACTCCAGTCACTTTAAATTATTTAATCTTACTGTGGCGGTTACAATTTTACAATATTTTGTATTCGTTTTATATATTAGAAGTACATATAGTAGATTCAGTGTGCATGATTTTTAATATAACACCGGTAGCGACAAATTAACTTAAAAATCAACCGTTGTTTTAGGGTTAAATTTTTAATTTTAATGCTCCGTTCCGTTACTATTTTTTTTAAATGAAACTATTCTTCACGTTACTAAGTATCTAGATAGATAATAAAACTTGAACAATTTTCAAGACATTGACCACGACGGAAAACTATCAAAGCAAAAACTTCCGTCCATATTGATTTTTGTTAAGTAGGTACCTATATCAATGTGTACACCTACATAATGTCACTTTATTATTTGTCTTACAAGTAACTTAAAGTTATAATAACTTACATTTACTTCAGTCAACAACTAGATAGATACGTGTCCTTGAAACCAAAGATTGGTTTGAATGAGCTTAACTTTTTTTAAATAGTAATTGTGTAGCAGTAACTTGTAAGTCAATTCAAATTACTTACGGACAAAGCGACTTGCAATAATCAAAATATCGACATACAATTATGATAATTAATAGGAATAGCAGTTTATGTCATGTGCATTTTGTCTAGTGACTATAGTGAAGGGAAGTTTATTATTACGAGTATCTATTTTAAGTAAGTTTTGATGCGAGGCCCACATGTTAAAAACATAAACATATGAATGTTTATTCACATAATAAAAAAATATAAACTAACTTGTACAGATGATTAACGTTCAGCGCGATGACGTAAGCGTAAGGCACGTAATGAGCAGCGTAAGGTGAATTGACCAATTATGCTATATTACACGTTAGTATGAACACTAGTTGTCTATTGTAATAGCGAACAAATTGAAATAAACCTGCCTACGCGGACGCCTGTTGTTTATACATCGCGGTCCCCCGAACAGTGTAGATGCAATTTTATTTGTGAATTGGACTTCCACTGTTACAATTATGTAGCTATAGCTATATTTAGTATGCTTCCCTTAACACAAACAGGCAGAATACCATTGTTCGGTGCGTCAAGTAAATATACTGGCTAGCGCGTTCGAGTTTTAAAACAATATGAACATTACCTTGACTATCTCGGCTCCAGGATTGGTAACACTCGCGACGTGAATTGCGCATTTATCCCTCATAGAAGCTGTTTCCAGAAAGAGGGCGCAAATGGAAGACCAGCCGACGCGGCGGCGCGCGGCAGAATCGTGCGGCCTCGACCTTGGCCGTCAAACCAGCGCATGCGTCTCGCGTCGCCCCCCGTCGCTCCTCCACCAATTATGTCATTATATTTGCTGTTGTTGTGTTTCCAAACACAGACGCGGTCCGCTGGAGATGGATCCAGATTTTACCATGTTTGCTCTCAACGTAATAAATAGCGTTTTACCAAACGTAATCCATATAAAATTGTTTTAGTTAATGGGAGCGAAACTAAATGTTCTAAGATCCGCGTTCAAAATTAAAATACCAGACTCTCCTCATTCAGTTATAATGTATGTACTTCCTCTATCTTACCACTCAGCAACTAAATTAGTTGGTCTCATTGCTTTAATGTATTTCCGCAAAGTAGTGCCTACCTATTCCATCAACTTAAATTCTAAACAAATATAATTAATAGTTATTACGTTTATCAGCAGCGAATACAAAGTAAGTAATGAATTATTACTATAGAGTTATACCTTACTCATGTAAATAAAGTATTTACTAATAATAGAAACAAGTCGTAATAAATTTAAAAAATTCTAACATCACGTGGTTTTGTCACATGACGTAAGCACATCGTTGATTTACCTGAAGTATCAAAGTAAACTAGAATAGTCTGAAACTGTCCTAAATATATATAAGTAATATGTCATCAACTGAGAATCGATTGAGATTTATAATGATCGATATAATATATAAGTATTTAATAATATTGTAAAACAAGTAAATCACTGTTATCTATTTTGATTTATAATTTATTGGTACCTACATTAAGTAAAAATCTTGAACTCATAGTGTATTTCTATGTCTAATACATTTAAATACACTATGAGATCAATATTTTATTTTATGGTTATTACTTATTAGCCTTGTAGAAAATTGTTTTAATTACTTTCCGATTTAAATTAATGTAACTATCAATTTTTAAGACGCGACATAAAAAAAACAGTAGCGTCATCTATAAACGATTCTTCTAAAATTACGGAACCATTGTATACAGAATTTCACAAATGGCTTAAGCACAATCGCGCTAGATGGCGCAATTTATGTTTATAAATAATAATAGCAGTAAGCTGCCATTCAAAAGTTTAAGCATTATTCTCTACGGTCATATAGAAATATAGATCGACATCGAAATCATTAGAAAAAACTTTAGGTGAATCAGATGTTTTTGAAGATAAATAATGATTTACATTGGTAACCCATTTAGACGATTATATAATTCACAATTGTGACATCTACCGTTTCGATCAGTAACGTAATAAGTTAATAATGAATAAGTAAGTAGATTAATAATGATTACTTGATTGACTTAATGTTAGAAAATTACGCAATTAGTATTTTGTTTTGCGGATCACAGTAAAGATTCGAAATAAAGTATTTACGCATACTCAATTTTTGAGGAAATATATAAAGTATATTTATCAAAAAAAAAATACAAACATATAACTTCCTCGTTTTTTGAGGTCTGTTAAAAATAGAGTAAGATAGGTTACTATAAATAACCCTAACTGTGCTGCACGAAATCTTTTTCTCTATCTAATTTTTAACTTTTAATATCATAACATTATTGATGAATGGGCGGAGGGTTTTTTATATAAACTATAGTCAATGTGGGGAAGTCCGGCATACTTTACTAAAATTTAAATTCGATTGAACCTAATTAATGGATTGGAAATGATGAATAATATAGTCATTCTATATTTTGAGCTACAAAAACTCGGTGTGCAGACGGACTTTCCGTGCAGCTTGAACTGCACGGAAAGTCAAGTCCGTCACTAGACGGACCACTACCACTAGGTAATAAAACCAAAATTTGCAAGTCAAATCTCATGAAAATAGTTTCTGTCCATGGCGTTGATGATTGATATATGCCATACGTACTTATCAATAATGTTGCGTACCAAAGTTATCGCAAATTTTCTAAATTTTAGGGTAATACCGGCATAACTTATGGCCCAAAGAGATTGTAAACATTTAAAAAAAAGTTAAATTTTTATCATTATATTTAAAAAAAGAATTCTATAACTTGTTAAAAAGATGAGTAGTAAATAACAAATACAATGTTGAACTTTTAGTATAAAATAATACTTTTAAGAAGTAACACAGGTCACTCGTATCCTGATATACATATCCTCATGCATCCTAGACGGTCTTTCAGGTTATTTCGAAATTAAAGTAATATAAGCGATTTAAACATTCGAAATGCCATTATGAATGCTTTAATTACTTACGTTACTACAAAACTTCCAGAAAATCCTACAATTTTCCACTTTTCTCTTTATTTTCCTATGAGAAGTCAAGTTCCAGTTCAAAACGAGAGAAGAAATGGCGGGCCATTTTCACGCCATAAATCTGCTGTAATCGATATCTTTGATTCTCAGTTCGAGCTAGCATCACAATTTTATTAATATTTTCCATTAGTTAATAAGTGTTTATATACTGAACAGTTATTTTAGAGTGACTAATATTTTTGTTAATTCGTGTTTATTTTATTTTTATTTTAAACAAATTTTAAATATTGCAAGCCTTTTTTTTAATAATAAGTGGCGCTAGTCATCGTTCAATTTCGTGCTAGCAAAATTCAGTGATTATTTAAATTTTATTAGATGCTGTAATCGATGCTTTTTTACATATATATATATATATATATATTTTATTTGGCATCGCGCGGTTTGCGCATATGCCACTGACAAATTAAATAAAATGAAACTTCATAGTTTCACATAATATCACAATAGCTCTTTCGACGTTTCTCCCGCTTTTTTCACTCGTTACACTTATTATTAATTTATGAATGGAAACATTCACAAACTATTTTTCAGTGTCAAGGAACATATTCAAGTATACAATCTTCTAGAAGCAACATTTCAAATTTTTGATCGACAGTAAAACAATAGTTGACTTTTACTGAAGATTTGCTGGACTGATGGAGACAAAACGAAAAGCACAATATTGGTCTTGAAATGAATTTTCCAATGACTGTACACTTTCAGGAGCACTTGCTGCATAATAAACTATCAATATTAAACATCAAAACTCCAAATATACACAGAAATTACATAATTAAATAAAATCACTACCACCACTTTTCGAGTTGCCGCCAAAAGTCAATTTTTATATATTGTGGTTTGCATCTTTCTAATAAAGGATTGCAATTATTAAAAAAATAACAAATAATAAAATAAACTTGGAGCAACTTGCAAGAAGAACCAAGTTTTTTTAAACAAATACGATCAAATACTTCACACATCGAAGGTATGTAACATATATTTTACGAGAACCACTAGTATTGACAGGTGTCCCGATTTGCGCGGGACGTCTCGGTTTTAATGGTTCATTCACCCTTAATTGGGACGCCAAATGTCGAGAATTTTTACAGTTTGTTAAAGTTTTACTTGTTTTGTTCTTGTACTAAGCAATGGTAACATACATACATGACATAAATGATGATTCACCGAAACCTATTTTTAGGGTTCCATACCTCCGAATGGAAAACGGAACTCTTTAGTATCATGCGTGTGTCTATCTGTCCATCTATTACAGCCAATTTGATCTGAACCTTCTGGACCGATGAAGTTGAAATTTGGTCCGTGTCATCACAGAGATACATATGGTATTTTTGTGTCCCAAACACGGACGTGTGACGTCGACAAATGAATCTTAAATATGGGGACACTTGGAAAATTATTTATCAAATCAGATTTTTTTTTAATTGTATAAAGTGATGAAACGTAAGTGCAACGTCTGCCCATAACAAATGCCGAGTAACCCAGAACATTTCTGTGTGACACCACACTGTGCCCATCACCCTGAGACATAAGTTCTTAAGTCTCATATGTGATCACATATGAGTCTCCCAGTGATTACGCTAGTTCACAGTGCCCTTTAAACCGCAGAAATTCACGGCAGAATACCTGGCCCTGGGGTGGTACCTACCTAGACGGATTCCTGCATAGGAATCCTACCACCAGTAAACAAAAGTGACACATCAAATGACACGGCTTACCATGAGATAATTTTAAAATAAATAGTATTAAAGTTATTTAAGGAAATTGAGCAAAACCACTTCTTATCTCCTATAATTAAAAAAAAAAAATACAAAAACCGGTCTTTCACTTATAGATTACAGTTAAATAATAATTTTCTCAAGATTTGTGCGTGCAAACTTACAAACAAATTTGGGTCAGATTTAAGAAAATAAATAAAATAAGATTTAAAATATGACCCGAAATTTACAGCTTTTAAATTTTGTATTAAAATCCAAGAAATTTGTTTCAGATCTTAAATTCTTTTTAGATTTTGAACTGTTGTAAGAGGCTGAACATCCACTTTGATGAGTGAACTCATCATAGATGATAACCGAACAAATTTCAGGACAACCAATGACGAAAGGCACGCGCGCCGTCTTCTAGGAGCCATACCATTTAGGTATGTACATAACTAGAGTGCAACCACAAACTATATAATGGCAAAACAATGTTAAGGTGAAGCCGTACCTAATGTAACTAAATTTAAAGGCTAGAGACGATGTCTGCATTGTTATGAATAAAAGCTTTTACTTTTTTCTTTCTACAACTGTTTAAAATATTGAAATATTACTCGACACTTTATATGTAGGAGTCATACGTAGGCACCACAACAACGTCAGTTATTCTTCATATTATGTATATTTATTTATTTATATATTTATTAATCTTTATTGTTCCCTTACAAAGAAAGGATACAAAGGGCGGACTTAATGCCGTTAGGCATTCTCTCCCAGTCAACCCATGAAGTGGTGAGATTTTGATTAAGGTGTAACAATAAAAGAACGATATATATATTATATATAGTTACTTCATTGCAATTAAGTAGTGTGCAAGCATGACTGTTTCGGTTTGGAGGGCAAGATAAATAAGGGTTCTGGGTAACACAGCATTTGTTATGGGCAAAAGTGCGCCTCACCGACGCCCGATAGCCACGCCAAGGCTGCCAAAGCCAGTGATAGCACGCCTATCCCGCAACCGCAGGTCGCCCCTGTAGCCTCCCAAGAGACCCCCGCTGCTTCACAGCAGGCCCCCGCTGCTTCACAGCAGGCCCCCGCTGCTTCACAGCAGGCCCCCGCTGCTTCACAGCAGACCCCCGCCGCTTCACAGCAGGCCCCCGCTGCCCCGCGCAATCCTTCGCAGTTCGCTGCACACTCTCGGCGGCCACCGCCTATCTTCATTCGGGCTCTGGACAGATGGCAAGAGCTCACATCGGCCATGTCCAGGTTAAAATATACTGCCGTTTCTACCTCAAACGGCATTAAATTACAGGTGGAGACCACTGAGGTCTACCGCCAGGTAACACGTTACCTGTCGGAAAAAGGTGTATACTTCCACACATACACTCCAGCCGATGAGCGGCAACTAAGGGTGGTTCTCAAGAACCTACCCAAGGAAATCAGCGCGGAAGAGGTCAAAAAAGACCTCATCGCGCAAAACCTCCCCGTCGTCGCTGTACACCGCATGTACAGCGGGCGCACTAAGGTGCCCTATAACATGGTGCTAGTCGCACTTGACCGCTCCCCGGCAGGGAAGCAGATATTTAATCTGCGGACCTGCTGCAACCTTTCGGGGCTCTCAGTTGAGGCCCCACACAAAAACGGCCCTCCCGGCCAATGCCATAAGTGCCAATTGTACGGCCACTCAGCAAGAAATTGCTACGCCCGCCCCAGGTGCGTCAAGTGCCTAGGCGATCACGCCACAGCAGACTGTCCTCGTCCAAAGGACAAAGCTCTGTTAGCCTCCTTCGGCCCGCCTGCCTGCGTACTATGTAACGCAGAAGGTCACACGGCCAACTACCTCGGCTGCCCGAAGGCCCCAAAACTTAAAAGGCCTGCGGCTAAACAGGCCCAAACACAAAGGTACATAGTACCTCCCCCACCACCCTCTGTATGGAGGCCACTTCCGACCCGCGCAACTTCAAACGCGCCTCCTCCGGTCGCGATCACGCGGAACATACCGGCACCTTCACAGGTCGCACCAGTCGCACCCGTCGCAAGCCGACCGGTCGCAGAGAGCGATCTAGACCTCGTCTGTCGCTTCGCCACCGCTTTCAACGGTGCCGACATTACAGCCCTCGCCACGGCTCTCCGAAACACCAACAATAATCCTAATGAGAGGATCGCCGCGGCGGTGCGGTACCAAAGCGTCATAAACGCTATAGTCAATTTTAGGGCATAAAAATGACTCACAACGGCAGAGAGAAACCGCGCTCCCTAAACGTAGCGTTTTTTAACGCTAACGGCTTAAAAAACCAGCGCGACGAAATCTTCAATTTCGTTCGCGATCACCAAGTCGACGTACTACTCGTGCAAGAGACTTTTTTGAAACCACACACTCGCGATCCCAAAATCGCAAATTACAACATCATTCGGAACGATAGAGTTACCGCTGCGAAAGGCGGCACTCTTATCTACTACAAAAAGTCCTTGCACTGCGTACCAGTCGTCACACCGCCACTCAGCCATCTTGAAGCATCGGTCTGTCAGCTAGCCATGACCGGCCACTCCCCCATTACTATCGCGTCTGTCTACTTACCATGTAGAAATGACGCCAAAATCACACGCAGCGACTTCGAAGCACTTCTCTCCCTCGGGAGCTCAACTATCCTTGCCGGTGACTTTAATAGCAAGCACACCCGGTGGAACTCAATAACAACCAACCCGCGTGGGGTGGCCCTAGACTCGCTAGTAGACCTCCTCGACTTCGACGTCCTGGCGCCTACAATACCGACCCACTTCCCGCATACACTGGGACACACGCCGGATGTGCTTGACATAGCCATCCTTAGCAACATAAATCTCGCCATCCGCGATATAGAGGTGATCCACGAACTAACATCTGATCACCGCCCCGTTCTACTTCGGCTAGGACCTTCCGTCCAAGCCTCACCACCCAAAAAAACAGTAGTCGACTGGCAAAAGCTAGCCGAAAAACTTAAGCAAACTTCTCCGCACCTTGATGCGATTCCATCCACCATCAATTCAGTCAGTGACACGAACCTTGCGGCTCATGCACTCACTAGGCACATCCAAACTGTCGTCGAGGATTCCTCGAGACAGGTCCCAGTGGCGGACGACCACCGCTGGATCCTGCCTAACGACATTAGAGACCTAATGAGGCGCAAGAACGCAGCCACTCGCGCTCACGACTTATATCCTACCGTCAGCAATAGAACAACACTACGCACCCTGCAACGTGAGGTCCGAATACGTATGCAGGAGCTCAGAAACGATCGGTGGGATAACAGTCTCATTAACATCGAACCGTCTCACCTCGCCTTCTGGCGACTTCCAAAATCACTAAAAGGAGGCACATCCCGTTCAATGCCCCCTTTAGTACGACCCAACCAACCGCCTGCCTTCCTAGACGAAGAAAAGGCAGAATGTCTAGCTGACAGCCTAAAATCTCAATGCTCCCCAAGCACCTTACCGGTCGACTCCGCCCACGTCGCGTTAGTCGACAGCGAGGTCGATCGGAGGGCTTCTCAACCGCTCCGCGATTCCATACCGCCGGTTAACAGCACCGAAGTAGAGTCTATTATTAAAAACCTCTGTCCGAGGAAATCTCCCGGTCCCGATGGTATCACTAACAAAGTAGTTAAGCTCCTGCCTACTACCATCATTCAGCTATTGGTATTAATCTACAACGCAGCTCTGGCCAACGCAATCTTTCCGAACACCTGGAAAGAAGCAGAGGTCGTAGGGATTCTAAAGCCCTCTAAACACCCGTCCGATCCCACCGCATATCGGCCTATAAGCCTCCTCAAGGCCTTAGGCAAGATATACGAACGCCTACTTCTCGCCCGCTTCAGAGACTTCATGCAGTCCCGAGGGATCCCCATCCACGAGCAGTTTGGATTCCGTGCCAAACACTCATGTACCCAGCAGGTGCACCGCATAACGGAGCACATTCAATCCCGCTTCATACGCGGGCTTCATACCGGAGCGCTCTTCTTCGACGTGGCGAAAGCGTTCGACAAGGTCTGGCACAACGGGCTCATATACAAGTTATATGGACTCGGTGTGCCAGATCGCCTCGTACTCATCATACGAGATTTCTTACGCAGTCGAACCTTCCGCTACCGCGTCGAGGGGGTGCGATCCGAATCACATCCCATCCTAGCCGGCGTACCACAAGGCTCAGTCCTAGGTCCCGTGCTCTACACCCTTTTCACGAACGACATACCGCACACCAGCGGCGTCGAACTCGCCCTCTTCGCAGATGATACCTGCCTATATGTGTCTGGACGTAATCCAGACACTATCTCTAAACGCCTCCAATCCGCAGCCCGAACCCTCGGGAACTGGTTTCGGAAATTGAGGATCGAGGTCAACCCATTCAAAAGTGCAGCCATGTACTTCTCGCGGCGCATAACGCAGCATCTCCCCACAATAGAGTTATTCGATCGTCCAATCCCCTGGGAAAAGACAGTCAAATACTTAGGCGTCCTATTAGACTCGAGACTCAGCTTCGGTCCACATATTAACCGAGTAAGGAACCGAGCGGCGTTCGTACTCGGTCGATTACATCCGTTACTAAATAAAAATAGCAAAATGTCCCTACGTAATAAAATTACACTTTACAAAGCCTGTATTCGGCCAATTATGACATACGCAAGCCCCGTATTTGCGCATGCCTCCCCGCGTCAAATTCACCGACTTCAGGTAATACAAAATCGATTCATGCGTAAAGCCACGGGAGCACCGTGGTTCGTGCGTAATGCTAACCTTCATATCGATTTAGGGCTTCCTACCATAGCCCAATATCTAAAGTTGGCCTCTCGCCGATACTTCGACTCTGCCGCCACGCACCCCAACCCACTGGTTGTCAGTGCCGCCACTTACAACGCCCTCGCGATACACCAAAACTCGACCCGCGGAAAAAGGAGACCGAGGCACGTCCTCGAGGACCCTGACGACGCGACCACTATTGCCCAAGCGCTCTACTCAACACTACACAAACACCCATTATCACCATCATACCGCCCCCGCCGTCGGCGTGGGCGTATCAGACAAAGTTATTCGCGATACCGCCGCATCTCAGGCCGGTTTTCCCCTAGCAGTAGTGTCATAAACAGAAGCGTCGCTGGAGTTTCTTGCGCCATTTCTTCTCCAGCGGAAACGCATTCCGAATTGGTGGTAAACTTATCTAATAATAATCATGGTATTAATAATTATAGTAGTAGTAATATTGCCCTCCCGATTGCAGTAACTGACCGAGCCGAGACCGGCCCCCTTGGGCACCCTCGAGTCTGTTACTCTCGCGAACAGGATGACGGTCCAAGCCGAGGTCCCCTCTCGGGGGCCCTTGCGCCAGTCATCCATAAATAAAGGTTTCGGCTAAGCGCCCTCAGCGCTATGCCACCTTTCAATCCGGCGAAGCTGTAAAAGCCTTCGGGCTAACAGTGACCATCAGTCCTAAAAAAAAAAAAAAAAAATGGGCAAAAGTCGCACTGGTGGTAACCAGGTGAACGTTTTGCGCGTCTCGCGACTTTATACAATAAAAAAAGTTAACAACCTATGAATGTCCCACTGCCGAGCACAGGCTTCCTCTCTTTTTTGATTAGGAGTTAAGAAGAGTTTGTTTTAGTGCGGCTTGGCAAATTTCACATGTCCTTGAATTTTTTTTTACTGAGTTTTCCTCACGATGTTTTCCTTCACCGCTGGGCACGTGGTAAATTAAGCATTTAAAATTTCAGAACAATTTTAGAGGCGCCGGCACCGGTGATAGAACTGAGGTCACTCGCGTACTATGAAATGTGAGGCGACCGCCCGGCCTCTGATCTACCCCGGTTCTGCACGGAAGGCATATAGCTTAGAATTACTGGGCACACTTAATAACTGAAGTTTTAAGGTGACAAGCACAGCGCAGTGTGACACAGAACCTTGGCATTTAAAGTTTTTGTTATACTGCATGTGCATTTATTGTTTAACTATGCCATAAAAGTCAACAAATCAGTATTTGCTCTAACTGACATGTAAATAAAACAATTGACATGTACAGCACAAAGTACAAATTTGGGTATGTTTACATTAGGTTAAAATTGTACAAAAACTAAAACTTGTCTGTGTTGGGTGTTATTCCAACTTCTATTACCTTACATGGAGAAGACACTGACAAGCCTTTCATTCTCATGTCAAAGTCTGGACTTTCCAGAAGCATCAACTATCCTATGTCACATATATTCGTCATTTTCAATGTCCTATACAACCCGGCAGGCTGGGATTAGGGACGATGTGTATATGTCCCAAAAAATATAATGAGCCTCGTAGCGTGATACCTGTAGGAGATATATCCACTTAAAGAATTTAAACTCTGTTACACAGCTGATCGAGGCAATTAACACATTAATTCAATTGGGCGTTTTTCCATTGAGCTGCCATCGAAATAACTCGCAAGTACTAGGATAACATGAAGCTAAGGAAATCTGTTGCGAAGTAAATCTTTTAGTACGACGCCGTAGTAGGGTAAGATAAATTAATGGGAAAAGAAGACGTATTTTGAATTTGTCAGGTTCGGGGCAACGACTTTCTGAGTTAGGGTTGCGTAAAGTTTTACAAAACAAATAATTTAATAGCTTTGTATGGAAATTTTTAGTATTCAATTTTGTCATTAAACCTTCACTGTTGTGTTTATCAGATCAAAGTAGCATGGGTAGGTGCCGGGATGTTTTACCAATTATGAATAACGTTGTATATGTCACTTAGATTAGATCTCAAGCACATGTATAGTTCCCTACACTTGGAATAGAGGATCTGGTCCTTGGCATTTTTGCCCCTAACCAGCTATCGTCTTAGTCCACTCCCAACCTATTTCATAATATTGACGGGAAGCAACGGAAGGATCTAGGTATGATCGTATCACAGTCATATTAAAATCGTCAGCTTATTAATAGTCCACTGATCACAGACCTCTCCCTAAACGGGATGATTTGTTGTAATAACCACAATTAGCAGGCGCATGGTCGATCTTAGAACTAAACGCCTTGCACTGCACCTTAACGCTACTGCCCATCACTAGTGTGTTTTCGGTATGGACTGTTTCAAATTGATTATTCCGCCATGTGTTGAAAGCCATGCGATTTTCCAGAAATTTCTCTTAACTGAACTTTCATAAGACTGAAGTGTGTACTCCTACGAGTAGGAGACCGATGTTGGAAAATAAAGAAACTCTGGCAAAACTCTTTTTCATTACTTTTATTATTTACAAAAAGTCTGTTAAATAAAAATAAAACGGTAAGATGTTTACTGACTTCATTTGAACACATACATTTTTTTTTTAACAAAAATTATGTTACTTTGAAACTTTTAAAACGCGTTCAAACTGCATTTGTAAGGACTGTGATATGATTAACAAAAGATCTTTTACTATAGATAACTCGATGCACATCAGAGGTTAATCTTCAAAATAAGTAAAATAATATTAATTATAAAGTAAGAAAATGAAAGCAAAAGAGTATTATGTTGGACGTTAAATTTTGGAAATATGTTGGACGGGGACGGCAGATTGTCTTGCATGTACCCCGATTTGTCTGCATCATTGTCCAATTCATTGTTTTATGAGCTTGCGAAACGTTCGACTTCTCTTGTTTGGTCAATTTTTCGTCTGAAATGTAAACGTTAATTTTACAAAATACTTAGCGATCATTAATGATTATTTACATTCTGTAAAGGAATAAGCATGAATAATTTTATTAAGAACAGATTTGGTCGGCGACTTACGTCTGCATAGATTTTAATATTGAAGTAAAAGTATTATGCTGAAACAAAAGTTAGTCCCCATGAATGGAATAATAATTTTATTTCAATAGCTTTGGTAGCTTTTTCAGTTATTCGTTCAAATTAACACACATAATTCAATTTCGTTTAGTAATATATGTATATAATCGTATATGCTAATGAAAAGTTTTAGGTATATACTTTAAATTCTAAAATTACGGCCAAACACTTCTATTTAATTTATTTCTGGTGGTGATATTGGATTTTTTCATCACATATCATTGGATGAATTTCACGGATCTTATAGCGTTTATTTTAACAATTTATTACCCGGCGCTTTACAGCACTGGAGGGAGGACTGAGATTTTGACTTCCTGATGTCATAGTTAACCCGGGGTACCGGGTAGAAGAACTACGCAAAATGAGCTTACTGTGTCTTGAAGTCTGGCAGTGCTCGGTTTTTGATTTAATTTTATTAATAATAGGATCCCAAGTCGGTGGTAGCACCCAACCGTCTTCTCTATTGAAATTGCAATAGTCTCGCGAATGATCTTTCAAATCTGATGGATTGGGATGATCCAGAACATTTTCACAGACTACAGACTACCTAGATCGTCGAAATTTCATATCAGCTATAAATTCTTTCACTCGGTTTCTTTATAGATATTTTTGTTTGCCCCATGTAAGAGAGACCGCATTCGCAATCCAGCTTGTATGCTCCTGAATCTTATAGAGGGATATTACACTTGATAGATGGTAAAAACTAACTTATCTAGGAAAGAGTCCCTGTCTGGAGACAGCGGCTTGAAAAATGTATCATCAATTTGACCGGCTTTGTATCCTATCTTCTATATAATTAAAAATTAAATATATAAATCAAAATAAAATGTTGCTAGCCCACCCGAAGCGCCAAAAACGTCGTGTAAAAGTACCACTAGTTAAAATAAACACGATAAAATCCGTAAAGTTTAGTTTTATTAAATGTTCGTCTTTTTTTAAACTAAAAAATCTATGATGCTTCTTAACAACACAATATCATTATAATCGCTTATAGCCTACGTACTACGAGTATATTAGACCATTTTACAAGTAAAGTGCAGGTGAAAAAACATTCTGACAGTGAATATTTCCCGTGCAGTATTATCTATGCTAATATTATACTCGTAAGTGCGAAAGTAACTCTCTCTGTCGCTCTGTCGTCTTGTTATCTTTTCACGACCCAACTGCTGAACCGATCTTGACAAAATTCGGCACAGAGATGCATCTTAGAGATGGACTTATGATACTTTTTATCCCGAAAAATTAAATGTTTTCAATGGGATATTTAAAAAACCTATATCCAAGCGGACTAAGTCGCGGGCATCGTGTAGTGTATTTATAAATGAAAACTTATATCACTGTTTATATTCCAAATATAAATAAACCGCGTGGCCTAGTGGTCAGAGTATATTTGTGCTAAAACACAAATTGTTGGTTTTTCGGATCTGGTTGTGTTGTGTTTGTCCCCGTGTTTCTGACATTACATCGTAGCCTACCTCCGATCTTATCGCATCAGCGTTACATCGGGAGCGGGTAGGTAGGGACGAGTGAGTGCCTCTGTGTTTGCGCGTACACTTGTGGCACTATAATATCTCCTGCGCAGTTGATGGCTCTCGACATTTGGATTCGGAAGTTGTCGCTGTGGCCGAAATCGGCTAGGAGAACATCATCATAAATAAATTAATGCTTATTATTTGGGATATGGTCTGACTTCATGTATTCAAAAACTGTTTTTTTCTAATAATTATTAATCGCTTAAACTATGATACTTTCCTGTAGGTTCAAAGTCACGCACATTGAATGAATAGATGTTCCTCTGGCGTGTAACTCTGAGCCAAACTTATTCTTTATTGAAACAAATCAAAAGATAGCAAAATAGCACATGTACACAAAGTTAGAACACTGCTTGCTCAGAATAGAAAAGGTATTTTATTTATTTAAACTTTTGTGCACTAGTGGTACGTATGGAGGACTTATGCCTAAAAGCATTCTTTCCCAGTCAACCATAAGGCAAAGCAGATATATATAATATGATGGTAGGCAGTGCAGCGAACTATAAGAAAAGAATAAACATACTCGTATGTAGGGTGTAAGGCGTACTTGATACTCGTATGATCAGCACAACGATCCCAAAAATTTTCAAAATCTTTCTAGTTATTTTTTGTTTGTGACCTGTACTAACTTGGGTTTTAAACATAAATCCGTCAAGTTGGTAATTGGAAGTTCGAACACGACCAAAACGATAAAAGACGCCAAACAGCCCCACGCTATAAGGCCAGCCGCTTCAATGAGCTGAAAAAAAATTCACATCATTATCATTATATGGTCATGACAAGTTCTAAATTAGACAAGGGACGTGATTTTCGTCGTTGGCCGTGTGAGTATTCGATACGTCTTTCGCGCCGAGATAACCATAATTACTTACCAAATCAAATGTTCTACATCAAGGGTACTCTCCCCATAGAAATACTTTTACAAGATAAGAGTTATAGTTCCACAACACTCACACAGTTCACAGGTGGTAGGATTCCTATGCCGTCTAGGTAGGTACCACCCCAGGGCCAGTTATTCTGCCGTAAAGCGGAAGTGGGCAAACATTATTGTATTTCGGTCTGAAAGGCATATAGTACTACTGTAATTACTGGGCATCTGAAACTTAAGAACTGGTGTCTCAGTGTCGTCATCCATAGAATCTTTCAGGTAAGACTTTGCAAACATCAATAATACGTTTTTAACAAAACTTATATGTTTTAACATGTCAAATGTTGCTGTACCTATATTACTTGTCAAAACAAATCCAACGAGCCCTAACACGACATATTTACCGAAGTATAACCTGCCCCATCATCAGACCAGATCCGTGGTACCATATTATTGCGTTGTCACCGAAGTTATATCGATATAACAAATTTCTGCTTAATCGGTCAAGTGGAATTTTTTAAAAATTCTATTATACAATTTGACCAACACATACTAACAGGTCAAGTTTTTTTTATAGAAGAAAAAGACGAGACGAGCACAACGGTCACCTGATGGTAAGTGCAACGTCTGTCTCTACAAAATGCTGTGTCACCCGGAACACTCTGTGCGGCACCACACTCCGCCCGTCACCCTGAGACATAAATTCTTGAGTATCATATGCCCAGTAGTTACGCTAGCTTTTAGTGCCCTTCAAACCGAAACACAGTAATCCAAACTAAAATTATAAATGCGATAGTAACTCTCTGTCCCTCTGTCTGCTTGTTACCATTTCACGATTCAACTGCCGATCTTGGCCGAATTGGGCCCAAAGATAGCTTGCTTCTGTAGGACACTTTTTATTCCGGAAAGTCAAATATTTCCCACGGAATATATCAAAAACCTATATCCAAGCCGTCGAAGTTGCGGGCATCAGCTTATGTTTAAGAAAAGAGTCAATTCCATGGTAGAAAGGATAGATATTCGGTATAGACTGTCAAAACTTAATCATGTAAATGTTCGATCAGGTTCTGGAGTTATGGATGACTCCACTATCTAAAGTAAAAGGTACGCTCGCGTTATAATGGAAGATATTTTTCATACCAGCCCTGATGAGCATAGCCCTCCCCTGACACAGTTTTTCTCCACCTAGTAAGGATTGTTTTACACTGCCTTTTCCGATATAACGTACCACTTCGAGAAACTATTTGCTTCTATGGTTATCGGTTTGGCTTATTGATCGTTCAGCGAGTAGTCAGTGTGACTGGCACTTGAGTCGTGCGGTTTGAGTTCGAATCCCAACCGAGATCAAAATTTGTAGAACACGCAATTTATTAATTGCTAGGGTCTGGCTGTCTAGTGATCTGTTCCGATATTAACGCTTATGTTTTACAACTGATTGGGGAAGAAAACGGGTAATCCTGTGTTAGCGTTGATACATAGGGCACTGTGATATATTCTGCCCAGACGTACTCGTTACATCGCCGTGGTAAAATGAACCTAGAGGACATCATCACCATCAGTTAAATATATATTAGCAGCAGAATATCTCATTATCATTGTAAGTATAATGACGTGTTGTGCGACTAACCCATTAGTTTGAGCTTGCTCGTATTTTAGATCAAAAATTAAATTTAACAGAATGAAACTAATAAATTTAGAAAGTAATACATACGTAAAATAAAATATCCGCGTGCTGGGATAGTCGGTTGTTGTAGATGTTGCGGGTAATGATGAGTGCGTGTGTGAGGTACAAGCCGTAGGTAAGACGGCTGAGCGGCACCCAGGGGTACCAACTAAGGAAGCTTTTTATCAAAGCTGAAAATATAATGTGTTTATATGCCGAAATATTTATCTTTAAGGTATATCAATATGTCAATATCTTTACCTTGTGGTTGCGGCTTAAGAGAATCTACCACCCCATCTCATCCCGTGGGTGTCGTAAAAGTCGACAAAGGGAAAATAAAAACCAGAAGATGCGCAGCAGCGTCTTCCTGAAACATCTGAATAAATAAACTGCGGTTGCCAACCCGCCTGCCGAGCGTGGCAACTATGGCAAAATCCCCCAAAATGAGAGCTACAAACTGTGGCAAACATTGGGGAGGCCTATGTTTAGCAGAGGACTAGACAGGCTGAAATGTTGATGATGTGAAATATATAAATAAACTAACTTGGAAAGACAAATGAAGTGTTACTAAGGTTGACTTGGCCATAACCTTTAGTCTTATAAGTCCGACGAATTCATTTCACTTAATGACAGTTACAGTATAACAATCTTTTTACTCTACTACTTTCTTCTTTCTTTAAAAAAAACTATGCCCTGCAGTATGTGCGTTTTACAGGCTTAAATTCAACATGCACAAACACGCAGATCCGTAACAACCATCTGTAGGCCATACAAATATTTGTCCCGTACGGGAATCAAACCTGCGACCCGCGGCTCAGAAACGAAGGGCTCAGCCACTGCCCCAACCGAGTCGAGTTTTAAAAGAGAAGAAGTAAGAATACTTTCTATTCCTATGCCTTAATCAACAGGCTTATCAAGACGTCGTCGATGCCATTATCAACCTCTAAGAGGAAAACTCTTCTGAGACTCTGTTAGTTCGTCCCCGATCGGGGAATGTTTGAAATGGTTAGCCGAACTATGCCCTAGTAAATTTTTATAACATACGACTAGAAGGAACGCTTGAAAAATTCTCTCACAACGCGCCGGCACGAATTCGAATAGGAAACTTTATTTTTATTCACTCACGAACGTGTCCCATTGAGCAGCAGAAGACCAATAGTATTGCGCTGCTGGCCCACAGCGGACTGTTCGATTGCCGAGTAAATAGCGCTTGCTACGAGTCCAGGCTCGTGCCGCGAGAACATAGCGCCACATATCATCGTAGCCAGCATCATCACCATCCCGGAGCAAGTGCCGAGCACCGAGTATTTCTAAAAACCGATATCAATGTTTATTATTAGTTTTTATAATTAAGGAAAATAATCCAGTCAGTGTAGTTTAAGCGTCGGCTATTTGTGACACTTGATAATGCCTCGTGAGGCAAAATAATTGTGTCGTGTTTTCGACTTTACTGTTATAAACATGACCTACAGTTTTGCTTGCGATTGTAAGTAAGTAAACTTTGTATTTTGGTGGAGCCGTGGTAGTTCAGGGGCTAGGCGCTCGCTTTAAATTTCATAGTACGCGAGTGACCTGGGTTCGATTCCCGGTGCCGGCACCACTAAAATTGTTAATTGCATTTTTAAGTGCTGATGGTATGGAGGATGGGTGCACGTGGTAACGTGCTCGGCGGTGAAGAAAAACATCGTGAGGAAACCTGCATATCTGAGAAATAAAACATATTTGGAAGACAGTGAAGTCCGCCAACTCGCATTGGAGCAGCGTGGCGGGTTCTTCCTAGCTCCAAAACCCTCTCGGAAATGAGAGGAGGCCTGTGCTCAGCAGTGGGACATTTATAGGCTAGTTACTTTACATTTTTTTTAAACTTTGTTTGTGTCCTGTAACAGATTTGTTTATTAGTTTATATCATACTAAAGCCCCTGCCGCCTTTTACTAGTTTTTATGACCGCGTAGCCTAGTGGTCAGAGTACCTGACTTCTTCACCGCCGGTCCTGGGTTGGAATCCGGAGCCACAGCCAACATTTGTGCTGAAACACAAATGTTAGTTTTCGGGTCTGGTCTGTTTCTGAGACTGCATCTTGGCCTACCTCCGATGTTATCGCATCAGCGTTACATCGGGCACGGGTGGGTTGGAACGAGTCGCATTAACATCTATAACAGTCGCTATAACATCTCCCGCGCAGTTGATACATCTTGACAATATTCGGAAATTGTCGCCGGGGTCGAAATCGACCAGGAGAACATCATCATTATCACTATTTTTTTACTTTTGCAAGCAAAAAAAATCTAGTTTTCTCTTTGGTGGAGTTCTGAAAGAATCAGCGATTAGAGAATGCAACATAAATTATTATTTGCTATTTTAAGTGCCAATTAACGACATTCTCGACTGTGAAAGAAAATATTTTGATTTTCAACATGTCTCAGAAATAATAATATTTCGGCGACTTGTGAACCTGCCCGGAAGGTACGTTGCGCACTCTTCCTGGATATACAGCTCTTCCAAAGATGAGAGGCGGTCAGTTGCTAGAACGTACTGTAACCTTATATTTGTGTTCATAGTCCAGGTCGTGGATATTATTGTAGAAGTTTTGTTTTCAAACAGTGTTTTACGAAATATCCGGTATCAATAAAGAGAGCACTTTTGAGGAGATCGTAAGTAAAAAGATTCAGATTATTTTTAATCGTAGTCTTCAGAGTCCTCATTCGTTGTCGAGGGTGGGTAAAGTATATGTATAGGGACCGTTGTGGCCATTTACGACCACTTGAACTGTGTGCTCGTTTGTTACACATCTTAAAAACTAAATAAAAAATAGTTTGCACTTGCCAGTGAAATTTTGTTAATGTTGCCCTTAGCTTTGTAATAAGCGAAGAGGAGGCCGCTGAAGAAGCCTACGAGATACGGAGCATACCGTGCGTGGCTTTTAATGTAGGCCAAATGAAACTGCGGGACAATCCTAGGATTTGTAATGTATCTGAAATAAATATAGTGATGCGGCATTAAGAAATATAATTTATAGAAATATTACCTTTATTACATAGGTAAAAAATATTTGACTTAGGTTGACATAAATTCACAGATATGTTGAATCTATTTTTTTATAATAATAATAATCATTTATTTTCAAGTATCAAAGACTCATATTTTGTTAGTAACACAGAACTTGATCGCTCTGTTAGTAGGTGATAACATTAATCATTTGTGTCAACCCTTGTGGGGAATATGTAACCCGGCACAGTGCATCATATAGGGACAGTCCACCCTGCCCGCTATGCAACTTGTAGTTTCTTTTTTTATTTATATTTTATAACCCACACTAGGATTTCTCCTGTATCGTGGGTCAATTTTACATGAATTTCACATTCACTTCTCTTATGATTCTTATGTCTCATACACCATGTAATTACACTAACCTTACTGCCCTTCAAACCTGAACACGGTGGCGTTAGCGCACCACTGCAGTACCTACCTCTGCGGATTCTTGTACGGGAATCTTAACCAGTAAAAAGTGAATTCAGTCACAATTACTTTATATAAAAATTCCGAGAGGTTGTGTTGGAGTAAACCTAATATTTTATAATAATTAAATACATCAGCAAATATGATTATCATACGTATGAGCATGTCATTTGTGGCCTCAATAATAACGAGTAAAGCGGGAGCAACTTTTAACTGGTTATTCCTATGCAGGAATTCGTTATTCTGCCGTGAAACAGTAGCGTGCAAACAGAACTGTGTTTCGGTCTGAGGGAATTGAGTACGAGTGTAATAATGGCATGTGAAACTTAAGAACTGGTGCCTCAGGTGGACGGGCGCAGTGTAGTGCCACACAGAAATGTTCTGGGTGACCAGGATTTAGTATGGGCAGGCATTGCACTTACTATAAGTGAAAGTTTCGCTTGTCTCGTCACTTTCTCCGAAAAAAAAAATAGTCAACTACCGAGCCGTTAAGCCAGTTGACTGCTTCCACCTGGCTTTTTGGATGACCTTAAAAAATCATGTAATCCCGAAACTATTTGAAATAGCATTTTTAAAATAATATTATATCAAGTAAACGAATATACTACAGGAATTATTTTAAAGTGCATAAAGAAAAAAACATTAACAGTTATTTCTACTTCATTTTTGTGCATAATATATGATGATTATGGTTATGCTGTAATTATGATTATCTTTAATATCAACGTGTTTATTGTCGTTAGCATATTGTCAATTGAAAATACCTAAACATACAATTAATTTAAAAGTAAGATACCATTTTTCATTACTGATTAATTACTGATTAATGAAAAAAAAATTAATGATTAAGACAATAAGTTTAAGATACATTTTGCTTAACGGTTGAAAATAATTATTTACGTCGCTAGTGTAGGAACTTATGAAGTAAACAGCGTTTTTATGATTTTAATAATTGTCTAATTACTAATTGTGTTTACGTTTCAAGAACAATGGAATAGCGGAAATATTACCGCTTGGATTTTACGCAATTCGTGTGACGTGTCATATCCCTGCACAGGGATTATTTTATCAACCTTTCAACACTAATTGGTCACTGTATTCTCTTTGTTCATCCATATAATAAATTCTCGCATCTCCTACTCCTGTATTTTTGCTTCAGTTTCGGACAGAACAATTTAGTATAAAAACATCACTAACAACAAAAAAAGTATTTGAAATGTAACTCCAATGAAAATGCAAATATCAAAATAATATGGGAGGCGACGATACGTTTTTACACTAGCTGTAAATGTAAGTACATAGTTGATGTTAAATACTGCTTTCTTCCCGAGATGAGTGAAGCGGACCACTGCGCAGGAAGAACCCCAGGGTTTCTTGCCGGTTCTTCTCTAATAAGGTCTTATTTTTTGCAATGGTGTAGATTTTGACATTCAAAAGAGCTTTATACAAGCCAAAGCGGAAATAAAGAAATTTTGACTTTGATTTTTAACCTTGGAGCAAGGAGCGGTCACTAAGGGGCTGCGGATTTCGTAGACGGAATTCTGGGACTAGGCTTGGTTCTTGAAAAACTTGGTGACCGACTTCATAGGCCGTTTGATTACCTAAGCCGATTGTTACCTTCCAAAGTGGACAGTAAAGTCCTGATAGTGTTGTCCGATTAGATACATACACTCTTAGATGGTATTTTTGAAGCGGATGGATTTTCTATAGTCGCCACGCTGATTTCCGTCTCCTTTTCAGGGTATTTCAAGAAAAGAAAATATGATATGGGAACGGGCGTGATACGTTTCAAGAACAATGGAATAGCGGAAATATTACCGCTTCGATTTTACGCAATTCGTGTGACGTGTAATATCCCCTTGTATGTATGTATGTATGTTTATACCGCCACCACACCACACGAGTTCTATATACTTAATAGTTAATGTAGTAAAAGCTCAAAGCTACTTACTCGTAATCAAAAACTAGTATTGGTGGAAATTGGTGAAGGTACGTGATAACCTCCGGTGTAACTATAGATGCAATTGAAATCACAACTGCACAGGCTATACCAAATCTCGGGAGAGTCTTGTATAGCCAGTATAACAGCACTGTCACCGTGAAGAAGTGGAAATCGCACGGGATATACCATGTGACGAGCATGCACTAAAATAAATATAGCTCATATTAGTAAAATAGCAACATTATACAAAGTAATATATTTCTTGACAGAGGGAAAATTAAAACCTGAGATGGGCAGAAGCATCTTCCGGTAACATCTGAATAAATAAGCTGCGGTTGTCGATCCGCCTGCCAAGCGTGGCAACTATGGTAGAACCACCCAAAATGAGAGTTACAAACCTTTTGTGGCAATCTATGGGTGAGGCCTATGTTCAGCAGTGGACTAGTGATAGGCTGAAATGATGATGATGAATCAAGTGACTCTGTACAATAGAAACACACTGCGTTGAATAGGTCCCGTGATCGGTGCAATTCAAAACTATTCGTTTTTTTTACAATGATAGTTTTATCATTTGACAGTTACGCGGTGGTCTAAGAAGACACACAGTGACAATCACGTGCGCGATGAGTGCGAGCGAAGGTAAAGAAACTCGATACTATGCGTTGCTTTAAGTAACTAGGTAGCACCTTGCCTATCAATATTTGCGGTGTTATTGCTGTTAGCCTTTTTTT